>OY987216.1:3071867-3787632 GCA_963920805.1 Primula vulgaris | reverse complement strand
ATATAAGAGGACTTAACAGTCTTGAGAAAAAATTAGAGGTGAAAAATTTCATTATTGATAATAAAGTGTCGTGTATGGGTATTCTTGAGACAAAGGTATCATTATCCAACAAGGACAATGTGTGTACGTTTATTGCTAATAGGTGGGAATTCGTGGAAAATTTTGACGAGGCATTAAATGGTAGAATATTAGTAGGATGGGACCCTACAATTTGGTCGCTTTCGATGTCTTCTAAAATTAATCAATGTATTACGTGTTTATTGACTTCGCATGCCGACTCTTCACAAACCTGTGTGTCATTTGTTTATGGGGAAAACTTAGTTGAGCATAGAAGACCACTATGGGATTATCTAGCTTCGGTTCGGCCTAGAGTTGGCAGTGTTCCGTGGATGGTTTTGGGTGATTTCAACGCGCTTCGCTTTCCAGCCGACAATAGAGGGGGGCGAAACATTTGGGGTAATACGTTTGATGAATTCCCGAAATTCATAAATGAGGCTAGGCTAGATGACCTAAGATATAAAGGGATTTACTATTCTTGGAGTAACAATAGTCCGAACAACTTAATTCAACGAAAAATAGATAGGGTTCTAGTTAACGAATTGTGGCATGAAGTTTATACGGGTTCCGACGCCGAGTTCTTGCCTTGTGGGGTTTCAGACCATTCCCCAATGCTGGTCAACCTCGGGATCCATCTCCAGAGCCCCCCAAAACCGTTTAAATTCTTTAATAGTTGGGTAGAGTTTGAGGAGTTCATTCCAACGGTAAAAGAAGCGTGGGAACATTCTTTTGAGGGAACAAAATTGTTCATAGTTTACAAGAAATTATTCATGGTTAAACAAGCGCTTAAAAGTCTAGCGGCTCGCAAAAGAGAAGAAAACCGAGTCGAGATTATGGAAGCAAGGGGGCTGCTCCACATGTTGCAAGTGGAACTTGACTCCAGAGGACAAAGCGACACCCTTACTAACATCTCCCTTGCTAAGGAAGGCCTTGTACTCCTTCTTAGTAGAGAGGAGAGTGAGAAGAGACAAAAAAGCCGAATTCAATGGCTAGAGGAGGGGGATAAAAACTCTGCTTTTTTCCACCATTGCATTAATAAGCACAACAATTCGAATAGAATTACTTCATTGCAAATCAACGAAACCACCACCGTTTCCGACCCTCCATCCGTTAGCATTGCTGTGGTAGATTTCTATAGAAATCTGTTGGGGCGAAGATCCACCATTTTGTACCCTGGAAAAGTAGCCGTCGACACTGTAGTCTCGAAAATAATAACTCGTCCCATGGCCGCTTTTTTATCGGCCCCGTTCTCTGACAAAGAAATAAAAGATTGCATGTTTAGCCTACACCCAAATAAGGCTCCGGGTCCCGATGGTTTCAATGCGACTTTCTTTAGGACGGCATGGAATATAGTAGGGAGCGATATTATAGAAGCTATTAAGGAGTTTTTACGCTCGGGTTCGTTGTTAAGGCAAGCGAATGCCACTATTTTAACCTTAGCCCCTAAAACACCAAACCCGACATCCCTCAAGGATTTTAGGCCGATTTCGTGTTGCAATACGATATACAAGTGCATCTCTAAACTCCTAGCGAATAGGCTAAAGCCACTACTTCCCGAGATTATTGAGGAGAATCAATCCGCTTTTGTTAAAGGGAGGCGAATAAGCGATAATATCTTTCTTGCCCAAGAACTTCTCCAAGGCTACCACCTCGAAGGAGGCCCTCCAAGACTAGCGGTTAAAGTCGACATTATGAAAGCATACGATTCGGTGAGATGGGAGTTCATATGGGACACACTTCGAGCTCTTGGCTTTCCGAACTCTTATATTCGTTGGGTTAAAGAATGTGTCACAACCCCGTCATTCTCCATCTCGTTGAATGGAGGACTTGTGGGATTCTTTAAGGGAGCGAGAGGGTTGCGCCAAGGAGACCCTCTCTCTTCATACCTCTTCGTTATATGTATGAATGTCCTCACCCGGATTTTATCTATTCAAACTACCTCTCCCGATTTTAGATATCATGCCGAATGCGATAAATTGAACTTGACACATCTTTGCTTTGCCGACGATTTATTTCTATTTTCTATGGGTGACTTCACCTCTGCATCTATTTTGAATTCGTCCTTAAATGATTTCTCTAGCTTCTCCGGAATGGTCCCTAACGGCGAAAAAAGCGAGGTGTTTACCGTGGGTATAGATGACGAGCTAGCTTACTATATTTCGGCTAGGTTAGGATTCAAAGCGGGAATCCTTCCTATAAAGTATCTTGGGGTCCCTCTTGTGTCGACGAGACTTAAATCCGGTGATTGTGCGAATTTAGTGGATAGAATCACTAGGAGAGTGACTTCTTGGACCGTTCGGTTCCTTTCCTTTGCGGGTAGGCTCCAACTTATCAAATCGGTATTGCTTAGTATCCAAGTCTATTGGAGTACCCACTTTATTCTCCCTACATTAGTCGTTAATTCCATAGAGAGAGTCTTACGGAGGGTCCTTTGGTCGGGGATGGAGCTTTCTAGTAAAGGAGCGAAGGTTTCTTGGGATAAGGTTACGAAACCATTTTGTGAAGGGGGCTTGGGCATTAAAAAAATCAAGGAGTGGAACAAAGCGTTGGTTTGCAAACACATTTGGTTCCTTTTGAACCCAATATACTCTTCCATTTGGAAAACTTGGGTGGTAATCTATAGATTGAAGGGTCGAGATTTTTGGTCTCTTAGAGCTCCCTCTAAGTGTGGGTGGTCTTGGCGCAACATTTTACTCATAAGACCGGTGTTTGAAAATTATTTTGTGTGTGTTTTTAAAAAATGTGTGTGTGTTGAGTGTGAACTATTTTTGTGTGCGTGTGTGTTGAACCCTATTCCCGGGTCTCCATTGGTCCCGTCTCCGTCCCAGAGACATCATTCCGACATACCCCGAACTCTCATTATCCACCGAAATGACCCACCACTAATGGACTCTTCTTATAGTGTTAATTCCCATACCCAATGCCTTAGCCAATTTTTGCCCAGTAACCTCTCTTCTTTTTCCCCATGTCTTAGCCAAAAATTTTCACCTATAGCAAATAGTGACTCACTGACTAACAAAAACACACCTTCTAATTTCACAACACTACAACCTCCCTTTCATCTCAGCACCACCATCAATGGACCCATTTCGTCGACCCGGTTCCCCCGAACCCATCTACACCTCCATCAGAGCACGACCATCTCGTCGGAACTCCGTCCACCCCCTTCGCCAGAGCCAATGTCCTACCTACCACCCACAACCACCTCCAATCGACGAGCTCTCATACCTCCTATCCTTAGCCATCTCCAAAGCCACCGCCAAATGCCGGAACAACACCGTCCATCATCGCCGGAAAACCCATCTCCGTTACCACTATCAAACCCAATACCCTACTTGTCAGCCCATTCCCCACCTCCAAATAATAATACTAATCGTTCTAATACTCCAACCCCTCTTGTCCCTTTCTCCGGGCCGAACCTAAAACCGTCCATTGTGTGGTCTCCAGACCCGGTTCATGGTTTCACCGTTAAATCCGCTTGGGACTTGATTCGTTTGACAAGTCCAAATGTGGATTGGTATTGTATTGTTTGGTCTAGTTACATTCCTCCGAAGTGTAGTTTTATTTTATGGCTTGTTATTTTGAATCGTCTAGCAACGTCGGATAGACTTCAAAAGATGAATATCATAGGCGTTAACGGTTGTCCTCTTTGTCTCAAGCAAGCAGAAAGTATCGATCACTTATTCTTCGAATGCGAATTTTCGAAAAGGGTGTGGGCATTAGGAAGAGCCAAATCCGGGTTTATTGGATCGAGGAATTTGTGGTCACAATGGTTAGAATGGGCTACCGACATGTTCAAAGGAGAGTCGGCTTCGGCTAGGCTCGGAAAGATTTTATTTGCTTCAACGGTTTATTGGATTTGGAGAGAAAGAAATAATAGAATGTTTGGGAATGCAAAGTCGAGTCCCGGCAATACTTTTCGTTTGATTGAATTTTTTGTAGTGAATTGTATGAATAGATATGGAAAATTTAGTAATTCTTGTCGAGATAGGTTTTTGATTAGAGTGTGGAGACTAAGCCCCAAACTTGTTGTAAGCTAGCTCCGATTTTTCTCATGGTCGTGTAATCGCTTCGCCTCCGGGCAAGGCACTCCTTTTTATTATTAATATAGTTGGTCCGTTTAATTTTCAAAAAAAAAAAAAAGGCTTGTTTGTCCGTAGCTTCTAAGCAGGTTTTTTAGGTTAGGACAAAAGTCGGATTTGTTCAGCAGGTTTTTCAGTCATCTTTTAATCAGGAGAACCAATAACAATCTAGCCTAACAGCAAACAACTAAGCTTTTATGGTCCAATTTCAGTATATTTAAAAAAAATAAAAAAGGTGGCTGTCCAAATAAGCGGACCAACCAGGCAATATGACCCACGGGTGCACCGGCCGGTTATCCTTCCACTGTATTTGGACAGCCAGCTAGATGCCGCAAATTATTTAACAAAATGTACTCCCAAGTGTAGGCATTCTAAGGGCTTGTTTGTCCGTAGCTTCTAAGCAGGTTTTTTAGGTTAGGACAAAAGTCGGATTTGTTCAGCAGGTTTTTCAGTCATCTTTTAATCAGGAGAACCAATAACAATCTAACCTAACAGCAAACAAGCTTTTATGGTCCAATTTCAGTATATTTAAAAAAAAGGTGGTTGTCCAAATAAGCCGACAAACCAGGCAAATATGACCCACGGGTGCACCGGCCAGTTATCCTTCAACTGTCAAGAGCGGGGGGTGATCGTTGTTCTGTGAAACCAGCCTCACGCTTTGCCCCCCACTCTAAGGACCATGTAACCCAAATTTTCATTAGGATCACATAGCCCAACTCCTAACTTGGAACGGGCTAGCCAGAAACAGCAGCCCAATGGGCCTGCCTAAATGGAAAGACCATTGTTCAGCCAACCTTATTGCCCCTGCTCAGGTTACAAGTTAGAGCTACCCAACTCGGCGATATAGTCTTGGGAGATGTGCATATATATATGAGGTTGTGTATGTATAAGTGAGTGATGTGGGATTAAAAAGAGGACATGTGTTCCTCCAAGTGCACATCTTACCAGATGATTATTTTTGAGAGATGTTGCTTATTTGTGCTGTACTGACATTTCTTTGGTGCTTGAGTGATTAAGATTGTTTTCAGTGTCATTGGTTCTTTGAATAAATAAGTTTGTGTGTGTATTTGATTTTTTATTTTCTTACGAGTATAAGCTAATTATTACAAAGAAGTGGCCTTGCGGTTTTTAAGGGGCTCGATCTCTTTTATTTGTACTCAGCACGAAAGCCTTGTTCTCTGTCTCCTTTTCGTTCGTGCGCTAACCTCATATGAACAAAATTCGATCTGCGGTAATGTATGTCAGGTTTTTCATAAAAATAAAAATGTTAAAGTTGCAGCTGAACAACTTTTCTCTCAAAATGAGACTCAAGTAGAAATAATTTTTAATATATGAAAATGTTCCAAGTTCCATCTCTTACACAAAAGTTTTACCACCTTTTTCAAAGCCTGCTGGAGCGGCACGAGCCCTTCCTGCGTGCCACAAATGACCTACGAATAAGAAGAATCCTAGAACAAAATGCGAGGCAGATAAACCAACTTCTAGGAGAGACATAGTTGACTGCATTGATCTCAGTAGCTACACCACCGACAGAATTTAAAGAACCTAAAGGAGCATGGGTCATATATTCTGCAGAACGCCGTTCTTGCCAAGATTGTATGTCTTTTTTCAGCCTACTTAAGTCCAACCCGTTGGGACCTCTTAGAGGTTCTAACCACGGAGCACGCAAATCCCAAAAACGCATAGTTTCTCCTCCAATACATTGATCAAAAACACACAAAGGGCTTTTACCTGCAAGTCTGCAACTTTAGTCTTTAGAAGCAAAATTTGATGTAAAACTTCAAGCTTTTTCAAGGCGGAAAGCTGATATATCAGCTTCCGAGCATAAAAGTTGATCAGTGAAGCTGGAATCAATCTAGCCCTTAAACCGAAGAAAATGAAAATGAACTAGAGGTGCAGCCAACCTTGGCATAAGGGAACAACATGTATAGGTTTGCTACAGCGGCGATTTTAAGGGAACTGCGATGACAGAGAGCTCGTATGGATTGGCATTTCCATATCGTAAAGCAGGTTCTTCCAAACATAATCTCTGTAGAGTTGATAAAGCTCTGGTTATTTTCAGTCTTGTTTTGATTTCCAAACATGTGTAAACTCATGCAGACATACTAATAGTTCCGTCGCACAACAAAAGCAATGCACCAACATCTGCAAAAAAAATATTTAGTTCACACAGCCAACTAGATGCTGCAATTTATTTAACAAATTTCAACTCATAAGTGTAGGCAATCAAAGGGCTTGTTTGTCTGTAGCTTTTAGGAAAATAGGCTGGCTTTTTAGGTTAAGATATGACGTGAGTTTGATCAATAGGTTTTTCAGTCATCTAGCCTTGAAGCAAAAAACTGAGCTTTTATATGAGCGAATTGATCATGAAGTCAAATTTTTTACAAGGAAACTTTCATGTCCAATAACATTAGATTAAAAGGGTGGTGTCCAATTAAGCCGCCCCCAAGCAGGCCATATTCCTACGGGTGCACCGGCACCGACTCCTAAACTTGGAATGGGCTAGCCAGATTTAGCAGCCCTATACCTAAATGTGGAATGGCCATTGTCCACTGTGGGGGGGAGGGGGAGATCGTTGCTCTGTGAAACCAGCCTCACGCTTTGCCCCCCACTCTAAGGACCACTGTCAAGCTTTTATGGTCCAATTTCAGTATATTTTAAAAAAATAAAAAAGGTGGTTGTCCAAATAAGCCGACCAACCAGGCATATGACCCACGGGTGCACCGGCCAGTTATCCTTCCACTGTCAAGAGCGGGGGGTGATCGTTGTTCTGTGAAACCAGCCTCACGCTTTGCCCCCCACTTTAAGGACCATGTAACCCAAATTTTCATTAGGATCACATAGCCCAACTCCTAACTTGGAACGGGCTAGCCAGAAACAGCAGCCCAATGGGGCTACCTAAATGGAATGGCCATTGTTCAGCACACCTTATTGCCCCTGCTCAGGTTACAAGTTAGAGCTACCCAACTCAGCGGTATAGTCTTGGGAGATGTGCATATATATATGAGGTTGTGTATGTATAAGTGAGTGATGTGGGATTAAAAAGAGGACATGTGTTCCTCCAAGTGCACATCTTACCAGATGATTATTTTTGAGAGATGTTGCTTATTTGTGCTGTACTGACATTTCTTTGGTGCTTGAGTGATTAAGATTGTTTTCAGTGTCATTGGTTCTTTGAATAAATAAGTTTGTGTGTGTATTTGATTTTTTATTTTCTTACGAGTATAAGCTAATTATTACAAAGAAGTGGCCTTGCGGTTTTTAAGGGGCTCGATCTCTTTTATTTGTACTCAGCACGAAAGCCTTGTTCTCTGTCTCCTTTTCGTTCGTGCGCTAACCTCATATGAACAAAATTCGATCTGCGGTAATGTATGTCAGGTCAGGTTTTTCATAAAATAAAAATGTTAAGTTGCAGCTGAACAACTTTTCTCTCAAAATGAGACTCAAGTAGAAATAATTTTTAATATATGAAAATGTTCAAGTTCCATCTCTTACACAAAAGTTTTACCATTAAGTGGAGTACATTGATCAAAAACACACAAAGGGATTTTACCTGCAAGTCTGCAACTTTAGTCTTTAGAAGCAAAATTTGATGTAAAACTTCAAACTTTTTCAAGGCGGAAAGCTGATATATCAGCTTCTGAGCATAAAAGTTGATCAGTGAAGCTGGAACCAATCTAGCCCTTAAACTGAAGAAAATGAAAATGAACTAGAGGTGCAGCCAACCTTGGCATAAGGGAACAACATGTATAGCTTTGCTACAGCGACGATTTTAAGGGAACTGCGATGACAGAGATCGTATGGATTGGCATTTCCATTTCGTAAAGCAGGTTCTTCCAAACATAATCTCTGTAGAGTTGATAAAGCTCTGGTTATTTTCAGTCTTGTTTTGATTTCCAAACATGTGTAAACTCATGCAGACATACTAAAAGTTCCGTCACACAACAAAAGTAATGCACCAACATCTGCAAAAAAAATATTTAGTTCACACAGCCAACTAGATGCTGCAATTTATTTAACAAATTTCAACTCATAAGTGTAGGCATTCAAAGGGCTTGTTTGTCTGTAGCTTTTAGGAAAATAGGCTGGCTTTTTAGGTTAAGATACAACGTGAGTTTGATCAATAGGTTTTTCAGTCATCTAGCCTTGAAGCAAAAAACTGAGCTTTTATATGAGCGAATTGATCATGAAGTCAAATTTTTTACAAGGAAACTTTCATGTCCCATACATTAGATTAAAAGGATGGTGTCCAATTAAGCCGCCCAAGCAGGCAATATTGACCTACGGGTGCACCGGCCAGTTATTCTTCCACTGTCAGGAGCAGGGGGTGATCGTTGCTCTGTGAAACCAGCCTCACGCTTTGCCCCCCACTCTAAGGGACTATGTAACCCAAACCTTCGCTTAGATCACCCAGACCGACACCTAACTTGGAGGAATGGGTTAGCCAGAATTAGCAGAGCCCTATACCTAAATGGAATGGCCATTGTTCAAGAACTTTACAAGTTAGAGTTACCCAACTCGGGAGAATAGCATTAATTAGATGTGGATTTATATAGAGGTTGTGTATGCATAAGTGAGTAATGTGAGATTAAAAAGAGGACATATGCCTCCAAGTGCATATCTTAAGAGAGAATTATTTTTGAGATATGTTACTTGATTGTGCTGTACTGACATTTCTTTGGTGCTTGAGTGATTAAGATTGTTTTAAGCGTGATGAAATTCTTTGAATAATTTGAAGTACAAATCAAAAAATTGTTTCAATTAACACTGTTAAGGGACATAGAAAATGCTCTAGGAAATTGTAAAGGTTTACCAGTTTCTTTGTTTTAACTTTGGAATTTTGGTCCAGTGGACCTTTCCCATAGTTTTATTTTCTTTGAGAAAGTTCTATTTGTGATAAAATAGAGAGCTTCATAGTCATATTAAGCATATACACAGTACAAAATACAAATTGAGACCATCAACCCTGCAAAATAAGACAGAAAACTACTACTAGCATAAAGGACTAGTGACTGCGCTGAGCTATATAATGTTTATATGTAAAGGAAACCTCCTTGCTTATTGAACTTTGAATGATTTGAACTTTGAATTAAAGCTTAAAGGCCAAAATCAACTAATTGCCTTTTAGTTCTTCTGAATAATCTCAAAGTTATTCGGCATGTAATAACCATCGTAGTTGAATTATGTTTATATGTAAAGGAAACCTCCTTGCTTATCCGCTTATTTTCGTCATTAATTAAATATTGAACCCCAAAATGGCAAGTCCTTGATATGTATGTACTTATTGACAAGGTCATAACTGAACTTGTTGTTCTTGCAGAGGATCCTGATGAATCGACGCCACGATCACATGGGCTACGCAAATATTTGTTAAGTTTTCATTGAGAAATGTTAAAATATGCAGGTGGTATGCTCTCTAACTACTCCTCGTGGTGAGAGGATCTGATTATATTTATTCATCTTCTAGCGATTTCAAACATGTTTCAGGCTATGATTTTGGAGCTAGTAAGTTCCTATTAGTTTCCTGGATTTAAAAAAAAAAAGAGCGGCCACGACCATTTACAGCTAAGTTTAACTGGAAAACACACTCTTTGAAGTAACATTGAGAAGAATCCCTGTTGTATGAAATAAAAAATAATCTAAGGTGTACCCATTTTTCAGTCAGACAAAAAAGAAAACAATAATATTATGCCTTTATTTATGAAGAATGCAAGGAACAGTGGAACACCATTATATACTTATTATTAAGAAACTATTCAGTGTATTCATACGAAATTTTGAACTTTAGACTTCTTATTGCTTATAAGTTTTCACAATCTGTACTTAAATAAGTCATCTCACCAGTCCATATGACCATAACTTATCTTCCTGGCCGTTCACTCAAAGACCGAACAAATTGTAAACATAGTATCATTCTCTTATTTATACCATCATAATTCATAAGGTTGACAATTTTTACAAAGGTTCATACATTGTGAAGACCATTCTTTGCCATCCCTTACTCTAACTGCCGATACACTATAAGAAAGAAAAACAACTATGTTATTTTTTTTTTGAAATAAAAACAACTATGCTTATGTTAATATCTTAGTAGGTTCTTCGGTTATCGTGTGTGCAAAGTCCAAAATGCCTCTCGCTTTCACTTAGCTTCTGGCTTTATGACTCCCATTTGGAACCTCAGAAAACTGAATTTCCCAGTTGTGGCTATTTCCATTTTCAAGCTCGGTAAATTGAATTTCCATGTCTTTTACCACTTCTTGATTTCCATTTCCTTTTCCATCTGCAGTTTTCACGGTGTCCATCTCCTTGTTTTTACCCCATAGTACAGCATATAGTCCCAATACGATGAAACCGGACCCTATAGCTCTGAAAAACACACAAGTTGCTCCATCAATTCTAGATATTGTCCTAGTCTATTTGTGTTTGAATAATAGGTATACAGATTTTCCTGAAAACTAGACATTGAGTGTGTTTCAATCACTTTTTAGATAGTTTTTTCCTGATCTCAAAGTCAGAAAACAATATGGATATATCACATAGGGTTAATTATGGGTTAGTATTGTAACGACCCGGTACTCCGACCAGACCGCCACCATCCGCTTACTACCACTAATAATGTCCGTTTTGACCCGATTTCGTGCTCGCTTCTCGGGCCGCACGACTTTAAAAGGTCTTGGCGATAGTAAGGTTGGTTTCTTCAGCTTATATACCATATATGTACTTTCATATCTAGGCGATGTGGGACAATACTTTCTCTTTACATCGGCATTTTTCTACGAAAATCCGAGTTCTTACACTCTTTCCCATTCAGGCACGATGTACTCACCAGACACGCCATCCTTCTGAAGGGTGGTTCACACACCATCAGCTAGATAGCGGCTCTGATACCAATTGTAACGATCCCGTCCTCCAACCAGACCGCCACCATATGCTTACTACCACCAATACTGTCCGATTTGGCCCGATTTCGTTCTCGCTTCTCGGGCCGCTAAGCTTTAAAAGGTCTTGACGATAGTAAGGAGGTTTTTTTTAGCTTATATACCATATAAGTACTCACATATTTAGACGATGTGGGACAATACTTTCTCTTTACACCTGCATTTTTCTACGAAAATCCGGGTTTTTACAAGTATACCAATGTTTTGGAGGTTAGGGAATTCCATACCCTCGTATTTCCAAGTCTTTCTGATTTTTTCTTGAAACATTACAGTTTAGGTAGGAACTAAGAATGATATGTTTAAAGATTAAAAAACTAAAAAAAAAGAGAAGTGAAAATCTTTTAGAGTCATATAGAGTTTTTAGATTAAAAAACTAAAAAAAAGAGAAGTGAAAATCTTTTAGAGTCATATAGAGTTTTTTTCTTCAGGTCAAGTATAAGTTTTCTGGTTTCCTGAAAGCCGAAGAAAATTAAGTTATGTCTTGGTCTATTTGTGTGTTTGACAAAGTTTTTCTCGAAATATTCCAGTTTAGAACTATAAGAAATGATATTGATATTGGACAATTACAAAACGAATACGTACGTTCCAAGGTATACTTTTTCATCGAGAAGGGCCCAGCTAAGTACGGCTACAACAACAAGCAGCAAGGGGCTGAAAACAGACACGTATAGAGGGCCTTTTCTTTGAATACACCACGACATAGCACAAAACGCCAGCGCAGTACACATAATTCCCTGTATTTTTTCTATAATTAGTAACATTTATTTGTCAAATTAATTTAAACATATAAAATTGATATGGAAAATTACCGCATAAATACTCGAAACAGCCCTTATGTGAGGAGTTAGATACCAAGCAGATGCTCTGTGGTCGACCGCTAAAGCTATGAAACTACACTCGAAACTCGCCATAAAACATATCAAAGCCGATGTCGTGTACGGTGCTGGATATATCTCGCCCATTTTCGCCTAATAGTTGCCAAAATAATCCCACATTAGCCACTTGCCAAATATGTGTCAAACATTGGCGTCAATTTATTTTGATCATGTATATGCACAATTTATCCGATTGCACATCATAATTAAACATGGTAGATGTGTGTACTATTACTTACTTGGATAATGAACCAAATTGCCCAAGAAAGGGTACTAACGATTAGAAGGAAAGGGCCCAAGAAAACACTCGCATGAACGCTCGAATTTCCCTTCTTTATATTTTCAAGATATTCCCAATGAATTCCCGAGTCTCCGATGATCTGGGGGCCATGGTAAAAAGACAAAAACATTGCTCCGCCTACACATATAATTGTCCCTAAAATTTTTGCTTGCCCTGATCTCCTCCTTATTCCCACACTTTCAAGCCTGCCAAACAAGAAAACAAATTGATTGTATTTTAAATCATTAAGAAGTGTTATACTGAAAGTTATGGTGATATTCATACAACTCGTGGATTCCATGTGATATGGATTATATAACTTTTGTTACAAAAATACATGGAATTCACGAGTTGTGAACAAATTGTATGTTTAATATTATTTTGTATACCCGCAAGGGACGGCGAGTAGGAACGTGAGAGCGGGCAACAAATTTGACAAAGCACACGCGATGGTTGGGGTAGAATGTTGAAGGCCGACGAAATATAGAATTTGGTTGAAGGTTGCACTTCACATGAAATTTGAATACATGAGTATATACTATTATTGTATAGCAAAAAAAAATACCAAATTCACACAAATGCATATACGCTACACAAATAAGTTAGTAGTATAAGGTTAGTGTTTACCCAAAGACTGAAGATAATAAAATCAGGAAAAATATGTATCTGGACATTGTAGGCCGTGAATTCCTGCAGAAATAAATATTACGAAACGTCACTCTAAAGTTCAGCAGTATCGATTGATAACCAAATAGTGTTACATATCAGTAAAGTTATATAAATTAATATCTTTACCTGAATGTTGAAAAGGAAAATTTTATTTTTTATTGTACGTAACAACATGAGAAAGTATTGTGTTTAAACAAACTTTAGATGTCACATTACTACATTAGTAACAAAAACGAAACTAATTATCATGTCATCCAATGAAGTATTATGTATGACGTTAAATTGTAAACAGAAAATGAGATTTCTGAGAACTGTGATATCAATTATCACACAATGATTGAATAAGAATATATTCCTAATTTCGTATAATCATATATAATAACCGAACCCGTGACCAGAGAATGTTGAGAAGTACACGGAAGATTGTCCAAGTGTACGTTAATGTGACAATTTGATTTAAAACTTGTAAGTTTATAACACAAGAAATTCAGGGAGAGTTAAATGCATGTAACACAGAACACTCTATTATTCCTAAAAAGATCGACGCAAATATAGGTTCTTGATTGACAATTAATATTCGATCCTTGGTAGATAAAACGTAAACCTTAGTGCTAGTTTTTATGATCAATTTCACGATCATGCGATAAAAAGGATACACATATATACATCAAGTTCATAATAGTATTTGAACCAATATCGAAGTTCGAAGACTATAAAATTATGTTTTTGAAGTTGCTCAATCATCAACATTTTAATCAATGGGATTTATTTAGTTGAAATCAAAAGACAGGACTAAAGTTACCTTCTTACATGAATTTTGCAGACTTAATTAATCGTTAATACAAACAAGAATAGAAATAGTATTCATCAAAGTAAATGCAAAACACCAGAACATGAAAACACAGTAACTCTACAATATTTAATACGTTTATATCAAATTTCTTAAAATAACAAATCATTTTCTCGCTAAACCCTACAAGAATCTAGAAGATACAGTATTATCAAAAATCATAAGTGTGACTATCGTGAAATGTTTAACAAAAAGTCTCAAAGAATTAAAGCGATACCTCTCCAAGAAGTAGGCGAAGGGAGCTATGACAACAGTAGCGCATATCTGCCGATACGCCACCTGGACATATGGGTTCATTCCCGAATCCATTGCGAGCTTCGATAGAATATTCATTCCTGCATAACCCACTTGTACTATCACCATTGTCAAAAATGGCATTAGGTCACTAGCCATTTTTTTAACAATAGAAGTGCTCAAAAAGCTACTTCTGGGAGAGAGAATTAGAAAGAAAGGGAGAATTTTTTTCTTGAATGTTATCAATTGCTACAAGAATATTCAAATTTATAGAGAAAAAAATAGGAGAATAAAGACAATGATATTTTGTAACTCCTTAAAAAAGCTCTTGCATGGGGTAAAGTATTACAATAGGGAATAAAAAGGTGGTGCTTTCAGTTAACACCCAAGTGTATCATGCAAGTACATGTTTTTAGCCAACCTTGGCCCTACTCATATGCATTATATATAGCTAACTTGCCCCAACAAAATTGTAATTCTACATGCCAATACTTTGAGAATTTTGTAAATTGAATTACGTAATGGAAATAGAAATATCGTGTAAAACCAGGGCTTTGGTGAAATGAAATTCATATCCTTGTGACACGTGATAATGGTTATACGAAAAACAGGAACTTCAAGCACAATTTAATATCAAGATAGTCATTTTGATTAATTAATTCTTATAATTAGATAGTCAATTTTATCTAAATCCGCACTCAATGATTATTTTACAAGGCTGAAATAAATAAAACTTGTATAGATTTGTGATTATGTCCAATATTGTAAATGAATTTTTGATGTGACACAATCACTAGCTAGAATGGTTCATCAGATAATAAACTTCCATTTCGGAATTTAAGATATGAAGCCTTCATTATGGGCAGATATGAAGCCTCGTTATTGGGTAATGAAAATTATGAAGCACTCCATAATAATTCAAAATATATTCTATGAATATTACTATACATGTATAGAGTGTACGAGTTGTGTGTCTATCATTACTCTTATTTCAATAGCGACTTGAATCTGTTTTCAATCAAAGTTCCAAAAGTGATAAATGATGACTGATTTCCTCAATTGACTATTTTTTTTTTCCGGGTCACAAGTAATAAAATGACTACGCGTCAAGCACACATTTGTCGATATACAAAAGGAAAAAGCCCAAATGTTTTCCGATTTTTCGCTTCCACCACGGATTGGTTAAAACGTGGTGGAAAAAGCCCATATTTGTCGATATACAAAAGGAAAAAGCCCAAATATTTTCCGATTTCTCGCTTCCACCACGGATTGGTTAAAACGTGTTCATAACGGAGTTTTTTGTCGTGATCATGACATTTTTTTGAAAAATAAGTAAATTTAAACTGGAGAAGAATTAAACTTCCAAATTAGAGATAACTATGCGTCAAGCACACATTTGTCGATATACAAAAGGAAAAAGCCCAAATATTTTCCGACTTCTCGCTTCCACCACAGATTGGTTTAAACCTGTTCATAATGGAGTTTTTTCGTCGTGATCATGACTTCTTTTGATTTATTTATTTTTGAACTGGAGAAGAATTAAACTTCCAAAATAGAGCAAAGTTAAATGCCATTTAATCTTGATGAGAGATTTGAACCCCCATTCATGCATATTTAATCTTAGATCTTACCTTTGATTCTTTGAAGTATGAAACATAAAGCATGCACAAAAAAATGAGAGAAGTATTACTCATCTTAAAATACTTGAATTAAAATAGTACTAATTAATAGTGCAAACTAAAAACCTACTTCTGTAAATTAATTTTTGTAGGGTTAAAAAAAGCCCCAAGACTCGAACTCGAGTCCGATCTTAGGTAGAACTGACATGCATATGCTGTACGTACTGTTACGTCTTAAAAGATAAATGGAAACATTCTATAAAACCACCAGAATATTAGTATAGTATTTTACAATCTAGAGCTTAATAAGGCTTAACTAACAAACAATCAGTTTATAATCAGTGGGCTTTCAATTTCTTGGCTGATTTATTGCCGAACAAACAGGTCTGTGATTAAGCTAAGCTAGTGGAGATAAATAACTTCTTGATGTTGAAATGAGACATGAAAAAAGGGTGGATTAATGTTGTTTTCATATGAGGATTAACTATAGTTGAGAACTTGAGATAATAAGATTTTAAACATAATAACAAGCGTACGAAATATTGTGTCCATAAGTTTCGCTTTTTTTTCTATGTTAGCATGAAATTAACTTTCACTTTGTCACCGAGAATATTTCATAATGCCAGATTAAACGTATTTGGTTTTAAATAAATTAAAAAATGATGCGACAAAATAAATAAAAAATATCCTATTCCTTTTTAAGAACTATACACACAATTTGTGAAATATGGACAAACAAAAAGCACATTAGATAGAGTGCTTCACATGTAAGTTGTGAGATAAATGAGCGGTTTTCGGCAATGTATTAGCTAGCTAGCACCTAAATTCAGTTGCGTAAAAGTGCTTCCAAAAAACAATTTGGAATTACTTGCATTTAGGTTCTTGTGTATTTTAATGAGATCCCATGCCCAAGATTGTTGACTAGTTAAATATATTTATTTGTAAAAATACGGTAATACCCCCTTAGACTAACAAAAGAAATCATGTAAAGTCAAAAATGCACTTGAATGTAACTAAAAATAGGCATGTGCAACATATGTGCATCGCATGTGTAAGTTTTTCATACAAAAACTAATATAATTAATCAGAATCAAACAAAAGTATGAATTCATAGTACAACATAAAATAAAAATAAAAATTGAGGTCACAAAATTGCAAAACCGACATAATACAAGGTACAAAAGATGATAAAATCCCATAAAACGGCATTGTTTTGGTAAGAAAATTATCTTTCGTGTTGTTGTCGTGAACCATTTGCCAGTTTTATTTAGGTTTTCGATCTCATAATATCGACATTGTTTAATTAGTGGAAATAACAATGGATAATAGCTAGCCATGTTTAACCCCGAGAAGAGATATTGCTGAATGAATGTGCATGACTTTTACAATGTAAAACACAAATTTAAAAGGTAGCTAGATAATGTAAGAGTATTGTTATTGCAACCTTTAAAATTAATCCAAAATATCAATTTGTTATCAGCCTAATTAATACTAATATCTCATTAATTAAATAAAATTAAAATAATAAAAAAGAAAAATGAACGATTATTACAATAATATTTAATTAGTGAGCAAATTTTTTCATTTATTCATTCAATTTTCTTTGTTTAATAACATCTCAAGCAACTTAATCTTTTAAAAATATTTGTTTATATTTCTTTTTCTAACATTACTAATTACCGAACTATACACACAACTCACACACTCCATAAGCAAATAAAATACATATTTATCCCCACAAATATACAATACAATATATAATTTGATATAGCTAAATATAAATATACAACATAATAAAAATCCAAACTACTAAATACTCAAATAAAAATATACTACAACTCTAGTTGAGCCTATCATAAATTTAAATATTAATTAAAAATCTAAAAACCCAACCTACTAAAAGTTCAAATAAAAATATATTAGAAAACTAGATGAATCTGTCTTAAATTTAAATATTAATTAAAAATAAGAAAAATTGTTAAATATAATATTACTAATATATATACATGTGCATAAATATATATACATGTATATTAAGAGTTTATGTTGATTACTGACTGTATATGGCATGTGCGCATGCTAATTGAGCGGATAGAGTGGATATCACTAGCTTTGAGTGATCAACAATGTACCATTAAGTTTTTCTAAATTTGGCATATACCCGACGTGAATGACCGGGTTCATTCCGGAATCCATTGCGAGCTTGGACGCAATGTTCATTCCGAAATACCCCACTTGAACTAACATCATAATGAAAAAGGGTAGGTCAGCCATTCTTTTGGATCTAGTGTACTAAGTAACAAGCCTACAGACAGTTTGAAGTAATAAATTATCGAATGTAAATGGATGTCACTAGCTTTCACTCAACAAACAATACACCATTAAGTTTTTCAAAATTTGGGATGGTGTATTTGTTTGTATTCCATTTTCAAATGAAATATTACTTCACCTACTTGTCAGCAACACTACAAGAAAAATTTGATTGCTAAAAAAAACTATGATGCTAAGTAAGGATTTATGTTGCTAAAATGAATTTAGTGACAAAATAGCAATATAATAATTTATCTTGATAAAGTGGTTGTGGCTAAATTTAGCAACATAAATATTTACAAAACAAAAAAATAGCAACATAAATTGATGTCGGTGAATTCTCAAGTTTTAGTATTTAAAATGACACATTCGCAACATAAAGTTTAGTGTTGCTATGATGTTGCTATAAATTTTATATATGTTTTCGGTTCTATTTTCTAATTTCTTTTTTGTGATGCTAGTATGTTGCTAAATATGATCTTATATTTGATTTTATTATAAATGAATTTAATTATTATGTTGTTATCCGGTAAGTGTTATGTCGTTTTATTAAGTTTTAACTAATTTAATAGTTTGCAATCGTGTTGCAGTTGTGTTGCTAAGTTGTCACTGAAATTGAAGATAAAACAATCTTTTAATAAATAATACATTTGTTAAAATCAAAATTGTATCAAAAAACAGTAATAGTTGCACAATAATAGTTGCTAAGTTTTAACTAATTTTAACTAAACCTGCACAATAATAGTTCAAATAGTCGGTTAATCATCACTGACTAATGCATACCAGACATTGTTCACAAACAACATAAGGGTTAATTATGGTTTGGTGACCTGTGTTTTGGCTAATTTTAGGATTGCTGACCTAACTTTTTACAATCCCGTTTTAATGACCTAAATTTATAGTTTGACTTGTTTTAGTGACCCGCCGTTATATTTTTTAGATGAAAACCGTTTTAAAGTTTCAATTTAGTCCGTATAGTTTAAAACTTAATGATAAACGCTTAAAAATTATAAATATTACACTTATATAAGCTCACTTATATAAGCTCACTTAAACTACACACTTATATAAAATATGCATTTAAATGAGTTACAGAATTAGCAAATAAAATGAATACAAGTATCGAACAACATATGAACTATATTAGTTGGGATGATATAAATATATATTTATAAAGCTATTGAATTGAAAGTATACTTACTAACAGCTCAATTTCAATGTAAGGGTTAGAATCTAATTAGACTCTTATTTTATTTTAGCATAAAACTCGTCATTCAAAAAATTTATTAGTCTTTAAAAATTTTAATAATGAATTTACATAATACGAAGAAAAAAAAAACGATTTAGTTTATATTAATTAATTTGTAGCATGTTATTTGATAGTTTTATATCATTTTTAAAATTGCATTAACAAAAATTGTTTTTTTTTTTCGATTTACATATGTAGATGTAATTTGCATTTGATAGTTTTATAAGATTTCATATAAGTGTTTTTATGTGTGTAATTTTTGTAAATTTGAAGCGTTTATCGTAAATTTTTAAACTGTATGGACTAAATTGAAACTTTAAAACGGTTTTCATCCAAAAAATGTAACGACGGGTCACTAAAACAACTCAGAATATAAACTTAGGTCACTAAAACGGGATTGTAAAAAGTTAGGTCACCAATCCTAAAATTGGTCAAAACACAGGTTATCAAAGCATAATTAACCCACAACATAATACCCAAGATATCTCCTAAACATTCTCGTCACTCTCTTCTTTGCCATCACTAGTTGCATCCTTCGGATTTTGATCTAAATATGCAATCTTGGGTTTTGTCGGAAAGCGTGCAAGCAAGTCTTGCAGCCGGAGAATCATAGTCTATGGAGGAGTCATTCGAGCCTTGACCTCTTTTCCTATGCATTGGCCGACACGTTCATCCTTTCGCTCTTCATAGTAAGTAAAAAACAGTTTGGCGATATTTTGTACAGAACTTGAAGTAACTATTTTTAGGTCTTCTTCATAAGTGATGCAGAACGGAAACGTACTAAAGAAATATAAAATATGTTTTTAATCACGAACGGGATTTGCTCGAGTTATCGCTCGAACGGACGACAAACAAGAGAGTTGCCAACAAGCAAAGACTCTTTAAGGTTTTATTAATATCAGAAGTGAATAATAATGAAAGTCTAATGCCTTATTTATAGAGTTCTAGCCAGTCCATCCCCAAATAGGAACAAGACTTAAATATAAAATTCTAAATCAAAAAGGAAACAAATTCCTAAAAGTAAATTCTAAGATAGAAAGGAAACAAACTCTTAAATAAACATACTCCTAAACTGAAAAGGAAACTAATATGGAAACGTAATTTGACCCGCTAAAATAGTGCTATTATTCCATCAACTGCTTATCGAACTTTGCCTCAAGCTCAAGCTCATCCGTATCATTCCCTTCTACTTTAAAACGACTCGACCCCGACTATCAGAATAAATCGGTTTTCCATCATCAGCCACATACTCGTATAAGTCAGCCACATTAAACGTCTTTGAAATCTTCATATGAGGAGGAAGGTCGATGACATAAGCGTTATCATTTATCTTTCGTAAGATCTGAAAAGGACCATACTTTTTCGGGTCCAACTTCTTCTTTCCACCACCCCGCTCTCTTCGCAAAAATATCATGACCATATCCCCTACTTTAAACTCCTTGAACCGCCTACGCTTATCCGCATTCACCTTATATTTTGCATTTGATAATTGTAACCGTTTCTTTACCTTTTCGACAACATCGACGTGTTGTTTAGCCATATGCTCCGCGGCAACACTCTTCTTTTCAATCGTCGGTATTTTTGCCAAATCTACCGTCAATGCAGGAACCTTTCGATACACAATAGAAAAAGGAGACACACCTGTGGAGTTATTTGGCGCACTATTATAAGCGAACTTGGCATGGGCTAAGGCCTGGTCCCAATGCTTCTGTTTTTTGACACAAATACACCGTAAAAGATTACCTAGCGACCTATTCACCACCTCTGTTTGTCCATCGGTCTGAGGGTGAGCCGTTGTGCTGAATCGAAGCTCTGTATGAAACTTTTTCCACAAAGTACCCCAAAAATGTGCCAGAAACTTTGTATCCCGGTCAGAAGTAATTGATCGTGGAACGCCATGCAGTCGAACAATCTCTGAAAAAAAATAGTTTAGCCACATGTGAAGCGTCGCTAGTGCTCCGACAAGGAATAAAATGTGACATCTTGGAAAATCTGTCAACTACTACAAATATCGAGTCTAAGCCTCGCTGAGTTCGCGGTAGACCCAACACAAAGTCCATAGATAAGTCCTCCCAAGACTGCTCTGGAATAGGTAAAGGCATATATAAACCTGTATTCTGCCCATGTCCTTTATATGTATGACAAATAACACATTTTCGCACAAATCTGCTTGTATCTCGTTTTAGTTGTGGCCAATAATATCGTTCTTCCAGGAGACTAATAGTTTTGTCTCGCCCTAAATGGCCTCCTAGCCCGCCAGCATGTAATTCCCGCATTAATTTTTCTCGTAGGGATGTTCGAGGGATGCATAATCGCGTACCTTTAAACAAGTACCCATCCTGAATAAGATATTCCCCTAGTGACTGTCCAGTTAAGTGCTTCTCCCATGTGTCCCTGAAATCCTCATCTTCTTCATACAATTCTTTTAAGAATTCGAATCCAACCACCTCAGTACTTACAGTAACCAGTAATGCCGCACGTCTACTTAGTGCATCCGCAACTCGATTAGAACCCCCAGAACGATGTTTGATAACGTAATTAAACTGCCCAAAATATCCAGCCCAACGCACATGCATCTTATTTTTCAAATCTCGTTGACTTTTGAAATAAATTAGGGACTGATGGTCAGAATATAACACAAACTCACTTGGTAGCAAATAATGTTCCCACATCTTTAATGCCCGAAAGACTGCATAAAGTTCTTGTTCGTAAGTGGACCACTTCTGCTTAACTTCGTTGAACTTTTCACTAAAATACGCCACTGGTCGCCCTTCCTGTGACAAAACCCCGCCAATACCAGTACCACAAGCATCACATTCAACCTCAAAAACCCTCTCGAAATCAGGTAGAACTAATATTGGGGCGCAAGTCAACTTTTGCTTAATTTCCTCAAAAAAACTATTAGCCGCTGCTTCAGTCCATTCAAAACCCTTTCCTTTTTTTAGACAATCTGTTATAGGCGATGTAATACTACTAAAGTTTCGAATAAATCTCCTATAAAAGGTTGCTAGACCTTGAAAGCTACGTACTTCAGTAATAGAACGAGGAGTAGGCCATTCCTTAATAGCCTTTATTTTTTGCTCATCGACATGAATCCCTTCAGCACTAACCACATAACCCAAGAATAATACTCTATCCGTCATAAATGTGCATTTTTCAAGATTCACAAATAATTCATTCTTTAATAGAACTGGCAATACTTCGTGCAAGTGACTTTCATGCTCCTCTCTATTACGACTATAAATCAGAATATCATCAAAATACACAACGACAAACCGCCTCAGAAAAGGTTTCAATACCTGATTCATTAAGCGCATGAATCTGCTAGGCGCATTAGACAAACCAAAAGGCATCACTAACCATTCGTATAACCCTTCTTCAGTTTTGAAAGCCGTTTTTCACTCATCGCCAGGTTTAATACGAATCTGATGATATCCACTCTTTAAGTCAATCTTTGAGAATATTACTGACCCTGAGAGTTGGTGAAGCATATCATCTAATCTTGGAATAGGAAATCGATATTGAACTGTTATCTTGTTGATAGCCCGACTATCCATGCACATCCTCCATGATCCATCCTTCTTAGGAACAAGCAACGCGGGAACCGCGCATGGACTCATACTCTCCTGAATATGCCCTAAGTTAAGCAACTCCTCAATCTTCTCCTGTAAAATCTGCCCCTCCTTTGGATTCATTCGATAGTGCGGCAAATTCGGTAATCGGGATCCTGGAAGAAAATCAATTTGGTGTTGGATGTCACGCATGAGGGGTAGCCCGTTAGGATCATCCACGACCCCTTGGAATTCTTCTAACATTCGTCGTACCTCTTTCGGAATTTCAGATTCGTCATACTCAGGTTTATTCACCAAAGCGAGCAAACCGCAAGGAAAGCCTTTCTTTCCACTTTAGTGGTCTTTTGCCCCATTCCAGATGGAACAATCATAATACGTTTTCCTTCCCACTGAAATACATAAGTGTTCTCGCGGACGCGATGAGTCCCATCCACATCATACTGCCATGGCCTCCCCAACAATATATGACAAGCATCCATCTCAATGACATCACATACGACATTTGTCGTATAGTATTTCCCAAGTGATATGGGAACTTTGCAAATCTTAGTTACTCGTATCGTCGGCCCCTTTTGAATCCACCCAATCTGATATGGATTGGGATGTGGCTCGGTTGATAGCTTCATATGTTCGACAAGCTTTTGGGCTATAAGATTCTCACAACTGCAACTATCAATGATCAGATTGCAAACAGACTGATTAATTCGACATTGTGTCTGAAATATGCGTCGACGTTGACTCGATTCTTCGGTTTTGGGAGAACATAAAGTTCGATGCACCACGTAAACAGGGGTTTCCATATCTCCACCACATACATCATCACAGTCTATTTCATCTTCGATATACTCTTCTTCTCTATCCACCTCATCCGTGTGAAGAACAGGTTGTCTCGCACGACACTGGTGGGATTGGTGTCCAGGCTGTCCACACTTCCAACATGTTCCGCCTCTAGGCCTTGCATACGGGTTGTTTGTTGGCGGTTTAGTATCGCAATAGGCTTAAGATTCGCAGCAGCACCTACTTCCTTGCTTTCGACAACAACCTTTGACCCATCTGTTGCCCTACGAGTATCTTCCCCATACTTTTGAAATGCCGGTCGTTGAGACAAGCGTGCCTCTGCCCTTGACGCCATATCTCTTGCATCTTCCAGAGAGTAAATTGCTTGGACACCCATCTTATCTTGGACGTCATATTTTAAACCAAGAGTGTACCTAGCAATTTGGTGGTCCTCAGGCTCTGCAACATTACACCGTGACTGTAGTCGCATAAATTCTTCGGTATAATCAGCAATAGTACGGGTCCCTTGTTTGCAATTCATGAACCGTCGATATAGAGTTTGCGAATAATCTCGTGGTAGAAAACGCTCTTGCAGCATCTGTTTCATCATCGCCCATCCTCTAACTTGCGGTAATTGTCGTTTACCACGCTCTTCCATGACATTCTGCCACCATGCTCCAGCACCTCCACGCAATTTATAAGCTACAATTGATACTTTGCGTTCATCTTCAACTTCCATGATTTCAAAGAACCTTTCTACTTCATTAATCCAGTCAAGAACTGGCTCAACATCTAGCCCGCCATTAAAAACGGGAATTTCAGCTTTTACCCTATAACTATCGTAATTTCGTTGGTTATTATTATTGGGTACAAGCACTCTATTACCATCCGGTGGTGCTTGAGGTTGACGGCCCCCAGGTTGCAAATTGACCAACATCTGCCTAATTTCTTCCAAACTTGTCGAGAGAGAACCCATACGGGCCTCCATACGAGCCTCCAATTCTTGAATCTGATCGTCAGCCATTGGCTCTGATACCACCTGATGCAGAACGGAAACGTACTAAAGAAATATAAAATATGTTCGTTAATCACGAACGGGATTTGCTCGAGTTATCGCTCGAACGGATGACAAACAAGAGAGTTGCCAACAAGCAAATACTCTTTAAGGTTTTATTAATATCAGAAGTGAATAATAATGAAGGTCTAATGCCTTATTTATAGAGTTCTAGCCAGTCCATCCCCAAATAGGAATAAGACTTAAATATAAAATACTAAATCAAAAATGAAACAAATTCCTAAAAGTAAATTCTAAGATAGAAAGGAAACAAACTTTTAAATAAACATACTTCTAAACTGAAAAGTAAACTAATATGGAAACGTAATTTGACCTGCTAAAATAGTGCTATTATTCCATCAACTGCTTATCGAACTTTGCCTCAAGCTCAAGCTCATCCGTATCAATAAGCTAGCTGACGAACACGAACACGAGTTGACAAGACGAAATTCGTGAGACTATACCATACACAATACCTTCCTTGTTTTCAACGCCGACAATCTCCAAGTATATTTCATTATTGTTTGGTATTGAGAACTCATTAGACTGCCACGAGAGCTTGATCTTTCTTGCCTTAAAAGCTGTCTGCAATTAACAAAGTGTGCCTTCTAAAATGACTAACTAAATGAAAACCAAAATTTTCTACTGAACATAAATCCTTAAGCTCAATTATTATTGAAACTCTACTAAATTACGTATTCAATCCCGTGAGCCCCAAAATACCAGCAACGACAGCACCAATAATAAAGATAAATGTCTGGTTGCAAACATTTGGAAATAAGAAAAAGGATACAAAGTAAAACAAAGATAAATTTATGGTCTAAGCAGCACAACAAATGTTTCAAACTATAATTAAACCGAAATTTAATTCCAAAAACCATGTTCTGTTTTGATAACTTCATTTTGCTAGTCTAAAATCTAAATGAAGGACAATGGTAAACATAAGTGTGAAGAAACATAATTATCAACAACAAAAAATTGTAAAGAAACATATATGAAGTCTAGTATCAGTAGCACAACAAAACCGCATGAAAATTAAAAACATGTTACCCCCTTTAGAAACTTTTACTTTGTTACTCTCTGAAGGACAACACTAAATACAAAGCATAAAGAAAATATCACACAGATAGAACCTTAATAGCAGCAGAAGTTTTGTTTCTTTTTTAAAAAGTCGAAAACAACATTTTTTTAAGAATCATGTGTCCTTTTGAGATCTTAACTTTGATACTACAAATGACGGACCATACGGTGAAGAACACAAACATGGGGAAAAAGGTCACATCCTTAACGCTGTACGGCTTACAAATATGCAGTTAGGAAAGTCTATAAATACCAAAAAAAAATTACATACTACTCTTTAGTTAAAAAATGATAACTAAAGAGTAGATATATAAATCGCCGAAATACTCGACTACAGCAAGACGATTATTCTGATCAGCACCGTTGATACCCATCACCTTTTAAGCACTAACAATTGCATCTTCCATTTTAACTTCCTATCAAAACAGAACTAGAAACAATGAGAATGATCCCTAAATAATTATTATAAAACCCATGGTCATGTTTAAGAATCTTATTACCATTCGATCAATCTCATCCAACATAGCCTCGGTGTGGTACATAAACATAGGCACAGGCGAGTCGCCAACACCAGCATACTCATCCACATCAACAATGATCACATCTTCTTGTTTCTTTATTTCCTATTCATTACATATAATAAAAAAAATGAATACACTCCCAAAACGTAGCCATGTTATGAATTTCCAAATCAACAACATAATAGCATTTTACTGGATTTCATCAATAAGTACCTTAGATAATAATGGTTGTTTCTTTTTGCTGCTAGCCAATTGTAGAGAAAATTTTCTAAAATTAAAACCATCACAAAATCAAAGACAGTGATAGAAAAACACATTGATCTTAAATATTAAGAAACGGGAAAATTCATTGAAAGAAGAATAAGGATTGACCTGGTAATTGATCAATGAGACATGATTGGTGGTAGCTTACTGGCAACTCCATTATTTCTAAAAGAATTACTATCCAAGTCAATATGCCATGCAAAAGAACACTAAC
The DNA here is from genome assembly GCA_963920805.1 of Primula vulgaris. Taxonomy (NCBI): domain Eukaryota; kingdom Viridiplantae; phylum Streptophyta; class Magnoliopsida; order Ericales; family Primulaceae; genus Primula; species Primula vulgaris. The sequence goes on along the minus strand of OY987216.1, from coordinate 3,760,987 downwards.
CTTAGTAAAGATCAGAAAGAAAAATAAATAACAAGGAAGATTATTACTCAGAAAAGGCTCTTTTATTATCTCAAACGATGTTTTGATCAATCGTACCCAACACCTTCCTAGCTTGGCCAATTCCTACAGAAACTTTCGCAACTCCCAAATGCATACCCCTACAATTTATTAATTTAATGAGTGCTAATTCAATATATTGGCCATAAATGTTTTTCTAGTCACAGTTACAAAATAACTTCAAAAAAATAATAATACACTAAAGTGAATTTGAAAATAGAAATTACCTTAAATCATGGTGGTCCTTATTAAATCCACCCATATCAAAACTCTTTGAATAAAAGCTACAAAAAAATAAAAATAACCATCAGATTATGACAAAAAGACCAGTGCTCCACAAATTTATGAAAATCTAATAAAAAATATGCAAAAACTGCAAAAGACATGTGCCAAGATTGATCAAGAAAATAAAGAATGTCCAAATTACATGTATAAGATAATTAGATGATAATATTAAGATATCAACAAACTCATATATCGATTAAACTCACATGTAAACTATGGACACTCTTCTGACAGATACAGTCAATTAAAAAGATAACCTATCATGTTACAGTTATCATTATCCTTCTTTTAATTATAGACAATCTTTGTTATCAAACAAACCACTATTTTGATAACCTTAAATCACGATTTTCAACTTAAACGTTCAAATTACTCACTTAAAAAGGAACAATACTCAGTTAGGTACTTTGGAGCCCAAATAATTGACCAAAAAAATAAGCGGAAACTTTTTATCTTTGAAAAAACATGGTAAAAAAAAGGGAGGGAAATAATGGCTGAAAATGAAATATACGAAATTACAACAAATAAAGTTCAACAAGCTTGTCTCCAAAACATACTTCATCATAAATAATATATTCTATATAATTTAATTTTTTAATAAATTAAACTTGGGATCCTAAGTTTTCACACCTTCTCGTATTTTACTCAAACTCGAGACCTCAATCTCTGGTAATGGGTGCTTCTTCACCCATTCCGTATTCGTTATCGTCATCATCGCATCTGTATTTATCCAACTCAATATTAGTAGAATATGATAAATGATTATGTATTTCTTCTTATTTGCCTTCATTCACATGAATTTGCCAATTATATTCAGGTCTGATCCATTTAGTAATTCAGGATTAACTTGCGTGCTAGTAATATGTCCAATTGTTTCATCGTTTTCAAATATATTTTTTTTTGCTACACTATTCGGAAGTTAAATAACAACTTATCTTATTTTAAATTTGCATCGTGCACACCGGTTCTTATTGTCCTTGCTATAACTTCATTCTCTTCCTTGTCGATCAAGAGTTTAATTTATTTTTTCTCGGTACGACACATAAATACATAATACACCTGAATTGCTTGCATGACTATTATAAAGTATTAGACTTTGGATATCGACTTTATGTTAATTCGAACAAAATTGTAATTCTTGTGAACCTTCTTGACTTTTGAACTCGGTCAGGTAAAACCACTAACACTTAAATAACCATAAAATCCTAACCCCTAAACCTTATAATTTTGTAGTGTTGTACAAAAACTTGTTTAATTTCCTTGTTGTTAGTATTTAATATGAAATATTTTGATTTACAAAAGTGACCATTCACGAAAAACAATTGTGATGGTCAAGTGTTCTTACTTTGCTTTGCTAGTTTTTCGGTAACAAACTTTTGTGTTGCTATTTTTTTTATTGGTTATGTTGCTAATTTTGTTGGTGTTGTGTTACTAGTATTAGGTTGAAAACACTCGTAACTCCTTTAACAACATATTGTTGTTGTTGCTAAATAAATGTTGCTGAAATGTTAAATTTTGTTGCTAATTTTCAATTATTAATTATGTTGATGTTATGTTGTTATATTGTTGCAACTTAGCAACATAAATATGTTTGTTGCTATTTTATGTAAGTAAATGGTCTTTTTATTATAGTGCAAGTATTTATTTTCCTTTTTTTTTACGAAATATTACTTCACATTCACAATGTGTGTGAGCTGTTTCGATTTATGTTTTTGTCTCTTACAATTGAAACTTCTCTTTCAATTTTTCATTAACTAGTGGTAGACCGGTAGTAATGTATACACCACATGTTCACACACTAAATTAATATTGATTCAATTAGTGAAAAACTATTAAAAAAAATAACAAATTAATGAAACATGCTGAAATCATATGGCCTGTGTACGTACCATAAGGTTTCCTAGATGTTTTCTACCAAAACAATCTAATTAAAAGCTGTGCTACCAAATAACCTTATTTTTTTTGTACAAAGCTAAAAACAAAACACTAGCATATCAAACAGGCCCATAGATTTATATAAATAGGCAAAATGTATTGGCTTATACCTTATTCCATGACTAGGACCACATGTTATATTTCGATCGAATATGGACGTTGAAACAATCATTCTCTAATTAATTGATAGTACAGTAATCATTCTATTAATTGATAGTACAGTAATCATTCTATACGCGTCCAAATTTATTTATTTTTTTTGGGAAATACTTCCATTTTTTATTTTTTTTAGTAATTATTAATTTACATTTATTCAATTCAAAATATAAAAAATACACAGAAATCATTATTTTTTCAAAACAATTATAATCATATACCAAACAAAATCGTTTTACGTGTATTTTGTATAACAATAATATTATATTACTCATGATTTCTAATTTAATATATTTATTCAATCAATATATTTTTTAAAAAATTATTGATTCGGATCATATATAGCACGCGTTGTACACGCAACGCGTGAGTAACGTTACTAGTATATATATATATATATTAGTAGTAGTAGTAGTAGTATTTAGTTATGTTAAAGAGTAATTAAAAATCTAGGGGTAAATTTGAGTGATCAGATAATTACCATTTGAACAAGAGAACTGTATATTTTCACGTTGTTTGTGTTTTCCATGTGAATTCCATCAGTATTCGGACTTGAAGAAGGGGATTTGTATACTTTTTGCTAAGTGAGTTTATGATGCATGTGACCATGCATCTTTGCAAGTGTTAAACGGAAATGGAACTGTGTGCAGAGGCGGATCATCGGAGTTAATCAAGGGGGGCAAAAACTGAATAAATGTTCCTCGGAATTAAACAACGGTGAACAAAAACTGAATAAATGTTAAAAAAAAATAGCTATTGAGATTTGAACATATAAGACCTCCTATTTAAAGAACACTTTACCATCTAGGCTAATACACCATTTATGAATATTTACACTAAATAATATATATATACAGGGGGAAGCTAATTGGAGACGATCGGGTGCCACGACACCCCCCATAATTTTAGAAATCTCAAGTGACGCAATTTTTTTTTAGTACAATTTCTTTTTAGGTGTAGATTTGGCACCCCCATAAAAATATGTTACTTGTACATATATTTATAGCTAATGTTTGAACCCAAAACACAATAATTAAATTTGGGCCGAAAGACCCAATTATATTTTTCTTTGATATTGGACTCTTTAAGATTTAATTAAAAAAATAATAACACCAACAACACTTCTCTTCGTGCGTGTCAGCGTGTGTATCAAAATAAAAAACAAAGTTGAAAAAATAAAAACTCCACTCCTCTGTGCTGCTATGCACCGCATTGATTGGGGTTAGATTTAATTAAAAAAACATCAACAATTCTATACTTCTGGCTCGGCAAGGTATACTCTTCTATTTATTTTTTCCTTTAATATGCTTCTTTTTATTATATGTATTGATGTTATGTTGCACCATAGGTGTTTGATTAAAGTACTCAAAGGGAAGAAAAAAATAGGCTATTAACTCTTAGAGTTTTAATCTGCAGATCTGGCATCGCTAATATTTTTATCGAGTATAAAATGGGAAAGACACCTAAAATAAATTCGTTCTTTAAGAGAGCTAATGTTTCTCCGACGGAAGAGAATGTTGGTAGTAGTGTTGATCACGTGACAATCGATACGCCTAGTCCTCCAACAAAAATTCAAAGAATCGACACAGTAGAATTTGATATTAATTCGCTAGAGCGTGATCCTGGATTACGTAGAAAAATTTGGGAGTATCCTGTTAATAGGCGTGACGAAGTTCGTAGGGCGTACATAACTCTACATGGTCCAAATCGTCCCGATTTAGGAAAAAAATATCCGTATACTCTTGCATCCGCCAAGGCTCGTCCTCGAAGATTTCAAGCTCCGTGGTTTGCTTTATTTTCGTGGTTGGAATATTCAGTGGCCAAGAACAAGGCTTTCTGTTTTCCTTGTTTCCTTTTTGCGCCTCCGGATGGGTATAGTTTTGCAGGACATAGTGCATTTGTTGTTGAAGGTTTTGATGGTTGGAGGAAGGTCAATAGCGGGAAAACTTGTTTTTTTCGTTTGCATGAAGGTGTTAATTCCGATTCTTGTCATCGAACCGCTGAACATAAATGGAAGGAAATACAAAACCCAACTCAAAATATTGAAAGGGTGATTGTAAAATTTTCTGCCGAACAAGTTTTTAACAATCGCATTCGCTTAAAAATTTCTATTGACTTGGTTCAAAGATTGGCCTTTCAAGCTATGCCTTTCAGAGGGCATGATGAGAAATCAACATCAAACAACCGTGGTAATTTCCTTGAGTTTTATGATTTATTAGCATCATATAATGAAGAAGCCACCAAAGCATTGATAAATGTTTCAAAGAATGCCACTTACAAGTCGTCTGATATTCAAAAAGAAATTTTACATATCTTTTCTATAAAAGTGAAAGACGCGATTCGAGAAGAAATTGGACATGCTAAATTCTGCATTATAGTGGACGAAGCTCGAGATGCGTCAAAAAAGGAGCAGATGGCAATAGTTATAAGATTTGTTGATAAAAATGGTGTTTTACGGGAGCGTTTTTTTGGTATTGTTCATGTTCCCAACACTATGGCAGTGACACTAAAAGATAGCATATGCTCAGTTCTCAATCACCACAATCTCGATATTCGGAATATTCGGGGACAAGGATTTGACGGTGCAAGTAACATGCGGGGTGAGTTTCATGGACTACAAGCTTTGATATTAAGTGATTGCCCATATGCTTATTATGTTCACTGCTTCGCACATCGATTACAATTAGCATTAGTGGCATCAGCAAAAGAAGTGCTTCCAGTCGACCGATTTTTTTGCTAAATTGCTTCGGATCGTGAATATTGTTAGTGCATCATGCAAGAGAAATGATGAGTTGAAAGCTGTCCATGCCGATGATATTGCTTTCTTAATTTCCATTGAAGAGCTTGAGACTGGAAGAGAATTAAATCAAATTGGTAATCTGCAACGACCTGGTGATACTCGCTGGAGTTCTCACCTAAAGTCTGTTTCTAGCTGGATAAAAATGTATAGTGCTGCTTGCATGGTTTTACTTAATATTTATGAAGATGGACCTACTTCTCTAAAGGGAGAAGCTCGTTCAACACATAAGGCATTAACTTCCTTTGAATTTGTCTTTATGCTTCATCTTATGAAGTCAATGTTAGGAATCACGAATTCTCTTTGTCTAGCTTTGCAATCTAAAACTCAAGACATTCTTAAGGCTACTTCAATGGTTTTATCTACTAAAAGCCTTCTTCAAAATCTTAGAGATGATGAATTCGATGATTTGGTTGCTACCGTCAAACTCTTTTGTGAATCACGCAACATTGATATCCCAAACTTGAATGCAAAATATTCTTCGAGGTATGATCCCACTCGTGATAACTTTTCAGTACTTGACCGCTATAGAGTTGATATTTTCTATCGTGCTATAGATTCTCAAATTCAAGAACTAAATCGTCGCTTTGATGAGCAAGTAATGGAATTGTTAGTTCTTAGTTCTACTTTGAATCCTAATTGTCACTCTTCAATATTCAAAATTGATGATATTTGTCTACTTGTTGACAAATTTTATCCGGAGGACTTTACGGAGTTTGAGAAAAGTAACTTGAAATTGGAACTTCGACATTACGAGAATTGTGTTATTTCTCTTCCTGAATACAAGAATTTATTATCGATTTCCGAGCTTTGTCAATGGTTGGTAGAAACAAAATGGTCTACAACATATCAGCTTGTTTATAGAATTGTGGTTCTCGTGCTTACTCTTCCCGTTTCTACCGCCACCGCAGAAAGATCATTTTCAGTTATGAATATCATCAAAACTAGTATTCGTAATAAAATGGAAGCCGATTATCTTGAAGATTGTATGATGATGTATATTGAGAAAGATATTGCTTCAAAATTTAGCACGGAAACTATCATTGATGCATTTGCGAATGCGAGCAGCCGTCGGGTTCATTTCTTTTGATTTTATCAGGTATCATGTTAGTTATTTGCAATAATTTTTGTGTTTATGCTTTGGTATTTGTTCAACAACACTTAAATGGGATATATAGATTATGAGTGAGTATGAAAAATTATTATTTTAAGTTGCTTTTTTTTTTGGTATATTTTGGCACCCCCATTTACACATCCTGGCTTCGCCCATATATATATATATATATATATATATATATATACCATACGTTTAGGAATGTATATACATAAAATATCTAGAAAAAAAATTAATTTTAAGCCCTACAGCATTCAACAAATTGGTGCTCACGAAGAACCTTATTACAGGAAAGTTATTTCATAAAGATAATACGTTAATTAACCCACCTTTATTCCCAAATAAAATCGAAGGCAACGTCGTTCCATTTATCCCCGGTTACATTGAAATATTAATTAATTCAAAACCATTGGAAAACAATTTTACGAGTTTCATAATCCTTTTTGCCTGTATAAAGAGTAACAAACTCATTATATATATACAACTTCTGTTACAGATTTTGTGTAAATATGTTTGCTGTATATGCCTATAATCACTTCTATTCAACATTCAAATAAACAACTGATTATAAAGATTAGGGCTGGGTTCGGTTCGGTTCGGTCCGGTTCGGTTTTTGGCAAAACCGAAACCGAAACCGAGCATATTTTTCGGTTCGGTTTTTTTCGGTTTCGGTTTTTTTATTTTTTGGACCGAACCGGACCGGTTTTTTCGGTCCAGTTTCGGTTTTTTTTGGTTATTTTTCGGGGTTTTTTCGGGTTTTTTTCGTTTTTTTTCGGTTTCGGTCTTTTTTGGTTCGGTTTTACTGAAAACCGAAACCGACCCGAAAATTTTTCGGTTTTTCGGTTTCGGTCTTTTTCGGTTTTTTTCGGTTCGGTTATCGGTTCGGTTCGGTTTTCCCGGTTTTTTGCCCAGCCCTAATAAAGATGCATGGCAACCAAAATGATTTTACTTTTGTGAGGTTTACAAGGAAGATTACACCACTTTTCTCTTTTCCCATCTATTACACCACCGCCATTTAATGTCAAGATGGCAAATTTGATTAATCCTCATATCCCTCGATGATATTAAAAGAGACTTAATATTTTGTTCGGACTCGATTCATTAGTAAATATGAATGAACACGGGTTGGGTATTTAAAGAGCCGAACACGAACTTGTTTATCAACGGCTTGCACTACAAGAAAACAGTCACATAACGACGGAAAATATCGTCACAAATTCCATAAATCCGTCGGTAAACACCATTTAGCGACAAAAGTCGTGTCCCTGATCTCCATCGTTAAAGGTATTGTCACAACCCTCTTGTGACGGAAAAAAACAGTCCATCGCTAATTCTGTGACAAAAATGTGACATACTTCCGTCACATATTTTTGCTGAGAAAACGGTGAAAAGTCCCCGTTAAATACTAGCGACTACATTGGCGATACAAGTGTGTCGCTAAAAAATATAATATTTTATGCTGACGTGTGATGCTTATGTGGCATTATGTTGAGACGGACTTGTGATATACTTTTGTCACTAATAAATATCATTATTTTATTGACATTTGTATTTGATTAAAATAAAAGTATTGTTTGTGGCGTTATGGTGTCGTTGTTGCGTCACTAATAATATATCATTATTATATTGGTTTGCGTATTTGATTAAAATAACAATATTTTTTGTGACAAAACTAAGTCGTTTTTTGTCACTGAAATAGTATATTATTTTATTTGAGGATATTTGGAATTTAATACTATTTAATTTGCTTTAAAATTTTCGTCGTTATGTTTTCGCAAATTTACAAATTACTTTTTTGGCGCCATTTTTTGAAAACAATTTGAATATTCTTTTCATTTGTTTGAATCTAGTAAATGATTAAATTTTAAATGTATTATTTGATATCAATTTTAAATTAAGTTTTATCAAATAACAATTTTAAATTACGTTTTATTAAATAGTACTACCTTTGACTACCAAAAAAATTACAATATATTAAATAATACATTTTAAATGTATTATTTGATATATTTGAATATAACTAAATGAAAACACAAAATTATCTACAACCATAAACGATGAGCATACATCATTAGCTGTTTTACAAAATTAGATACTCACATCGTTTCAAGCTACGGAAACCCACAATACTACTTAGAAGTTCAGCCGTGCTACTTACAAACCCAAAATACTACTTAGAAGTTCAGCATTACGCCCGTCGGCGTCAACAGCTTAACCAGTGCCTTTCGGCATCAACCAACCCAAAAGATAATTGTTCAAAAGCTACGAAACAGAGTACGAAAACACAAAATAACAATGCCTTAAGGCATAAACAGACAACCATTGTTCAGAAACTTGAGAAGTTAAAACACTAATTAAACGACAACTCGACTAGTCATCACCACATCCTCATCATCACCATTGTCATTGTCACTGTCACTTGAACTTTCTTCCTGACCATCCTCACAAGCTGCAGGCCTCGTAGGCTGCGAACCCCTCTGGTTTATCTGGCTTAGCACGATCTCCACAATGTGGGGCACACTGGACCTTATCAAAGATTGCACTGACTCGTGGTAGTTTTCCTGGATAATACGGCGTACGAGCTCTGTAGCCTTATCTTCAGTCTAAGCAGGCTGAGTACGAGTGCCAGCTGTGCTGCTAAAGGAGCCGTCGGTGCTAACAGAAGAAGCCCGGTTGCCGATTCCATAAATCCGCCCCTTGCCCAGGAAGCCAAGTTCATCAAGCAGGTCAAGAAACACACAGTCCTCGTCAACCGATGATGCCGGTAGGCCAGCCAATTCAGCCTCAGCTACTTTCTCGAGCATCTTCTTTTCAAGTGCTACCTGCATATACGTAACATAATTGATAGAGTATTATGGACAAAACATAGTGATGCTATCGAATGAAACCCATAAACCAAATTTTGACAGCGCTATGGACTATAAACAAAAACATATCAAGTCTTTCCAGAAATCAACAATACAACTAAAAGTCTGTTTTAAAATAAAGATTTTATTATTTACTGCAAACGGCATAATGCGCCAACAATCAATCCTAAACATTATATAGTTCGCTGAATATAAATGTCCTATAACAATGAGCTAGCATATCTGAAATAGTATTTAATTTATAATAAAACAATACAATATGGTAAAAAATAAGAGTCAATCAAAACCTACGCTTTTAAAGAAGAAATGCAAAACATTTGTTACATTACAGATTTTTTTTCACGTTATCAAGAAATAGCCCAGTGAGACAATGAGACACTATAATTATTTGTCAATAAGATTTCAATTACAAGCAATGGAATGAGAACAACTTACGTTGATCTCGAACGATTTCTCATCGCAGAACTTGTCGCCTTTCTTGTGCATTAACCGGAACTGTCGTAGCAGGCTAGGCATGGCTCCCTCCTTTCGACATATAGCCAGTGCATGCTCCAAGTGGGACTTGGAGCCGCCCAGATGGACCGAGGGCTTCTTGCCTGAGTTCCCTCTCCGGTTAGCCAATTTAATTGCACCCTTGGCCTTCGACTCGTCACTGTCCCACGATTTCTTCCAGGCAATCCATACTTTAGCACCACACCAGGTGGGTTTCTTAACCCTCCTCTTAAGCTTGTACTGCCAGTCAGAGTACCGCTTAGATGTGATACGATTCCAGGCTCCGCGGACTATAGACTCATTCCCAGGTTCCCAAGTACACGCTTTCTGCCAAGACCAAAATTATGCTTAATAAATAAATATCTAGAAATAAAATAAATTGAATTTCATTTTGCAATACTTTACCTCAAACTCCCTCCAGTAATGCTCTTTGAGACCCTTCAGCACTAGTTTCCATGAGATGGCTTGTTCGTCTTGCTTCTATTTAAATGTCTTGGTGATATTCTTTGAAGCCGAGGGAACAAACCTGTCCAACAAAATAGACCGCAGATTATAACATATAATTGAGATTTACAAAGAAATTTAACTTTGACCAAAATGATTGCCTACGCTGGAAACTTGGCTCCGTCTGCCTGAATGACTCTTATTAAGGTCCTTGTTGCTACCGGCAGTTGAACATCCATTGGTTGAGAAGGTGACCTCTATTGTCTGGATCCAGAACCAGACGACCGGGCCGGGTGTTCTTGTCGTGCAGTTGAAGTTGGAGTCGGTGACCTCACCACATTGTTGGCAGACAGTTGTTCACTATTTGGGAACTGGAAGAACTCAGAATCTTGGTTATTTTGAGTTGTCAATTGATTACGAAGGTGGCGCCTAGCTAGACTAGGAGGAGGAGATGAAACAGTTCTTCGACCCATCTAGTAGAAAATAACAAATTTAATACATGAAATGTTGACAACACTGCGAATCTTACACTAAAGTCCTAAACTTATAAATACTTTTGAACATATAAGCATGGGCGAATACATTAGGAAAAAGTTTAAACACAAACATTAATAATATTAGACAAATAAAGTTAACAGAAGTTCAGGATTTAACACAAATAAAGTTCAAGGATAGCTTTCGTATTCTACGTCATCGTCGTAGAAGTTTTCTTCTTCGTCGGAATCGGGCTCGCATTCCACGTTAGAGTCCGATTCTTCGTCTGCTGCTAAGTCAGCGGGATCGTTTAAATATTGTTGCCTTAAGGGTCCATCCATACCCCCATCAGTAATAGGTTGACTTGAAGACCCTTCATCGTCTTGAAATGAGTGCCTCTCAATTCTTCCGTCTGATCCAGATATGTGGATCACTGACCTAGCCTTAACCTTGCATACTGCCCACCATTCATCCGGCTCTGCTCCAAACATTGTTGGGAAAGGAAAATAACATACTTGGATCGCTTGGGAGGCCAATATAAAAGGGTCGTACTTTTGGTATTTTCCCTTCGAGTTTATACTAACAAGATTATACTTTTTGTCAATATGTATATTTTGTCGACTCGTGTTAAACCAATCACAGTTAAATAAAACCACCTTCTTAAGTGGCCACATCGGATACGCCAGCTCAATAACCTCAGTTAGAACACCATAGTACTCGGTGGCAGAAGCAGATTCAGTGTAGTCTGACGTGCCTTTTATGCAAACCCCACTGTTGGCAGTTTTCCGATTGGATGAGTGAACTTTCGTGTGAAAGACGAATCCATTCACAAAGAAGATCTGATACGTGTTGACTTCTTACAAAGGTCCTTGTGAAAGGGATAATAAGAACTCATTATTATCGATGTTTGTATGATTATCCTGCTCAGCCTATTCACACATTAAAAAATGAATTATAATTTTAAAACTCATAATATTGCTACATTGTTAACTTATGGGAAAAGAATTAAAACTCACATAACGTTCAAACCATGGGACGAAATGATTATCGATGCAATCTTCAAATTCAGCAGCATTCGTTGCAAAACCGGCATCATACATGTCCTCTTTGAAAATGCTAGGAATTCAGTTCAAATAATGTTATTGGCTATAAAAAACACTTATGCAACATATATATAACGAATTATTAAAATGATCACCTCAAATATTTCTGAGCCTCTGGACAATTTGTGAGGATGTACCTCCTTGCTGCTTTGTGTTATTCCGGTTTAAGCCATCACATTTTACATTTTCCAGCCGCACGACCCGGATGTGTAAAAATCGACAGATTTCCACGAATTATTGGTCGTTCTCCCCCATCATCATGTCATTCAATCCGACTTCTCTGTGTTTGAACTTCTGGCTTAAAATATATTGAGGAAAAATTAGCAGCTTCCTCGGTGACATACGCATTTATCATCGACGCCTCAACACGATTCTTGTTCCTTGCACTCCTTTTAAGTTTTCCAAGAAACCTCTCACACGGATACATCCACCTATAATGCACCGGACCCGCAATTCTTGCTTCATATGACAAGTGAAGGGGGAGGTGTTCCATTATGTTGAAAAAACTTGGTGAAAAATGCAGTTCTAAATGGCACAATATAATTGGAATTTCTGCTTCAAGAAGCAGCATGTCTTCCACCGATAGAGTAGTGCATGTTAGGCGTTTGAAAAAGAGACTGAATTCAGTCAAAACTTTATAAACCTTTTCGTCAAGTGTAAGCCGAAATGCGATTGGGATTAGTCTTTGCATAAACACGTGACAGTCATGACTCTTCATACCAAATAACTTGTTCTTTCTTACATCAACACAACGACTTATATTAGATACACATCCATCTGGAAATTTAATTTTTTGCACCCAATCACAAATGCTCTCTCTCTGTTCTCTTCCAAGAGTAAAATAAGCTCGATCATATTTTCCATCAGCAGTCGGATTAAACTGGGGACGGTTGCAGAGAGCATGAACATCCAGTCTTGACTTTAGATTATCCTTCGATTTTCCCTTCACATCAAAAACCGTATTAAATACATTCTCAAAACAGTTTTTCTCCGTATGCATAACATCGAGATTGTGTCGAATGAGGTTGTCTTTCCAATACGGTAAATCCCAGAAAATACTACGTTTCTTCCATCCCCATCCCCCACCTGATTTACATATTGCGGCATTAGTTGCTAAACCATCTACGTCTGTAACTCTCTTCAATCCTAAATTGTCAATCCACACTATTATATCTGTGCCAGATTTTAATTCCGGTGCGCATTCTTTTACACGTTTTTTCTGGGTAAAACTTTTTGTGTCTTTACAGTAAAATCGATTAAGAAATTATACATAATTAACAATATATTGAACAATAGTAATAATACATTATGAGTAACGATGGGTAGAACAATACTAATATTTATACAATTAATTAAATTGTTACTTAACAGTAAAATCGATTAAGAAATTATACATAATTAACGATATGTTGAACAATAGTAATAATACATTATGAGTAACGATGAGTAGAACAATACTAATATTGATACAATTAATTAAATTGTTATTTACCGTAAAATCGATTAAAAAATTATACATAATTAACGATATGTTGAACAATAGTAATAATACATTATGAGTAATGATGGGTAGAACAATACTAATATTGATACAATTAATTAAATTGTTACTTACTTCAATAACCATAAATGGGTGCCAAATTTACTTGAGTGTCAGACCATATGTGGAGTAAATTAATTGTGCCACAGCCACTTGTTATATGTGAAGTGGAAATGGGTTATATATGCTACACATGTAGTGACATAAAAGTGTCGGAATGGAGATGAAGCCTTATCCATAACGAAGATTTCTTTGATTTCGGTGAGCCACAGCCACTTATATTCTGAACATGTGGGGTCTGATGTCTATCCTACATTTTCTCTCTATTTTGTCACTATTCCGTATCTAACTACATAGGATTCTATACCAGCATTAATTCCATCTATCTGTATCACATTATAGTTGCTCTATAAATGAGTTTGTGATAATGATAAAATCTAGAGGAAAAAATCAGTTCAAAAATACTAGTATAAAAAACCGATTGTTTTTAAAAAAAGGTTAATTGCCGAAAAAATGTCTACAAGAACGCAAAAGCTAATTAAAGCAATTATTAGACCCGGCGTCACGGAATTGTAAGTAATATTTTGCTATATTCAAAATTTAATTGTTGTTAGAATTTGTGTTAATGGTTTTGTATATTCAATAATTTATAATTTAATAATTTGTAATATTAAATTAAGTTTATGTTTGGTGTTGTATAAAGTTTTTGTTTATTTGTTAATTTTGAAAACTATTTTATCTCTCTAGTCCGTCACTACACCGTTTCTAGATGTATTAATTATGGTCACAATATAGTTTCTGTGATATGTTTGTTCAAATGTTAAACTTTATATACTGAAACTTAAAAAGACCATACAAAAAATATGTTGAAACTTATATAATTTGTGTTAATTGTGTTATATATATTTTTAAAACAGGTTTGACCCAGTAGCGAAAAATGAATTTATTATAATTTTTAAGAAACGACAACAGTTTAAGGGTATGACATGGTCGGATTTGGACAATAAACTGGTTGATTACTACTGGAAGGAATTTCAGGTATTATTATTTATTAAATATTTTTTTTTACATAAATTGTTAAATATGTCATTAATTTTGTTAAATATGTTGCAGAAATTGTTTTACTGGGAGGACGACGTTGCCACTAGAAATAATATAATTTGTTGTTTTTTGGATATAGGAAGAAAATACTATTACGAATGGATTGATAGCATGAAAGAACTCACAGAGAGACCATCATATATATTGAGGAAGAAATTTGGGAGTCATGGAAAGAAATGTGGGCAAAGGGACCTACTATGCGACCGTTAGATGTTGAACTCGCGGACGCAGATCCCTACGATCTTGTTAAAAATGAGAGCTGCGAGAGCTCAGAGGATGAAGGTTATCCGGACACGGATTAAATTTTATGTATGATTAACTTTATGTCTATTGTTGTTTTCGAATAACTAGTGGGTGTTTTAATTTATGAATTAATAATTTGTAATATTGAATTAAGTTTATGTTTAATTTGTTTAATATTTTTGTTTATTTATTAAATTTAAAAACTATTATGGATACATAATAAACACTGAAAACATTAGTTATATATATATATATATATATATATATATATATATATATATATATATTAACTTTTAGCTATGAATTTTTGAGGAAAACACAAAAATTAATTACGCGTGCTCCGAGAATCCCAGTGATGCAGTTGGCCTTATTCAATTTACAGTCAACATTGTCATTTTCTGCATGCGCAGCAGTTACTAATTTATTACACCACATTTGTGAGGAAACCGAGACGGACGTCTGTCACAATAATCATAATAGGAGAATATATTAAATATTTATACTTAATACAACAATTATTAAAAACGGATAAAGCATCGCAAATATCAAAAATAAAAAATAAAAAAATACAGTCGTTTAAAACCGTATTTTTTAGTACTTTTTAAAAATATTTATTAAGATTAAAATATCCGAAAATGATAAAAATTAGTAAACATATTAAAAAGTTATTACAAATTATGAAAAACTTAAAACGAACCACATAAAACCATACATATTATAAATCAAAAGTTATCTATTAAATTTATTGGCTTCCATCGCTTTCGATGATTATCGGAGTGTCTTCCGAGTTGTCGTCGATCACAATCGGTAACTCATCGGGATCAATTTCTGCCGGGCGATCGGTCCATACTTCCCAAATTTCATTATTCATCCAAAGAGGTTTATACTCCCTTATCATTATTGAAGATACCCATATCGGATATTGGCTCTTGGATAATGAAATAAAAGCTTTGTAAACATCGTCATCAATATCCAACATCCATGTGTAATTGACCTTTACAATAAAATTTGTTAAATTAGTACATATTATTTTATGAAAAATAAATTATTGACAAAGTAATATAAATATCAAAATTAAAATTACCTTCAATTGTTCAAAATAAAATAGTTTCAAATCAATTTAAATATTGTTCCAATCCCAACCATCTGACTCTTGTCGCTTGCAAAATATTTTTGGAAGCGTCTTTTTGATAGAAAGACAAATACTACAAAAAAAAAACATGCAAATATAATAAAAAATGGGTATCTATTAATATATAACACATAATTTATAATTGTAATTAAAAATGAATAACTTACACTTTTCCCGCTCGAGGATTATTTATCAAAGTGATTGGTATGCGCGAACTCATGTTCAAATTTCGGGCGATATGTACTAATATATTTTGCAATGGTATGTTTATACTTTTTGGAATTTTGTTTAACAAGTAGGGAAAGATGAAAGATGAGGGGTTATATATAAAGTTATTTGGTGACGAAATAGTGAAGGAATTAATAAATTATCAGAATACCAAGAGTCAATATACGACGGTCAAAATACATGTAAAAGACATGACGTGTCAGCTAATTTATTATATTATGTGACGGATGGGAGACACAAATTCTGTCACCAATTAATTAACTGACACGCATGCAACTCCGTTAACAGGTAAAAAATATTGTGACATAACTGTGACGAATATATTATTCTCCTTAGTTGACTTTTCAACAAAAATAAAAGGCCCACACAGGTCCCACTCTTTATCTTTTTTCGTCGCCAATCTGTAACAGAGTGTGTCACAAACATTTCTTAAAACCAAGTCAACTTCGCAGCTGCTTTGACTTTCGGTTTTGGTCACCATTTTGTCGCCAAATAGTCGCTAATGTTAACGAGCATTCATGTGACACTATTATGTCACAGGTTTATAGCAGAATTAGCGAGTTAACTTTGTGTAGCAGAATCTCGTCGTTATCTGACTGTTTTCTTGTAGTGTTGGTTCATCTGCATTACTAATTGCATGTAAAAGTGTCACAATTTGATTCTTAGTAGCTACATAAAATTCAAGTAAAACATGGGAGGAGAATGATGACCACTGTAACATCCCTGACCCAAAAAGGATGTCACACGGCCAAATAACACGTGCGGCGGCACGTGCTAGAAGAAGGCCTATAACTTAAAAGTAATTAAATAAATAATTTAGACTCTAAAATAGTAACTGCAAACATTCATTCTTATTTTTGAATATCCCAACAAGTTAAAGTGAAATTCAAAATCTCGATAGCAACTTATTCAAATAAGGTCTTGTAATACTAAGGAAACAACATTCGAAATCATAATCTTAGAAGTTTATTAGCAGCGGAAATAAAAGAAATCCTAAACGATCTGACTGGTCCCGACTAACTCGATTTTAACTCTAGATACCTGAAAACATTTAAAAAAACGAGGGGTAAGCTAAAAATGCTTAGTGAATGGCAACCTTGCAATATAATATAGGGTCGAAAATAGATTTTATCATTTTATCATTTTCTTTCAAAAGCAATACTTTTATTCAATAAAATTCCCAAGCACGAATAATAAAATTGTAATTTTTGGTGTGATCAATACGATAATATAAATTGAATATTAAGTCCGATTAGACTTTCCAATCTCCTAGGTGGATTCATACTTCCTGAATCTCTTTTTCTTCGTTGGATTCAGCCTTCCTGAATCTCTTTTTATTCTATAAACTTAATCCCAAATATAAACCATAATGATCACAAAAATATAATAAATTTTCTTTCAAAATCTTATACGTTCATCAACGTATATAAACATTTCACTTTCTTTACGTTCATCAACGTACACAAATAACCTTACTCTTTTGAACCTGCAACTTTGCAATGATATATATCTATACATATATAATTTTGATACCTTCAAAATATAATTTCAACATGCAAATATTTATTAAAAATGCAATGGGATTTTATAATAGCAAGTAAGAAAAACCACTCACAGTAATACGGATTTGGAAGAACCGAAATATTTTATTACAGAGAAATTATCGGTACTGCTTAACTTAATTGAGATTTTTTTTTCCTTTACCAACACGTATCTTGCTCTTTCTCAGCTTTTCACTTATCTTCAATCATTGCATAATTATCTTCGTGTATATTTGATATAGTAATAACTAATAAGTATGAAGGAATCTCAGTGAAGACAACCAATGTCAACAAAATATTGGTCTATCTATAGTATATTGCTTGAATATAGATTATAAGTATATATGTACTGGTGAAATAAGTTCTAATAGTAGGATTGTTGTGTCACGAACATATATAGGCATAAAGTCTTCAACAGCCAAAAGAAACGGCTAATCATCAAAACTAATTAATAGTATAGGAGTTACTACAATAATATGTCAATTATTACTAATTCGGTTTCAAACTCTTTTTATTTCCGTAACTGTCTAATTAATGGCACATATTACAGATATATATTTATGTGTTGGATAAATATACGAATACGAAATGTTAGCAGACCTTCTAACTGATAGTGGCCTATTCACTCCCTTGATAATTATTCATAAATGATACTAATTAATCATTCCCTATTAATCATTCTATATTACCGTAAACATGTTAAACACAGGCTCATAACTTTCCAAATTCCCATACTCAATGCCAAATAAATTTTTATGTTACTAGACCCTTTTAATTACAAAACTCTTTAATACTATACGTAACACTTTTCAATCTAATACGTGCATGTGTAACTCTCTAGAAGTGAATGTGGCTAGCACTTTTAATACATTTAACACTCTATGAAAGAATACTTAATTATAATTAACCACGTTACTCCTACAAAGGAATGTGATTTTTAATAAATACAAGCTAGCTATACTTGAATCCACTCTAATTTTATTGAAAACTTTATTTTAGGAACCTTACTTATCGCTAATTAATAAATAACCTACCAACTTGTCAAAAATTATAGTAATAATTTTAGAGTACATGTACAACCATGAATAAATAAAACAAAATAAATTGATAAAAGTACGGGATTTTACAACCACGCCCGGCACAATTTGACCATGCCGAAAATAAAAAAGAACTTCGAGCAAAAGCATGGGAGGAGAATGATGACCACGCCCGGCATATGTTAAGCAAAAGGGTGTAATTAGTAAAATTGTTATAACTGTAATTTCTAACTATTTATGCACAAAAATAGTGTCCTCGTGAGAAAAAGGGGAAAATTAATGATGGAATAAAAAAAATAACAAGCAGATAAAAAAAAAATCCTGTTGTGTGTTAAACATTGTTAGGAAATAGTCTCCTCCTAGAAACAAAAAACAAAACAAAAAAGCCCAAAAAGAAATACCAAAAAGGCAAAGTTTATGAAAATGTGAAAAAAGAATTGCAGAAAAATAGAAACCTTAGAGAAACAGTGTCATGGACTCGTGATTTTAAGAAATGGTGTTCTCAAGATAGAAAAGTTCCCCCATGAAAGAGAAAAACTGAAAATCACAGGATTTTTTTTATATAGTTAGCAAACCCTATTTAACGAAAACATGACATTATGGATATATATATATGGAGTATATTAGTAAAATCCGCACATCAGTTGTTTGATTGTGTTGCAACTTTAGGTTGTTTAAATTGTTGTAAAATCGTAGAAATACTTGGTGATTATTTTCAAATATATTCCATGCGTACGTTATCTGGCGGAGATTGTGAATTAGTAAATGCTGACTTCTATGGAAAGGCAATGAGAGTCACAGAGCCCAACAATGTAAAAACCGGGAAAATAAAAAGTAAACTAGAAAAATTGCACACTCAAAGACTGTAAACATTTCTTCGAAGCCTCACTCTTGCTCTTGATACAACAGCATAATCGACCATAAACTTGGCAAACCGATAAGTTGGGTCGCACCGGAGAATGCTTTTGGTCATCTCCAGGAGGGTTATCATCATAACTTGAATCGTGTGAATAACCAGTATCCAAATCTACGATTATATCCATCACTTCAATGAGCATTAGTTCCCAATTAGTTCTTCGATAGGGCCAATTTCTTAATAAAGCATGGTCTCAACATATATTGCAACCAAATTTACATCTTCATATTGTAAATCGGTGGCGTCCACTGGACAAAAGTCGTATGCAATTTTCCAAGTTCACAACATTTTTCACAAGTTCATACCCTTTCCTTTGGTGAAGTTCATACCATTTCTTCTAGGTTAGATGGTTAATACCTTTTTTTCTGAAGTTCTTACCGTTTTTTTCGTAAGTTTTGTTTTTGAAAAGCAAGCGTCCGTATTATAAACCAAACAAGCAAACACCGACTCAAAACAAAATACATTAGATGAGTTGAAAACAGCTAAATTTCAGAAAGCTTCAGTCCTTGAAAATCAGTTTAGCAGCAAGACCAAATTTCTGAATGTAGAACCAACAAACTTGCACATGAACACTTACTTTGAACAACCGTACAGATGAGATTAGGGTTAATTACAGCTCTAATCCTGAGTAGAACGTGGGAGTAAATCCAACAATAGATATTCATGAGATGCTGGCAAGTAAAACACTATTAGAACATTACATGTTATATACGATTCTCATTTCGGCAAGTTTCAAAATTAAGGATATTATGTGTGGTCAATATTCGCTTTAAATACGTGAGATTGGTGTTAGAGTTACGACCAGAATAATAAATAAGAAAATTTATATATAAAAAAGAAGACAAAGAAGAGGACTAGAGGTGAAATTAAATTCAGAAAACTTATAACTGTAATTTCCAGCTGTTTATGCACAATCACAAAAATAGGGTCCTCATGCAAAAAAGGGAAAAAAATGATGGAATCAAAAAAACAAAAAATAAACAAAAAAAAAATCCTCTTGTGGTAAACATATATTGTTATGATAGTCACCTCGTAGAAAGAAAGAAGAAAAATATTTTGGTTGCACAAACACTGTATTTAATTAAGTTGTTCATTGTTTAAGAAGTTATTACTATAAATAGGAAAACTTATCCAAAATTTACACACACACAAAAAAGGAAAACTCGTCCAAATTCAGATTGATAAAACCAAATCGGATTTGACCATTACGTATTACATTCCAGTTATATGTATTATTCCAGTTATATAGATTTGGAATGAATTTATGTAAATTTTGTAGTTATGGAATGAATGTATCAATATACTATTATTTCATTTATTTACATATTTCAAACTACAAAATTTACATAAATTCACTCCAAATCTATATAACTGGAATAATACATATATAACTGGAATGTAATACATAATGGTCAAATATCACTACAAAAAAATACTCAAATAGCGACGGGATTAGTGACGATATTTTTTGTTATGAGCTTATTAGCGATGGTTTTGGTGACGGTTTTGTGACAGTTAATAGAGTTGAGAATGCTCTTATGGTACAGAATTTACATAACTATTGTAGCATAAGAGCATTCTCAACTCTATTTTTAAATGGCTCTATATCTTCTAGCTTATACATATTTGAGAGTTTCCGTTACTCATCAGTTACTTTATAGTAATACAGTTATGTATAAACCTAGAATATTTTTCAATTCCTCTTTACATCTATGATTTTATATATTTTTCATGTGTATATTCTAATAATCTAGAGTTGCAAATCCAAGTTTATTAACAACTAGGACTGTGATTCTATTGGGTTGGATGTAATTTTGTTTTTTTCAAGTTGAAAAAATTGTTCTTGAAAATAAATTAGGCTTATTTTGGTTATCAAATCTGTTATACAAAAGCTAATTTTGGCTCAAATCAAAATACTCAGCTTTGAGCTTAAAAGCTGAAAGCCAAACAAATTCTTAGAAAAAATGTTTTTTAATACCCATATATGCCTGTGTATATACTGTATAGTAATGGTGTGCATAATATACCATTTTACTATTTATCTCCCTTATCGACTCATATTCAAGAACTCTATCCACACAACTATTGAGAATGCTTTAACACTATACACACGATAAAAATAAACCCAAAGTCTCTCTATGCTTAATCTTCTTTTTTTCTACTTAAATCGCCATCTCCACCCTCTCTTCCATATCCTCTTTCATCGTAGTGACTTGATTATCTTAGATCGCCAACCACACATGATTAGCAAAAAGAAATACTAAAAAAACTAAAAACTACACTACTTGGATTAACTAATTTTTTCCCATCTAAAAACACCTATCACCAAATTCCAGTTCCATAGATTTAAAACCACAAAAAAATTGAACTTCAACATAACAACATAAATTGCAGAAAATTTAAAAAACAGATCATCTAAATTTGTTTGTTACAAAAAAAAGACCCTAATTGGGACCTTTTGTAATTCACTCTCCGTGGGAAAGAGACTACAACAAATTTCCATCGTTGTCCAATTTGGACTTTTGAAAAGTTGAAGATGGGGGTAGTGCATAAGGTTTTATGTTTGGTACGGAAAATTATTGGGTAAAATGATTGCCCAAGATTTCAAATACTAACTTTTAATATCATCCGTTAATGGGAGGGGAGGGGATTTTATGTCTAATTTTTTGTCTAATGTAATGTCCTATGATCCTTCCCTTATATATATATAAACTTGTGATCATAACTTGTTTTTGAGGAATTAAACAATAATATGGTCATTCCTGAATTTCCTCTATCCTACCTTAAATCAAGAGAAGCCTGCAACGTTAACCAACCAAGAAACTGCGTGGTTTACTCAGGGTCTGTTTAGTTGCACTTTTGATCAAGTAAGCTGGGTTTAGTATCACAAAAAGCTAGATTTGTCCAGCTTAAAGCTTTCAGTTTTTCCAGGCCAAATTGTCCACCAAATACGATCTATAGCTTTAAAGCTAAAAATTGCAGCCAAGGAAAAACACGGGTCTGGTATCAATGTCATAACCTTGTGGTTCTGGTTTGGAAAGCAAAATAGTAGTATATATATATTGCCTTCCTGTTTTAGATATCTAATCTTGTGGTTCTGGTTCAGAAAGCAAAATAGTAGTACATATTACCTTCCCGTTTTAGATATCGCAACTTTCTTGATATGGAATTTTGTTTGCTTACAGTTTGCCCCTACATATCACGAGTATATGCTTTACGACAACAGTGAGAGTAAGGACGGATCAAGAAAGTATCGATCACGTACTTTCGTACCCCTTGGTCCAGAAATGGACACTGTTAGAAGAAACAAACACAGCGTATTGGAAACAAGTTAGAAGACATTCAGCTTGCGAATATGTCATCTTCTTCTGGCAGTACTTCTCCAGAAAAAGATAATACGACGGTAAATCATAACAGCAAGGATGATCTGGCCATGGTTTCTTCATTGTTTGTTGATCTGTCAAGTACTCTCTCTTCCCCTACTCGTGATGGACTTGTCGATATAGATATAGACTTGTCAAGCTATTCAGAAAATGTTCCAGCGGTTAACGAGTCAGAAACTAGATGATGGGGATTGAAGTACAGTTACATTTCATTCGTTTGTGTATGATAAAACCATTAGTTTAATTGTGGTTGCTGGGTTGTGTTTCATTAGCCCTTGTACAATCTAGTCCAATAATAGTAGTTCCTCCTTTGGTACTTTTGTGTGTGTCCTTAATTAGTACACCAATAACGCCATAGTTTTTCAAAATACTGCACATTTTGCCACACACTTTTTCTTCTTTGGTACTTTTTTTAAAGTTACCAGTTAAAATAATAAAATGCGGATAATTGCTCAAACAATTATCATGCAATGGAAATGTAAAGGTTATATATATTTGTGTCTCCCCATTGTTTGAACCTTAAATGTTTCGGTCCTAAATGAAGTAAAGTTTGTCTTTATTGCTTTGCTTTAAAATATTCAGAATTTTACTCTTGCTTTATAATATGTCAAAGAAGTAGTAAAATATAACCCAAATGAATACACGCATTTCCCATACAAAAACCAAACTAGCAAAACCATATATACTCCCCAAATACTCTTTCTATACATATATCTCTTTTTTACATGGGTACTATGAACGAAGTAATGGGTATGGGCCCGATATTCCGACCCGAAACCGGATATCCATATTTTCCATATATGATGGAGAAAAGGCAGTTATTCTTGAGAAGCTACCAGTTGAAAATGAAGAAGAAGAAAATAAGTGTTAAGGAGAGTATAAGAAGGTCTTATTTCCGGGTCAAGAGGCTTATACTGGTTCGTGTCCAGTCAGTTAAAGGTGTCCGAAAAATGGTTTGACTTAGGCTTCGGTATGGGCTGTTTTATGGTACAAGGAAACGAAACTTTCTTCGGCTTTATAATCATGAAGCCTGGTAGTGTCAAGTGCGTCAAAAGGGGTGTTTGAGCAAATTATTGTTTATGGTAGAAAGTATAAATTCTTTAGTTTTTTTTGTTTTTTTTGTTACTAGTGTTTCTTTTACTACTAACTAGATTTGTAAGGGTAATTTACACCTTGTCTCCATATTTTATAAATTCTATTTGGTATTTCATGATTTATTGATCAATATTACAAGTGAGTTCTTTCGGTTTGATTTTGCATTTTTCTTATATCGAAAACATCATCAAGGTAATAGGAAAAGCCGAAAAGGTAAGAATGGAAATGAATATTAAAAGAGCCTTGAGGGCTTAAACCATTATAGAGTTATCTCCAGTTTTGTAATTTGAATTTAGATTGCTGTGGCCTTATGAGTGATTGGTGTTTGATGCTTCCTCTCGGGTAGTTATGAGTTAGTACGATAATCAGGATTCGGATGGAATCATGGAATCCCATTCATAATAGAGACAATTAATCTGTTTCATTATCAAAATTTGGAGACTGTTATTCATTTCAATTTTAGAAAGAAATCAGATGGAACTTTTTACCAGACTGTGGAGATCATTACTGTAACTTTTTTAATCTTTTTATTTACTATTTACTCAGCAGATAGTGGATTTTAGAACTTTTAGCTATGATGTAAATTGTTGCAGTTTCTATTTGATTATTAGTGCAATTATATAAAATTTTAAAGTTTATACTGATTACTTTGTTCATCTTCACGGTAACAAAATGAGCCACTAAATGTTTATACAGGGGTATATAATAAACTGATCAGTCATATACAGTAGCAGTGTTTTAAAAGGCGACCGCCTAGGCGCGCTAGACGGTGTCTGGCCGCCCCTACTTTAATTAGACGTTTTAAAACAATTTTAAAATTGGACCAACCAAAATTTTGATGGGTAAAAAATAGGTTATAATTGATATTCATATAGCAGTAAAAAGAAGGAAAACATATCTTAACCATTTTTTCTCTTTGACGGCGTCTGTCAGGTATATATCTCTTTGAATACGATGAGTCCGAGAATGATTAGGATTCAAAACTGATACCGATCTATTCCTTGTTTTGATATTTTGTTGAATTTGGATTATATTTGTATTTGCTTTTTATAGTGTTTGAGACATTTTCATGACATATTTTGCTTATGTTAAACTGGTCGAACATTAATATCATAATATTTATTTCTTTGCTATGTTATATCGTTAAGCTAATAGAATTTAAATGCTTGATTTAACATGACAATACTATTTACAACATATATGTTCCATTAGAATCTAAGAAAAACATGTAAAAACGTTCAAAAGTCATTTCTCCGTCTAGGCGCTGTCCAGCGGTTTTTGAAACCTTGTATAGTAGTATATATATCATTTCACTTTTCAACTAAATTTATACAATTAATCAGGCTAAAATCAACCCATTGGCCATAGCATATATTAGCATATGATACCAGTGCTGTTAATTTCTATTCTCTGTGTTAAACATGTGCATTGATCTATAAGATATTTTATATTGACTTTGATATCAAATATATGGTTGATAATCTTTTAATTTGGCCAATGGAGGGGATTGTAGTTAAAAAGTAAAAATACAAAGCAACAAGCAGAAGTCCATAACTTTGAAAATTATTGTCTACTAAGTATGAACGTATAAACACGCATCTTTTTTATTTAAATGAGTCGTATGAATTGGTATGTTGTAGTACTACAAAAGGGGCAAATAGTCTTGTTTCCCTATATGAAGCTCTACAAGACTATATGGGTTAAGTATAGGCTAATTAAATCAAGAAATTTTAGCGTTTAAGGAGGAGAATACGGAACTAAAACGTCTAAGAGACTTGTCGGATGGGTTAAGTAACACTTAAACTAGTGTGTGCTATGGTTTGATCTTATTACAAGCTGCTTCTATCTAGGCTTGGTCTAAATAATGTTGTATACATAGCAATTAGCAGGCTTAGCGTTTGTATATAAGGTGTGCTTTTGCTTAAGTAGTGATGCTTTTATAATGGCTTAAAAGCTGCTTATGTGTTTCTAGAACAGCTTATAAACTGCTTTGCTTGTAACTGGGGTTCGTCCCAGGTTTGTTGTTTGTCGCTTGTTCGAGCAATTCCACGGAATTTATCTTTATTGTTTCTCGCCGTTCAAACGATATCTTGACAAAATCCGGTTTGAAACTAACAAACTTATCTGTACCTTTATTTAGTTTCCGTTCTGCATCATCTTATTATTATGTCTAGTTATTGAAAATTCAGAAAATATGTTACACATATACACTACTTTTAAAAATGAATTATTGGGCTTATTTTGGACCACTTCCCAGATTACCATTGAAGCTACACCTTGTAATTGTTACAATCATTAGAGAAAAAATGGTCAAGTTTAAGATACAGAGACTGGAAAATCCAATTTATTGCCAAATTTTATGGGTTCTTTTACTTGGTACTAAGCTAGCTTGTTTAACGTAATGCCTTTTTCCCGTCTTATTAAACTGTAATATTTCATCGCCTTCCAAAAGGACACAGAAAACATTATTTCACGTAAACAGCGGTTTCATTACTTTAGAAAGTAGCGCTTTTTAATAAAGTTTGTATCTTGGTATTGCTGGCTTGATATTGCCTATCTAACATTTTGCTTTTTGCTTGTTAGCAAGTTTGACATCGTAAAGGCGAAGTTATTTTACCATGAAACTTACTTTCTGAAACTTTATCATTGTAATTATCGCTTTGATTTATTAAACGTCGGATGCCCGATAGTTATCGATAGAGGATGGTCGTTTGTACTAGCTAGTACTGTGGTATTTTAGTAGACTAACTAGTAGTTCGTTTAGAATTGTTGCAAACTAATCCATATATACATAGAACTAACTAGATAGCTATAGTCGTAGCTATAGCCTCCCATTTTGGAACAAAAATTATGAAAAAATATATTTTTTCATAATTTTGATCAAAACCTTTAAATTTTAGCGTTCCAGTCTCTCATTCCGTAAAATAACTTCATATAAGTTATACATTTTTTTTATATAGAAAATCATGCTGTATTTCGTAATGCTGGTTTCGTCACTACATACAAATTTAAATCTAGTATATTTAACAACCCCTTATATTGCTGTACTTCTTTTGGTCCACTAGGATATTATTGTAAAGTTAAAAAAAGGGAATGAAATCCATATTTTTGTATGCATAGGAAGAATGTGGTAGAGTGCGACTTGTGCGCCAACTTATTTTTTATTAGATTTTACTCACTTGTGCGCCAACTTACCATCTATTTTATCCAATGTTGACATTTTAGCCTGTACATTACTGAGCATGAGATTCTGTAACAGATAATTCATTAAGTTGAAAGTTTTATTAAACTAGCTAAAGCTACCCATTATTTTTGTCCTGCTCATGATTCTTAACTTTTTAATACTAGTTCTAAATAAGAGTAAAGAACTGAAAAATAAAAATAAAAGATACATTACACAAACATATTTATTTCATACTCTCTTCATATTATTACAATGTTACAGCTACATACAACTTCATCTATTCCTACTACTAATACTTTCAACTATAAAATTTCAAATACAAGTATCGACATTGTTATGTGAAAATAACAATGGATAACCCTCGGACAAACAATTAACCGGTGGAATCGTTAACGTTCTTACATCCCCATAGGCCTTCCAACAAAACGGATCCGCAAACACTTCCCCTTGAGCAGGAAATAGCATCACATCGGCAAATGTGAGATTCCTGCATGGAACTGTATCACTACATGCTAAATGTATAGGCGGGCTACGAATATCATATGTGCCCTTAATATTTATATACGATACATCATTAATATATACAGCTGAGGTTTGATTAATGCACCCTTTAGTAAGGCAGTAGTATTGATCTATGTTTATAGGGTTTCTAACTGTATCCATGTGGATATTACTGAAAAGGATTTTCGATACGGATCCGAAACCACCTTGCCATGTTTTGATACGTACGCCATTTTCGGAGTGCTTTATCACAGAGTCTCTAACTGTTATATTTGATACGCATGCTCTTGAATTTTTTACCCCGAGGCTTCCAATACTATTATAGAGAAAATACTGAGTTAGTACTGGTTACGAGCGAAATTCTGAAGTCATAGGGTTCAGGGGTGGCGCTGGGCCATTGCAAGCAGTGCTACAACACAGGGTCTGGCAAAACAAGGGCCTAAAATAGCTTAAATTTTTTGCTTACAATTATATTAGAATTTCGAATCTTAAGCCATAATAAATTATTCCAGTGCATTCTTTGTTAAAGAGTTGCCGTACATTTGGATAAGTTATGTAAATCGTCTTGAGAAGGTCTTGAGATCGATTCAAATGTCCCTCTCTTTTTTTACATTTTTTTGTTTTTTAAGTCGTGTAATTACTTAAAAATCAACCATAGTTAATAGTTCGATTTAGTCCCTAAACTTGTGGTGTGACAACAGACCATCTGATTTAAATCGTGGAATATTAGAAACATAATACCCATAAGGAACAATTCTATTGGTTTTGTTGTGTTGATGGTGAATTAAAAATGTTAAACACTCTATTAACCCATGTGTTATTTAAGTTTTTCGCTTTAAAGTGTTGTTTTAAATAATAAAAAAATGACAACTAATAGATTTTCAACTTTATCTTTTATTGAAAATTTGGATTATGAACAAATTACATATCAATAGGTGGAGAAAAGAGAAAAACTATGTTGATGTTATCAGTTATTGTAAAAAAAATCCTCATACATAACGAATTTGAGTATATCAAAAAGGCTTTTTTTTTTCATTTTGCACCGGGCCTGAAAAATCTCAGAACCGGCCCTGATAAGGTCTGGTTTGGCATCAGCCTTTAATGTCAAAAAACTGCTTAAAAAACTTGCTTCAATCATATGGCCACCAAAGCAAGCTAATTAAAAGCAGTGATACCAAACAACCTTATCTTTTCTTAAGTAAAAAGCTAATAGGACTATTAAAAGACGCTAATACCAAACAGGCCCATAGCTTTGAATAGTAAAATGCATTGAGTTTTTTACCTTATTCCATGACCAGGACCACATGTTATATTTTGTATATCGACGTTGAAACATCCGGCTCCAATTGATACGCAATCATCACCTGCATTAAGTAGGACAGTATTATATACTATGTTCCAGAATTATTAAAAATTTCGAGCAATCAGATAATTACCATTTGAAACAAGAGAATGATAAATTTTCACGTTGCTTGTGTTTTCGATGTGAATTCCATCAGTGTTCGGACTTGAAGAAGGGGATTGTATGCTAAGTGAGTTTACATGAACATTTTTGCAAGTGTCGAAACGGAAATGGAACTTTGGGCTATTCTTTATTTTAAGCCCTTGAACATTCAAATTGGTGCTCTGGAAGAACCTTACTGCCTGAAATTTGTTTCATAAGATGATAAACACACCTTTATTCTGAAGGGAAAAAAAACGGATTTTTTAAAAATGAAGAAAATCGAACGATTTTGTGCTTACAACTGGGCTATCACAAGGACCAGGCAACGTTGTTCCATGTATCCCCTGTTACGTTGAATATTAATTAATGAAATATCAATGGCAAACAAATTTATGAGGAGGTCCATGATCCTTTTGCAGCGGCTGTCAAGCTCATTATATACAAATTATGTTACAGATTTTGTGTAAATATGTTTGTTATGTCTATCATGATCACTTCTAGTCGACATTCAACTAAACAACTCAGAAAGATGGAACCAAAATAAACTTACTTTGTGAGGTTTACAAGGAAGATTCCACCATTTTTCACCTTTCCCATCTATTACACCACCACCTTGCAATGACATTCCGTTAATTCGAAAGAAGACTAGCCATTGCCGCTTGCTGTTATTTTTCGGCCATGAATCGGGTCCATCAGGTGCCAATAAAGTTCCATCAATCTTAATGCATAACCAATACCAATACCAAAAGCATAAAAATCATGTTATCCTTTCAAATTCAAATGTTCTATAGTCATGAAATATAATAGAAGTCGTGAGAAAAAATGGGTTGAAAAGGAGCAACTTAGGGGTTGTTTTAGGTATCATAAGCAAATATGTTAAAGCCTTTTTGAAGGTGAGAAAACAATAGGGTTTAAAGTTTTAAACAGGTTAGAAAGATCAGCTTATAATTAAGTTGATCAACCAAATGCAGTGTGATGGAAAGGTTAAGGTAAACGAAGAATTTTGAATCATCTAGACCATTTTAGAAGTTAAAACTTCTACATTGTTTTTACTTGAATTCACCGCACTTGAATTTTGTGCGAAGTTGTTATTTACACAAGTGTGTTATTGATAAAAAATTGTTTACCTGAAAAACTATGTTCCCTTTGCAGGGACCGGTGAAAATTGTGGATTGTATCAGAAATGAATGACCACGAGGAAGAAGTATAGTCGATGATTCAGTTTGGCAAGCAGTGTCCCATGCCCTTTTGATCCCTTGTGTATCATCAGTTACTCCGTCACCAATAGCTCCAAACATTAAAACGCTAAATATTGAAGTTATATTCTTTTTATTTAAGACTGCATATTCAGGAGCCGGAGTAGGCGGCATAGAGATTTGAGACAGTTTTTGAAATTGTGGGTCGTTAACGTTATAATAAGGTCTTGCTTGGGTAGGAAGTGAGTGAAAGTAAAATGCAATGGTTAGAAAAATATAGAAAATATGAAGTAATTTCATGGTATTTTTTTGGCTAAGTTGAAGTGAAAAGATTATGAATTTATATATAGGCACAAGGAAAAGTAGACTTTGGTTATCTAGAGTAGAAGTGTCACTAGCGCCTTTATAGGGAATGTTTTTTTAACTAGGATGAGAACATCATGCTTTGAACATAAATTATCCTATGAAAACTTGTAAGTTTTGTAATAACTATCACTTAAGTCGGGTAGGGAGAGAGATAAGTCGCGCACGCTGTATTTTAGAAAGTCAAGAGAAAAAAAGAGCGCTCAAAACGAGCAATTCAATAAAAACGTGTGCAACTATTTATTTCGAACACAAAACAAAAAAAGAATCAGAAACTTCAGATTCGAGATTCTGCTCAATATAGAACAACTCTACCAAAGATTTTCTTGGAGATGAAAATAAGAAAATGGTGACCACCAAAAACACTAGAACAACTTGCAAAGGATTTCACAAACTACATCATAAGACTTTTGAAACTGGTACTAAGATCAGTTGAATGAACTTCCTTTTATATTGGGGATTCTAAGTGGAAGTTGCCTTTAAGGGCAAGCATGCATCAGATATTACATTATTGTAGTGGGCAAAAACCCACCTTTTCCACTTAAAGATTGGTCATTATTTCTCCTTTCAATTTGATATGTATCAAAAGTGTGGTATTAGTGTTATGAAATGGAGAAATCGGCGCCAATGTAAATGCCTTATATTGTACACCAAGCCTGCAATACTATAACAACTCATGCTCGCTGCTGGCATAAACAAAAATATTGTAATGTAACATGCTTAAACTACAATGTATCGCACAGTCTAAAAGCATATTTAACTAATTAAATTTATGATAATCTCGAAATTTTCCCCATCCTAAATAAACCCTTGATTGCTTTTTAAGTCTTTTAGAGTATGGATTGTGTTTGGATAAAAGTTACTCCTCCGCTATTTAAAAAAAAAAAGTCTCTATGTAGTCATATGTGAAGAGTGGTGATAAACTCAAAAATTACACATCGCTTAGCTTATTCAGTTGGTGCCAATTTTACCCAGAAAAATTTGTTACTCTTTACCTGATGAAGGGAGTACATTTCTTTTCTGGTAACATGGTCACAATTTTCATTTCATACTAGTCTAACTGCCGTAACCGTTGTTCTAGATACATGCATCGTATTCATGTTTATAATAAATGATTCTGAATATCCATACTTGTTCTGTAATTTCAAACGACTCTCCGACAGTATGTCATTAAAGACTCTACACACTCTGTAATTCTGCTCGGCTTATTGATTATCTTCACTTATATGTGTGTGTTAAACAGTGTCCCACGACTCCCAACTGTTATGAGGATCTAGTTTTTCTTTTGCGCAGTTTGGAAACTGAAGTTCATAGATATAATTTGACACTTTATTTGTATTAGCTAAATATATCTCAGAAAGTAATCTGCTAAAATTGCAAAAGAATCTAAATCTCTGTGTACAGCCCTCTCTTGTGAAATGAAATGTTTGTACAAATATAAGCGCTTTTAATTGGTGTAATCTTAGGAGTCCACATTGAAGGTTTGCTTGATCATTTTTTTTTTTTTTGAGGAAATCAAATCTCATCAAGTTAAATCATCATACAAATAGGACCATAAACGGTCGGGCATAATTTGCAATCTAAACTCGCTCGAACTAGATCTGACATATAAAGCTAAATGGTTTGCCGGCTTGTTGAGAGATCTTGGTACTCAATCGAAACTCCAATTCATGTCCTTTGTTAAGGAAAGTATGTCGGTGACTATAACGTCAATCTCTCGTGGAGGGTCTTGTATTTAATCTTGATGTTTGGCCTATTAGCTAGAAGCTTTATTTTTGAATTCCGAGTTGGGCAAAAGTAATTTCTGACCACACAAACTTACCCAAAAAAACTCGACCAAACAACCTCACTCAAAAAAAACATGATCAAATAAATATCGAGTTTACGTGCTCGGAGATTTGGGTGTTGTATAAGGGGGCAAACTGTAGTAGATAATGGAAGAAGGTAAAAGGAGTGTTGATAAAATGAAGAATTGTCATCTCATAGGATGTACTTTGGTCCCAATATTAACCCATAGAAGAGAAGTTGGTTACTTAAAGTAGTTACTCGGATAATGGGGGTAATATGACAAGTGCAGTGGTCACACTTTCATCTCATAGCACTCCCCATATATCTTACTCTACATATCACATCGACCGACCCATCGACCGACCCAAGAACGTAATATGGGAGGGGCCGAATTCTATATGATATTTTTTGTCATATCATATATTGGTTTTTTTTTGTAACACGTGGATGCTAGTTTTTGATCAAAATACATAGAAAAAATTTACTTTTTCGTAAAAAAAATAGAAATGAGGGGCCCGTGGGTCGTGACCCCACCCCGACTACCCCCACTTAGTTACTTCAGTCGTAACATATCCATATCCATAGGACTTAGTTACTTCAGTGGTAACATATCCATATCCATATCCCTATATGTGCTAGTTGAAGTGTTCCAAGTATAATCATGTACATATCTATATCCCTAGATGTGCAAATTCTTACTCTACAATCTACATACGAACTAACGTGTACATTTTAAAAACCCAATATGTGCAACTTGAACTGTTCCAAGTAAAATGAGGATGCTGCCTAAGGGCTAAGATGATAGGATCATAGGATGACTTTAATAGTTTTCAAATGTATAATTATTGACAACAAAAACAAGAACACACCCTTGAAATAGGGGCTTGTTTGGTTCTAGCTTTTTGAGTCACTTAATATATTATTTCCTATAAGTTGCAGAATTCAGTTGTTTCTAGCTTTTGGTTTTATAGGAAAAAGGCTGAAATTTTATGGTAATTAGGCCCAACTATTCTCTCAATTCCAATAAGCTGGCTTATATTCTTAGAAGCTAAAATAAAAACTCAGTAAGATATATTACAAAACGAATACAAAAGGTAACCGATGGGATGCCAGATAGGTACCTTAAATCTTGTCCACATTCTTCACCATTTTTTTGTTCTATTATGCGTATTATTTTCTGGCTTCTTAAAATAAAGAAAACACTAGAATTTTTTAGTGTTAGGAGGTCGACATAAAACCTCTCTTGGTAAGCCTTCAAGGTGCAATATACCCACCCAGTTTTATGTCTTGTCGCTATACAACTTTTCTAGTTGTTTTGCTCACAAATCACAACCAACTACAGTAACCCACTGAATTCCACTTTTTGCAAACTTAACTTATTTCATTGGCATTGCTATGTGCATATAAAAGAAGTCATATGTCGGGACATCTAATTTATTCGAGTAATTCGTAAGTATCAAAATTGGTCAATACAAATAATAATAAACAGAACATGTTCGTTTATCTTATTTGATCCCTAAATAATCTGCTTAGTTCTGTATCTGAGACAATGACCCTCCCAAGAAAATGGTTGATGGTGGCGAGGGGATGTCGGCACCCCCTCGTCCGGACCGATATCAACCCCACAGCGGGCGATCCGGGCCTCTCAAGCATGGGTGACGTATCGCCCCGGATCTTAGGGAGCCGGACCGTTCCTAGGCCGACCCAGAGAAACTTGCTGAGCACTCTTCCCCAATTAATGCTGCTGCTCCCTTGGGGGACCCTTTATGTGTTTCATCGACGTGGCCCAATCACAGGCCAGCCCTGTGGGCCCCGGATGATGAACAGTGCCATTGTCAGAGTCATAAATGACCTGGAGCCGTTGGATCTTTATCAGACAGTGCAATGATCCAAGGGCTAATACGCCTTTGATCAGACTATATATACCCCCACTAATACCAATTAGAAGGGGACGCAAAAAGTGAGACTAGAGAGATAAAGCTAAAAATATCCGAACTACCTGAACTTATCCCGACACAATAACTTGTAACCGGCCCGATCTCTCCCCTTTTATTGTACACCTATCTTCAGTCTATATTGATACTGACTTGATCGTCGGAGAGGGTAAACTCGGTTACAACCCCGGGCCCCTGTTCGTTGTTTGTGCAGGAGCGCAGATCGCCTCGTCATCAACGGAGTCATCATCCTCGTCAGACACTTGGATAAGATTGGAGCCGACGCGAATTGATTAAGCCGGGCCTAGGAAGAAAATTAGGCTCGCCAATTGGCGCCGTCTGTGGGAAACGTAGAAGACGCGTTAGCTCTGACACTACGAAGAAAACATGTCTGGCAACAATCGCTTCGATACTCCGTCGTCCCGACCTCACGTCCTCGGAATGCCGAGGACACTCTCCTTTGATGAGACTCCCAGAACCGCGGGTACGAGTGGTCCGACCCCCTTAACGGCAATAGCTGCAACCCCCCGAACGCGAACCGAACTGACCGAAATGATGCTCGATATCCATGAAAAGGAACTCGTCGCGCTTGCGGCCCAGAAGGCACTGATAGCCACGCTGATGACACCAGAGCCCGAGCCCGTCCTCCAAGACGTGAGCCAAGGCGGTCCGGCCCCCAGACCCTCTAAGAGTGTGATGTCCCGTCTAGGACCCCGCCGACGACCCCCCCTAGAGACTCCCAGGGAGCCAACTAGGGGTGAGGAGTCGGAGCACTCCCGCGAAGGGAATTCCCGTCGAAACGACGAGCGAAGTATACATTCCCGACACCATAGGCATGAGGACAGCCGAAGCTCCCGACCGGAGTCGAGTCATGCCCGAACGGACAAATCTCCCCGAACGCGAAGGCGGGGACGCCGTGGACGACACGATGCTGCCGGTGAGGCAGCAATGAAGATCGTGGCCTCCACCCGTAGCACCCCCTTCTCTGATGACATTGAGTACAGTGCTCCCCCCAGAAACTTCGTCGCCCCCGTCTTCCAGGCCTTCAATGCTGATTCCGATCCGGAAGCTCACCTTCGCCACTATCGATATCAGATGAACCACTGGTCCCACCTCGACCAACTGATGTGTCGGTGCTTTCCCGCCAGCCTGGGAAGGCTTGCGAGTAAATGGTTCCAGTCCCTGCCCGCCAACTCCGTCCATTGTTGGGACGATCTAGCCTACGACTTTGCTCATAGGTTCATAAACTTGAAAGAGAGGGTTACTCAGCCGGAGCAGCTTTATCAAGTGAGGGTCCAATCCAAAGAAACCCTTGAGAACTACGATAGTCGGTTCTGGCTAAAACACGCGGAGTGCGCGGACTGCCCCGATTCCACCGCTATAGCTGCTTTCAGACAAAATATGGTCGTAGGCAGCAGGATCCGAAATGAGATGATAGCGACCCCACCTAACTCCGTCCCTCAGCTCAGATCCCTCATAAAGCGCCACACGGGCCTACACGGCACCCCGGTTTCTATTTATTTGAATTTTTCAGTTCACTTAAATTTCACAAGTGTTTCAGAACACGGGCCTACACGGCACCCCCGGTTTCTATTTATTTGAATTTTTCAGTTCACTTAAATTTCACAAGTGTTTCAGAACACGGGCCTACACGGCACCCCGGTTTCTATTTATTTGAATTTTTCAGTTCACTTAAATTTCACAAGTGTTTCAGAACACGGGCCTACACGGCACCCCGGTTTCTATTTATTTGAATTTTTCAGTTCACTTAAATTTCACAAGTGTTTCAGAACACGGGCCTACACGGCACCCCGTTTTCTATTTATTTGAATTCTTCAGTTCATTTAAATTCTACAAGTGTTCATTCACGTTATGAGTTATACGAAACGCGCGCCCCAACGCCGACGCGTAAGGGCCACATCATTTGGGAGCATGCATGTGTATGACACAATGTATAAGCACACAAAACAGAAATAAACACAAGCCCAAAGGCCAAAATTGTTTTCATTAATCAAAAGCTATTACAAGTTAAAGTGCATAAAGAAGATTACATCAGAAACAAAAACTGGGAACTACAAAAGCCCTAAGACGCCCCCTCATCGTCATCAGCTTCATCCTCAGAGAGGGCTCGAGGGGTTAAGGG
The DNA here is from genome assembly GCA_963920805.1 of Primula vulgaris. Lineage (NCBI taxonomy): Eukaryota > Viridiplantae > Streptophyta > Magnoliopsida > Ericales > Primulaceae > Primula > Primula vulgaris. The sequence continues at coordinate 3,724,494 of OY987216.1, read as the reverse complement.
GACTACCTCGGGAATGGGAGCAGAGGGGACGGGAACCAAGACGTTCTCCATGTTCCACACCGGATGATCCGGTCCCGCCCTCATGAAAGCTGCCGCCTCAGACCAGCCATCAACATAGAAGGAATTAAAATCCTTCTGTGTTGATAGCTCCAAAGAGGCGCTCAGCTCCGCCTCGGCGGCTTGGACCGCGGCCTTCACCTTGTCGGCCAGCCCTGCCTCAGCGGCCTCCACTGCGGCCTTCACCTTGTCGGCCAGGCTCGCTTCAGCCTCCTTCAGAGCCGTGACCGCAGCTTGTGCACGCTCCTCGGCCTCAGCACCGGCCTTCGCGGCCTCAGCTCGCCGAGCTTCCAAGGTTGCAACGAGGCCCTCGGCCTTCTCGGCCCTTATTTGGGCCCCCTCCGCCTTCTTCAGGGCATCTTCGGCCTGCCTAGCACTGGCCTCCGCCTTCGAAGCCCACGACCTCACCAGTTGTCCTTGCTGGTAGACATACTGGTTCATTGTCAAATAGGCCTGCGAAAGAAGAGAAATACTTAGCTAAAGTTTAAGGAAGAAACAAAGATCACTAAGAAATAAGAAACAGCAAGTTAACCTGAGGGATCTGGGCCATGGCCGTCGTCATGGCAGAGGCGAGGTCGCGACCACGGTTGTCGGCCTCGACGGTCTGCTGCTGGAGCGCGGCCAGAGCAAGCAGGCCGGCAGAGGGGTGGCCCTCCATAATGCTCCGCACCCCAGTCGTCGCCTTAACCTCTTCCGGGGTTTGGACGGGCATCCGTCGCGACGGCGAGCCACAGCTTGAGCTTGAGCCCGATACACTCGGCACTGGATCCCTCGCCTGAGTGGTTGACCCCGCTCGCTCTTCATCTACAACCACGGGCTCCCTAGGCTTCGGGATTGGCACGACGACCTCCCGCGGCTCAATTTCCCCGGTACGGGCTTTCTTTACATCACGAGGGGCCTTCGCCTCCTCCCTCTTCCTCTTGGCCGCCTCGGCAACTTCGGCTTTACGAGCGGCCCGTTCGCGCCTCGATTGCTCTGCCAAGCCTGCCAACCTCTTCAAGGTCTGCGCCTTAGCATCAGCAGGGGCCACCTCCACCACTTCTTCATCCCCTGCCTCGACCGCCCCCTCTTTAATGGCCTCGACGACCTCTTCTTCAGCGGCCTCGGGCTCGGGCTCTGCAACCTCCTCCTCCACCTCCTCTTCCTCCTCCTCCTCGTCAGAACGAACCACCTACATCAGACAAACGAAAAAGGAGTTAGAAAAATTTACAAAATCTAGCTAACTGTAAAGAGGAAAATCCAAGGAAAACTTAGGGGCAACTTACCCTGGTCCGCGAGGTGCCCAAGCCCGGACCGGTGGTTTCTGCCTCAGCAGGGCTATCCTCCAAGCGTAGGGGGCTCGTCACCCCGGGCTCCCTAGACCTCAAGGGAAGAACCTCTGGCATAGGTTTCCCATGCTGGTCTATGTAAGTACGGTTACCGTCTGGCCCCACCCTGAAGTGGAGGACGGTACCGTCCGACCGGGTCTCAGTATAAACCCCGGCGGATGCAGGCGCGAATGAGGCATCGGCCAATGCAGGAGCAGAGGAGGTCGACGTCACCGCCTTAGCCTTGCCGCCTACCTTCAGCTTTGGCTTCGACACCTTTCTAACCGCAGGCTCCACAGTGGCCTCAGCATCCCCCACGATCTTGGGAGGAAGGGTCGACTCCAGACCCTTCTCCTTCTCCCACCTTTCCCTGGAGTACCCCTCAGGACAGAAGGTCCTAGGGGGCCATTTGAAGCTGTTCCCCTTGCAGGAGGTGGGGGAGCCACAGATCAGAAGACGCTCCGCATCCCGGGCCCCTACGTCTGTCCCGTCTGGACCCCACCAGTTTAGGGCCATCTCCAACGCCTCTACGTTGGGTTCACCTAGGCCCCTGATCTTAGAGGCCACGGTGAATTTGTTTTCCTTTTTGCTCAGTACCCTCCCCGGCCTGAGCGGAAGGATCAGGTCGTCACGGGCAAGCCAATGGCCCTCCACTACGACCACGTCTTGCGTGTAACCCCGATTCGAATCGGAGTTACCTGTGATCAGTTGATTGTGGGACCGGCACCTCAGGTAGGGCTGCCGGCTCTTAGATTGCGAGGTGGGCTCGGTCTGCAAAAACTCGTAGCAGGCCAAGAGCTCTTTAAGCCCCAGGGGCTCCGGGATGTCCGGGCCCAATGCGACACTCAGTGCCTCTATTCCGGCGCAGATGCGATGCGCCTGCAGCGGCCACTGGCACGGAAGGGTCTGCGTCCAGGCGCAGAGCTCCGCCAATAGCTCCGGTATGGGGAGGTGGGTGCCCCCATATAGAAGAGTAGAGAGGGAGAGGGTTACCATGCTCTTGGGATCGGCTACAATCCCGTTCACCTCGTCGGCGGTTGCACAGGTCCGAAGTCGGAACTCCTCCCCTATGCCGCACAGCTGACGGAACTCGTCCAGGTCAGCCCCGTGCTGCCTGACCATTATGCTGTTGTCATTCACCGCCACGGATATGGCCGGATCGATGACCATCGCCCGGAATGGCAAGGCGTTTGCCATCACCTCTAGGCGTTGTGGCTGTGGGGCAACCATCGGGCCTTTTCCGGCTCCGTGTTTGATGACCATGACGGTCGATTGTTTGATGAAATTGGCTGAGTATGGAGTGTAAAGGTTGAGAGAGAACGGGCTGCTGTGTAAAAATTTTTAGTGAGAGAATGAGAAAGTGAAAATGAGATTTCACTGAGGGTATTTATAGGCCCTCACCAGAAGATGAAAAGACATTTACCAGAAGGTGAAAAGACAGCGGCGGTTCATTACACGAACTCCCACAAATAAATGCTACCACTCAATCGACGCAGTACACGTGTACCGCAAACAGAGGTCAACTGCCAAGTGTCACTCACCAGCCGTTTTAGCATTGATGGCATTGATGGAATCGAAGAGACAGAGGCGGCGCCCCATAAATGCATGATGGGCGTGCTCCACGTGTCAAAAATTCTAGCACACGAGGACACGCGCCGGACTACGTCGAGGCGTGTCCACAGCGTCAAGCACAAGAACGCTATGACCGGAGCCCCCGTAACGACTATAGATCCCTGAAGACCTCGTCCTTAACGACGACTCCGGACAGGGAGCTGTTGGCGAGGGGATGTCGGCACCCCCTCGTCCGGACCGATATCAACCCCACAGCGGGCGATCCGGGCCTCTCAAGCATGGGTGACGTATCGCCCCGGATCTTAGGGAGCCGGACCGTTCCTAGGCCGACCCAGAGAAACTTGCTGAGCACTCTTCCCCAATTAATGCTGCTGCTCCCTTGGGGGACCCTTTATGTGTTTCATCGACGTGGCCCAATCACAGGCCAGCCCTGTGGGCCCCGGATGATGAACAGTGCCATTGTCAGAGTCATAAATGACCTGGAGCCGTTGGATCTTTATCAGACAGTGCAATGATCCAAGGGCTAATACGCATTTGATCAGACTATATATACCCCCACTAATACCAATTAGAAGGGGACGCAAAAAGTGAGACTAGAGAGATAAAGCTAAAAATATCCGAACTACCTGAACTTATCCCGACACAATAACTTGTAACCGGCCCGATCTCTCCCCTTTTATTGTACACCTATCTTCAGTCTATATTGATACTGACTTGATCGTCGGAGAGGGTAAACTCGGTTACAACCCCGGGCCCCTGTTCGTTGTTTGTGCAGGAGCGCAGATCGCCTCGTCATCAACGGAGTCATCATCCTCGTCAGACACTTGGATAAGATTGGAGTCGACGCGAATTGATTAAGCCGGGCCTAGGAAGAAAATTAGGCTCGCCAGATGGCAATGAACGAGTATTAAACTTTACTTTTCTAGCGTAAAAGCTTCCTTGAATTATACAATAACCTAAGAAGTGCATACAAGTTGCTGGGGATTAAAATATCACAATTCCAAAGAAGCAAAAAGAATAAGCTCAATTTTTTTTCCATTTTTAAACAATGTAGATCGTTTTCCAACACTCACCATTGGCACAAACTACTACTAGAAAGCAACATATCAAAAGCAGCCAACTGAAAAAGCATAATATTTAGAACCTACTCGACAGCAGAAAAATAACAAAACTAGATGAAATATGGATATATAAAATGTGACTGCAGTTACATATATGGAAAGAAATGAATATCAACAACATACTTTAGAGTGTGAACCTATAAAATACACATGAGATGTGCTAACCCCAATCTACAAAAGGAAGATGAGGATATCCACCATCTGGAGGGGGCTGCAGAGACGGAGGCAGGCTACCAAGAGATATTCCCATATTGCCCTTGACCACAAAGCCTTCTGTCACAAATTCACAATAGAAGAAGTACGACATCTCAAACTTACTTAGAATGATTTCAAGATTTCATCTCAAATACAAAACAATCAAAAGCAACAAATAGCACATCACAGTCATCATGTTAATTTGCTAAACAAAAGAAATAACAGAAATCGAGCATACTAAATAGGCTAAGTGAGTCAGTTTTATTCTTCTCTTCACTTTCTTTTGCAGGTTCTGTAAATATTTTGACTCAAAGACCTTTACCATCACAGTTCCAATTTTCAAAATCTAAATAACAGTCCAACAAATTAGTAACAAATTAATAAGCAAATACTTGGTGGTCAAAGGTGTTCTATAAAGTTTCCTAAAATGCAGACAGAAAGCAATACATGCAATTCTATACGACGATAGACAAAATCAATTATTTCAGTTCCTAAGCACATTTGCAGGTCAAACTATTTTAGTGCTTTATTCCGTGCGTTTTTGAAAAACTAAGAAAGCTTACAAGAATACATGTGTTTAGATAACACAATGAATACCTGGGACATTTAGAGGATTCAAACTTTGTGAGCTTTGCTTTGGATGCATGTATCTACAAGAATCCCCATATGAGCACGATCCCTTTCATAAATAAAAAAACATTAGAACCCTTTCATTAAGTGGGATACCTTAATAAACAGTGCCAGGAAACATGTTAACATTCTATTGTAGTATGCAACCATAAACTAATGATATTTTGACCAACCCTTCAAACCACATGAACCAAGTATAAGGCATATAACTTAAAAAGGCGAGATCTTGCACTATTTTTCCTGTCTAGATATGGTATCTAAAAATAGGCATTTAGGAGCTAAAGGTGCATCAAACAGATAAATATATTTTTGTTCCTTCTTTTTCCCTTGCTTTTCTTTCTCACCCCTTTACTAGAAATGGCCGAACAAGTGATTAATTTATATCCGCCCCCACAGAATTCAAAGTACAGAACATCTATGAGCAATTTGGTCTTTAACATAGTAGACAAATGATGTAGAGAACTTAAACCTTCTGATGTAAGAAACAAACAACTCAAGCATGGTAAAATACTGAGGATAATTTGTTGGATTGCTATACAAGAGGTTTTTAGGACATATATGTCATCCGGAGAACTCCAAATCAATGTATGTACTTAGCGTTGTGTTAATGACAGTTGCAATTTCGAGATATACACTATGTTTTCCTTCTGAGTGTGCTGATGGCTATGTTCTAACTAGAATATGCGCTCCTCAGAGATTTCCAACACAGTTTATTTTTTCTTAATAGCTTAGGAGTTTCATTTATTAACCTATCAAGACTAAAAGTTGTAAACTGGTTAAACTCAAATTTCCTCTAGCATCTCAAACATAATAGCAATAAATTTATTCTAAAACTTTCTAAGAACCGATTGGCCTAAAAAAGACCTTTCTAAAAAAATGACAAGTGTAAGGAGCTTAGCAAGGTAAGAAATTCCAGCTTATTTGCTTATTAATATTTACTACACGAACAGGTTGAATCTACACACTTAAAAGAGTTCTTGCCAGCAACATTTTAGAAAATATGCTAGCTTATTTAGGCTGGGAAAATAGACGGGTTCATATATGTCTGATCAATCGAGTTTTTCGAATTCAGTTAACCAAATGCACACTATCGTCTCTGCACATTTAGGGATCTTTTGCCTCCAAGTTTTCTTTTAGAAAATGAAGCTATCTTGTTTTCGACTGTGATAATGGACAGCTCCATGAATGTTTTAACATTTCAAGTTTTTCGAAGTCAGAAAACCAAACGCACACTATTATATCTACACTTCTAAATATCTTTTGCATGCAATATAACCTAAGCTTAATATAGACCGACAAAAGACTTGTATATAAGACTTATAAAGATCCAAGCTTTTCGAAGCCAGAAAACCAAATGAGCACTTTTATATCTACACATTCAAGGATATTTTGCATGCAACATTTCAAAATAAGCTAGCTTATTTTAAACAGGGGAAATTTTATTTTAAAATATTTAAAAATTTGATTTTCTGAAAGTCAGGAATCCAAATGCATAACTTTTGCCTACAACAGTTTTTTAGAAAATAAGCATCTTATTTTGGACTGGCAAAATCGGCAAAACAGATGGATACATGAATGTCTAAAAATGATTTATCTTTAAAGTCAGGAAAAAAAATCACACTACCTTATAAGGGAAAGACGAAAAAGAAAAATAACCAACAAGCTCGTAACTATGAAATTATAAATAAATAAAACAAGGAAACATTGAAACGAATAAGCTTAGCTTCTCTTAAACTTAAAAAATAGACGGGTTCGTAAACGTTCATGTAACGACCCGGCCCTCCGACCAGACCGCCACCATCTGCTTCCTAACACCAATACTGTCCGCTTTGGCCCAATTTCGTCCTCGCTTATTGGGCCGCACGGCTTTAAAAGGCCTTGGTGATAAGAAGGAGGATACTCCTACCTTATATACCATATAGGTACTACATATCTAGGCGATGTGGGATAGCTCACTTCTCTTTACCACGGTATTTTTTCTACGAAAATCCGGGTTTTTACACTCTTTCCCCCTTCAGGCACGACGTCCTCGTCGGGCACGCCGTCCTTCCGGGGTTGCCAGTGCCCACATCGGCTAGATAGCGGCTCTGATACCAATTGTAACGACCCGGCCCTCCGACCAGACCGCCACCATCTGCTTCCTAACACCAATACTGTCCGCTTTGGCCCAATTTCGTCCTCGCTTATTGGGCCGCACGGCTTTAAAAGGCCTTGGTGATAAGAAGGAGGATACTCCTACCTTATATACCATATAGGTACTACATATCTAGGCGATGTGGGATAGCTCACTTCTCTTTACCACGGTATTTTTTCTACGAAAATCCGGGTTTTTACAGTTCAAGCATTCGAGTGTTTTAAAATCAGATTACTATCTGCACACTATTATACTATTATGCAGGGGAAGGAACTAGCTCTGAACAATCGTGGGGCTGCAACCCCTCCTACATGGCGGAACTAGAACTTCTTTTTTTCTCGTAATTATAGGGGTGATGAAATGCTAAAATCAATTCGGTAAAAATAATAATCAGGACGCATGATAAAAGATCATTTTTTTCCTCGATAAAGGGGTGCTAGAGTCACGTTTAGCCTGTTACCAGTTCCTCCCCTGCTTCCTATTTTGATAGAAATCAATGAAAATGTCATGTTTTTCGTACGTATTTTAACAAAAATCTTCAAAAAATAGCGTTTCAGCCTCCTATATTATGAAAAGCTCGTATAAATTATGAAGAAAACTCGTACTCCCTCCGTTCCCATTTAATTGTCCACTACGAAACTACGTGCAATTTTGATCGGCTTATAACTTGTATCAAAATTGTCGAAATAATTTTTTTTAAATCTAATCATAAAATTTAACATTTGAACTATACGATCAAATTTTGAATTTTTTCATTCCGACAGTTTTGATACAAGTTCTTAGCCGATCAAAATTACACATAGTTTCGTAGTAGACAATTAAATAGGAACGGAGGGAGTATATAAACATCTTGGTAGTGAAATTGAAAATAAAAACACACAAAAAAAGGGTTAAAAGCTGGAAACAAACAAGTTGGCAATTATGTAAAAATATTTAAAAAGAAGGAAAGAATAAAGATAACGAGAGTACCGTCCGAACGAAGCGATTGCAAACTCCTTTTCCTAACGGTTCTCGGAGAAAACTCTGATTACTTGAATCTATTGAAAAACAAATAAATAATAAAAACAACGTGTATAGATAAATAAACAAATGAAAGGTGTAATGTGTGAGTTTAAAAAGAAAGTAGGGGGTGATTTAGAAAGAGAATTAAATAACGAACCGGTGAAATTAATTAAATTGGAGTACCAAAAAGCTTTGTTACGGTGGTGATTAAGACCTTGTAAATGTCTCCTCCTATATTCTGACGTGTCCTTAAATTCTTTTTCGCAATAATCGCAGTAATATTTCCCTACCCCCATTTTTCTCTCTCTCAGCCAGGACGTAAACTGTCACAATTTAATCTTAATAGCCCCTAAAAAAAATGCTAAATTGATATCCATCCTATCGACTTTTAGCATTTAGAATCCGGCGTATCTGTTTTTCTAAATTGGTAGTTGAAATTTGTGTTTAACATCTAATCAATTAATCATTATAGACGGATATCAATTTATAAAAAATTACTAAGCCTTGATATTTGATATTGTTTTAGTCACGTGTAGTGTAAGTGAGGTACTAAATTAGTAAAATATGATAGAATGAGCTATTAAATTGTGTTTTTCTAATTAGAAATGGAGCGACAGGACACAAGAGTGACTTGATTGAACATAAATCAATAACGTTTGATACCAATTCAGAAAAGTGTGCAGATTGTGTCTTAAATTACTAAAATATGATAGTTTGAATACCAATTTAGCCAAAAAAATCCTTAACAGCAGAGTATAAATGAAAATAGGCTTAATGGATGTTTTGTATGGTTATTACAATACTAATAAATTGTGATTTTGTACCCTTCATTGGTAATTTGTTTACTTGATAAGCAAAACTAACATAATTTTATTTTTGTCCATTTATGTCTAATTTAACGGAACGTGACGTTATTTTGCATTTTTTCATCCGAATTTAGGGGTGTAAGGGTCTATTCGTCATTAAATTGATATATGAACCCTTGTTTTATCGGGAGGGGACTAATAATTAATAAAAAAATGTTTTCAATAAATAACTAAAAACACAAGTTTTGTAGAGGTATTATTTTGGAGTAGAAGTTTCATCTAATTTTATTTTTTTTACAGATTTGACAAAACATCTGAATTTACGATAGTTTGGTTCCTAAATTGAAAATCTTGGTAATAGAAATTATAATTGCAAGTTAAGGTAAATTTTAGTATAAAAAAGGTAAAAAAAAAACACCCGGAAATTCAAGTGAAACACTTGCCGGAATTATAAAGTACCATATTAAAGTGGAACTATGAAAGCATGGGGAGAATATTGATCAATATAAATTTAAATGATAAATTTTCACAAATGCGGGGATAGCTCAGTTGGGAGAGCGTCAGACTGAAGATCTGAAGGTCAGGTGTTCGATCCACCTTCACCGCATTTATTTTCATTTTTTTCATTACTTTCCGATCTTCTCTAATTCAACTATAAAAAAAGCTAATTAATTTCGTCCAGTTTCTGATTTGCTTCTTTTTGAAGTAACGAATGATGTGCTAGAACATCGATTGATAGGAACATTTTTTGTTATTTTATGTTTTCTACAACTCTTTGGTCTATTAATCTAATTCAGCTAAAGCATAAATAATTATATAGTTAGGTTTATGTATTGCTTCTAATTAAAGCAATGAATTTTGTGCTATTACAATTTACATATCAATTGATACGGTAAATGGTCTACACGTTTCAATCATGGATAAATAAAAAATTGACACATCAATAATCAACCTATGTTGAGTTCATTCACATAATAATTTACGATACTAGGATAAGAGGCGGCTCCGAACATTAACATTAATAGACATACTTGTGTATTACTTTCAAAATATTACATTATTCTCGGCCTTAAATTTTGGTGATGTGTAAATATGTATTACACAAAAAAAAATCCACGTATTTCAATATATTAGAAAAACACATACTAAATATTTTAATGAAGCACAATTCATTTCATATATGAAAACATGGGAAGAAGAGTGCCCACGTATTTAGTAGAATCGTTAGGAGTTTTTAAAATAGAAGAAAGAGAGTACAATTTTTTTTAATATAAAGGATATGTGTTCTATAATAACTATTTTAAAAAATCTCATTTATAATATATTTTGAAAAGTCTGTTGTATGATCAACTTTTATAATTTTGTTTTACACAGTTTTCTGCAAACGTTCTAATTAATGTTTATTTCACACTAATTTTTACATGTATTTAAAATAAATTGTGTGTAGGTTTCTTTTAGTATGTATTGACATATGTAATTATAATTATAATTGCATAACGTATAATCATTTCGACTTTTTAACACAAATATATTTAATAACAGTTAAACCTCGATAAATGAATGTCCGATAAACGAATAACCTCGCCAAATGAATAATTTTCTCCGGTCCCGACTTGGAAAAATGGGCTAAATGAATAACCTCGCTAAATGCATTAACGAATAATTTTTTTTGAATTCTTAAAGACCCCATGTAAATATAAATGAATAATCATTAAAATTCATAATATATATATATATATTTATCCTAAAAACAAAAATATTTCTTCCAATCAACAATGTTCATACAAGAAGTCATTTCTTCACAAAAAAAGCGTCTAAAGTTGTTTGTTTTTTTCTTCCACCAAAATGCATCACAACTGCGACTTTTTCTAGTGCAAACACAACTTCTGAAATATTCTGCTCATGCTGTAGCAAATAGTTTCGTAGGGTGATTACTGCTTGAAAGGCTTCTTTTGATGACACATTTGGTGTGACGCCACTATCATTTGGTTTTGACTGGTGATCGGAAGCCATCAGACTGAATATTAAGAAAGATTAGAATGAATTATTTACCAAACCAAGACTCTAGAAAAATATATATATTAGTTTGTAGTTAGGTTAGGTACATTGTCTTAGTCTCTAAGTATTCCATACATAGAATATTATTATTAGTACATGTTGCATGTATTTAGACTCTAAGTATTCCATACATAGAATCTTATAAGTACATGATGCATGTACATAGTCTATATACGTATTTGTACATTAGATGTAAAATAAATAATCATACGAAAAAATAAAAATGTAAAAATACTATCTAAATGAATAAAAATTCATTTATCGATAAATGAATAATATATTCATTTATCGATAAGTAAATAAACTCACTAAACGAATATTTTTTGCTGGTCCCAAGAGCATTCATTTATCGAGGTTTAACTGAACTTTGAAATGTAGAACATCCGTACCCCTAATAATTTTGAAATGAAGTTGAAATTGATTTTTTTAATAAATAGGGTCAACATTTGTACATATAAGTTTGTGTAATTCGTTGCATTTAATTTTAGTCCATTAGTAACGGAATTCACACATTCTCTATCTTTAAATACAGACCCTTCAAATGACCAAACAAACGAACAAACAAAACTATCACTTTAGCCAATAAAAGTTCAATTTTTATTTGAGAAAATTACCCCAGCTTATAGGTACGTCCTGACCAATCTTCATATATCGATTGGATTTTCAAATTCATTTATCTTTTATAGGTTTAACTAGACAAAAATATCACATCTTCATTCTTTATATTCTATTGAGGGTTGTTAATTATATGAGCTTGATGAGTGTTATTTCAAGCTAGGGTTTACTTATAATTTTGATTCACTTCTTATTAAAAAATGATGAGGTGATTCGAATTTTATTTAAGATGCGTGTGAGAAATTAATTCAATACAGAGATGGAAATTCTCACATCTATTTTTTCGTTTAGTAAATTTGGTTCTGAATTTTCATATGGTTAATGGTTATTAGTTACTTTTATTTAGTAAAAAAATGATGAGGTAATTAGAATTTTATTTAAGATGCCTACGAGAAATTAATTCAATTCAGAGATGGAAAATCTCACATCTATTTTTTCGTTTAGTAAATTCGGTTCTGAATTTTCATAAGGTTAATGGTTATTAGTTACTCTTATTTAGCAGGAGTGGTTTGTTTTGAGATACAATCTTTGATTTGTAACAAAATGTGCTTTGTTACCATGTTTTCATGAGCTTGACCAGTTGAATTTAAGTTAGGGTTGAATTATAATTGTAACTAAATAATGCTCATACCTTTATATATATTATTATTTTCAATTTCTGAACTGTAGAATTTTATTTGAGATTGGGAACGACCCTCTCGGCAAACAGTGGGTCGCAAAAATTTTAATTTTTTTTATAAAAAAAACAATGTCGTTTTGTCAAAATATTAAGAAAAAAATCTATTTCTGCAACAACAAAAAACTATGACGGGATAAAAATAATTTAGTGCGCGCAAAAAAAAAAAGGCAGCTGAGGTGCTAATTACATCTCTAGGTTCCTGGAAACGTGAAATTCGATTCGGAGACGGAAAACCTCACATTTATATTTTTGTTTAGTAATTCGGTTATATATGAAGAGTTTTCGTAATACTAATGGATATTAATTGCACTAGATTCTTATTTAATTACCATGTCTTATTGTTTTTTAAGTCTCTTTATTAATTCTATCGAATTGTCGTTTCCTGTTTACAACTTCCTGTTTTTGTTTTCCATGTTATTTTTTCGATTCCGTTTCCCCTAATCAAAACTAGAAATCACTCACCAACCCTAGTCAGTTAATTTCCATAGATGGTAATTTTAAATATATTTACTTTTAATCGAGGAGGGTTTAGATGGATGAAAACCTGTGATGCATACAAACATAGATATTTAGACAGTCTCTCACTTTTTTTCTTTTCTAATTGAAAAGGGTTCATTTTCAACAGAGCAAGGTTCAATTAAAATGCCAGAGGCTAATGGGGAGGAAGAAGCAGAAGAGGATGAAGACAAAGAAACCGATCATCATGTATTATGAAACGAATAAGTGAGTTACCAGACAAATAATGGGTACGTTTTTTCTATCCCTGGTTAAGTATCTTAACAATGCTAATTTGCTTAAAGGGAATAAATTGTATCTTTCAATGATACTTTTTTTTTTCCTATTTACAGTACGTTAGCCTGTTAGGGTTTATCTATGGGTTTAGATTCCATACGTTGTTTTTAGCAGGAGTAGTTTTATACATATAAAATAAGTAATCTAGCTGTTTATTATTGAATATTTCACTCTGGAGAAAACCATGAAACTGCTCAATTTTAGGCATGCTACTCAAAAGTTCAAATATATTATTGATATATCATGATGTACGATGCAAAATCTTGGTGATAATCCTTCTGTCACTCCATTCATTTTGACCTGAAATAAAATTTTCTATCAGAATAAGACATTTTGACCTTTAATGCTATTTCCTGTTTTCTTAAAGCTGGAGTTCTTCTGAAAGTTGTCATTGACACACAGAAAAAAGGCTACTTATGAAAAGAATTTTGATATATGAATGCAAGGCTTATGATAAAAGTTGTCATTGGCACACAGAAAAAAGGCTACTTATGAAAAGAATTTTGATATATGAATGCAAGGCTTATGATACGAGTGATGCTATAGCAACCCACAAAACTTATGCAAAAAGTCTATCCGATAACATAGAACAATTCTAGTCATTTTTTTGAACACGTGTCAAAAAAAGGACACTATTAGTAAGAAAAAAGAGTCATGTCATTCTCAACACTAATTACTATATTAATTCTTCTAATTATTCATTTATACATATCGTTTATTTACATTCCCATTAAAAAACTTGTGGTCAAATTTTGACATTAAGGTTTGAATAAAAAAATTAGAAGATGACAGTAAAAATCACGTCACGTAATAAAAACCCAACCTACTAAAAATCAAATAAAAATATAATAAAACCCTAGTTTGAATCTATCCTAAATTTAAATATTAATTAAAAATAAAAAAATTGTTAAATTTAATATTAATAAAAATTAAAAATTTTGATAAATTGGATATGCCATGTAATGTGAGTTGATTTTTTGGGTAGGAAAAATGTGAGTAAAAACATTTTTGTTATGATATTCCCTCTACTAGCAGAAAATTAAACCCCGGTGTACTAGTGATGCATATATGTCTTACTGAAGAAGTATGTAAACATCTGTTAGAATAAATCTTATATTTAAAAAAAAGGTTAGAGACGTCCTTTTAAACTTTATTATAACAGATAACTCAACTCGAATTTTAAGGGTAACGATGGTGCATTCTGAAACTACGCTGTGTTTGGTTGATAATTGGGGCGTCTTCAGTTTGCACCGGTCCTTGAGGGGTGTAATTAATGATTGCTTGTTTCTTATTAGCTAAGCTTTTTTAATAACTAGGTTTGCTATTTTTTCTTCTTTATTTTTGCATTCTCTAGTGCTATTTCAGTAACTATAAATTAGTCCATGTTTCAATTTTATGTAAAGCATTGCATAAGAAATCTCCAGGATGAAATGCCCTTTCTCGTTGAGTTGTTAAAAAGTAGAGAATTTTCAATAAATTATACAAACAAACTGGTTTCGCATTAGGTTTGTCAGTCTTTAAATCGTTGTCCAGTTTATTTTCTAAAAGCAAGTTTTGTGACTAAGAAAACCGAATCTTACAAATTTTGGAAATGTGTGTTACAGACCAGTTTTCAAATCTATCTGGTTCGAGCAAATATGGGGATGAGACAGAAGAGAACAACGGGTCCAAGCTTAGTATCTCGCCATTGCAGAGAGAGGAGAGATCCAACGATCAAGTGAAAATCATGAAAAAAGAGTATATTGGTTGGGGATCAAAAGCGTTGATCGACTTTCTTGTATCGATTGGCAAAGATACAAGCAAAGAGATACCACAGCTGGATGTGGCATCTATAATCAACAAATATATATATGAGAAACGTCTTTTCGATGCTCAAAAGAAGAGAACAATTATGTGTGATGAAAAATTAATCGCACTTTTTGGAAAGAAGAAATTTTTGAGGAACAAAGTTTACGACTTATTGGAATTACATTACCGGGAGAATGCTGAGTTTTATGAAAAAGACCGTCAGGATTATAGGACTGAAGAAAAGAATGAGAACAATAGTAATTTACTGGCTAGTTAAAAGCAGAAGAAGACGGGTAAATTTAGTAAACCCGACAAGTGTTGAAATTGCTAACTTATATTTGGTTTTAAATGTTCAACTTTTAATTTTTGAAGTTATAAACCTTTGAGTTGCAATGTAATTAAGAATAAACATACCTTATGTCTTTTCATTTTTCTTCCTATTAGTATAAATAGCTGTTTATTCCTCTTTTGTAAACACCACCAAAAAATAAGAGATTATAATAAAAAGTTTGTTCCCGTTTTATTTTTGTGAGTTTCCTCATATGTGTTGAGTTATGTTTTTTCGGCACTGTTTTTCTTTCCAACAACAAGCTAGAAGGTGGTATTAGAGGCTCCTAGAAGCCGTTTCGCGCCTATCATTGCGGATAATATAAAACTTATTTACTTGAATAGATCTGTACTAGTAGAGCTTTCAGAGGATCCTGAAAATTTTGAGTCTATGGTAATGGTAATGGGGAGCTTTGTTAAAGTAAAATCGGACCCCCATGACGGTATGCAGAAAACTCCTAATCAGCTCGTGATAGTCACAGGTTTGTTTTTACATAGGGAAATGATATATGCACAGACTGTTATACACATAAAAATTGTACACACTAAAATAATTACAATTTTATCCTTAAAACAAATCCTCTTCTCAGCTCTTGTTAACATTATTTCAATTTATGGAGAGAAGAGAACTTCTCAAGACAGAAGCTGAACAAAAGCGTATACTAGGTTCCTAAAGCTATTGCTGAAAACTGAAATTATTCCTAATGCTGATTATGCAAAAATGAATCAGGGAGATGATATGGCCTCTTCAGGTATGAGGATTTGTTAATCAATTCTAGTAATTATTTGTAAAGAGTAGGCTAGGATATAAAGTTACTTTATTCATTCCGTGAAGTCCTTTTCATCATTTTCTTGGTCTAGAGTCGTCTTGGGAGATTATTTAAATACTCATGTTTTTATGCCATATATTTTGATTGCTAAAAAGGTGAATTGGAATGGTGTTTTGACCCCAATATATGCAAACCTTATCATTGTTCTGAGGATTTCTAATGCATTTCATTGTACCGGTAATGGTAAAGTTTATTTGAACTCTTCATTTCATAGAGTCCTTTTCAGCATTCTATTGTTCTAGAGTCATCCCGGGAGATTACTTAGATTCTATTTTTTTGTTCCATACATTTTGATTGATAATAGTGCGGAAATAGAATGGTGATTGTAACTCAGTATACGAAAACCTTATCATTGTTTTGAGGACTTCTATTCCATTACATTGTACCAATAATGATCCAGTTGAAATAGATATCCCTCTGGCGTTAGAGTGCTCGACTTTATTCACAGCTGTTCTCTCAGCCTTTCACCAATTAATGCTACTTTACTTCGGCTTCTATCTCGTTCCGTAGTTAATTATATCAACTTTTTTTTAACAAGGATCCTTCATTTTTTTTTACTTTTTGTTATACTCGAAGTATATCCCTCTGTTGTTAAAATGCTCAAATTTTTATTCCTGTTTTTTCAGGCTTTTATCTTATTTTTACAACTGCTATTTTGCTTCAGATTATGTCATTTTCGGTTGAATGTTATACTCACAGTTGCTTCTTAATTCTTCTCAAAGTAGTTTTAAAGTGCAAAGCATGCAAGACTAAATTATTACACTACGGCACACAAAAACTGCAAACCTAGGTTTCAGTTTTCAACCCTAAAGTAGTCTGTGTCCCTTAAGTTTCTATAGGAGAGCTATTATCTGTGCATATTCTATCAAACAAACACTTGTATGGTCTTTAAAAAAAACTTGTATGGTATTGCAATCAATCTACAATTGATTTACTATATACAGGATACAAAGCTGGCACAGAGGACATCACCCTCTCTGGAAATGCTGGATCTTCGGGTAGTTTTAGAAATGGTATGCCAAGGGTAGATGAAGCTTTGATAGATATCCAAGGTCAAAAAAATACATATCTATTTAATTTACGTTAATCATAGTTTTATTGTTCTCAAAGTATATATCCTTCTGTTACTAAAATGCTTGAAATTTCATCCTTTGTTTTTTCAGCCTTTCTACAACCGCTATTTTGTTTCTGATTCCTGTTTTTCTGTTCTTAATTATGTCATTTTTGGTTGAATGTTAATACTCACATGTCCTTTCTTCTTAATTCTTCTCAAGGTAGTTTTAAGGTACAAAGCATTTAAGACCATAATATTACACCACGACACATAAATAACGCAAACCTAGGTTTCAAATTCAACCTTAAAGTAGTATGTGCCCTTCAAGCTTATATAGGGAGCTATTACCTGTGCATAATCTATAAAACAAAAACTTGTACGGTTTGGACGATTTCCGTTTAGATTAGAATCATAGGCACATTTATGGATTTCTCCATCATGATCGAAAATAGTATTATATATACAATATACATAATACATATACAAACACAGGAAATCATTTTACGTAAAATCTGAAGACATAGCTCTGGGAGGGCATGCCATGTTGATTATGTAAAATAGTATTAAAATCTGTCGGCTTCAATAAGATTAAGTTTGAAAAGAAGAGCAACGAGTTAGCGAGCATCCCTATAAAATAGATCGGTGTGCAAGGCTATTATTTTCCCTATAATTTAACAGAAAATAGAATCATTTTAATTTTAATTTCCTCCTTTTCCTGCTGCTATTTTTAAAACTTTCAATTTTCACACTCTAAATTGTTATTTTGTATCAGAAGAATTTAATTATGAAAACGAGATTAAAACGAAAGGGGATCCATGCAGCCTACCTCCGTTGACCTCATATGAAAGCTGATCAGTTGCGTGGATTAAGTATGAGAGAGATTGGTGGGGGTTTCACAAGGCATCATTGTGCACCATCCATACGTTCGCCATGCTATACCATTGCAAAACCGTCAATCATGCACCATCCATACGCTCCCAATCTTTTGATTTTCAATTTATATAGCTTTTATAAGTTTAATTAGACAAAAAAATCGAATAACTTCATTCTCTATGTTCTATTCAGGGTTTTCTATATGGTTTTGATGAGCTTGATGAGTGTTGACTTAAGTTAATGTTTAGTTATAGCTATAATTCACTTATTTATAAAAATGATGCTCATACCGGAATATTATTGTTTTCAATTTCAGTACTTTAGAATATTAATTTGGATCGGAGCAATCCGATGGGTTTATAGGGCGCAACCTAATTGAGAAAAAAAATTAATAAAACAAACAAAGTCGTTTTGTCAAGAAATATTAAGAAAAAAAAATCTATTTCTGCAAAAACAAGATGCTACGACGGGAAAAAAAGTATTGTTATGACGGGAAAAAAATAATTTAGGGCGCAAAAAAAAATCGTAGTAGGTTTTCGTATTGCTAATGTTTTCGCCCTAAATAAACATTGATGCTAAATATATAGTTTGCTTACCTGCCAAAAAAAACGTATTTGAGGAGCTAATGGTTATTAATCTCACATCAATGTTTTCGTTTAGTAAATTCGGTTCTGATGGGTTTTGGTATTGCTAATGGTTATTTAATTACACTAGTTTTTTCTTATTTAGCAAGAGTTGTTTGTTTTGCGATACAATCTTGGATTTGTAACTAAATGTTCTTTGTTACCATGTCTTATTATTCTTTAAGCCTCCTTATTAATTTAACTTTTATCGAACTGTCGTTTCCTATTTTTGCAATCAAATTCCTGTTTCGGTTTTGTTATAGCTCAAAACTAGGTATAACTCACTAGCCCTAGTCAGTTAAATTCCATAGATGGTAATTTTTTAGGGGTAATTTTTTTTTTTGTATAACCTAAAAAATTAATATATTTATTTTGCTTTGCACATCCATGCTTATGCATCCTTTTGACCCATCCCAACCATGAAATGAATTGTGCTTCATTAAAATATTTGAATGCACAACCATACTAAATATTTGAATTATGCTTCATTAAAATATTAATAACACCAGAATATCTTAGACTCCAGAATAGAAACTCGTTTACATTAATTTATTAGTACTTTGATTGGCATTTTCTTCTTTTCTCAAAACTGTTCTCGTTCAATAGAACTTATTTATAATTTACTTTAGTTACTCATTGTCTCTCATTGATCCTTTTTAAAGTAATCGCATGTAATATATGCATTCGCTAGTATCAATATTATACGGTCAATGACCTGGGTGGCCACTGCATATGGCAATGAGTAATATATAATTCTACGAAATAATTTGTGTTTCACTCTTGGATGAGTAGAAAACAGCTGATTTGTCCTTAACAAATTTTGCAAGAGGGATTACGTACTAGATTCATAGATTGAGATAAAAAAGAAAGGTAACAAAATTAGTGGAATGGCTTGCGTATCCCTAATCTAAATGGATCGAGAACAAACCAATACCTTTCCGAGGTTCGATCGAGCCAAGAGCATTTTGTTTGTTTGATGTCTGTAGTACCTGCAGTATTTAAGGGATTGTTTAAATGTAAATATATGATTGACCTCAACTCATCATTAGTTTTAATTTTTAAATAATTCAAAGAACAAAAATGCACACCAGAATAAAAGTGGCAAACTTTTAGTTCGAACTTTCTTTGTCATTGAGATGATAAGCAAATGAGCTTTCATTTTAGGGCTTATGATGAACAATTTCATAAATAATCAGGCAAAAAAATTATGCATTACTCTAAAGTTTGGAGTATTTGAATGAATGATTCTATTATAGTGATAAAACCCAAGAATCAGTGGTTACCGTGAGGCTGCTAAAATCACAGTTTTTTCAAAAATACATTTACTTTTTTTTAATAATTACTCGTATACCCTAATAAATACAGTTAATGAATACAAGGGGAAAAATATCTCTCTTTCTCATGTCTAGCTAGCTCACTTCTCTATCATATGCAAAAAAAAAAAAAGGCACATACATCTCTGTTGCGTTTATTTCTCAGCTAACACTTGAAACATTCTATCACTGGTCCTTACATGCTATTATTAATTATTTATGAATTTATTAACATTCTTTGAAAAACTTAACTAAACTCCCTCTGTACCGAATTGTTGGACTTATACGAAACTACGTGTAATTTTAACTGACGAACAACTCATATCTAAATTATCGAAATCGAATCTTTTTTATGTTAATCATATAGTTCAAATGCTAAACTGCATTAACAAATTTTATATTTTAACAATTTAAATACGATATAATTATCGTTCAAAGTTGTACGTAAATACGTACGGTCTAATATTTTGGAAGGGCTGAGTATTACGGTCACTGGACATATTTCAATTTAAACAATTATTGTGATTTGTCAACTACGTGGAATTCAATATCACGTGAATCTTGTTTAAATCAGCTAGATGCATATACTCATAATTCATAAATTATTATTTAACTTAAAATGCATGAATCATGCTGTACCTTTTATTTGGACCTATTTAAACTTTGTTTTTTCAGATACTATTCATAATTTTTTAATTTATTCCAGAACCCACTATAAAATATTTGAAGTCTAACTAGTTGCTGTATACTATTGGGAGCATTCAAATTGTACAGGTGATGCCCATTGCCCACCACTCGTTAATTATTTTGTTCAAAGAAACGATGTGTCTGGTGTGTAATTATCTTGGATTCATTTATGATCTGGTGTAAAACTATATCTAGGTCGTAAGTGCGATGCGTGGTGGTGGATTCCTATTGCTAAGTGCGTGTTCTACAAGGGGCGAAGCCATTCGGAGGGTGCCGAAATTTACATAAACTGCTAAATTAAGTGAAATAAAAAAATAGGAGGGGCAAATTATCGTTTTTAACATATTTTAATGAAAATATATGGTAAAAATTAAAAAAAAAAACATATTTTTCGGAACTAGGAGAGGTGTCATCACCGCCGATGATATGTACTTAGCTTTTTCATTGTACCTACGAATTTTCATAATTGTTGCTGTATTAGCACAATAACTATATCTAATAAGAGTGTATATCTAATGATAAATATCAAGGATGCTATTTAGACATGTATGTTGATGTTTTAGTTATACTTTCAGTTACAATTGGCTTGTAACTAAGTGGTAGTATTTGGGTTTGGTGGATGACTTTGTCGATTAAGGGGTGTAAAGTAAACTTAGTAAAGATATCAGGAGATAATTGATGTTGGGAAATATAATGATTCAAATCAAATCAGGATATTGAAAACTGAGAAACTTTCAAGATGAAAAAAAAAGATTCGAAGACAAGGGATATTTGATTAGATGTGAATGTGAATCATGTGATGTCTTGTGTAAAACGCTTTTGATTTATACAGACGTCTTTTGATTAATACAGACGGTAATGATATAAATCACGTCACGTAATAAAAACTCAACCCAATCTACTAAAAACTCAAATAAATATATTGAAACCCTAGTTTGAGTCTATCCTAAATTTAAATATTAATTATTTTATTTTTATTTTTATTTTTAGTAGATTAGGTTTTTTTTACGTGACGTGACTTATACCCCACCCCACTAATACATTCGCTGTCTGCATCAAGCATACAGCGTCTGTATTTAGCAGATGGTCTTGTAAAAACGTGTGGTTATAAGCGTACAACGGTACAAGTATAATTGAGAGTTGGTGTTAACAAAAATATAACTTATATACATATAAGAACACCAATACTTGATAGAATAATACTTAATAAGACATTTATGCTAGTGAGATTCTTATAACATATTTTAATAGAATTGCTAGTGAGATCCACGATAAAATATGCAACAGAATGAGTGGGTTAATGAGTTATAAGTCTCAAGAATTATCATTGTAATCCTAAACAATACCATGGTGACTAGTGAGTGTCTTGTAGATACGATAAGGGGTTAACCCGTTCCTTGGGATGAGGTCGTGGTATAAAAAATATATCGAATAGAGAATAAAATAAATAAGATATAATAATAAATAAAAAAAATCTATGTTTAACATAACATAAAATAAATATGAAGTTAAGACAAATTATATGAAGTTAAAATAAAAAACATAATTTTTTAGAAAACAACAGCTATACCACTACACCAACAACTATTTTGTTTAATTAGTAGGAACAATCGATGTATATATCTTAAAAAAATTTAAATTACACATATAAAAAAATAAAAAATAAAATGAAAATCATCGCCGGGGGTGACAGCCACCCTCTGGGTCCGCCCCCGCCCCTGGATACCATGGTGCTAGTGAGACTATAGGTTTAACTGAAAATAATAATTGTATATTGAAACTATAAAACAATGATTTTTCACAGATTTTAAACAGTTAAATACCATGTAAAACACATTATTACAATTTTTTACCTTCTATTATGAAAAATCCAATTCTGTACCGCCAACTATAAAAAAAACTCAATTTAGTACCATAATCTTCAACTGAATGTGATGTAACAATGACGTCATTAACGCCGTGTCATTGGGATTTTAATACTCTGTATATTACAATTTTCCAATTTAGTGCATTCGACTAAAAAAACACGCATTTTCTTTTTAGTAATTGACGTAAGTATTACAAATTTGAGTTTTTGGTGGTAGAATATATTAATTTGGAATTTCTGTATTAGAATATACTAAATTGAAAAACAATAGTAATGGATATTTGATCAATTATAGCAGTGCTATATATAATCAAAGTAATTAGTCTATTTGTAATCAAAGTAATCATATTGATAAAGCCATAACTTTGGTCGGTCGCGTTAGACTTTTCAACAATAAAATAATGATAAATTAGCTGTAAGTAATGAACACTTCTTGGTCTTTATTATTGATCAGGTCATTACACTTGTTCGGATTGTTACACTTGCTCGGATTATTATTAACTTACTACAATTGCGCTCGATTTAACTATTTAAACTCTTATCTTGGTCGTTCTCCTTCTTCTTCGATGCTCGGCTCTCTCTCTGTTCGGTTTGTTTCTTAACTGGATAAGGTTTGACTAGTTTTTCTCTTTTCTCAACTTCTCTCTATATTTTTGAATAGATTTTTTCGGGGGGTTTCTAGGAGGGGTAGTTGGCTATTTATAGGCAACTAAGCCTTCTAGGATGTTGACAAATGTCTTCATCTCAGGGGGTTTTTCAGGTATGGGTCCCTAGTTAAGTGGGCTTGGGATTTTGATAATCACAATCTTATTCTATGATGAAAAGGCATGTGATGACCCATTTAAGCGTTGAATACCCATTTATAAAGTGGATTGGTTATTACCCGAATAGAATATTCGGGTCCAATTTTTATGTCCTATCACATATAGTACTAATTGACACTACTTTTTTATACTGCACTAAATATGAAGGTCTAAAATATGTTTACTAAACAAAATTAGTTGGGTGACCAAATTACCAAAAGTTACAAAAGATTATAAATAAATAAAACGTCACCCTTTTCCACTCCCATTACCGGTTATTTGTAAACTTAAGAATTTTCTTTAACATAGTTTCAAAATATCTCATTTGTTGTAAGATTATTAGACTCTTGGGCTTATACTTTATTGGCCTCTATCTATATAAACAGGGCTAGGGGTCTTGTACTTTACAATCCATTCATATTCATTCATTAATAAAGACGATATTGTTCTCCCCGCTCTCTACTTCTGTCTCCCTAAATACATAGCTAATAGTGTATTACAACACGTTATCAACATTGCTCTCGGAGATTGGAGTACGGATTCTGGGTTCAATAAACCTTGAGGTTTATCCGGGTTTTATTAGGTTATTGCTATATCGACCTTCACCAACATACCGTGCGGAAGGTATAATTTTTCAAAACCTAATTTTGTCTTGTGTAACTCTGCCACCGCATGCGTATAATACTAATATAACCTATCATGTGTATATTGTTATTGCATGTTAAAAGAATGTAAAATCTTACTATGATAAAAGGCTATTACAATTCCAGTAAGCTTATTCCAGTAAGATTACAATTGCATGATTACATAGAAAAAGCTTATGCTACTGTACTTGTTTGTATGTTACTATGCACGTACTGCATGTTTGTACTAGTAATGTGACCATGCATAGTATTGAATTGATTAATATACCATGCATAGTATTAAATTGAATTGCTTATCCGTGTTAAGTACATAATTTATGTATTGACCTTATGTATTAATCTGTCGGATTAAATCTGCAACAAACTGAAACGTATGTACTGATTTGTAATTATCTGAAAGCTGTAAACTATTCTGTAAATTACTCAAGGACTAAACTGAAACTTGTCTGAATTTCTGAACTGTATATGTAATAATGCTGTAAATAGATATATAGTTTGCTGTAATTACACGCATGGTCCTGTAGTATAATACTTATACGAAAACAGTACATATGGTTGATAAAGATACAATATTTGGTAAATATACACACACATGCATATAAATTTTTTTTATTAAAAGGCAAACGAATAAAAAAAAAAAAAATTGCATGTAAATTTGATTTGATATGTTAGAATCTTCATGGATTGATTGATAATCTTAAATTGATTTGTTTTGATATGTTAGAATCTTCATGCATTGATTGATAATCTTAAATTGATGTGATTTGATATGTTAGAATCTTCATGGATTGATTGATAATCTTAAATTGATTTGATTTGATATGTTAGAATTTTCATGGATTGATTGATAATCTTAAATTGATTTGATTTGATATGTTAGAATCTTTATAGATTGATTGATAATTTTAAATTGATTTGTTTATAACACCAAATCTACTGCATGATTAGATAGATTCTAAAATATATTTACTGCATGTTTATATATATGTGGTTAATCTAAATAGATATTGTCTATATTGCTAATATTATTGCCATATATAAAATGCGAAAATCGTATATTTTCACATTTAAGTTGGAAAAATTATGAACATTCCCCAACTAGGCTCACCTATTTGGATACGATGTCTAGGAAAGATATAGGCGGAAGTCGATATCCTAATGAGGTCGGGTTTTAAGTGGCATTCGTGCCCTCCACCCTCACCGTCTTTCCTGGTCGTTTTTCAAGTAGAGCTACCGAAAGGGGTTGACTAAATAATAATTTCCCCGAGTGTGTTTATATAGTGATGTATGTTTCGCCAAATTGGTGTTTCGGTATCGACCCGTCGTTCGATCAATGAGAACCGATTCACATGAGAAGCAAAACTAATGTTTTCGAACCTGTCGTTTCGAAATAAAGTTTATGCTTGTGCAAACCATAATCATATAAAACAGTCGTTTTATATGATAAATAATCCAGAACTCTCAACACATGTTGGATGCCATCTATGATGAGAAAAATCGCAAAACATACTTGCGAAATGACTGTTTAGACATTGATGTTATTCCGTCATCACATGTTAGTCACCCTAATGTGTGAAAATGTGATGCCCAAAATTTTTTTTTTGGATGCCATCTTTGATGAGTAAAACACGAGTTTGTTGTTACCCTCAGGATGAATGCTAAGGCGTTGATTTTATTCCGCCGCCACATTTGAGATGTGATGACGTCTATGGTGAACAAATGTCTGAAATTGACATATTGGAGCAATCATTCACCAAAATACTAGATTGGAAATTGTATTCCATAAGCAGTATTGTGAATTTATATTCACAATGTTCCTTTATCGCCCACCTGTTATTGGATAAGAAAATTACCCCGGTGAGTAGTTTTAATCCCATTGGGTCAATGGCGAATTGTTTGCCTGATATTAATGCTCTTCGTGTACATTTTTTTCCACGAATCGAGAACCGAGACAAGTGTTATTTGTCTCGAACTGTCGTGATCCCGATGAATTGCCTAGCCAAGCGAGATTTTAGACAATCGTCAAAATCGAAAACATGTGGCTTCAAGACAGTAATTGAAAGGAACAATATGGCCCGTTGTCACAAATCAAGAGATAATGTTCAAGGAGGCAACTCTATGCTATAAAGACAAAGGTCATGCACGGTTACTTCTTAAATAGTTCACAACTATTATAAATGTGGAAAAACCGATGCTAATGTGGTTAAAGTTAATTGAAAGGAAACTCTTGAGACCCCCGATTTTGTGGCTCAAATGAGTTGGATACCTTTCTTTAATGATTTTGATAAATCATTGAGCCATTTTTTCGCTCATCTGGATGTTTTTCCATTTGGATTATGATTTTTCCATTTGGACATACTTTTGGATTATGGTTTGCCTGTTTACGAAATTTCTCGAAATAATTTAAAGTGTTTTGAGCAAATTCCTTTGACAAATGTGACCAAACTTTAAATTATGAAATTTTAGGCAATACTTGTGGGGTAGTTGATTTTTTTTTTTTGGAAATAGTGGGTAACAGTGTACCACATAATTTCACCAACTATTTGCCTAAAAGAGTACTCAGTGACAACGATTCTGGACATGTCGTTCCAAAATCAAAATCTTTGGTAAAACCAAATTGATTTGTCAAATATGAGGTCTTATACTCCTTTAGGTCCTGTCGTACCTTGTTGAGTTATAAAATATTCGAGAAAAGCAGTGTTATCTGGTAATAGCTCATGAAAGAAATGAAATTTCTTTACATAGTCTCCACTCAAAAACGTATTTTAGAGGAGTTGAACTGTCTTTCAAGTGGTTGCTACCATATTTTTTAAAAGCATTTAAAGTTACTTTATCATTTCGCCTGTCGTCGATTGATAAAAGATTTAGATGATAAGACATGATTGTCTATACTATCATTCGCCTATCGTCGATTGATCAGAGCATTTTGATATTGTGGCATTGACCGGATGAGATATTCCCGGGTCAAAAGACGATGCTTGATTTATAATCGCATCGCATTTGGATTCTCTCTGAGAATATATTTCGTGATTAATCCGAAATTCATACCACTAATGCTCTCTTTGAAAGACTAGTATGTGTAAAGATCACGAAATAGACTCGTAGAATTCTTGTAAAGAATTGAAGGAGTTATTGTGGACTTATCCAACCATAAGACGGACCATAAATATAAATGGTTATGGTTGATGCATCGACAATATGGTCACATTTTACTGTTGTCCACATAAATGCAGCACTTCCCAAACTCTTAGCCTTATCATTAATAAGTTGATGGCTCATGATCCGGATTATCCTGAAAAGTCTAGTCGACTTGATAATGCCGAAGAGTAAGAATCGAAATTTCGATTTGTATTACTTCACTTTGGGAATTGAAATTGAACATAATTTTGATTATGTTCCGACCCAAAATGGACTCACAGAAATTTTAAACGGTTGCAAATGATTGCACGCGTTAATTGGTGATGCGCACCAATATATTTTCTGTGTGGGGTCACAATACATTGTATTTTGCTGCATTGGTCCGTCATGAGGCCCATAGACACTCAAACACCATATGCGTACCAGCTGGTTACTGGTTATGAGCCAGAAGTCTCATATTAACGCGTGTTTGGAGTGCTAAATTAATATTTTGATTGAGCCGCTATAGGGTTCAAAATATGGACCTCTGAAGGGGACATAAGTCGATTATGAATCCCCTGCCTATCATTTGATAGAGTAACCTTGGCAAGCGATCTCTTTACCGCATAATATGCGAAAGTGACATCGCTAAGACTGTTCTCCCCGTCGTTAGGGGGAGATTTGCACGTTACCGTTGATAAGGAATGACGTGAAATAACGTGGCATAACCCACTCAGTCTTAGCTTGATCCCCAAAACTGCACTTAGTGATAAGTAAGTGCATAGACTCCCTCAAGTCTAACTAAATGTCAGACGCATTTAATGACTTTATGAGATGTCACGAGATCATTTATACCTGCTGCAAAATGCTTGCAAGGATATACGTCCCTGTCGGATGTCGTGTTCCTGTCGTAACACGTTGCTTTGGCCGAACCCGCCAAGCAAAGGACGCTGTCGTCGGCCGTCAGTCTGTTGTCCTTCCCAAGATATGAGGAAGTTGATCAGTTCTTAATTCGTTCAGCCCCAGAGGTGGTGAACTGAAAATCGTTTGTCGCACGAGATTATAAAGGATCAATGAGATGTGTGATTTCCTCCTCATCCTAAGAATCTCGAAATATATGTCGATCATGATATCTTAGACGATATTGAAGCGAAACGAGACTGTCATTGATTACTTGTTCATATATTCAGTGACGACTGATAATATGAGCAAATTATGACAGAGAACCATGTACCGTTGCCTGAAGTCAACGTAGAATAGACTGGACTAATGGAAACTTGAAATCCAAGTGGACTCCTTATCGAAAGTGTATTCGGACCTGTAGATCCAACACCACCAATGTTAAACGAGTTCGTTTATTTGGTTATTCGTAAGGAAAAGTGATGAGAATAATGAGATTGTAGAATGCTCGCCTAGTAGCGCAAGGCTTCTCTCACACATTGGAATTGATTACGAGATGGTTGATTTCCTCGTAATGGACGTTATAACGGTACCCTACTTTATCAGTTTAGTAGTTTTCGAAAAACTGATTATGCAGCATGCGATTGTGGTCACGGTTTTATCTCTATGGAGATTTAGACAAAGAGATATAGATGAAGGTCCCTGTGTGACTTCATAATGCCTGAATCAAGTAGTTCCTGACTACGGAACACGATCTCAATTGACTGAGACGTTCACTATATGGATTAATATAATCTGAGCGGATGTGCTATACCGCCTAAGTGAGTACTTGATCAGCTTGGGATACTTGAACAAATATTATGCCCTTGCGTGTTTTATTACGCGATCCATTTTTTTGGATTTGCCTTCGAGATGAAGGATCTTGGGAAGACACGGTAGTGACTCGGCCCGATGATCGAGTCCCGTAAAGATTGAATCTAAGTCCATGATTCAGAGTACACTCAGAAGGTGTTATGACGTTTTAGTCATTATGACGCTAAGTCGTCAGATTCTCCCATGATCGTTCGATCACTAGACATTGATATAGACCCGGTCCGTCCCTGATGAGACGACAAAGAGATATTGAACCATGATGTTCATATCTAAGTACAATAAGCGCATCATTGTACTTGGTCTAATGTGCTAGGACGAACATCTCGTATGTTGTGAATGATATAGCTCGACACAACATTGCGCTATCACGCTGCCATCGAAATGGCATAAAAGACATTTTCCCATTAACTTAAGGTAACTGTGGATGAGGGCTTGTCTTATCCCATTTTGCATCATCGAGTGTACCTACCCCCTTCGGCACTCGAATTAACGCAACCCTTTTTCGGTTATACCGATGCTGGTTACTTATCAGACCCGCATAAGAGATATTCCTAACATAGTATCTCTTTGCCATTAGGAATAAGGCGATATCTTGGAGGTATTGGAATGACTCCAAACGAATCACTCTGATCTACTCGTGTTCTATGAGACGACTAGAGAGTGCATATGGCTTCGAGCTCGTATTAGCCATATTTGAATTACATATGCTCTGTCTCACGATTCAGATAAAACACTTGTCATAGAAGACAACTTGTTGTTATCGATCAAGAGAGACATGACTACATTATGCTATTTAGCATTTATCGTCGAAATAAATCTTCACATATGAAGTTTACAAGACTCCAAACAAGGCTCCAAACTTTACTCATAATGGGTCGCTAAAAAAAATGCACTAAAAGTAAAATTATGAATATTGAAAGACACTGTATTTCTATTTTGTATAGATAGCAACAGAATCGCGGCAAAAATGACAAACGGCTCAGAATATATAATTTTCAACTGAATTTCTTAAAAGAAAAATAATACCAAGTAATCTTGTGAGGGTTGGTTTTTGACAATTTTCAACCCCTACGATGGCAAAAAAAAATAAAAATTCCTTTTATATTATGGGAAATTTCAAAATACATTAATTTGCAAATTACATGCCCTCTTGAGTATTTGTTTATACTTAGATCAAGATAAACTATTTGCTTCTCTCTTTTGTTTGGGAAACATAATATTCCATCCATGTCACGTGGAGTCGTGGACTAAAACTAGTTTGACCAAATGCAGAATATGGTTGCGAATTTTTTGCCACACAAGTAAATAAATTTTATCTAAGGAAATGCTAATTTTCCATGGCATGAGCCCTAAGATTAATTTAAAGGAAGCGTTCGCCAAATGTTACATGACATTGACAAATTGTAAATAGACAAAGTGGAACACACACCATCATCCATTATCTTTATTTTTAATAAGCACACATCATCCATTATCTATTTAATTATATGTCCATGTTATATTTTTCATTTCTAAGGAGGATAAAAATATCATTATACTGTATATTTATAAGACACACTAACTCTAGTTTTATTTACGTTTTCAACCTGCCGTATTCTAGTAATATAGCTACACATTTACCTTCCATTAACTCTTTTGGTGGCTCTCAAAACTCTCTTTGATAAATGGATGTTATAAGCTTAGGGTTATTTGGAGAAATGGGGGTTTTGTTAGGCCTAAAAAGTTTTTGTTGATTTTTTTGGTGATTAAGGTTTTAAATCCGCTTCAGTGTTTTCCTCTAAATTCATTAATAGGCGACGATTTTCAATTTATTTTTTATACATGTAATTAAAAAAAATTGAGATGTATACATTGATGGCCCCTGGTTAAACAAACGAGTTGATGGTGAAATTGAACCATAAGTTAATGAAATGTTAGGAGTTCAAATCATATTAGGTTATTTTTTCTAAAATTTTATGTTTTTTTTAAATTACCAAATTTTTTAAATACACATTGTATTTTCTCAAACAAGATTAAATAAAAACTTATTTAACATATTTATTTTATACTACGTTGAACATAAAATAAATAAATTGTATTAGATCATATTTCAACGTAAAATAAATAAATTGTATTAGATCATATTTTTTACAACACGTACCCGAAAGAAAATTATTATAGTTCCCTACGATTAAAACTCAATTGTAAGTTGAGTAGACTTGTGTCATTATCAAGTACCAAAATTGAGATTGATCATTAAAACTGGTTCGTGACTTGCCGATTATTATTAATACCAATGAAGGAACATTTTATCATCCATTGGAATATTGGATCTCTCTTAGTTATATACAGTATATATGAACTAATTTAGAGTAATTTTTTTTATTACAATTCTGCTCAACAGGGAGGAAATACTTAGAGGCGAAGACAGAAATAGTATACGAGGGGTGTTAAAATTTAAAATATTAAAATGACTGGTGTCAAAATCATCGTTTTTAACGTATTTAAATGAAAAAACATGGTCCAAAATTAAAAAAATATATATAATTTTTAAAATTATGGACGGTACACGTCGCCCTCAATGCTATGCACTTAGTTTCTCCGTTGATTCAAAATTATGCTGTTTTAGTAATAGAGTTTTCATAGTAGTACGTGGAGTCAACAAAGGAACCCACTTGAAGCGGGGTTGGTAAACGTTTGGTATACCAATAATTAGCAATTAGAAAACAAGAGTTATTGGTAACTTTGTAGTATCGTGCTTGTCTTATTAATACTTTCATAAATAATTACGTTTATAATACTTAAACATATAGTTTGACCCACAAGAGCATTTCATCTAATTATTTTCACATAGATTCCAAAACGACAGTGCTCACACCAAGTGCTAGATTTTTTATTTGTCATTTAGTCTAGTATAACACTTGCTTAAATACTTTCATGTAAAGAAATTATATGATTGTGGGGGACAAGAGTTCGTCTTTTATACTACCTAGAACAAAAACTGTTTATTACTAACAATTAATTTAACAAGTACTAATAGTATACAGATTAAAATGAAATATACTTTGGTTGGATGTAGCAAACTTAATTAGTATGACATTATTTACTACTAAGCTGTAAGCACGATCTTTTGATCGTCAATTTTATCTTATTAATATAAGTCAACCCAAGAAAAAGTGAGCCTGTCAAATTTTGGTCATTTTTTTCCAAAAATGCCCGCACTCTTTTTTATTAATTACCAATATACATAATCTAATTAATTAACTATTTGTCCTCACTATATTTTTCTAATTACGGATGTACCATAAATTAATTAACAATTCGTTTTAACCTCCATAACTATAATAAATGATATCAAATCTGAATATTATGTTAAAAATAAAATATATTACGAGATGTATGTCATTACGTGTCTCACATGCAACGCGTAGATAACTTTTACTAGTATATATATATAGGGAGAGCTTATATGGATATCAACTTTGACATTTTTTTTACAAAAGCGTTCCAAATCAAGATTTGATCAGTGCAAATCTCTACGGTTTCACGACGGGAACACAAATATGCGTCTTTTTTTTTCGAGATGTATAATTACATGTTTTGAAAATTATGGTAAAATTTAAAAATTCAAAACATGTCATTATACATCTCGAAAAAAAAACGCATATTCAAATTTTAATTTTTTTTAAATTTTGGTTTTTAATTTTTTTTTTTAATTTGGATTTTTTTGGATTTTTTAATAACATATGTATCTATTTGTAAATAAGTTCACAAAATATGTAATTTTTTGTAAAAGAGTATCAAGATCAAAACAAGCAAGTTTTTTGTAAATAAGTTTTTAAATATTTACTAAATTAGAATTTTTCCTATTAAATTGATTTTTATTTAAAAACGTTATCACATAGGATTCATTGCCATAATGTAATGTAAAATCTCTGCATAATATAAAGCGCAAATGGGATCTCCTACGTTACTCTTTTACTGTTTTGAATTTGGGGAGTGTTTTTCGGTTAATTAATGGAAATGGATAATATTATAATATTATTCATTAAAATTAGTGAATAAAGGTACAGTTCATACCTTTTTAAGTCTATTTCGCAGTAGGTGGATTGCACTTCCTAAGTAAAATCAGTAGTAGGTAGATTACATTTGTTACCCAATAGTTTTGATATATAACTTATTTATACATTTTCTTTTAGAAGTATGGTCCATATAGTTAATGGTATAAGCAAAACCATCAAATCGAACCATTTAATTTGGACTAGATTGGTTTAGATCCAATCCGATCCGATCCGATATTGTAAGGTTCGTATTCGAATTCAAAAACTTGTAAAAAGTTGTTAATCGACCACATTTCTTATTATGAAGTCAAACCGAAGTACTATGTAAACTGGTTCCGGACCGTTATTCCGTATAATCCGCATTACTAATGAAGCTACAAATTGATTCATGCATATCATATTGCGAGTATGTTTAATCCTTTTGAATCTTATATTTGTTAAAAATAGGGGGAAAACTGTTCAATTTAGTAAGACAAAAAAAAAAAAAAAACTCAAAACAACAATGAATCAAAGTCAACCAAACTGTCTAATTTATATTTAAACTTATAATGATCAAGTTTGGTCTCACAACTCAAACTGTAAAGAAAAGACTTGCATCTCGTTCACACAAGATATGGACCGATCTAAAACGTCTGCAATGCATTAACATTCCCTAATTATTAAAAAAATCGGAAACCTAATCTCCAAATCCAAAAGTAAGCTAATCTTGTAGTTTTTTTATTATCAATAAGGTTTCTCATATTCCCGACGATTTTCCATCACACTAGTAGTCTAGCGTACGTCATTATTATTGATAATGACGTACGCTAGTACACAATTCAGTTTACCCCGATAATAAGTTTTGAGGGGTTAACGACAAATAAGATAAAAGGCACAAACGTTCTCAAACTCAAAACTCCTAGCTAAACCATCCCATCTTTTGATAGACAAAGCTAAGAAAACTCAAAACAAGTAAAACACATAAAGAGACTCGAATCAAATATTTAAAACAAAAGATGAAATTTTGCTACGCGGATCGCCCAGTCCGGTAAAACAAATGGAGGAAAACCCGAAAAAACCGAAACGAACCGAAAAAACCCGAAAAGGACCAAAACCGAAAAAACCCGAAAACCGGACCGGAAAAACCAGGTCCGGTTGGTCTAAAAAATAAAAAGACCAAAATCGAAAAAAAGCGAACCGAAAAATATGCTCGATTTTGGTTTTGCCAAAAACCAAACCGAAACGGACCGAAGCCAGAGTCTCGAGTCATGGAAAAAGGACCAAGTCTTACTAAACATCAATATCTAAGGACAATATATGTTCCATCCAAAAACTACAAAACCATATAAACCTTTTATTTAAAAATATATACCCTATTTTTGTAAAATAAACCCAATAGGCAAGTAGGTTAGACTTAGACCCAAAAATTTATCTATAAAAGGACCCTCATTATTAGTGAAAAATCTCACCAAATACCTTACCAATTTCTCTATCTTTCTCTCTCTATATTTATATATATATATATATCATCGCCGCCGTTTCTACGGTCTTTGCTATTTCAAGGTAACTAATATTTGTACCATTTTAATCATTTAATTCAATTATTTCGCCCAATTCTTTTCTTTTTTATTGCTTATAGTGTCAGATCTATACCTTTTTCCACTTTATATATATATATATATATATGTGTGTGTGTAATATGTATAATGTATGTATATAGGTTGTTTCATTTTCTAGATTTGGATTTGACCTTTGATCATTTGCAGAAGTAGTACTTGTAGTTTTGATGCAATACCTATTTGATCCTTTTACTTACGATTGCACTTTAGATAGTCCACGAGTTTCAAATAGTGACAGATTTGGTCATTTAGATATACTGATTTAGTGATTTAGAGTTTTTATACTAGATCTGTTTGAACTCGTTACTTATAATGGAAAGAGTAACGGTGTCCATGTTTTAAAAAAAGTGATAAAATTGATTCATCTTTTATGTTTATTTTGTCTTAGTGAATTGATCTGTTTTAAGTCGTTTTTAAAATTAAGAAAGGGACAAATTTTGTTACTTATTTGATTTTTTTCCAAAAGTCAAGTGTCATATCTATCATTCTTATAAGTATTTGGAGACTATATCGTTTCATTTAATGCTACTAGGATCGAATAGAATTGTGTTTTTAAATTATGAGGACCAACAGTGTAATCCAGCCATGCGTCCGTGTACTCAAAACAGATTTTATTCAATCTAAACATGTTCAGTGTTTATTATATATTTTGAGAGAAAACTAATCGAAAGAGATTCTGCTTAGTGTTTTGTTAATCGTAGTCAAAAGGCTGAAAGATTGATTTTTTTTGTTCTTTATTCTGAAAATTTGCTCAAAATCGGGCTTTGGGATCGCCTTTTTTCTGAAAAACTACAATCGTACAAGCTCATATATGTCCAGTAGCCATAGTCTAATGTTTGTATAATAAGTATTATTTACAAGAATGTTTCGGAAGCTACCTCATGGTAGATTCCAGTATGATTTTACTCCGTATTACTTTGTAAAATCATTTCGAATCTAACATATGATACATTCAGAATCAAAGGATGAAAGAGTACATTTTTTTGTTTTGTAATTTGGTCCTTACAATCCCAATCAATTGTGAAAATTTACTCAAATTTTGCTATTTGTGTTTTGGTATACTTTGCTAGCTTTTCGATTACTAGAATCATCATTGGTCAATTACAGTTTTAGCATATTGTAGTACTAAAATTTGTGCTTTTTTTCATTTCTGGTTCTTCTATCTACTTAGAGCTGTCTTGGTTGAAACTCGAAAGCTTTGTTCTTTTATCTGATTTCCTCATAAACTAAAACAATTGGTTAATCAACTTTATAACCGGGCTTTTAGATATTCTTTTTGTGGAAAAACTGCAATTTTACAAGCTCATATATGTTCATTAGGCCTTGTCTAATGTTTGTATGTATAATATTATTTACAAGAATATATCGAAAGCTACCTCATGGTAGATTCCAGTATGATTTACTCTCTATTGCTTTGTTAAATCATATAGAATCTAATACCTGAAAGAATCAACTATTTCTGGACAATAATTTAAATTATCAATACTTTTTCAGAAGTTCCCAACACTCTTGTTCTGTTCTTTTTTACAAGTAGTCATAATCCTTGTTGAGAATCTTATTATTGCGCTTGTGTAGTGATATGGAATTCACTTGGTGTTGCTTTATTTGTATGGGTAAAAAGCTGCAGCCAAACAAACCCTCAATCCACTAGGCCATTGTGTATTGATTTTTTAGAATTATTCCCTAGAATATATCTAAAGCTAACACAAGCATAGATTCCAGTATGATTTTCCAGAGTGCTTTCTTAACTCTGCTAGAATTTTATCCGTGAGAACTAATCCTCCCTTAAACATTATAAAAAACAAGTTTTTTTTCTTAAATGCTTGGGTTAAAACAATTTGAATATTCCAAAAACATTTATTTAATTGCACTATTGTTCTGATCTGTTTTCATGTTTAGGTTTCTCAAAGCTCTTCGAGAGAATCACATTCTTGCTCTTAGCTTCATGAATTGATAAACCATAGTATTGATATAATTGTTGGCTGTGTGTTTTATGTATTATGCAATCTAGATCTCATTGTGATACCTTTTCCTCTTAAGTTTCACATTGTTTCGTTAATTTGCTTAATTTTTTTTTGTTACTTTCATTTCCGTATCTGTAGATACTAAATTTTATTTAAAGATAATAATGCAGCCAGACAAGCCCTCAGTCCACTAGGAACCTATGTAGTGTTTGTATAGAATTGTCTGCAAGAATATTTTTATAGCTTTATTCCCTATTGTTTGTAAAATCTGTTAGAATCTTATCCTTGACAGAACCGTCAACTTTTTGACAATTATTTTATGCTATCCTAACTTTTTCAGAAGTCCATTGACACAAATGCTTTTTTATAGCCGTCATATTTTGTTCCGTTTACAAGTCGGTGAAACCAACCAACTCTAATCAAGAAACAATATTTTTTTGAAAATGTTAAACAATTTTTTTTAGATACACTTTTATTCCGTTATTTTCTCCTTATCATGCACTTATCTAATCTGTAGTTTGTTTTATTTACCATGTAGTTAGAGAGAGAATGGAGACCTTCCTATTCACATCAGAGTCCGTGAACGAGGGCCACCCCGACAAGCTCTGCGACCAAATCTCCGACGCCGTCCTCGACGCCTGCCTCGAACAGGACCCTGACAGCAAGGTCGCATGCGAGACCTGCACAAAGACCAACATGGTCATGGTTTTTGGTGAAATTACAACCAAAGCCGAAGTCGACTACGAGAAGATCGTGCGTGACACCTGTCGCGAGATTGGGTTCGTATCCGACGACGTTGGTCTTGACGCTGACAATTGTAAGGTCCTTGTTTATATCGAGCAACAGAGCCCTGATATTGCACAAGGTGTCCATGGACACCTCACCAAAAGGCCGGAGGACATTGGTGCTGGTGACCAAGGCCATATGTTTGGGTATGCCACCGATGAGACCCCTGAGCTCATGCCGCTTAGCCACGTCCTTGCTACCCAACTTGGAGCCCGCTTAACCGAGGTTTGTAAGAACTTTACATATCTATAACAGACCTCAGCAAACATGTTAAGGATATTTGTCCGAGTAACTAAGGAGTAGTAAGCTGCGAACTACAGTAGAGTCAAACGTAATAGAATAGTGTACAATGAATATAAGAAAACAAGATAGAGTTGTGTATAAAACATTTCTTATCTTAACTAATTAGTAGCTAATTTTTCTGTTTGGTACACTTGTACTAACTCGCTAATAAAGGGTGTATTTTTGGTGTTCTGACTACTTATCATCCCACATTTGTGTGTAGGAAATTGACCTTCTTGTGATCTTTTAGTGGATAATGCTGTAATTTAACAGTTTGAGTGACATAATCATGCCATTGCCTTGATGTAAATGTTAACATATTGATTGCTGATTTTTGCAGGTTCGCAAAAACGGGACTTGCCCATGGTTGAGGCCTGACGGAAAAACCCAGGTCACAGTAGAGTACCATAACGACAATGGTGCCATGGTCCCGATCCGGGTCCACACCGTCCTCATCTCTACCCAACATGACGAAACCGTTACCAACGATGAGATCGCGGCCGACCTCAAAGAACACGTCATTAAGCCTGTGATTCCCGAGAAGTACCTCGACGAGAAGACCATCTTTCATCTCAACCCATCAGGAAGATTCGTCATTGGTGGACCCCATGGTGATGCAGGCCTAACAGGGCGTAAGATCATTATTGATACATACGGAGGGTGGGGAGCCCATGGTGGTGGTGCCTTCTCCGGAAAGGACCCAACAAAGGTTGACCGTAGCGGTGCCTATATAGTTAGGCAGGCGGCGAAGAGCATTGTCGCCAGCGGGCTTGCTAGGAGGTGCATCGTGCAGGTAGACTGAATATAATATTGGGGTTAAAAGTGCTATAGTTGAAAAGTTTCCAAGTAAAATATGGTTAAATATAGTCTTATAACGTCATGATTCACCAATTTAGTACATCCAACTATAAACTCTTTTATTAGTCCACCAGACTTCATTTTTTCATCTTTAGTTCTCTCCCTTAATATTTTCCACCTAGTTGGGCGTAATTGTAGTTAGTTAGACATCTTTTATGTGAACTGTAACAGAGTGTAGCTAAGGATAAAAGGCAATGCTAGCGGCTAGCACTATTCAAAAAAAGTATTAGTTTGTTCTACTATATCAAATTTGGATAATAGGCTGTAATTCATGCCTTAAAATATATGGTGTTTTTTTTTTAATTGTCTTTTGTAATATCGTTTAGGTCTCATACGCCATTGGGGTGCCGGAGCCACTATCTGTGTTTGTTGATACCTATGGCACTGGAAAGATACCAGATAGGGAGATTCTGAAGATTGTGAAGGAGAGTTTCGACTTCAGGCCGGGGATGATATCAATCCATTTGGACCTCAAGAGGGGAAATAACGGAAGGTTTTTGAAAACAGCAGCTTATGGGCATTTCGGAAGGGATGATGCTGATTTCACTTGGGAGGTCGTTAAGCCCCTCAAATGGGACAAGCCCCTCAACTAGAGATTCCCAATAAATGTTGTTCTTGTGCTTTGCTTCATCAAGAGAGTTTGCTTGCTTTATCATGCTTGCTTGTCTGTTTTCCTTTAGTTTCATCTTTGTTGTTGGGGTACTTTGTAGCACATGAGTGCTTTATGATATATTATGTGCTGTTGAACTGTGTCAATGTTTTGCTTTACCATCAGTGAGTTCATTATTGTTCCAATGTTCTGGTAAGTAGCACAAGTTTTTTTTATACATTTTTTAAAAGAAAATTACTACTTGTGCATTTATATTAAGGCCTCGTTTGGTTGCGGTATTTGTAGTCCCGGGGTTGCAAGGCTTGGTAATTCAAAATGAAATGAGCTGCTTAAGGAGAAAAGAAATGAACTACTATGGCCGCCTGTGTGTGATTTCCTTTTGGTAATTTCAGTTCTTGTGTTCTCGTCCCTAATACCTGTGTTAGCTTTGATGGACTCGGATATATGGCAAAAGGACGTAC
The DNA here is from genome assembly GCA_963920805.1 of Primula vulgaris. NCBI lineage: Eukaryota > Viridiplantae > Streptophyta > Magnoliopsida > Ericales > Primulaceae > Primula > Primula vulgaris. The sequence goes on along the minus strand of OY987216.1, from coordinate 3,685,228 downwards.
ACAGTCCAATATGAGCATAATCAGAAAAGTTCAAGCCATGTTGCCTATAATTGGATCACACCATAAGGTTGAACTAGGTTCTCTTGTATCATAAAAACACAAGGTATACACATACTTAAACTGTGCGTAAGGAAGACAGATTATACTTAACTCTGCTTTTTGTATAGATATCACGTATTGGTAAAAAGTTAAAAACTAGACACCAACCTGATACAGGGTAATTTGTTATCAGAGTTTTATTTGTGTCTGCTTTAGCATACAGTAAAGAGTCCTTGTTCTTACATCCACAATTCAGTTGCTAACCAAAACATATTTTTTCAAGTTTCAAATGTTCTCATGATAACAATCTGATTGTGTATCCTCAACTAAGACGTAAGAGGTGTCTATTTGAAATCAATCTCAAATAAAAACAGGATCAAACTTATGCTGCAGACTTCTTTCGAATTAAAATTCAAGATATTGAACCCAGAACCCAAAACCCTTGTTTTTTCCATGAACCTATGAAAGCATACATTTCCTGGGAACTACATTACTATATGCCTCATATTGTGTTCTTTCCCTTGTTATTATGACATACTCCCTCTCGTATATGGTTTTGACAGTTCCATTTCCTGGGAACTACACTACTCTATGCTTACTTTTTCATTTGAAAAATTTATTATTGCAGGAAAAAAAAATTAAAGAAAAATAACTTTGCCAAATTTCAGGTTGATTGGCTTTTTTCTGATGAGTACTCTTCAAGGAAACAGCCTGAAAGCTTGTAAATTCGTCAATCTAGTCCCTAATGGGAAATGCACAATTAAGTAATTAATTGGTATTAAACTGTGTGAATGTGATCGTCTGTTTTTAATTGAATTTCTGCTGTTAGAGACTTGGAGTACAATCCGTATCGTGCTTTTCGTTAGTGAGTCAAATATTGTTCTCCTATGTGGCTTCGAGAAAAGATATAATTTGCCTGTTGTCTTCGTAGTAGTGTTTTATGCTACTTCCACTAGTTCAAACTGAACTTATGTTAAGTTTGATGTCAACATGCACAAAATGACCTTTTTTTTCCTTTTCTTGTAGTAGGAGTTTACCAATAAAGGGAGCCCTTCCAGAAATACTCAGAGGCCGAAGGCATTCACCAAAAGCCGAAGATGGTGTTTGGAAATAGTTTTCAACCAGCAATCGACGCGCGTCGGTTATTACCTTGTTAGCTGCGTCATTGCCCCGAGCACAAAGATAAACAAAATGGCTTCGGTTTATTGCAATTCGCCAACTCGGTAGGGGCATGAAACAAAGTATTTGGCAGCCAATGTGAGCATCTTGAGAAAAATAATTTAAATTTGGCAATGGTAAAGAACCAAAAACCTAAAATACTTAAATGCAGGTCCTCCCATATGTGAACTAAGACTTCACGAATACCAGTAAAAAAATGATATGTTATTAGCCAGTGCATTATCTTTTAGTAACATAATGTTGTTGTGACAAGGACATTGTCAACAGAATATTAAAATAAACATGTCGGTTTTCTTGCAATTTGCTTTGGCCGAAATGTGGAAGTCTATTCTGATGACTTATGTTACATGGATCTTTAATTGTGACATGACCTCCGAGGCAAGTTAGGGAAGTTTAAAACAAACTTCAGCTGCTGAAGTTTGATATTTATTTTTAGTTTGAAATGTGCCTGATTCATTAAGTAGCATATTCGGACAAAACTGAAGTACTAAATTTGCGTAGGTTGCATTGAAAAGAAGACGGTATATTAAGCACATCGTCATACTTTGAATCTAATCTCTTTATTATAGAAAACATGATCTGGTTATCTTGGTTAATCAATATGCCCCTCTAAAGGCATCAAACAACATATTAACCGAATAAAATAAACAAGGATTAATTAAACACGCACGCCCTTCGAAAACCGGTTCATAACGATTTTCTGTTAACTTTGCCCATATACATAATCGAATTCTAGCAACAAAAGTAGAGATCAAGTTTCTACGATAGATAAAGCTCGAATATGATACCGAAATTGGCTTCTTATAAAACGGTGCTAAAGAACAGCTGATACAATAGCAACTACAAGTCTATAACTTCACCTAACCGACTTAAATTAAGGCATCTAGCTAGCTCCTGATTGCTCTGTTGCTATTATACAATTTATTACTAACATAACCAAATTTACCTTTTAGAAAACAAAACTAATACTAACATTGACATAGATGCCATGATCTTGAAACCAGAGCTTTCCCAAAACTGTTTATCGCTATTTGAATCTCCACTTGGTCTCTTTGTAGCAAGCTGATCACGCAGCTCTTTTAGCGCTTTGTCCCTCCGTTCTCCCATCTGCGTATATACATACTCAAGAATTAAAAAAAAAATTAAGGATAAATTTCATGACCACATTTACTCCATAACAATTACAAGTTCTCATTTTTAAATCACTCATAATCAAGCGACAACTTTATCTGGTGAAAACGAGTATTTTAAATTTAAGTGTAGTGAAAAAATGAGTACGGAGTAGATTTTTTACTCAACTTAAAATCCTTATATTAAGTCTAATTACACACGCTACTAGTTAACAAAATAAAAGGATACCATGCCGTGATTTGCAATTCACCCCACTAGCCATTTCTTTTTAAATGATATAAAGTTGCGTTATGTTTCGAGTTAGAATGGATAGCGTTCTTACTCCCTTAATTTCTTCAAGATATATGCATAGCCCACTACTGAAGGCGGTCTAGCACTAATTTTCTATAACAAGCCATCTTCTGCTCTAAGTATTGCTGTTTTTATATTAAAAAAATGCTCTAATAAACATGTTTTCTGGCAGAACTCTAGATAGTAACGCGTGGATCTTCAAAAAAAATGTAAAATAAAAACAAGCATCCAACAGACCATCAAACACAATTTTTGGCATCACAAAATTGAATATGAGACCAATTACAAAGGTAGGATAATTGATGGGGTTAATGGCAAAAAGCAAATACACGGAGTGATCTGTAAAACTAACTAGAACTTAGAACCCTTTTTGTTTCTGGTTCATTTCTTAAGGTTCTAACTGAAATAAAAGTTCATAACTGATTTTTATTGTAGAGCCTGGACCACAATTTTTTGTTTTATTAATCAAGGAAGATTTGTCATGATGGTTGGATGTCCTAATCCCGGTACAGCTATTTAAAAACATGGGTCCTATTAGTCAAAATATTGCAAAAACTTATATCTAGCAACCATCCAGAGTCACCAAGTTCCAGCCCTACCACAAATTGGCAGATTCAGAAATAGTACCAAAGAAAGGAATGGGACAATGCATGAAAGCCTTGTATTCAATAACCAATGACAAGATGAGAGAAAAAATTGCTTGGATAAGAATAAGCTCTTACCCTTTGGAGTTTTCTAGTCTGCGCACGAGCCTCTTGGAGGCAAAATTCCAATTTCAAAACCCTCTTTTTTAACTCCTGGTCCGATCTCTTATGTTTTTCCAACTGTTGCCCAAAACAAAAACAGTTTAAAATACAAATAATAAAAAGAAACATGCTAGAAAATAAAAAATATACGGAGTAGGTATTTTGGTAAAGATTGCCAATTCTACCCCAATGCGGTGATTACTGGTGAAAGTCAATCAACTCTCAACCAAACACATAAACATTCTTCAAAAGTACCAAAATAGACATAAACCACGATGGACCATATAATAGCATTATGCCATTGCTTCTTAATTGTATGATTTATTACCTGTGATTCGAGTTCCTTTGTTTTAATGTTCCAGTGAACGGACATAATTCTAATTTCATCTCTCAATTTGGATATTTCTTCATCTTTCAAGGTCAAAAGTCTATTTATCTTTTCAAAGTTTGTAGATGAAACCTCATCTAACAGTTTCATAAGCTCACACCCCTTATTTACTCCGGATTTTGATAAACCAACCATAATGTCATGCTCAACCCTCGAAACTTCATCTTTGAGTTGCTTTTGTGATAATTCTCTAGCTTGAAGGTCTTTCTGCAAGAGATCTAATTGCTCCCCAAGCTTATTCACACGAAGCTCGTGCTCTTTTAGTGAAGTATTTTTCGTATCAAGCTCCTTCACCAATTCCGAGCACTGAATTTGAGCAATCTGTGCTGATGTGGCGCTAGCATCTGCAGTTGCTTGAACGATAGAAAGCTGTGATCTAAGATCATCCAGCTCTTTCAGATGCTGAAAATATTCAAAAAATCATAACCAAATTAAATCAAGAAACTGTGTTAACAATCACTTTTAAGTTTTACAATAAATTAGATATTTACACAAGACACCAGCTAAAATGTCAACTTTCCTGAATTTTACTTTGTATTACAACTTTTCTCCCTCTCTTCAATGACTTTGAAAATTAGTATGTGCTTCATACGCGAATATTCCGTTATTTTCCCCGAAAGTAACTCTGCTATGTTTTATAGGGAACCACTTCGGTTCCTCAAATTTGAAGAACCAATTCGTTAGTGTTTTTCTCAAAATTCCTCAAAACTTGTGATAAATGACAAGCATTGTGATGCATAGGGAAGCTAAGTGTCCAAATCTTGCCTGTCAATTTGCCATTCAAATGCGTATACTATGATCCTAAATTACTCTGAACAGGTAGAAACCTAAAGAACAGTTCTGCTATTTGACCGACCTTATTTACTAAGGATTATGATATTTAACTAATAAATTTCAAAGAAAAACTTTACCATCTCTTAACTAATGCACATACAAAACTCAAATAACTCAACTAATAGATAACTCATGTGTCACTTTCTTTATTAGATGTAAATGCCACATACAAAAACCATTGACTTTATTTAAATAAGCAACATTTTTTAATATTACTCAGCTAACCTGTCCACCATTGAACCACAAATTAAGGATCCATATGAAATTAAGATAACCTTTGAGTACAACTTTTTTTGCTAAGCAGCCTTTGAATACAAGTAAAGAACCTAACTTTTTTATACAGTAATATATGAACTGAGCTAAAAAAAGATGGATCTGATAGTCTGCTTCATTTAATTAATTAGGATCAAGAGATGTTCCCGTTTCTACATTACAAGATTTTATTTTGTATACTTTTTTTTTACTGCAGTGAAGAACCAAGCAGGAGTAGTGTGAAACAACCTATTGGAGTAATCATATTTACCAACCTTTCTCATATTTTTTTTCCAAATTAAAAACAGTCATCTCCAAATTCTAGAATGATGCAACTTTCTCATCTTTCTCACTTTTTGGCTTTGATGATTAAAAAGAAACATACAAATTGCATACGTTAATACTTACGGAAAAATTGATAACTCAAGATATTACAGTCATATTCCTGACTTTACTCAATAAACAAAGCCAAAAAATTGAAACAACTTTTAAGAGAAAAAACTTTTTTAAATTATGAGTGATGTACATGAGATCCTATTCCCATTTAGCCACAACTACAAGACAAACAAGAAAAGCCAAAAGAAGGACCCTACAGATTAAGACAAGCTTTTGTAATTCCCAATATACAAAACACATAAATTATGGAGCTAAACCAGACATAACATCACAAACCTAGGCATTTTTGGGGAGCAATTTAGGCAAATAACACGGATTTTTTAAATTAAAAAAAAAATGGATAACTTTTTATACAAACAAAAATAAATAATATCACCTTAACTTTCCCTATCAAATGACAACAGATCTTATTAAATAACAAATCTCTTGATTTATGAAAGTAACAACAAACAATATTTCAATCCCATGAATTAAATGGTCTGTACTTTCATTACCTTATCAGCAATACAAAATGAAGCTTGAAGTGCCTTCTCTCTGTCCTCCAAGCTGTTTTGCAATCTATACATCTCTTTTTCCATGTTCTTAGCTTTTGCCTCTGCTTCCTAAAGGAGGGAAAAATAACAAACTCAAATTCAAATTTTAAATTTTAAGAATATGACCCCACCAAACAAGAACCTTTCTAGAGAAACCAAAAAGTCTAAATTTATTTCAGTTCCCAAGCACACTCATAGAAAAGGAGAATTTAGTCTTAAATATTGGTTCAAAGCATCATTTTTTAAAATAAAAAGCTATAAGCAAGATAAAGTACCTTAAAAATTTAATCTTTTTAAGTTTAAATTGCAAAAAAAGAAACTACTACTATGATTGAAAGATGAAACTAAGTTGTTTGCCCCACGGGTATAATTTAGCAATTTATTTTTCCTTCAAGCTATTGTGCATTTGATTATCTGGCTCAAGTTTAGAATTAGATCACATGGCCTAAACAAACTAGAACTCTTCAACAGATTAACACTGGGTTAATTCTCAGCATGATAAAAGTTTTGTTTTTTTTTTCCTAAGGAGGGAAAAATAACAAACACAAATTCAAAATTTAAGAATGTGACCCCACCATCAAGAACCTTTATATAAAAGACCAAAAAGTTCAAATTTATGTCAGTTCCCAAGCACAAGTTTTAGATATTGATTCAAAGCATACTACTGTAATATTTTAAAATACAAACAAGATAAAGTACCTTAAAAATTTAATCTTTTGAGTTTAAATTTCAAAAAATAAACTAATATGATTGAAAAATGAAACTAAGTTTGTTTGGCCCCCCACCTGTGAAATTTACTAGCAATTTATTATTCCTTCACCTGGCCTAAACAAACTAGAACTCTTCAACAGATTAACACATGGTTAATTCTCAGCATGATACAAGTTAGATATTTTTTTCATTAATTTAGAGGATTGGATTCAACATAAATTTTAAATAGTACAAAGCTTAACAGATTTAAACAAGATAAAATAGCTTCTAAATTCTACCCAAACAATCTTATGGAGATCACATAGTCGGTAGTCCTAATTTCTAAAATTTCAAGAGAGTATTTAGAAGGGGAATAAATCATATAACTTATAGACAGAGGTAAATTAACAGAACATAAATCAAAAATTAAGTCACATATGAACAAGAATTATTTTGTATACACAAGAGCAAAGTGTTTGTGATCATTTCAATTTCCTAAGCACACGTTCATATTCAAACACATGAATTAAAATTATATTTGCATCAAAAGAAATACAAACAACCTTATTATCATCATAAATCAAAAAATAAGTCACACAAGAACAAGCACCTTTGTTTATATACCAAAAAACTGAAAAATAACAAGATATCTTAAACAGATTGACAGAATATTCATTCTCAGCACAAAAAAAGCTACCTTTCTAATAAGGTAATGAATTAAAGGCGAAAAGCATGGTAAAAAGAGCTTCTTAATTCAACAAAGACAATTAAAATAATAAATATATAAAATTAAAACTTTAATAGAGAAGGTATAAACATTAAAAATAAATCAAAAAAATAAGTCACACAAGAACGAATTCTTTGGGAGACCAATTTATTTGGAAATATTTCAATTCACTTAGCAAAATCCCATATTCAAATAACATCACTTATAGTACACATATATGATTAGTACAAACTTATAATTATATATATATATATAATATATAATTTTTCATATAAACAATTCATTAATTCGAAAATGAATAGGTAGACTTTAATTTTTCATATGGAGTACATAAATAGCTAGAGTTTAATTATTTCGAAAATGAATAGCTAGAGTTTAGTTCTTCATATATAAATAGCTTGACTTTAGTTTTGCATATACTGTATTTGTATATATCAATCTTATGAAAACTTATACTACTATTTAGATATATTCAAATTCCTATACAGGTAAACAGGGCTAAGTGGGGACGATCGGGTGTCACGGCACCCTCCATAATTTTAGAAATCCCAAGTGACGCAATTTTTTTTAGTACAATTTCATTTTAGGTGTAGATTTGGCACCCCCATAAAAATATGTTACTTGTACATATATTTTGGCACCCCCATTTACACATCTTGGCTTCGCCCCTGAGGTAAACATCTTGAAAATGACTAGTATGTATCTTTATGTATGTAAATAAACCTGTATGTATAAGGTTTGTTGAGCAACATATTGTTCCTTGGCGGAAAGACGGTGGCGGAGATCTTGAAGCTCCGCCGCAAGCGAAACCACGCTTCGCCTAAACCTCTCCTTTTTTTCACTCAGATCCTCTAACAATGGATCCTTCTCTTTCTTCACTGAAGACATATCCAAAAGTCAAACCCAAAACAAGAACACCTTCAGTTATATATATATATATATATATGTGTGTGTGTGTGTGTGTGTGTGTGACTGTGTGTGTGACTGACTTTCTGTAGTAATAAGCTTATTAGCTCTAGCTTCTTTTTTTTTGAAAATTAGCTTAGCTTAGCTCTATTAATTGTATTCACATTTCATGCATGTGGGGGGAAGAAAAGAAAAGAGAGAGGGGAAGTAGTTGCTATACATTTAATGATATTTATTATGGCAATAGTTGAATATTTTGAATTACTCTTTACAATATTTATTATGGCAATAGTTGAATATTTTGAATTACTCTTTACTACAATATTTTTACTACAATATTTATTTTGGGTAAAATGCAAAAAAAATCCCTTGAAACTATGGGTCATTTGAAAGTAACCCCCATAAACTAACAAACTTTTGTAAATAACCCCCATGCAATCTTTTAAATGATATAATGTTATGCTCGATGATCCATTTTGGTCAGGGTCGGTCTTGAGGGTATGCAGATGGTCCGAGTGGACTAGGCATCCCACTGCAAGGGCAAATAATTTTCCGAAAAAAATAAAATTTATAATATGTTTTTTTGAGTTTTTTTTTAAATCGGCAAAAGAAAATAAAATTCAACAAAGAAGCCCATACAAAAATTATTTTTTGGGCCGGCTCTGGTTTTGGTTATTTTTTCATTCATTACAATCAGTTATTTGATGTTCATGGATGTCAAGTAATTTTTTTTACGGAAAGACAATCAAATTGACTTAAATAATTCTTGTTCTAATAAAGTCTTCGATGAATTTTAACGATAATTGTAATTTTAATTCATGTGCAATGATAACGTACATATATCAAACAAATAATTTTATAAAACAGACAATTGAATAAGAAGGTATGTCATTTTAAAGATGAACTTTGGGATTATTTGGGAAAAGGTTGATATATTATAGGGGTTATTTTCAAGAATTGATAGTTTTGGGTGTTATATTAAAATAACCCATATTTCCATTGGTTATTTGCATTTTACCCTATTAATTTATAATACTCCGTACTCGGTATCCAATGGAATCAATTTATATTATACTCCAGTATCCTTTTTTTACATACTACACTATCATATTAACCAATAAAAACAAAACTTAATATAGTATGATTTTTATTGGACTTAGTTTTTTATAGTAACTTATTAATAACATTTCTATAATTTTAAGAAACTAAATTCATAAATTTGGTAATGCAATATTTGAATTAAATGTAATTAGAATTTGGAAAGTCATTTAATGCTTAAGAAAATATACTTACTCGTTACATTAATTGTTGCAATTATCTTGACTAAATTTACTTGGTTTTGTGAAAATTGAATAGTTTTGTTGACTAGAGACAAGGTATTTAGATGGAGATGCATGGATGGATAGGTGTCACTTCACTATGTACATTTTGTTTGCAAAGTGTGCTCTATGATATGATTTACACCACTTTATTATTATAAATTATTATTGTTTATTTATATGATTATAATATTGGGTTATGCATCCATTGTAAAATAAAATAATACACATAGAATTGAATTTTTTGTTTCATAAAAACACAAGAAGATGTATTTTTCGATAATTATTTTGTTTTGCGACAAGTTTCAATTTTATTTAAAAAAAGTAGAGGTTTTTTTTCCATGACGGAAAAAAAAATTAAGACGCAAAAAAAACAGTTCGGCCGAGACGCACATAGACATAGTATAGACACTTTACAGATGATATTGGGATAAACTTGTGGCTTCATGACCAATAACACTTCAACACGTTAGAAGGAAATGTATACCATGTCATATGTCACTGTACAGTGTACATCAATGATTTTTGGCGTGGAGACGTGATGAATCAGGCTAAATTTGCATAAAAGCTATTTTAAAGTAGAATATAAGTGCAAAATTATCATTTTAAATAAATTTTAGTGAAAGGTACGTGGGTATCGTCGTTGTCGATAGTCATGTCGGTGTCATCCCAAGTTTGCTAAGACAATAGTTTTGCGACTCCAACATTCTGATTTGTTTTTTGGCCTCTAGTTTTTTAGGTGTTGTAAATTATTTTTATGGCAACTGCGAGTGGTAATGATACATACGTTATTTACATACTCCATTACACATTCATACAGTACGAAACGTAATTATAACAAACTCGTTAACAGTTAAACATGTTTGATGTAAATTTGTTTTTGTCACTGTCATGTAAGATCGATGACGTGATTAGGGTGTTGGACAAACAAATACGCAGTCGGCAATAACACAGGCACACGGAGTATTTTGTGGGACAGGGTGACCACTACTCCACACGGAGGCTGAGGTGGCATAGTATAGTATTTAATAATGTGCAAGTATCCTGGTTTTTTTTAGGTTGTTTTGATCAATGTACAATCAATAATAGGCCTCCACTGATATTTATCTAAACTTTGGTTTAGTTTTTTTTTTATTAATAATTTACAATTTTTTTAATTACATTGACTTGTTGCTAGTAAATAGTTAACATTCACTTGTACAAAGTGTGATGATTTTATTATTGGGATAACTTCTTCTTTTTTTTGATAAAAAAATGTCTCGGGTCTCGATACGGTACTGTCGATAGTCACCACTTAGCTACGTCTCTAACCATAATCTTGTAGATTTAACATAAATGATAGTATTTCACTCCAACATTTTTAGTTTGAATTCTTTTTTAACATGATAGATATTACATAGACCATCTTCAAGTTAGTAGTACATCATCTTAGATAGAGCGTACTTAAACCTTCTATGATGATGCACGATAATAGTTTTCTTTTTTAACACTATTTTGACACAAATGAATAATGTTAATGTAACATTATCTGTTGACATACATTTTTAAAAAGCGGCATGATATGTAAAATATAGTAGTTAATATCATATATAAAACCAAACAAACATATGGCTTGAAATACTCTGTATAAAAAATATTGTGATAACTGATAGAATGTGACCGTTATTTCGTTATTTTGTCAAACATCAATATCAAAATTGGACGATAATAGCCTAATAGGCATATAAAAGTATAAATTAGTAAAATTTAAAAGTTCCGAGTCAAAAATAGTAAAATCCAATTATTGACATTGTTCACCTTTTTTTTCCCTACCCCTTTAAATATTTTACCGAAATACTCATATTTTTCTAAAACTCAATAATTAGCCAACACCCACCTAGTGCACACCCACCCACCAAGCAGAGGCGACGATGGGAGGTAACATACTAACATTGATTGACAATGATAACAAGGAACCTCATCTAGAAAGACGTCCAACTCGAATCTGTAAAAATCCCGAGGGACGATAATATACACTAAATGAAAATATTATATGATCGACACACTAAATTGAAATTTTGGGTAAACTAGGGTGGGGTTTGTAGTGAAACAGAATAAATAATGTCACTAAATTGAAATTGTGTGTAAACTAGGGTCACTAAATTGTAATTTCACAAAGTCTTTAAATATGGAGAATAGTTGTTTAATACAATGTACTATTGAGTTTTACCAATTTAGTAATCAAAATTTAAGTTTTACCAATTTAGTAATCAAAATTTAAATTTTACCAATTTGAGTTCAAACCTATCAACTTTCGTCTAATTCGGTAGCATAATTCGATGAAATTACAGTCAATATGTCTCACATTTGGGAGATCTAGTTTTAATGATGTCGACGTAATTACATGCATTATATGATAGCTGATAGAACGTGACTGTAATTTTATGACTTTGTTAAACACCAATTCTTTAATTAGATGAAAATAGTAAATAGAGATGCAAAGTATGAAAAACTAAAAGTTTGGTACCAAAATGGCAAAATATAATTAAGCGTTTTTTCGCTTTAAATACCATACTTAAATATTTGTCGAGTCAAAAAGTAAAACCTCACAATTACCTAACACCCACCCACCCATCCGGCGGCAATGAGAGGGATAAACATATATCTGCCGACGAAAGACGGAATGACAGTCACTCTATATGACATTCGGGAAATGTATTTTGATAGACGTTGACGCAATTAGACCTAATATTGAATGCAAGTTTGTGAAAAATTGAAGGTCTGATACTAAAATGTTAAAAAAACAAAACCTTTTCCACCCCTTGTAAATAACCCTCCCCTAAATATTTGTCTATAGTAAAAAAGTAAAACCCAATAATTAAACCAACACCCACACGGCGGCGATGGGAGGGTTAAAGTTATCTCCGTCGTCGTCGGATGAAGATGATAAGGCGGAGGCGCAGTATTCTACGGCGAAGATATCGGTATGGTGGGACATAGAGAACTGCCACGTGGAGAACGGTAGCGACGTGCACTCGATAGCGAAGAACATACACTCGTCACTTGTGAATATCGGGTACTACGGGCCTATTTCTATCTCCGCTTACGGAGATATTAAGCGTATCGGTTTTCCGGTACAAGAAGCGCTTAATAGCACCGGCATCGCTCTTAATCACGTTCCTGCTGGTATACTTTCACGTATTTTGTTTATATATATATATTTGTAATTGTGTGTGTGTGAGAGTTCAATTGACTGTTTTGATCATGCATATATGCATACACGCGGTTTGTTATAATCTCGTTTATATATTTGTAAGTGTGTGTGTGAGAGAGTTCAATTGACTGTTTTGATTTTGATATGATATGTTCAAATACTTTTCTCTCTCTGTCTATGTGCCTGTTTAGAACCGCTTTTTTTCTTAGATTTTTTTAGCTTTTTGCTTAGATGAAGCTAAAGGAAGTCTGTTAGCTTTTTTAGTTTTTAGGTCAAAAAGGCTGAAAAGCAGAGAAGCTAAGAATTTGCGGGTTTTTTTATAGCGTTTTCACATAAATGTAACACAAACAGAAAATTTTAAATGAAATAAGTTTGTATATTTACAAGTCATGTATAAGTCAAAATAAGTAAAAATCTACTTGTCAATTAAAATGAGTTAAAAGCGACTAATAAGCAGAAAAAGGGAAGGTAGTGTCAAACACCATAGTGTAGATTCTGTGAAGCAACCTTTTTTCCTATTGCTTTTTTGAAGCAGATTTTTTGACAAAAAAAGCTGATGCCAAACGCACCTATATTGGTTTTGGGTGTGTTTGTAATTTGTTTATGTATGGTTGTAGAGTTTAGCTGACTCTTGTGTGTGTGTGTATCAACTGAAAACGATCAATCATGTCTATGCCCGCTCTCCCTCTCTCTATCTCTCTCTCTCTCTCTCACTCACTCACACACACACACACACACACACATACTGTTACACTTCAGTTGACTGTTTTGAGTCCGGTGTGCGGTGTTCAAACTTCAAATACCCCTAAATTGTACAGCTCGTTTGTGTTCGTATAGATACATATAATTTTTTACAAATGTGGTCAGTCTTTAAATGGCTGATTTGATTATGATGCTATCTGTTCAACAATCCCTAAGTAACATTTGCGTATCCCTCTGTTAGGCCTGCCCTTGCTCGTGTCTTTGAATACATACAATTAATCTTGCATTTACAGTTAGGGATTCATTGTCTGTTTTAATTTTAACGTGCTTGTTTTAAAACTCGAAATTTCAAGTCATCACCCTCAATTAGGTTCCTTCTGGTATATTTAAAAATATATAGAAAATAGTGTGTGAATATTTTCTAGAGTTTATTTGACTGTTATTTGAGACCAATGTGTTTTGCCGAAGCAGCTGTAAAGACTAAATATCTCTCGCTTGTTCTTGTTGGTATTTACACATACTTGTTATCGTTTATATACGAGGTCAGGGATGAAATGATTGATTGAATTACGAGGTGCTGTTTCGGACAAGCCTTAAATAGCCATGGTGTATCCATTGATGCCCTTGTGTTCCTACGTACATATAGTATTCCATATACATGGTTAGGGCTTTACTGATTGTTATGGATTTACTGTGCTCTATTTAGCTATCTTTTTATAAAATTGGGATCTTCCAAATTCGTTACTTCTCTGATTTTGAGCTTTTTTTGTGAAAGCTAACATAAAAGCTAATGTACCAAACACCCATAACTTTTTTTTTAATCAAAAAGCAACAAAAAAATCGAGAAAAAGAGGATAAAATATATGTATTTGTGTAAACATTATGTTTTCCCTAACGGAGTAAAAGGTTTTCCGCCCATTTTTTGGGTGGATCAATTTCCCTTGTTTTCCTAAAGAAATGGAAAATATTTTCTTTAGTTTCTTATGGAATGGATTATTTCCCCCTCTTGGTGTAAACGAGACATAGAATAGGGTAAGTCGTTTTCTCACCCGGGACACTACCTTAAAACAATCCTGCAAAAAATTTCACCTTCATGGTTCGTTACACAATCGTTCCTTTTCCGATAATTTAAAATCTAACCAAAATAGAATTTTATTTAATAAGAGGGTTTGTATTCAGCTTGTCAGGTTATGATAAGAAATTGAAGTTCTATTTGTTTGAACTTGAAATGTTATAAATGGATCATAGTTTTTATGTTTATTTACTTGAATACAGAAATTACAGTGTTGAATCATCTGCCTTTACATAGCTTGCTATTTGCCTTCCCATTTCTTCTGCCACCCTTTAAATTTGAGAAACTGAATAATTTTTCGCTATGCAGGTGCTAAAGACGCAAGCGACAAGAAAATTTTGGTGGACATGTTATTCTGGGCAGTTGACAATGCTGCACCTGCTAATTATTTATTAATTTCCGGTGATCGGGACTTTTCAAATGCTCTGCATCAATTACGTATGCGCAAGTATAACATTCTCTTAGCAAAACCTCAAATGGCATCGATTTCACTCGTCACCGCTGCTACTAGTGTATGGCTCTGGACGAGTCTCTTGGCTGGAGGACCTCCGCTACTGAAAAATGGCATTTCACAGTCTGTTCATAATAGTGTTGGCTCTTCATCCAATTCAAAGAATATCTCAGTTTCCGAATCTACCTCAGTATGCAAACCAGTGGAGAAGTCCCATAGCAACGGAAGAGAGTCCGAACTTATAACTAAAGGGAAGCAAATTCAGAAGAAAGTAAGCCAAGATTTTGTACCAAAAACTTCTGTTACCCCCACCATCCAAGAAGATCAGAGGAATGCAAAACAAAACAAAGACCCACAAGTATTTTCAAGTTCTTATAAGTCCCAACCTCCGTTCATTGGGCAAAACTCAAAGGACACGAATGTTAACAATCCCCAAAATGCCTACCTTAACGGGTCTTCACAATTTATGGGACCAAATGGCCTCTCTTCACAATCTAATTATCCAGATCCGTATTTACAGCCAACGTGGCCAAATAACATCTATTCACAGCCTGCTTCTTTCCATCAGCCTTCACAGCCAATGATACCAAATGGCCTCTCTTCACAGTCTAATTATCCAGATCCGTATTTACAGCCAATGAGGCCGAATAACATCTATTCACAACCTGCTTCTTTCCATCTGTCTTCACAGCCAATGAGGCCAAGTAACGTTTTTTCACAACAAAGTTATCGACCAAGTAATATGCTTACATCTGATCCCCGTAATCACACTTCTAACTGGGTACATCCAAGGGCTGAAGGGCCTAGATTTAACTTGGGATTTCCAACCAATATACCTGATTTTGGTCAAATGCACATTTCTGAAAATCCCCAAGACAATCAAGCAAATTCTAGATTTGGACCATGGTATGGAGCTGATCATAATATTAACTTTCCCAGCCATGTGAATATGAGCACTCCACAAGGAGAATATATGCAGAACAACCAGTCATCTATAAATGGAAATATAAACAAGATACATTCCACAGGTGTTTTTCTTCCTTCATTTCCCTCTGCAATGGGTACACCTATGATGTCTGATGGTGGGTGGGGAAACCAAAAATTGCCCGGACCTTATGATCAAGGCCTAGGCAATGTCATTGTAACTGCCTTAACTATTCTTAGAAAGGAGAAGATTTTGCCAACTGAAGTTAATATTACTGACTGCATTCGCTACGGAGACCTTAAAAACAACAATATTGATGTTAAAAAAGCTCTGGATATTGCTATTGAGCAGAAGATGGCAATTAAGCAAACTTTAGGTGTGTTGGAAGTTTACTTGGGTAAGGATGAGAAACTATGGGATTGTGTTGATCCTTTAGCGGGAAAGTCGAAAAAGGTCAAAAAAGCAAAGTGGAAGGAAATCCGGCTATTTCTAGCTTCCTCTACTGTCCAATCTGCAATAATGGCTTCACAGTGCAGGTAATAATTCCTTACTAAGTTGGTTTAAATTGCTTTTGATTGTTTAACAATTTTCTATACCATGTATCAACATTTTAATTTTAACAATTAGTACACCAATGCGTGCTGACGACGAAACGCTTCCCAAATGAAAGGGTTTATTGTTGGACTTACTTGGAAATGTAGGTGTTTGACATCCACAAGTTAGACAGTTAGTATGTGCAACAACCTTTCAGGATTTTCAATTTAGATAGCAATCTTCACAAACATGAATAATTAATGTACCAGATTTCTCGATCCAAGCAAATTAAATACCCGAAAAAAGATCAGTTAAATTGTAGTACCATGTAGCCTATTGTAATTTCCATTGCTAAGGTTTAAATATTAACCTTGGTGTTGCTAATTACTTGATTTTGCACAGATTGGGGATTAGTACACTGCACAGCAGCTTAATATAACAACTAATGCATAATAGTAGTTTGAGTTTAAATTTCAATGTTGATGTGCTAATCGTTTCATTGTCTAGATTGGTGTAAAAATTGTGAATTTATAAAAGCATGGCGTACTAGTTGTTACATTCTGCTAGGTTGGTCTACACCAGTGATATTTTCCTATTTTTAATAATATTATATGGATTTGAATAGGATACACATATTTGATTTCACATATCAAGTAAGCTCGAAAGTTGTTTCTCACTGTGTTATTCTTATGTTATCCATTAGGTATGAAGCAGCTACTATTATGAGAGATATGTTCTTGAAAGACCTTTCTCTGGGTGATGTAATTCATGTTTTACACTTAATGGTTGGATCAAGGAAGTGGATAAAACATCTGGGTTTAGGATGGCAGCCGTTAAAATTTACCCTCCCAGAGTCCAGTCCCTGTTCAGGGTCTGTACCTGGTAAATGACCAAATGATACTGCTTTTATTGGCCCAAGAAGGGCCCTTAGATTAGTTTAATTTTCAAGTAATAAAGTATGTTAGGAATAAGATATGGGAGGCTTTTCCGCTCATATCCACTTTTAAGTATTTTTAAGCTGGGGTTGCGATGGACAAAGTTACTACATCTAGGACAACTACCCTTGGTAGATACGTAAACAGATGGTACAAAATATCTGCCTGGTCGTAACAAGGATGAATGTTGTCAGCTTTGTAGATGGTTGATATTTGGTTGCTATTTTCGGGGAATTTCGACGTCTCGGACAACTACCCTTGTAGTATATGTAAGCAGGCTTTGGTGGTTGAAACATGATGAATATCGAACTTCTAGGTGATCAGGGGTTGTTTGATAATCATATCATCGGAAATTTTCGATTTGTATTACTTCTTACTTTGGGATAATGGCTTCTGCTCTCAGATCATGTATTGTGCTTACAGCTGTGGAAGTTTAATTTGCAAGTGCGAAGTCGTTGCATACCGTCAGAACCCAACCTTGCCTGTTTATCCTTATGTTGCTATTACATCCTTCTTGAGAAGTTGTGTCGGATGGGTACTCTTTTTCTTTTTTAGATCTCAATAATGGATTCGCGGTATGTTTACTACACTTAGAAACATCAAAGGGATTTTGTAGGCAGGCTACCAATCCTTGTGAAGTTCCCGGTGGAAGTATTTTAAGTTTCAGTTTACGGTGAGGTTACTTCTGTTTACGGTGAGTCAAACATGATGAATGCTTTGCTGTAGAGAAGCAACTTGTTTGATACTCGTGGAACAGTAGCAACGCCAAGGTAGTTGAGTTGTTACCGGTGGATGTCATCTTTGTTTCACTTCCGAATTTGGTGGTTTTTTTGCTTACAATTTCACCCCTTTGGGCAGTTATCGACAGTAGTGAATACCAAATCAATATATGCTATTTTTAGGATTAGTTTAGTATGTGAGTCGATCTATGATGCAAATGTGGCGTGTTTGATTAGGGTGTATTGAGAAGGGTGAGAACCAATTCAATACATGAGAAGATCTGCATCACCCAAGGATACGTGGCCAATACTACCTTCGGGAGATAAAGTATTTATTCAGTTGATGCTGGTATTTGAGGCGTGACCTATATGTTGACCTGTTCTTTGTTTTCCTTCTATGGACCAAGTACTAAGTAGTATCCGTCACTGGAATACTTCATTTTTTTTATGCTTTTCGAGCTTACTAGGCTGAACATTTCTGCATTTACAGATTTTAAAAAACGTCTAGTCATATTTGGTTTAGTCTCTTTTACCTTGTACAGGATAAAAGTTAATCAGATGTTTGGAGGACTGTCAATTACCAGTTGGTTCTTTTTTCCCGCTTTTCCTTAATTTATGCGACTGTTTAATTAGCAGAAGTTTGGAGTATTTTTATGGTTATCTTTGATCTTTACTTTTGTTTCTGAGAATTGCCATTAATATGTTTATTTCGTGTTTGCTGGTTTCTTTTATATGTTTCCTTTAAATATTACACACCACTTCTTCACTCATTAATCTACACCGGTTTTAATTCGGGTTCATTCACTTTTCTTACCTTGATTTCTCTTCTCTTTTTTTTTTTTTCCTGTTTGTATATTTGTTTCTTATTTTTTTTATTTTTTTATACCTTGTTGTCTACTTTCTTTTCCTTTTTGTAACCGAATTTTAGAAGTTGAAAATTAACTAAAAAAGGAAAAAATATAAACCATGGTACCAAAAAGAAAAATTAAGAATCAAAGGTACAAATAAGGGAAAAAAGTAGAAAGCATTATATAAAAAAGAAAAATTAAGAAATGAAGATAAAAAAAGAAAAAATGAACAAAGGAAGGTACAAAAATATATACAAACTTTGTCATGTTCTCGTTGTCTAGATGTGTTTAAGAGTAAAAAAGTAAACCCCACTAATAAAGCAATACCATGATGAGAAGAAACAAATGATTTTAACTTTTAAGTCATTGTATTTAATACTGCCTCCGTTTTGAAATGTTTATCCATAGTTAGTAAGTTAAATTTTTATACACATGTAATTATTGATTTGTTAAAGTTAAAATGGAAACATGTGTTAACTTTTTGATTGATTTTACAAAATGCACAAATAATATGAAATTTACTAAAAATTAAATATAGGCGTACATTTCGAAACAGAGGAAGTAAAAAAAAATTAATAGTGTTTTTCTTTTGAAGCAATTCTCTATTGGTGTTTGGAAATAAGTGCTTCCCTAAAAAGTGCTGTCTGAAAAAGTGCTGTTGAAAAGTGACTTATATAAAAAGTATTTTAGAAAAAAATTAACGTCCGGTGAAAAAATGCTTTTGATTTTTATAAGTTTTGTCTACGTTTGATATGTATAAGTTCGAAATGACTTAATACCACAATAATTCATATACTACGAAAACACACATAAAAATATACTAATAAATTTTGTATCACTTTAAAAACCAAATATTTATAAACAATTACAAAAATAAAAAAATATCGATAAAAACATTATTACTAAATAAATATGCAAAAATAACCTACTGCGAACAATAATTTTATTTTAAAAAACATTTTTAACAATTGTTATAGGATGCAAGAATAGAATTTGCAATTGCAGCGGTGGAAAAGAATTGATGGAGGTCATCTCCTCTTAATAAAATTTACGAAATTCAACACCACGCCGAAAAAAGACACAGTAACTTTGTGTGAGAAGATAACTACTGATTTATAAAGATAGAGGGGAAAATTTTAAGAATAGATTAAGGATTGAGACCATATAAAGAGAAATTCTACCAGACGAGAGAGAAAATAGTTCTATTAGTATAAGAGACAGAGAAAAATAACGCACTATCAGAAGTGTCAAAAAACAACTTCTTCTTCTAATGCTCCGAATTTTTACAACTTCTTCCAACTGGACTTTTAATGCTCCGAACTTTTTGGTAAGTGGGTTGCTTTTACTCACCAAACACTTATAATTTTGCTAGATGGGCTTCTGAACCTAGAAATTGATTATAATATGTGGCCAAACACACTCTTAATTTATCATAAATTATTTTACTAAAAAAGTAAACCCCACGGACTAAGCAAGACGTTGACCCAGCAGCGACCAACGATGAAAATAAAAAGAAAAAGAAAGAAAGGAAGTCTTTAAATAGTCTTTCTTTCTTTCTAAATTATTTTCCTGGTAAAAAAACTAAAACCCACAAATAAATGGCAGGGGTTAAGATGGAGGAGAAGTTGAATAACAAGGCGGAGGCGCAGTATTCTATGGCGAAGATTTCGGTATGGTGGGACATAGAAAACTGTCAAGTGCCGCGCGGGAGCGACGTACATTCGATAGCGAAGAATATACACTCGTCGCTTGTTAATATTGGGTACTGTGGGCCTATTTCTATCACCGCTTACGGTGATATTAAACAGATCGGTTTTCCGGTACAAGAAGCGCTAAACAGCACCGGCATCGCTCTCAATCACGTTCCTGCTGGTATATACTTGCATGTATTTTGTTTATATATATATATATTTGTAATTGTGTGTATGTGTGAGTTCAATTGACTGTTTTGATCATACATACATACATACATACATGCATACATGTGTTTTGTTATAATATTGTGTATATATTTGTAATTGTGTGTGTGTGAGAGTTCAATTGACTGTTTTGATCATACATACATACGTGTGTTTTGTTACAATCTCGTGTATATATTTATAAAATTGTGTGTTTGTGAGATCAATTGTCTGTTTTGATCATGCATATATCCATACACGTGGTTTGTTATAACCTCGTTTATATATTTGTAATTGTGTGTGTGAGAGAGTTCAATTGACTGTTTTGATCATGCATATATGCATACATGTGGTTTGTTATAATCTCGTTTATATATTTCTAATTATGTGTGTGAGTTCAATTGGCTGTTTTGATTTTGGTCTTCTATGTTAAAATACCTCTCATCTCTCTCTCTCTCTCTCTCTCTATTATATATATATATATATATATGGCTTTGTGTATGTGTGTATTGGGAGGGGGGGTGACTGGTTAGTGTTCAATTGACTGTTTTTGTGTGTTTGTATGCATACATATACACACACATACATTGAGTACATGTGTTTTGTTATATTCCCGTGTATATATATATATAATTGTGTGTGTGTGTGTGTGTGATTACTCGTTCGTGTTCAATTGACTGTTTTGATTTTGATATGCTATGTTCAAATACTTTTCTCTCTCAGTCTATGTGCCTGCTTAGAACAGCTTTTTTTCTTAGATTTTTTTAGCTTTTTGCTTAGATGAAGCTAAAGGAAGTCTGTTAGCTTTTTTAGTTTTTAGGTCAAAAGGCTGAAAAGCAGAGAAGCTAAGAATTTGTGGGTTTTTTTTTATAGCTTTTTCACATAAATGTAACACAAATAGAACATTTTAAATGAAGTAAGTTTGTATATTTACAAGTCATGTATAAGTCAAAATAAGTAAAAGTCTACTTATCAATTAAAATGAGTTAAAAGCGACTAATAAGCAGAAAAGGGAAGGTAGTGTCAAACACTATAGTGTAGATACTGTGAAGCAAGCTTTTTTCCTATAAAGCAGATTTTTTGACAAAAAAAGCTGATGCCAAACGCACCTATATTGGTTTTGGGTGTGTTTGTAATTTGTTTATGTATGGTTGTAGAGTTTAGCTGACTCTTGTACGTGTGTGTGTCAACTGAAAACGATCAATCATGTCTATGCCCGCTCTCTCCCCCCCCCCCCCCTCTCTCTCTCACACACACACACACACTGTTACACTTCAATTGACTGTTTTGAGTTTGGCGTGCGTTGTTCAAACCTCAAATACCCCTAATTGTATAGCTCGTTTGTGTTCGTGTAGATACATATAATTTTTTACACATGCGGTCAGTCTTTAAATGGCTGATTTGATTATGATGCTATCTGTTCAACAATCCCTAAGTAACATTTGCGTATCCCTCAATTAGGCCCGCCCTTGCTCGTGCTTTTGAATACATACAATTAATCTTGCATTTACAGTTAGGGATTCATTGTCTGTTTTAATTTTAACGTGCTTGTTTTAAAACTCGAAATTTTAAGTCATCACCCTCAATTATGTTCCTGCTGGTATATTTAAAAATATATAGAAAATAGTGTGTGAATATTTTCTAGAGTTTATTCGACTGTTATTTGAGATCAATGTGTTTTGCTGAAGCAGCTGTAAAGACTAAATATCTTTCGCTTGTTCTTGTTGGTATTTACACATACTTGTTATCGTTTATATATGAGGTCAGGGATGAAATGATTGATTGAATTACGAGGTGCTATTTCGGACAAGCCTTAAATAGCCATGGTGTATCCATTGATGCCCTTGTGTTCTTACGTACATATAGTATTCCATATACATGGTTAGGGCTTTACTGAATGTTATGGATTTACTGTGCTCTATTTAGTTATCTTTTTATAAGATTGGGATCTCCCAAATTCCTTACTTCTCTGATTTTAAGCTTTTTTTGCGAAAGTTAACATAAAAGCTATTATACTAAACACCCATAACTTTTTTTTAATCAAAAAGCAAAAAAAAAAAAAACGAGAAAAAGAGGATAAAATATATGTATTGGTGAAAACGTTATGTTTTCCCTAACGGAGTAAAAGGTTTTCCGCCCATTTTTTGGGTGAATCAATTTCCCTTGTTTTCCTAAAGAAATGGAAAATATTTTCTTTAGTTTCTTATGGAATGGATTATTTCCCCCTCTTGGTGTAAACGAGCCATAGCATAGGGTAAGTCGTTTTCTCACCCCGGACGCTACCTTAAAACAATTCTGCAAAATTTTCCACCTTCATGGTCCGTTACACAATCGTTCCTTTTCCGATAATTTAAAATCTAACCAAGATAGAATTTTATTTAATGAGAAATTGAAGTTCTATCTGTTTGAACTTGAAATGTTATAAATGGATCATAGTTTTTATGTTTATTTACTTGAATACAGAAATTACAGTGTTGAATAATCTGCCTTGACATAGCTTGCTAGTTGCCTTCCCATTTCTTCTGCCACCCTTTAAATCTGAGAAACTGAATAATTTTTCGCTATGCAGGCGTTAAAGACGCAAGCGACAAGAAAATTTTGGTGGACATGTTATTCTGGGCAGTTGACAATGTTGCACCTGCTAATTATTTATTAATTTCCGGTGATCGGGACTTTTCAAATGCTCTGCATCAATTACGTATGCGCAAGTATAACATTCTCTTAGCAAAACCTCAAATGGCATCGATTTCACTCGTCACCGCTGCTACTAGTGTATGGCTCTGGACGAGTCTCTTGGCTGGAGGACCTCCGCTACTGAAAAATGACATTTCACAGTCTGTTCATAATAGTGTTGGCTCTTCATCCAATTCAAAGAATATCTCAGTTTCCGAATCTACCTCAGTATGCAAACCAGGGGAGAAGTCCCATAGCAACGGAAGAGAGTCCGAACTTATAACTAAAGGGAAGCAAATTCAGAAGAAAGTAAGCCAAGATTTTGTACCAAAAACTTCTGTTACCCCCACCATCCAAGAAGATCAGAGGAATGCAAAACAAAAGAAAGACCCACAAGTATTTTCAACTTCTTATAAGTCCCAACCTCCGATCATTGGGCAAAAATCAAAGGACATGAATGTTAACAATCCCCAAAATGCTTACCTTAATGGGTCTTCACAATTTATTGGACCAAATGGCCTCTCTTCACAATCTAATTATCCAGATCCGTATTTACAGTCAATGATACCAAATGGCCTCTCTTCACAGTCTAATTATCCAGATCCGTATTTACAGCCAATGAGGCCGAATAACATCTATTCACAACCTGCTTCTTTCCATCAGTCTTCACAGCCAATGAGGCCAAGTAACGTTTTTTCTCAACAAAGTTATCGACCAAGTAATATGCTTACATCTGATCCCCGTAATCACACTTCTAACTGGGTACATCCAAGGGCTGAAGGGCCTAGATTTAACTTGGGATTTCCAACCAATATACCTGATTTTGGTCAAATGCACATTTCTGAAAATCCCCAAGACAATCAAGCAAATTCTAGTTTTGGACCATGGTATGGAGCTGATCATAATATTGACTTTCCCAACCATGTGAATATGAGCACTCCACAAGGAGAATATATGCAGAACAGCCAGTCATCTATAAATGGAAATATAAACAAGATACATTCCACTGGTGTTTTTCTTCCTTCATGTTCCTCTACAATGGGTACACCTATGATGTCTGATGGTGGGTGGGGAAACCAAAAATTACCCGGACCTTATGATCAAGTCCTAGGCAATGTCATTGTAACTGCCTTAACTATTCTTAGAAAGGAGAAGATTTTGCCAATTGAAGTTAATATTACTAACTGCATTCGCTACGGAGACCTTAAAAACAACAATATTGATGTTAAAAAAGCTCTGGATATTGCTATTGAGCAGAAGATGACAATTAAGCAAACTTTAGGTGGGTTGCAAGTTTACTTGGGTAAGGATGAGAAACTATGGGATTGTGTTGATCCTTTAGCGAGAAAGTCGAAAAAGGTCAAAAGTGCAAAGTGGAAGGAAATCCGGCTATTTCTAGCTTCCTCTACTGTCCAATCTGCAATAATGGCTTCACAGTGCAGGTAATAATTCCTTACTAACTTAGTTTAAATTGCTTGTGATTGTTTAAGGTCTTCTTTGTCGGGGAAAAGATCACTTTTCTATACCATGTATCAGCATTTTAATTTTAACAATTAGCACACCAATGCGTGCTGACGACGGAACGCTTCCCAAAAGAAAGGGTTTCGTGTTGGACTTACTTGGAAATGTAGGTGTTTGACATCCACAAGTTAGACAGTAGTATGTGCAACAATCTTTCAAGATTTTCAATTTAGATAGCAATCTTCACAAACATGAACAATTAATGTACCAGATTTCTCGATCCAAGTAAATTAAATACCCGAAAAAAAATCAGTTAAATTGTAGTACCATGTAGCCTATTGTAATTACCACTGCTAAGGTTTAAATATTAACCTGTGTGCTAATTACTTGATTTTGCACAGATTGGGGATTAGTACACTGTACGTCGGCTTAATCTAACAATTAATGTATACTAGTAGTTTGAGTTTAAATTTCAATGTTGATGTGCTAATCGTTTCATTTTGTCTAGATTGGTGTAGAAATTGTGAATTTATAAAAGTATGGCATACTAGTTGTTACATTCTGCTAGGTCTACACCAGTGATATTTTCCTATTTTTAATAATATTATATGGATTTGAATAGGATACAAATATTTGATTTCACATATCAAGTAAGCTCGAAAGTTGTTTCTCACTGTGTTATTCTTATGTTAACCATTAGGTATGAAGCAGCTACTATTATGAGAGAGATGTTCTTGAAAGACCTTTCTCTTGGTGATGTAATTCATGTTTTACACTTAATGGCTGGATCAAAGAAGTGGATGAAACATCTGGGTTTAGGATGGCAGCCGTTAAAATTTACCCTCCCAGAGTCCAGTCCCTGTTCAGGGTCTGTACCTGGTAAATGACCAAATGATACTGCTTTTACTGGCCCAAGGAGGGCCCTTAGATTAGTTTAATTTTCCATTAATAAAGTATGTTAGGAATAGGTTATGGGAGGCTTCTCCTCTCATATTTACTTTTATGTATTTTTAAGCTGGGGTTGTGATGGACAAAGTTGCTACATCTAGGACAACTACCCTCGGTAGATACGTAAACAGATGGTACAAAATATCTGTCTGGTCGTAACAAGGATGAATGTCGTCAGCTTTGTAGATGGTTGATAGTTGGTTGCTATTTATGGGGAATTTCGATGTCTCGGACAACGACCCTTGTAGTAAATGTAAGCAGGCTTTGGTGGTTGAAACATGATGAATATCGAACTTCTAGGTGATCAGGAGTTGTTTGATATTCATATCATCAGAAATTTTTGATTTGTATTACTTCTTACTTTGGGATAATGGCTTCTGCTCTCAGATTATGTATTGTACTTACAGCTGTGGAAGTTTAATTTGCAAGTGCGAAGTCGTTGCATACAGTCAGAACCCAACCTTGCTTGTTTATCCTAATGTTGCTATTACATCCTTCTTGAGAAGTTGTGTCGGTGGCTCCATGGTTACTCCTTTTCTTTTTTAGATCTCAATAATGGATTCGCGGTATATTACTACAATTAGAAACATCAAAGGGATTTTGTAGGCAGGCTACCAATCCTTGTGAAGTTCCCGGTGGAAGTATTTTAAGTTTCAGTTTACGGTGGTGAGGTTACTTCTGTTTACGGTGGGTCAAATATAATGAATTCTTTGCTGTAGAGAAGCAACTCGTTTGATACTTGTGGAACACTAGCAATGCCAAGGTAGTTGAGTTGTTACCGGTGAATGTCATCTTTGTTTCACTTCCGAATTTGGTGGTTTTTATGCTTACAATTTCACCCCTTTGGGCAGTTATCGACAGTAGTGAATACCAAATCAATATATGCTATTTTTAGGATTAGTTTAGTACGTGAGTCGATCTATGATGCAAATGTGGCGTGTTTGATTTGGGTGTATTGAGAAGGGCGAGAACCAATTCAATACATGAGAAGAACTGCATCACCCGAGGGATACGTGGCTAATACTACCTTCTGGAGATAAAGTATCTGAGGCATGGCCTATATGTTGACCTGTTCTTTGTTTTCCTTCTATGGACCAAGTACTAAGTAGTATCCGCTACTGGAATACTTCATTTTTTTTATGCTTTTCGAGTCTTACTGGGCTGAACATTTCTACATTTACAGCTTTGTTAAAAACGTCTAGTCCTATTTGGTTGTCTCTTTTACCTTGTACATGGTAAAAACTTCATCAGGTGTCTGGAGGACTGTCGATTATCAGTTAGTTTTTTTTTCATGCTTTTCCTTACGCTGTGTGACTGTTAAATTTGCAGAAGTTTGGAGTATTTTTATGTTTATCTTTGATCTCTATTTTTGTTTGTGAGAATTGCCATTAATAAGTTCATTTTGTGTTCGCTGGGTTTTTTTATATGTTTCCTTCAAATATTACACACAACGTCATCACTCATTAATCTACACAGGTTAATGCTCACATGTTGGAACTACTACGAACATAATTTGCTCTCATTGTCTAGATGTGATCAATGTTGTAGACGATGGTGTCGCTCACATTGGTGATGAGGGTAAACATATTTACAGAACTCTATTTAGCAAATGAGTACTCGATAACTTGATTATATGCATGGGGTTCTTGATTTCTGATCAATCAGTTAAATAAAGGAATTATAAGAAGCAGACAAATATACATAAGAGCCATAGTGATATGACGAGATGATACGCGATGACGGAGATGATGTTGATGTAGCAGAACATTTATAGTCCTTAACGGACGTTTTAAACTAAATCTCCATATTGTTTCTGTAATCAACTAAATCTCCATTTATTATTACTTTAAGCGTTTCATTCCAATGACAAAAAAACAAAATTCCTGCTTATTAGACGACGTTTGTTTTGCTAGAACTGGGAACCGAAATATATTTTCTTAGAATATACATGTTCGTTGGAAAATTTATCTTCCGGAAAAAATAGGAGGGTATGGTTTTGGTTTTCAATTGCAAAGAAGAGTAATACTTTTTTGGCAATTCTACTTCGAAGTAAGTAATATTTTCTTAGATCTCAACATATCGACTTTCACTAATTTGTTACTTAATTTTATGTTTTTCTCAATTTAGTCCCCCACCTACATGTTCTCCTCCAAATAACGATATTATAGTCATGTGCTCTCATCTTGATGATATTGCCTACAATCCTGTCAAATTACGAAGAAATCCCAATTTTAATTTTGGTTTTCAGGCAAAACCGAATCGAAGCATAGGCTCGTAGCCACCCTTATAGAAATTCTTTAGATACGCTTCCCAATAAATTAGTACCTCTGTCCCTAGATAAGTGTACAACTTTGAAAACTATGATATTTGAGTATTTCAAACAATTTCACTTAAAATTCAATAAAAAGTATTAAAAATTCCAAAATTTCAAACAAAAATTATTTACTAGTTAATATATGAAACTAAAAGTATATATTATATATGATGCAATCATCAAATAAGAATTTTTAAAATAAAAAAAATAAAAATTTACTAAAAAAGTATTAGCACTGCGAATGAACTCGACTCAGATCGACTGCATGAAGACGAAGAATTCAAGACGTCCAAAAGCGTATTTTTAGAGGAGTTGGAATGTCTTTCAAGTGGTTGCTATCACATTCTTTAAAGCGTTTAAAGTTTCCTTATCATTTCGCCTGTCGTCGAATGATAAAGAAACTTTAAACGCTTTAAAGAATGTGATAGCAACCACTTGAAAGACATTCCAACTCCTCTAAAAATACGCTTTTGGACGTCTTGAATTCTTCGTCTTCATGCAGTCGATCTGAGTCGAGTTCATTCGCAGTGCTAAACACATAAAAACCTTAGGGCCGGAAAACCCAGTGTGGGACAAAACCGGTACCTAGGAGAAACTGTGTAGCCGAATGATATAGGCCGAAATATCATGTAAGTAACTAACCACAAAACAGTGTGCCTCATCAAAACCTTGCCAGAGCAAACCCAATGGGAAAATCTCTAGTCGAAGGAAAAAGAGTGCAACAATGGTAGTCGTAGGGATCAACCACAAAACAGGTGCCTCATCAAAACCTTGCTAGAGTAAACCCAGTGGGAAAAACCTCTAGTCGAAGGACAAAAGAGTACACAGTGGTAAGAAGTATACAAAAGAGATATGTATAGATATAAACAAAAATCAGTAAAATACATATAATCGATTTGTAAATCGAAAATCATGTAATTGTAAAACATGTATTAATCTGTCGGATTAAATCTGCAACAAACTGAAACGTATGTACTGATTTGTAATTCTCTGAAAGTTGTAAACTATTCTGGAAATTACTCAAGGACTAAACTGAAACTTGTCTGAAATTATGGACTGAAGCAGTAATAATGCTGTAAATAGATATATAGTTTGCTGAAATTACACGGATAGTCCCTGCAGTATATTACATGTATAAAAACAGTATATATGTGTTATAAAAGTCAATATTCGGTCTAAATATTCACCCACATGCATATATATATATATATATTTTATTAAAAGGCAAACGAATAAAAAAAGATTGCATGTAAATTGATTTGATTATGTTAAAATCTCCATGGATTGATTGATAATCTTAAATTGATTTGATTTGATATGTTAGAATCTTCATGAATTGATTGATAATCTTACATAGATTTGATTTGATATGTTAGAATCTTTATGGATAGATTGATAATCTTAAATAGATTTGATTTGATATGTTAGAATCTTTATAGATTGATTGATAATCTTAAATTGATTTGTTTATAACACCAAATCTACTGCATGATTAGATAGATACTAAAATATATTTACTGCATGTTTATATATATATATGGTTAATATAGACAGGTACAATCTATATTTATTTACTGCCATATACACATATGTACAACATGTAAATTTGCGAAATCATATATTTTCACATTTAAGTTGGAAAAATTATGAACCTTCCCCAACTAGGCTCACCTATTTGGATACGATGTCTAGGAAAGATATAGGCGGAAGTCGATATCCTAATGAGGTCGGGTTTTAAGTGGCATTCGTGCCCTCCACCCTCACCGTCTTTCCTGGTCGTTTTTCAAGTAGAGCTACCGAAAGGGGTTGACTAAATAATAATTTCCCCGAGTGTGTTTATATAGTGATGTATGTTTCGCCGAATTGGTGTTTCAGTATCGACCCGTCGTTCGATCAATGAAAACCGATTCACATGAGAAGCAAAACTAATGTTTTCGAACCTGTCGTTTCGAAAAAAAAGTTTGTGCTTGTGCAAACCATAAACATATAAACCAGTCGTTTTATATGATAAATAATCCAGAACTCCCAACACATGTTGGATGCCATCTATGATGAGAAAATTCGCAAAACATACTTGCGAAATGACTGTTTAGACGTGATGTTATTCCGTCACCACATGTTAGTCACCCTGATGTGTGAAAATGTGATGCCCAAATTTTTTTTGTATTCCATCTTTGATGAGTAAAACACGAGTTTGTTGTTACCCTCGAGATGAATGCTAAGGCGTTGATTTTATTCCGTCGCCACATTTGAGACGTGATAACGTCTATGGTGAACAAATGTCTGAAATTGACATATTGGAGCAATCCTTCACCAAAATACTAGCTTGGAAATTGTATTCCATAAGCAGTATCGTGAATTTATATTCAGCATGTTCCTTTATCGCCCATCTGTTATTGGATAAGAAAATTACCCCGGTGAGTAGTTTTAATCCTATTGGGTCAATGGCGAATTGTTTGCCTGATATTAATGCTCTTCGTGTATATTTTTTTTCACGAATCGAGAACCGAGACAAGTGTTATTTGTCTCGAACTTTCGCGATCCCGATGAATCGCCTAGCCAAGAGAGATTTTAGACAATCGTCAAAATTGAAAACCTGTGGCTTCAAGACAGTAATTGAAAGGAACAATATGGCCCGTTGTCACAAAGCAAGAGATAATGCTCAAGGAGGCAACTCTATGCTATAAAGACAAAGGTCATGCACGGTTACTCATTAAATAGTTCAAAACTATTATAAAGGTAAAAAAAACCCGATGCTAATGTGGTTAAAGCTAACTGAAATGAAACTTTTGAGACCCCCGATTTTGTGGCTCAAATGAGTTTGGGACCTTTCTTTATTGATTTTGATAAATCATTGAGCCATTTTTTCGCTCATCTGGATTATGTTTTTCCATTTGGATTATTAATTTTCCATTTGGACCATACTTTTGGATTATGGTTTGCCTGTTTACGAAATTTCTCGAAATAATTTAAAGTGTTTTGAGCAAATTCCTTTGACAAATGTGACCAAACTTTAAATTATGAAATTTTAGGCAATACTTGTGGTGTAGTTGGTTTTTTTTTTGGAAATAGTGGGTAACAATGTACCACATAATTTCACCAACTACTTGCCTAAAAGTGTACTCAGTGACAGCGATTCTGGACCTGTCGTTCCAAATCGAAATCTTTGGTAAAGCCAAATTGATTTGTCAAATATGAGGCGTTATACTCCTATAGGTCCTGTTGTACCTTGTTGAGTTATAAAATATTCGAGAAAACCAGTGTTACCTGGTAATAGCTCATGAAAGAATTGAAATTTCTTTACATAGTCTCCATTCAATACGACCAAAAGCGTATTTTTAGAGGAGTTGGAATGTCTTTCAAGTGGTTGCTATCACATTCTTTAAAGCGTTTAAAGTTTCCTTATCATTTCGCCTGTCGTCGAATGATAAAGAATTTAAATGCTAAGACATGATTGTCTTTACTATCATTCGCCTGTCGTCGATTGATAAGAGCATTTTGATATTGTGGCATTGACCGGATTAGATATTCCCGGGTCAAAAGACGATGCTTGATTTATAATCGCATCGCATTTGGATTCTCTTTGAGGATATATTTCGTGATTAATCCGAAATTCATGCCACTAATGCTCACTTTGAAAGACTAGTATGTGTAAAGATCACGAAATGAACTCGTAGAATTCTTGTAAAGAATTGAAGGAGTTATTGTGGACTTATCCAACCATAAGACGGACCATAAATATAAATGGTTATGGTTGATGCATCGACAATATGGTCACATTTTAATGTTGTCCACATAAATGCAGCATTTTCCAAACTTTTAGCCCTATCATTAAGTTGATGGCTCATGATCCGGATTATCCTGAAAAGTCTAGCCGACTTGATAATTCCGAAGAGTAATAATCGAAATTTCGATTTGAATTACTTGAGTTTGGAAATTGAAATTGAACATCCTGTCGATTATGTTCAGACCCAAATGGACTCACGGAAAGTTTGATTATGCGACTGCAAATGATTGCACGCATTTCTTGGTCTTGCGCACCAAGATTTATATTTCCGTATGGGGTTATGCTATTTTGCTGCATTGGTCCGTTATGAGGCCCATAGACACTCAAACACCATATGCGTACCAGCTGGTTACTGGTTATGAGCCAGAAGTCTCATATTAACGCGTGTTTAGAGTGATTAATTAATATTTTAATTGAGCCGTTCTAGCGTTCAAAATATGGACCTCTGAAGGGGACATAAGTCGATTATGAATCTCCTGCCTATCATTTGATAGAGTAACCTTGGCAAGCGATCTCTTTACCGCATAATATGCGAAAGTGACATCGCTAAGACTGTTCTCCCCGTCGTTAGGGGGAGATTTGCACGTTACCGTTGATAAGGAACGACGTGAAGTAACGTGGCATAACCCACTCAGTCTTAGCTTGATCCCCAAAACTGCACTTAGTGATAAGTAAGTGCATAGACTCCCTCAAGTCTAACTAAATGCCAGACGCATTTAATGACTTTATGAGATGTCACGAGATCATTTATACCAGCTGCAAAATGCTTGCAAGGATAGACGTCCCTGTCGGACGCCGTGTTCCTGTCGTAACACGTTGCTTTGGCCGAACCCGCCAAGCAAAGGACGCTGCCGTCGGCCGTCAGTCTGTCGTCCTTCCTAAGATATGAGGAAGTTGACCGGTTCTTAATTCGTTCAGCCCCAGAGGTGGTGAACTGAAACTCGTTTGTCGCACGAGATTATAAAGGATCAAGGAGATGTGTGATTTCCTCCTCATCCTAAGAATCTCGAAATATCTGTCGATCATGATATCTTAGACGATATTGAAGCGAAACGAGACTGTCATTGATTACTTGTTCATATATTCGGTGACGACTGATAATATGAGCAAATTATGACAGGGAACCATGTACCGTTGCCTGAAGTCAACGTAGAATAGACTGACCTAATGGAAACTTGCAATCCAAGTAGACTCCTTAGCGAAAGTGTGTTCGGACCTGTAGCTCCAACACCACCAATGTTAAACGAGTTCGTTTATTTGGTTATTCGTAAGGAAAAGTGATGAGAATAATGAGATTGTAGAATGCTCGCCTAGTAGCGCATGGCTTCTCTCACACCTTGGAATTGATTACGAGATGGTTGATTTCCTTGTAATGGACATTATAACAGTCCCCTACTTTACCAGTTTAGTAGTTTCCGAAAAACTGAGTATGCAGCCATGAATGTGGTCACGGTTTTATCTCTATAGGGATTTAGACAAAGCGATATAGATGAAGGTCCCTGTGTGACTTCATAATGCTTAAATCAAGTAGTTCCTGACCACGGAACACGATCTCAATTAACTGAGACGTTCACTATATGGATTAATATAATCCGAGCGGATGTGGTATACCGCCTAAGTGAGTACTTGATTAGCTTGGGATACTTGAACAAGTATTATGCCCTTGCGTGTTTTATTACGCGATCCATTTTTGGATTTGCCTTCGAGATGAAGGATCTTGGGAAGAAACGGTAGTGACTCGGCCTGATGATCGACTCCCGTAAAGATTGAATCTAAGTCCATGATTCAGACTACACCCAGAAGGTGTTATGACGTTGTATTCATCATGACGCTAAGTCGTCAGATTCTCCCATGATCGTTCGATCACTAGACATTGATATAGACCCATTCCGTCCCTGATGTGACGATGAAGAGATATTGAACCATGATGTTCATATCTAAGTACAATAAGCGCATTATTGTACTTGGTCTAATGTGCTAGGACGAACATCTCGTCTGCTGTGAATGGTATAGCTCGACACAGCATCGCGCTAACACGCTGCCATCGAAATGGCATAAAAGACATTTTCCCATTACCTTAAGGTAACTGTGGATGAGGGCTTGTCTTATCCCATTTGCGTCATCGAGTGTACCTACCCCCTTCGGTACTCGAATTAACGCAACCTTTTTTCGGTTATACCGATGCTGGTTACTTATCAGACCCGCATAAGGGATATTCCTAACATGGTATGTCTTTACCATTAGGAATAAGGCGACATCTTGGAGGTCTTGGAATGACTCCAAGTGAATCACTCTGATCTATTCGTGCTCTATGAGACGACTAGAGAGTGTATATGACTTCGAGCTAGTATTAGTCATATTTGAATTACATATGTTCTGTCTCACGATCCAGATAAAACACTTGTCATAGAAGACAACTTGTTGTTATTGATCAAGAGAGACATGACTACATTATGCTATTTAGCGTTTCTTGCCGAAATTAATCTTCACAAATGAAGTTTAAGAGCATCTAGTTGAATGCTCGTTCTATTCCACGTTAGAGTTTCTTGCATCCAGTCGTATGTAAGTAAATGAGGCATCCAGTCGAATGCTCGTTTTCTTTCTTGAAATATGAAATCTTTGCACCCAGTCGTGTGCAAGTGAGGGGGAGCATCCAGGTGAATGCTTATTGCACTAATTACTACTTAGTCGAAATCCTCGCACCCTGTCGTGTGCAAGTGAGGGGGAGCATCCAGTCGTATGCTCGTGTACTCTTTTTGTCCTTAGACCAAGGTTTTTTTCCCACTGGGTTTTTCTTGGCAAGGTTTTTAGCGAGACACGTTCCCATCTTATCTCACTTAAGATTGCCGAAATTAGGGGGAGTATCCTGTTGTATACTTCTTACCACTGTGTACTCTTTTGTCCTTCGACTAGAGGTTTTTCCCACTGGGTTTACTCTAGCAAGGTTTTGATGAGGCACCTGTTTTGTGGTTGATCCCTACGACTACCATTGTTGCACTCTTTTTCCTTCGACTAGAGATTTTCCCATTGGGTTTGCTCTGACAAGGTTTTGATGAGGCACACTGTTTTGTGGTTAGTTACTTACATGATATTTCGGCCTATATCATTCGGCTACACAGTTTCTCCTAGGTACCGGTTTTGTCCCACACTGGGTTTTCCGGCCCTAAGGTTTTTATGTGTTTAGCACTGCGAATGAACTCGACTCAGATCGACTGCATGAAGACGAAGAATTCAAGACGTCCAAAGGGGGAGTGTTGTGAGATTATTGGACTCTTGGGCTTATACTTTATGGGTCAAAGTTGGGCTTGTAACCCTACCCCTCTATCTATATAAAGAGGGCTAGGAGTATTGTATTTTACATTCATTCACATATTCCTTCATTAATAAACATCATGTTGTTCTCCCCTCTCTCTACTTCTGTCTCCCTATATACGTAGCTAATAGTGTATTACAACATAACCCACACTTATTTACGGAAGTGGGGTACCTAACTGAGTCACCATGACTCGAACTCTTTATATACATTATATAAAGCCAAAATAATCCAATCGTTCATTTAAAACTCAACTAATAAAAAATAAACATATAGAACTTTCAAAATAAATAAATAAACAAAGCGGTAGATGAAGTATATTCATGTATATAAAAAAAAAATTTGAAAATTATGTATATGGAGATTTTTTTTGAAAATTATAATTATAAAGATGTATATATATGTATAATGACCATGAATAGCTTTTCCCTACTTTATGTTTTTATTTAGTTGAGTTTTAAATGAACGATTGTATTATTTTGACTTTATAATGTATATAAAGAGTTCGAGTCATGGTGACTCTGAGTTGCTACACCACTTTTCTTATTTTGCAACGCCGTCCCACAAAAAGTAAAGGAGTGAATATTGTTCTGATAAAAAAAGGTTCACGGAAACCCCACGCAACGACCAAAAAATAAAGAAAGGAAGTCTTTGATAAATAATTAAATACTCTTCCTAATAGTAGTAGTAAATTATTTTCCTGGTAAAAACGAAAACTAAAACTAAAACGAAAACGAAAACGAAAACTAAAACCCAGTAATGGGAGGGGTTAAGGTGTTGCCGGGGGAGGAGGAGTTGAATAACAAGGCGGATGCGCAATACTCTACGACGTATGGTGGGACATAGAGAACTGCCACGTGGCACACGGGAGCGACGTACACTCGATTGCGAAGAACATACACTCGTCGCTTGTGTATATATAATATATTTATAAATGTATGTGTGTGTGATTACTAATCAGTGTTCAATTGACAGTTTTGATGTTGATTTCCTATGTATATACAAGTGTGTTTTTGTGTATTTGTATACATACATGTCTTTTGTTTTAGTCGTGCGTATAGATATTTATAATTGTGTGTAGAGGTTTTGGTAATTAGAATGTGATCGTAGTAACTTATGTTTGTTAGTGTAACTTCTGATTTATTTTTGGTTGAATTTACAAAATGCACAAACAATATGAAACTTAATAAAAAGTAAATATGGGCATACATTTCGAAACAGAAGGAGCAGTAAAAAAGTTTTTTAATACTATGTTTTTCTTTTGAAGCAATTATCTACACTTGTATTAAAGTATAATTTTTACTAAATTATTTTATTAAAAAAGTAAACCCCACTAAGAATAAAGCAACATCCTGACCAACAACAGCCATCAAAAAAGAAAAAAAGGAAGTCTTTAAATAGTCTTTCTAAATTGTTTTTCTTTTGAAAAAACTAGAAAAAAATTATCAAAACATACAATTTTGTAGTCTACTTATAAAAAAAATTTACAAACCATCTTGCAGTGGGTAGAACTTTGATGTTGATGGTGGGTGGGGATATATATTTTTGGAATAATTCTCTACATAGTTAAAAAGTTTTTAATAGTTTTTTTTAAGCAATAATTATCTACACTTGTATTAAAGTAAAATTTATCCTAAATTATTTTACTAAAAAAGTAAACCCCACTAAGAATAGAACAACGCCCTGGCCCACAAACCGAAAAAGAAAGAAAGAAGGTGTTGAACTTAGAGTTCAATAACTGATTTTGATTATAACTTTGATTATGTTTTTAGTGATTTTACGATTTTTCTATTTCGATGATATAATGCTTGTCTTTTCCAAAAATAGAAAATGTAAATTTCAGAACGCCAGAAATATAGAGCATAGAAAAACGAAGCCACAGGTTCAAGCGGAACCAGAATCGGAGCTAAAACGAAGAAGTTATGAGCATTCGAATAATAACGAGAAACCAAAAAACTGCCAGAACAACAACGAACGATCGTCTGGACAAAAACGACCGATCGTTTTTGGTCCAAAATTCTTTCAGTGAGGTCGTCTGAAAAACGACCGATCGTTTCTCAGAAAAGGACCGATCGTTTTCTGCAGATTTCAAAAAACAGCTTTTCAGCTTATTCTGGAAAATTGCTTAAACCAATGAATAAAAGCCCTCAACCACTACCAACGGTCATATACAGAAAAACAGACTTTACTGGCCATATAAACCAACCCAATTCAATCTCCAACTACATTCATAACATCAATTCATACACATTCATCATCCGTCAAGCTCTCTCAATCAAAACCCAAAATATCACCATTTTGGTGAAAATATTCGAAAAAGATAGAAATTAAGGAGAAAGTGATTCAAGCTCAAACAATATCAAAGACTCACAAATTAGCTTATTTAGAAGCAATTAAAATAATGAGTGTAGATACATTGTTGTAATAAATTTTGTAAAAAGTAATTTATAAACTCATTTGTGAGCAAGTGATCGGGTAGAGGCTTTGTAAGCGACTGTTGCTTAAAAGCTCTAGGTCTTTTCATTCGGGATACTCATAAAGTGAGAGGGAGCTTAATCGGTTGATTAGCTCGATAGGATTTGTAATATCCGCAAGAATATTTTTTAGTGAAATACTCGGTAGTACCGAGGAGAGGACGTAGGCCGTTTGCCGAACCTCTGTAAATCTTGGTGTCATTTTATTTCCCTAAACTTTTACTTTCCGCAACTTATTTTATTGCTTATTTTATTGCTAGCGTTTAGTATTTCTACCATTACATTAACTTTTGTTAAACACATAAGCTTAAAATTGCGATAATTGGGTGGTTAGTTGCACTTAAGTTTAATTAGGCGAAAAAGCGCCAAAAATCTTATTCACCCCCTCTAAGGTTTAACCGCACGGGCCAACAGAAAATCTTTAAATAGTATTTTTAAATTGTTTTCCTTATAAAAAAAATTAGAAAAAATTACCAAAACATACAATTTTGGAATATAGGTATCAAAAGTTACAAACCAGAGGGTACAACTTGTCGTTGATGGTGGGTGGGGATATATATTTTTGGAATAATTCTCTACACACTCTCAAAGGGAGGAAGCAGTTAAATAGTTTTTTTTAAGCAATAATTATCTACACTTGTATTAAAGTAAAATTTATTCTAAATTATTTTACTAAAAAAGCAAACCCCACTAAGAATAAAGCAACACCCTGACCCATAACAGCGACCAAACAATAAAGAAAGAAAGTCTTTAAATAGTCTTTCTAAATTGTTTTTCTTCTGAAAAAACGAGAAAAAATTATCAAAACATACAATTTTACAAGTCTAGTTATTAAAAATTAGAAAACAAAACTTTTATTTCCCTCTACAGTGGGTACAACTTTGATATAGATGGTGGGTGGGGATATATATTTTTGGAATAATTCTCTAGGCTGTGCAAGTAAAGTTTATTCTAAATTATTTTAGTAAAAAAGTAAACCTCACTGACTAAGCAACAACCCTGACCCAGCAGCGACTAACGACGACCAAAAAGAAAAAGAAAGAAAGGAAGTCTTTAAATAAATAGTCTTTCTTTCTAAATTATTTTCCTGGTAAAAAAACTAAAACCCACTAATAAATAGTCTTTCTTTCTAAATTATTTTCCTGGTAAAAAACTAAAAACCACTAATAAATGTCAGGGGTTAAGATGGAGGAGGAGTTGAATAACAAGGCGGAGGTGCAGTATTCTATGGCGAAGATATCGGTATGGTGGGACATAGAAAACTGTCAAGTGCCTCGCGGGAGCGACGTACATTCGATTGCGAAGAACATACACTCGTCGCTTGTTAATATTGGGTACTGTGGGCCTATTTCTATCATCGCTTACGGTGATATTAAACAGATCGCTTTTCCGGTACAAGAAGCGCTGAACAGCACCGGCATCGCTCTTAATCACGTTCCTGCTGGTATATACTTGCATGTATTTTGTTTTGATCGCGTGTAGAAATTTATAATTGTGTTTAGTGTTCTGTTTTGAATTTGATCTCTATGCTCAAATACTTTTATCTCTTTCTATGTATCTACACTAGCGCACTGTGCCCATGCGATGCGTGGTTTGATGTACTCAATAATTATACCCGTTTAGCACACTTATAAGGAAATTAGTGAAACTCGTAAGAAGTGAATCATCAAGTAAAAACGGAATTAAAGGATTATATTGAAAACATAAAATGGAGAAGAAACACCTGTTCATACCTAGAAAATAGTGTATCCTGCGATTAAATTCCCTCAGTAACTAAGAATAATGAAAATATTGAGAGAGATAGAGGGGAATTTTCAGGGGAGTTATTGTTCTGCATGGAAACAGTTTTTCTTTTGGATAATGAAAGAGAGAATACAATCAAAAAGAAGGCACGTTACACGTTATATTTTTGAAATCACCTCTTAGCTGCCACGGGATAAGGGGGGTAATTTTTTAAGTTGGCTGGGGTATTTTCGGAATATAAAGCTCCGGGGTCTCGTAAGGGAGTAGTAGTATAGAAGTATAGATATACTAGCAAACACAGAAGTATGTGTTAGGCGGTAAACATGTAAAACTGAATCATATAAAAATCTATAATTGATTGTGAGCAACTTCTAAACTACAACAACTGAATAAAAGTAAATGAATAGTATCGAAGATGTAAATTGTACTTACTTATTTCTAAGGGGGAAGAGAGGGAGAGGGGAATTTATTTAAGAATAAACTGCTAGCGTAAATTGTAGTTAACCGTTACTTTTTTAGCAGTTTTTTTTGTTAGTTTTGTAATTTATCATTTTCAGGGGTATTAACAAAGGTCCTTATTAAAGGCGTACTTAGTGGATGATGATAGGAGCAATGGGCCCGTCGACGCACACTAATCCAAATAGACATGCTGGAAGATGACGGATTCAGTTGTGAATGCTCTATCTAGATTTTTTTTGCTCATCATATATATAAACTAGCGTGGCTTTATGCGTGCTTGTAATTTGTGTATGTATGTTTAGAGTTCAATTGACTGTTTTAAATTTGATCTGCTATGTTCACCTTTTGTATATCTTTTGGTAAAGGTGAAAAACTATTCTTTTGAACTGGAAGCTATATTTTTAGTTGGGAGTGAAGATTAGTTGTTGTGGAAATTATATGAAATCTACTTTTTTGAAAATTATGAATAAATTAGTTAAAAATACACCTTCCTGTCAAGCAAGTCCAGGAACCCCTAAACAGTACGAGCATCTCCCTCAGTCACGTCCCTGCTTGCATATACACATACATACATAAGTCCTCATATCTTATAAAATAACGTGTCTTTATGTGTGTGTGTGAGCTTAGGGTCTGATTTGCTGGTTTGATTTTGATGTGCTCTGCTCAGAAAACTCTAAAAACCGTAATCTAATCTGTTATTAACAAAGGTCAAGTAGATGTGGGTTTTTTGATCTCGGTATACTTTAATGTAAACATTGTATTGATTTGTTTATTCTAATGTATATCTTTTGGTGGAGGTGAAAAAAAATATTTACTTAAAAGAGTAGTAAAATTTAGTTTATGGTAGTAGAAATGATATGAAAGCTATATTTTTTACAGAAAAAAATGAATCAAATATTTTTTAATTTACCTTTCTGTATCTCAAGTATAGATGAGTATATTTTCACGCTGTGCACAAATTATGATGTAAAAGAAAATTGTTTTTTATCTCTTCCAAACAAGCCCATTGTACATATGCATATTGTGTGTTTGGACGATGCTTGTATTGGTAGTTTTTACTATTTCCAGATAACAAGTTTTCAAAAGGCGCTAGGTGGGTTCTAGGAGGAAAGGGTCCGCCTAATTGGCCGCCTAGGCCGTCTTTTCCCCGCCTAGACCGATTTTTCCCCGCCTAGGTCCGCCTAATGCCTAGGCGCCGCGTAGGCGGACGCCTAGGCCGATTTTTAAAACGCTGCCAGATAAGAGTTCTTTTGATTTTTAATCTACTTTGTTCAAATAGCTATCAAGATAAATTTTAGTCTTGGGTATCAAGAAATTCTTTCAGAGAATGGATTGTTTCCTCCTGTTGGTGTAAGTGAGACATAGCATAGGGTGAGTTCTTTTCTCATCTCGGACGCTACCTTGAAACAATTCTGCGAAATTACCACCTTCATAGTTCGCTACACAACCATTCTTTTCGTGATAATTTAAAATCTAGTCAAGATTTAACCCCATTTAATAAGGGGTTTTACATTGAGCTTCTCAGCTTATGATAAAGAAATGAATTTCTAGCTGTTTGAACTTGGGATGTTTTAAATGGATCATAGTTGTTTTGTTTATTTACTTGATTATTAAAATTAAAGTGTCGAATGATCTGCCTTTACATAGCTTGTCTGTTACCTGCCGATCATTGCTATCTTTTAAATATGAGAAACTGAAATAGTTTTTGACTATGCAGGCGTTAAAGATGCAAGCGACAAGAAAATTTTGGTGGACATGTTATTCTGGGCAGTTGACAATGCTGCACCCGCTAATTATTTATTAATTTCCGGTGATCGGGACTTTTCAAATGCCCTGCATCAGTTACGTATGCGTAAGTATAATATTCTTTTAGCAAAACCTCAAATGGCATCGATTTCACTCGTTAACGCTGCTACTAGCATATGGCTCTGGACGAGTCTCTTGGCCGGAGGACCACCGCTACTGAAAAATGATTCTGTTCATAATAGTGTTAGTTCTTCATCCAATTCAAAACTTTCGAATGTCTCAGTTTCCGAAACTACCTCGGTATGCAAACCAATGGACAAGTCTCCTAGCAAGGGAAGAGAGTCCGACCTTATAACTAAAGGGGAGCAAATTCATCAGAAAGTTAGCCAAATTTTTGTACCACAAGAAGATCAGAGGAAGGCAAGACAAAACAAAGACCCACAAGTATCTTCGAGTTCTTATAAGTTCCAACCTTGGTTGACTGAGCAAAAATCAAATGACACCAATGTTAACAATCCTCATGCTTACCTTAATGGGTCTGCACCTGTGGTGTCTGTTGGTGAGTGGGAAAACCAAAAGTTGCATGGATCTTATGATTTATTGCAATGCCCAGGCAGTGCCATTGTAATTGCCATAAATACTCTTAGAAGGGAGAAGATTTTGCCAACTGAAGTAAATATTGCTGACTGCATTCGCTATGGAGACGTAAAAAACAACAATATTGATGTTAAAAAAGCTCTGAATATTGCTGTTAAGCAGAAGATGGCAATTAAGCAAAATCTAGGTGTGTTGCAAGTTTACTTGGGAAAGGATGAGAAACTATGGGATTGTGTTGATCCTTTAGGGGGAAATACTAACGAGTACAAAAGAGCAGAGTGGAAGAAAATCCAGCAATTTCTAGCTTCCTCCACCGGGCAATCTGCACTAATGGCTTCGCAGTGCAGGTAATAGTTCCTTACTGACTTCGTTTAAATTGCTTTCGACTTTTGATTATTTGGGGTTTTCTTTGTCGGCGAAAATACCATTTTGTATTACCATGTATCAACTATTAAATATTAAAAATTAGTACACCAACCTTTTCGCTTCCTAAAACGTCTAGGAAAAAAAGACTTATACGCTTGCTGACGATGAAAAACATCCCAAAATGAAAGGGTTTCTCATTGGGCTTACTTGGACGTATAAGTGTTTGACATCCACCAGTTAGGCACTAGTATGTGCAAGTGCAACAACCTTTCAAG
Source organism: Primula vulgaris (assembly GCA_963920805.1). NCBI lineage: Eukaryota > Viridiplantae > Streptophyta > Magnoliopsida > Ericales > Primulaceae > Primula > Primula vulgaris. The sequence goes on along the minus strand of OY987216.1, from coordinate 3,642,364 downwards.
ATTTTGTATTCAGATAGCAATCTTCACAAAGATGAACAATTATACCAGCTTATCAGAATTACCATTGCTAAGGTTTAAAAATTAGTCTTGGTGGGCTAATTACTCAATTTTTCATGAACTGGTTCTTAGTACATCAGCTTAATCTAACAATTAATGCATAATAGTACATTGAATTTATAAAAGTATGGCCACTGATTATTACAATCTCCTAGGTTGGTCTACAAAAGGGATATTTTTCCTATTTAGTATACTGCATGGATTCGAATAAGATTAAAAGTTGATTTCTCATACCAAGTTAGGCTCCAAAATTATTTCTTACTGTTTTTTTTTTGTTATGTACAATTAGGTATGAAGCAGCTACTATTATGAAGGATATGTGCTTGAAAGACCTTTCTCTGGGTGATGTAATTCGTGTCTTACACTTAATTGTTGAAGAAAAGAAGTGGATAACACATATGGGTTTAGGATGGCAGCCCTTAAATTTTTCCCTTCCTGAGTCCAGTCCATGTTCAGAGTCTGCACCTATGATGTCTGATGGTGGGTGGGAAAACCAAAAGTTACATGGACCAGGCAGTGCCATTGTAATTGCCATAAATACTCTTAGAAGGGAGAAGATTTTGCCAACTGAAGTAAATATTGCTGACTGCATTCGCTATGGAGACGTAAAAAACAACAATATTGATGTTAAAAATGCTCTGAATATTGCTGTTAAGCAGAAGATGGCAATTAAGCAAAATCTAGGTGTGTTGCAAGTTTACTTGGGAAAGGATGAGAAACTATGGGATTGTGTTGATCCTTTAGGGGGAAATACTAACGAGTACAAAAGAGCAGAGTGGAAGAAAATCCAGCAATTTCTAGCTTCCTCCACCGGGCAATCTGCACTAATGGCTTCGCAGTGCAGGTAATAGTTCCTTACTGACTTCGTTTAAATTGCTTTCGACTTTTGATTATTTGGGGTTTTCTTTGTCGGCGAAAATACCATTTTGTATTACCATGTATCAACTATTAAATATTAAAAATTAGTACACCAACCTTTTCGCTTCCTAAAACGTATAGGAAAAAAAGACTTATACGCTTGCTGACGATGAAAAACATCCCAAAATGAAAGGGTTTCTCATTGGACTTACTTGGACGTATAGGTGTTTGACATCCACCAGTTAGGCACTAGTATGTGCAAGTGCAACAACCTTTCAAGATTTTGTATTTAGATAGCAATCTTCACAAACATGAACAATTATACCAGGTTATCAGAACTACCATTGCTAAGGTTTAAAAATTAGTCTTGGTGGGCTAATTACTCAATTTTTCATGAACTGGTTCTTAGTACATCAGCTTAATCTAACAATCAATGCATAATAGTACATTGAATTTATAAAAGTATGGCTACTGATTATTACAATCTGCTAGGTTGGTCTACAAAAGGGATATTTTTCCTATTTAGTATACTACATGGATTCGAATAAGATTAAAGTTGATTTCTCATACCAAGTTAGGCTCCAAAGTTATTTCTTACTGTTTTTTTTTGTTATGTACAATTAGGTATGAAGCAGCTACTATTATGAAGGATATGTGCTTGAAAGACCTTTCTATGGGTGATGTAATTCGTGTCTTACACTTAATTGTTGAAGAAAAGAAGTGGATAACACATATGGGTTTAGGATGGCAGCCCTTAAATTTTTCCCTTCCTGAGTCCAGTCCATGTTCAGAGTCTGCACCTATGATGTCTGATGGTGGGAGGAAAAACCAAAAGTTACATGGACCAGGTGGCATTGTAATTGCCATAAAGACTCTTAAAAGGGAGAAGATTTTGCCAACTGAAGTAAATATTGCTGACTGCATTCGCTCTGGAGACGTAAAAAACAACAATATTGATGTTAAAAAAGCTCTGAATATTGCTGTTAAGCAGAAGATGGTAATTAAGAAAAATCTAGGTGTGTTGCAAGTTTACTTGGGAAAAGATGAGAAACTATGGGATTGTGTCGATCCTTTAGGGGAAAATACTAAAAAGTACAAAAGAGCAGAGTGGAAGAAAATCCAGCAATTTCTAGCTTCCTCCACCGGGCAATCTGCACTAATGGCTTCGCAGTGCAGGTAATAGTTCCTTACTGACTTCGTTTAAATTGCTTTCGACTTTTGATTATTTGGGGTTTTCTTTGTCAGCGAAAATACCATTTTGTATTACCATGTATCAACTATTAAATATTAAAAATTAGTACACCAACCTTTTCGCTTCCTAAAACGTCTAGGAAAAAAAGACTTATACGCTTGCTGACGATGAAAAACATCCTAAAATGAAAGGGTTTCTCATTGGGCTTACTTGGACGTATAGTTGTTTGACATCCACCAGTTATACACGAGTATGTGCAAGTGCAACAACCTTTCAAGATTTTGTATTCAGATAGCAATCTTCACAAACATGAACAATTATACCAGCTTATCAGAATTACCATTGCTAAGGTTTAAAAATTAGTCTTGGTGGGCTAATTACTCAATTTTTCATAAACTGGTTCTTAGTACATCAGCTTAATCTAACAATTAATACATAATAGTACATTGAATTTATAAAAGTATGGCTACTGATTATTACAATCTGCTAGGTTGATCTACAAAAGGGATATTTTTCCTATTTAGTATACTACTGATTATTAAATTGCTTTTGAGTTTTGATTCTTTGGGTTTTTCTTTGTTGAGGAAAATGTCACTTTTGTATACCATGCATCACCTTTTAAATTTTAAAAATCAGCACCCCAACCTCTTCGCTTCCTAAGACGTCTTGGGAAAAAGGATTAAACGCTTGCTGACGACGGAAAGCATCCCAAATGAAAGGGATTCATTGTGGATTTACTTAGAATAATAGGTGTTTGACATTCACCAGTTAGTTACCAAGTATGTGCAACAACCTTTCAAGATTTTCTATTCAGAATTACCATTGCTAAGGTTTAAAAATTAGTCTTGGTGGGCTACTTACTCGATTTTTCATTAACTGGTGCGTAGTACATCAGCTTAATCTAACAATTAATGCATAACAGTACATTGAATTTATAAAAGTATGGCTACTGATTATTACAATCTGCTAGGTTGGTCTACAAAAGGGATATTTTTCCTATTTAGTGTAATACTACATGAATTCGAATAAGACACAAAATTGATTTCTCCTACCAGGTTAGGCTTCAAACTGTTTTTTTTTGTTATGTACAACTAGGTATGAAGCAGCTACTATCATGAGGGATATGTGCTTGAAAGACCTTTCTCTGGGTGATGTAATTCGTGTCTTACACTTAATTGTTGAAGAAAAGAAGTGGATAATACATCTGGGTTTAGGATGGCAGCCCTTAAAAATTTCCCTTCATGAGTCCAGTCCATGTTCATCGTCTGCACCTATGATTCCTGATGGTGGGTGGGAAAACTAAAAGTTGCCTGGGAAAACGAAAAACTATCTATGACTCTTAAGTTCGTACACATTCTTTGAACTTGCTAACTTGTCATCACAAGATACATTATCACGCTATTACATCCTTTTAAGTAGTTGTGCCGGTGCCTTTATGGGTATTCCTTTTCTTTTTTAAAATCCCAATATCGAATAGATGGCTGACTCGGGCTATGGTACTACAATCTGAAACATCAAACTGAATTTGTAGGCTACCAATCCTTGAAAAGTTGTGATGGGGTTACCAATGAGTGCGGCTTTTACTTTTTTTGGCAAGTAGAGGGAGTTTGTTCTGTTTTGGTGAGTCAAATACAAATTGATGAATTGTTTGCTGTAGAAGAGCATCTCGATATACTTGTGGAACAGTAGCAACGCCAAGGTAGTTGTTGCCAGTGGATGTCATCTTTGTTTCACTTCCGAATTTGGTGGTTTTTATATTTACATTTTGCACCCCTTGGGCAATTATCGGCAAAAACTAATACCAAATCCATATTACATTTTTTGTGATTAATTTTGGTACATGAGAAGATCTGTGATGCTACAAGGATGTTTGATTAGGGATTTAGGGTATCTCGAGAAGGGCAAGGACCAACTTATATACCATGTGACCGAACAATTCAATACATGAAAAGATCTGCACCTCCTGAGGGGTATGTGGTAAATATTATCTTCTGGAGATAAGAAAGTATATATTCAAGATTTTGACTGTTCAAGAACGCTTCTGGTATTTTTATGTTGGTGTTTGAGGCCATGGCCTATATGTTTACCTGTTTATTGTTTTCCTTCTTTCTATGGACCGAGAACTAAATAGTATCCATTATTGGAATTGTTCATTAATATTATATGTTTTCGAACCTTACTATGCTGAACATTTCTACATTTACAGCTTTGTTAAAAACGTCTTGTCCTATGTGGTTTAGGGTATCTCGAGATTTTGACTGTTCAAGAACGCTTCTGGTATTTTTATGTTGGTGTTTGAGGCCATGGCCTATATGTTTACCTGCTTATTGTTTTCCTTCTTTCTATGGACCGAGAACTAAATAGTATCCATTATTGGAATTGTTCATTAATATTATATGCTTTCGAACCCTACTATGCTGAACATTTCTACATTTACAGCTTTGTTAAAAACGTCTTGTCCTATGTGGTTTAGTCTTTTTTTTTTAAACCTGCTTCGCATACGTCAGGGTTCGAACCCTGATAGTGAGCGTGGTATACTCAGGTACCAACCACTATGTGGTTTAGTCTCTTTTACCTTGTTTAGGGTAAAAGTTTATCAAATGTTTGGACTGTCAATTATCAGTTAGTTTTTTCCCCTCAGTTTCTTGAGCTACGTACGTGACTGTTTAATTTGCATAAGTTTGGAATACTTTTACGGTTTTGTTTTGATTTCTCTTTTTTTTTTTTTTTTTGAGAATCTAAAAATAAATAAAAAATGTTCATTTGGTGTTTGCTGATTTCTTTTATATGTTGTTTCCTTCAAATATTACACATAACTTCATCACTCCTTAATCTACACCGGTTTTAATTTTATTAAAATACAAACTCTGTTTGTAATGCTCACATTTTGGAAGTAGTATAAACATAATTAGTTATCGTTGTCTAGTAGTGATCGATGATGTAGACGATTGTTTCGCTGACATTGGCGGTGAAAGTTTTTTTTTTGGTAATCAAGCAGTGAAAGAAATTATGTACATGATTACTAGTTTTGAATATCGTTCGATAAGATGAGCTTGTTTTTGTTACATATAACTAAAATAGCAGTGGCGGATCCAACATGTGCGGATTTAGAAGAATTATGTTTTCGTATATATTTTGTAGCATAAGTGAGTTAGCTTTTTTTTCTTTTTTTATTGATAATTAATAGACCTGTAAACCTGCTTCGCAGGCACCAGGGCTCAAACCTTGGTGGTGAGCGTGATATACTCAGATACAACCACTTGGACCATCCACTTTTGCTCAGCATAAGTGAGAGTTAGCTTAGTTGGCAACCTAGCCAAGATAAGGTGCATTTATGGCACTCTTGCCTGAGTTCGATACTCGGTGCATGCATAAAATATTTAATTTTTGTAAGCATTTCTCTTTTTGAAGAATAATCATATAATTTGCATAATTAGAAGAAAATTTGGCTTAGGTTCTTCCAATACCTTTATAAAAGCATTGATAATTTACCATTTTTTTATTTTCTTGATCAACATTCTAGATTTATTCCTTTTCATCTGTTTATTTGTTTTCAATTACTATCATATAAACTATTTGATCATTTAAAATATTATTTATCTTTTGTATAATAAACTATTATATGTCTTTTTTATATAGTTGGTTGAAGATTTCATCCTTTAATATATAAAACATGATAATTTAACACAGAAAACTAATATATTTGTTTTTAGATATTCAAATTCTTTTTCTCTATTCAAAGCAACAACAGGTCGTAAAGCAAATTAATTTCTATTTGGTTTCTTCCGTTAGTACGTACTTAATCAATAATTAATTTTTGTTAACCATATCATTGTTGAGTAACTAGTAATGAAATATTTGCTTAAGATATTTAGAGCAAAATAAGTTATTTTATTTCAAGAATTGTTATAAAAACACTATGCACAGTTTTTGTTAGGATACAAAAAATGTTCACCCGCATCTTGTTATGAACTTTCACAAAATTTACCTTTAACTCGTTTTTTAAGTGTAAAAAGAAAGCTTGTGGTTTCTATCGTAGTGGAGCCCCGCTCAACCCAAATCCTACCTCCGCCCCTGTAAACTAGTATACTCTTTTTTCCGTGGCGTTGAAAACCCATATTTTTTTATATTCTAACACGAATTTGTATATATGTTTGGTAAAGGTAGAAGAAAGTCTATTAGAGCTAGTAAAAAGTTGATAGAACGATTTATGTCCCATAATTAGTATAAGTAACTATACTTTTAGGGTTATTGAAATACATGCAGCTAGGTTATATAATATAGAAGTCGTAGTTTTAGCTAGACAATTTTTATTTTTCTTAAGGAGATAGGAAACATGAATTTGACTTGTTTACTTATCCCCTTTTGTAATTTGGTATGGTTTTTGTTGTGTATAAATAAACGAGGACAGCACCATTAATTGAGATGGAGTGCCTCTTTGGAACAGTAATCTTATTTGACTGTTTATGTTACAGTCGTCTTAACCACCGTTAGATTAAGAAATGAATGGTTAGATAATATTTTTTAATAACGAATTTATTTTTTCTAAGTTGTTACATAATTAAATTCTCATACGGTTTTCATCCAAATGACCGATTCTACTTTTGAAACTTTTATGAAGAAATAATTAATTTTGTTCTGATCAGCATAGCAAGAAGTAAACTAGTATGGTTACCAAATTTAATACTACTATGTTTATAAGAAAATAGAAAAGGTCATATTTAATAATTAATTAAAGGGTCAATTAATAAAAACATACGCTATCGCTATTATATTACCAAAAACATACCCTCAAAAATTAAATTATCAAAAACATACCTATATATACTTATTATTTTTCTAATTCTAATCAAACCATAATTTAAGCTATCTCTCTCCGCAACTCTCTCTCTCTAATCGCACATCTCTCTCTAACACACGATAATCGCACTCTTTCTAACACGTGCTAATCACCCATCTCTCTCTAAAAATGATTAAAAACTCACAAAATATGCATATGTTAATTATAAAACGTCATACCCTAATTTCAAAAACTTCATACCATATTTCAAAAACTTCATACCCTAATTTAAAAACTCCATACCCTAATTTCAAAACTTCATATCCTAATTTCAAAACTTGATATCCTAATTTTAAAATTTCATACCCTAATTTCAAAACTTCATACCCTACATATGAATTTCTCTCAATATTGTACATATGGATTCTTCTCTTTCAACTTGAAACCCACAATGTTTACAATAGTCTCAAAACTCAATAAATAGAAAACAATCTCACCAATTTCATATATTTTTCATATATTATGGGGTATCAAATAGTGTAATATTTGTGTATTACGTATGTATATATCTGTATTTATATGTATATGGATATCTATATAATCTAGATGGTGTTCGGTAGTTAGTGGGTTCGGTAGTTAGTGGCGGATTTTCGTGATGGAGGAAGGGAGATAGATAGAGTGGGATATTAAAAAAAGATACATGGAAGATGAGAGAGAGAGTAATATCAGATAGAGATAAAAATAAAAATTGATGAGAGAGAACAACGAAGATATAATATAAGAATTGATGAGAAAGAAGAATGGAGGAGAGTGAGAGTAAGATGAGAGAGAGATAAAGAAAAGAATAAACAGTATTAAATTTAAATTTGTTTGGTATGTTTTTGATAGTTAAAGTTGTAATGGTATGTTTTTATTAATTTAATTTCAAAAGTAGTATGTTTTGTTAATTTATCATTAATTAAAAAGTACTCAGACCAAATTTTACATGGACTCGAATTAGTAGCAACACGTTTTCTAATGACAAATCATTAATTTCCATCCGTTCCCATTTAATTGTCTATTACGAAACTAAGTTTAATTTTGACCATTGACCGGCTTATAACTTGTATCAAAATTGTCATAATAATTTTGTTTTAAATCTAATCATAAAATTTAACATTTGAACTATATGATCAACTTTTGAAAATTTTCATTCCGACAATTTTGATACAAGTTTTTGACCGGTCAAAATTGCACGTAATGGACAATTAAATAGGAACAGAGGGAGGAGTACTTTAACTCATTTGATTTTAGCGTGTTCTATTGACTCTCTTGATGGACATATAAATTATAATCTTAATATAGGTGGTTAGGGTTTAATATGCAAATATAGTTACTTATAATTATGGTTTACTTTACGTTCTTGTTTCTTTTTGCTACATGCATGCAATCTTGCATGTACTTACATACACAATATGTGCATTTTTTTTTTGTCGGTTTACTTAAAATCTTGTGTATATTTTTTTGGTACAGTTGATGAGTTCTTGCTACGCACAGGTAATCTTGCATGTACTGGGTAATTAGTTGACAATATATATATATTGGGATTACAAAAATAAAATATAAATTGACAGTATACTGGGTTAGTTGACGGGTTGGTATAGTTTTGTGCATGTATGTTGAGATAATATTTAGTTTAACTGATTTGATTTGTCGACATTTTTTTTTTCCATAAATACAAATCAAAATAAAAACAAAATTAAATTGTAATTTACGAGTTTTGAACCCATGCTTTCTTATGTTGAATACCAAACTAATCTATCATTCGAGCTATTGCAACACATTGTAAACTAATTGATGTTTAATATTTTTATTTTAACTATACAGTATATTAAAAATATAGGCAGGTGTTGCCCGTATTTTTTTCGGATCAATTGCTCAAGGCCTAAGTCTTATTCGACTTGGGCCTGAGCTGCCCCTGATTATAATCTTAATTGGTAATTAGGGTTTACTTGACTCATTCGATAGTTTACTACATATACATACGTACAATCTCGTATAATTGCGGCTTGAGTTTTAAAGAGTCAATCACGTCCGATGTACTGATAGTTTATTACTGTATATAATACGTATTTCATATTGTTAGATTTTGGCTCTGTGATTTGGAACATTTTTTTTAAGTCAAAATCTTATTTTTAGAATCATTGGCAAAAGATCTTGATTTTAAAAAGCTGCTGAAAAGTGTTTGGAACAGATTTAAAATATACATGTTTTTTCAAAATTGTATGTGGTCTTTGTTGGAAAATTAGTAATTTTCATGAAGTGAATGCTTTTAATTAGTGGTTACTAATAAGCTTTATTTCCCCTTTTAATGAGTGTAGTTATTTGTAAAAGGAGTTACAAAATTTGCATGCTTAAAACTATGGTCTTTGTCCATTTTGTTTAAAGGACTTTTCCATGAAAAACATAAGATACATGCCATACACATTTTCACACATACACATGCATACATATATAGAGAGAGTACCGCACCACCAACGGCCCGACCGTGGCTCGGTGCCGTTTCCGTCGAGTCACATGCGATAGACGTTGTACCTTGGGAACGAAGTGCCCCATGTAGCCAGAAGCAGAGGTGGCGGGACAAATATCGTTTAAGGGAAACTGCTTGCAGTTACCTCGTCTCGGACTTTAGTCCATTTCGGTATCATTTACATTATTTTACGTTAATTCTTGTAATTGATATTTATATATTTGAGGAAACCATTTTCTGTTTATTTGTCCATTTCTTTTCCGTAGAAATTATTGTATTTATTTACAACGTACCCAACAATCTTAAACGATATTCTTTATGTTTCGTACGTTAATACAATAATTTTGATTTTTGGATAAACAGAAAATTATTTTTTGTTATCGTAGAAGATCTGTCTTCTTAGAGTTGTGAGTTGGTTGGTTTCTTGGACCGGTCAATGTTATATTTGTTTTCTGTATGGTACATGGAATTGGTATCCTAAGTTTTCGTCTAGTAATATTGGGATTTATTAGGATACCACAGTACACTCAACTGATAGAAATTTGGTATTATGATGGTTTGGTAATTTTACATTTGATGTAACCTACTATTTAGTAATAATTTACTGGAAAGGAGATTAATCCAACACATATTCTATATCATTTTTTTAAGCTAGGTTCTGTACAATTAGTTTATGTTGTAAGCATAGAACTTTGTGGAGTTAGAAATGATAGTTTCTGTAACCTTATAATTTCAGATTTTCCGAAGGCTTTTTTATGTGTTACATGTATTAAGTATTAATACACGTTTAGTTTGAGTACTACTTAATTATGAGTTATTTCGTAGTAAAAACTGAAACGGGTAATTAAAATGGCTCATGACTAAATGCATAAGTTACATTCTGAAATTTATGACACCATTTATAAAATTGTGATGTATAATATGTGTTATGTATCACGTGTATGAATGTTTGTGCCAGTTCCAAGCATGTGTATGTGTGTGAATATGTGTAGAATTAAATTTGTACCATTTGTTATGGTTGGTGTTGTTGTATATATTTGCATTAAATAAAATACATGTAAAATTGGGTCATGGCTTGAATTCCAATTTAAATGAGTTATATGAGTGTAATTGGACGTTATAAGCATGTGCTATACTATTTGGCTGTGTTTTTAGAATATTTATCATCATTTAGATTTTGAGAAAATCTATAGTTTTTATTTTGGTGAGTAATGGCTGCATGTTTACTTTGTATACTTGCATGATTCGCATTAGACCAGATTGGTGCTAAGATTGGTGCTAATGTTAATTCTTGTTTGCTGGTTCTGTTGTACTAAATTACTAATGGACTACAAGAATTTTTCACTTTCTGTAATTTCCTCGTGTGTATGTATGGAAGCATATTAAGTTATGTACATGTTATTGTTTTCCTATGAGATACATTTCTAATGGTGTGAGGTCCACACATGATTAGAAATATTGCAGCAGATTATATATTACACTGTAGTAATATTATGTGTGAGGCCCATTAATGAGTACAATAATGACCATGTATTGGTTCTGCTTTAATTGTTTTGACGTTTTTGGTGAAAACTTCAATAGTTTGTTACTATTTATTTAGTAAGCAATGAGCCTTATAGTAACCTTGCCGTTTTATGTGGTATATCAACTGGCATTATAAATAATTTGAAACTTGTGTTACGTTTTAGTCCGGTAATTTGAGTCTGGTTTATGTAACAAGTATAGTTAGTAGTTACTGAGTATATTAATTTGGTTTGTGCAACCGTGTCATCCGATTGAGCCGCATGTATAAGTAGGACTTGATATAATCATACTGCCTTGTTAATGAAATTGTTATAACCATATTATATTGTTACCCGGTTTATATATGTTTATTATTTTCATGTTAATAAAGGACTAACAATTTCCAATGAGTATTTGTGTAGATATGGATCTCTAACATGTAATTGGAGGATTGGTGATTATTCGAAACAGTTCTAGTAAAAGCCATTAAATTGGCGATTACGACAGAACTGGTTTCGAAATAGTTCTTGTAAAACCATTTTCTGATTTTCAGAATTTGGGGCTTACGACAGAACTGGTTGAATTCTGAGATTGTCCTGTGTAAAATCAGATTTATCTGGTGTTTACGGCTGAATAAATCTTTCAGAATTCGATAATCTTTTTCGGGAATGAACTAAAATACTCTTGCAAAATCAGTTTCTTGAAACCATGCGTGGTTATAGAAATTTGGTGTTTGCGAAGGAGGAGTTTTAGTTTCATTTTTCGAAATTAGATTGTCGTGTTTGTTATTTGAGATAACAAACAGTTTTCTGCGGGAAATGTCCGGAACACAATGGGTGCTGGAACTGACCAGAACATTGTGGGTGCCGGTGTAACTCCTATTAATTTTGCATGTGTGCATATTAATGAGAGGGGTTACAAATTTGAAACGACCATTATTAAATACATTTATTTGGTGAAATAATGGGTCGTACCTCCGTATTAATTGTGATTTATTGCAATTTAATTTGGAGGGTCACAAAATTTGTAACGGTAATCATTAATGAGATTAATGACGAGTGTTTATAACTTATTATTAATTGTGATTAATCGCAATTTAATTTGGAGAGTTATAAAGCATTGTAACGACAGTCGTTGTTGACATTTATGGAAATCTTTATTAGCTATCTACGAATTGCATTGACGAGTAGTTTACATATTTGGATGAAAGGTTATTTAATAACAAACTTTGTTCATCCAAGAGCAAATAATTTGATAATTGGACAAATTATAAATGGCCGTTGAGTTTTATTTTAAGAATAAACAAGTATCGGCTATTTTATTATTTGTTGAAATAACATCTTATTATTTTATTGAAATAACATTTAATAATTCGTTGAATTAACATTTTATTAGTTTGTTGAAAGAACATTTAATAATTTGTTGACATAACATATTATTAACTTGTTGAAATAACATATTATGAATATGTTGTGGTTACTATTATTGAGAATAGTAATTGAGTAATAATATATTACTATTATTGGGGGAGAACCCCGAGGGTCCCACAAATGTGGGGGTAACCCGTCGATCATGTAGATCGAGAATCTAAACGTACCCAAAAGCGCCTACGGGCGAGTGGGAGAAAACCTAACGGTTCAGTGGTATGGACTTAAAACGTCTGAAATAAATGATATCGTTTCATTTACCACATTGAAATCGATTAAGTTTCTCTATAACAGTATGCATGTTCTGAGTGAGGACAAAAGAGAATTCACGAACTGTGGGGGCGTTAATGTGTGGAAACGTTTTAAACGTTTGGAAATCCACTAACAAGTGCAAGCATACAAATCTGAATCATGACTAGTGGTTTTTGAAACCTAAAGGGCAGTAGCCTTTCGGTAGCCAAAACACTAGGATCAAATTGTGATAAGTTTGTTTGTTTGTGGCAATACATGAGTGACTATTTGTTCAAAATGAGCATTTTAGTCGATACTCTTGTGGTCAATAATGACATGTTGAATTATTCAACCAAGTCACTGATTTGACATGATATAGTAGGTGATGAAAATATAAAAGATTAAATGTTTTATTTTTCTAAATCTATTATTTAAATTGAAACACAAATATGAGTTTGTGTTTGAAGCAATGTATTGCTAAGTCTTCAGTTCGAAGTTTCGAACGGAGTACATAAACAAATGGTTCGATGCATTTGAGATGAGTGCATGTAACGCCCCGGCCCTACGGACCGAACCGCCACGCCCGTATCAACAATATTGTCCGCTTTGGCACAACTTCCCAGGGGGGTCACCCATCCTGGTACTACTCCAGGCTAAGCACGCTTAACCGTGGAGTTTCGTCCTCGCTATTGTGCCGCACGGCTTTAAAAGGCCTTGTTGATAGGAAATGGATCTTTAAGCTCATATACCACACGAGTACTCTCATATCTGGGCGATGTGGGACTGACGCACAACACCGCACCACAGAATTTCCTTCCTGGAAATCTGGGTCGTCACAATCACCCTCCCTTTAGGCACGACGTCCTCGTCGGGCACGTCGTCCTTCAGGGGTCCACACACACGTGCTAGTCCCCACATTTCCTGCCAGATAGAGGCTCTGATACCATCTGTAACGCCCCGGCCCTACGGACCGAACCGCCACGCCCGTATCAACAATATTGTCTGCTTTGGCACAACTTCCCAGGGGGGTCACCCATCCTGGTACTACTCCAGGCTAAGCACACTTAACCGTGGAGTTCCGTCCTCGCTATTGTGCCGCACGGCTTTAAAAGGCCTTGTTGATAGGAAATGGATCTTTAAGCTCATATACCATACGAGTACTCTCATATCTGGGCGATGTGGGACTGACGCACAACACCGCACCACAGAATTTCCTTCCTGGAAATCTGGGTCGTCACAGTGCAAAACCAAGAAGGGTTTTAAAAGATATTTCCTCAATTTATTGATGGATGTATTAAACACTGATATGTCTACTTGATGAGAAGTAAAGATAAATCAGCCGAGATATTCATTCAAGTAAGAATGAATACGTGAATTCTATTGTTGAGGATTATGGCTTGTCAGAAAACAAGTTTAATCATGGGTGTTCTGTTGTGTTAATCTACCAACTTTAATCCAATGATTAAGTGTTAATCATTAAATGATAGACTATTTTTGGAAGTGTTAGATATTGTCTAACTAGTTCCGAAATGGTATATTCACATGGATATGAATACATGATCAGTGTGATTGAAACGGTGAATATGAGACACCGTTCACATAATTGTGTTGATGGAATGACACCAATCGTTAAAGAACGACTTATTATGCTCTCGAGCAAAAATGTAGTTCTTAAACGATGAATATCATGTCGATAAGTTCAGGATTAAACTCTGAATTTGTACGGGAAGTGAGCTTTCCGCAGGCTATGTGTTGAACAAACTATCGCTTAGGAAGTTGGACCAAACAGTCAGAATTATAGAAGGCATGATGTCTGACTATAAGTTCATGAAAGTTTGGTGCTACCTAAGAAAGGTCTCAATCTTGTTCCTTGAAGGATTTGGATATGATCGAAAACGGTAGATTGTGTGTTCATCGGATAAGCACAAAATATAGTGCTGATCGGTTTCTAGTGCATAAGTCAGATGACTTAGGTGCATATAGAGTTCTATGTCCGAGAAGCATATTTTCTAAAAGAAAAGCCTTCCCGTAAAAAACTCTAACGCCTGGCGAGTGTGATCAATACGTTGAGGGTTCAAAGCATTACGCTACCCAAGACAAGTGAACACTCAAACGGTACTGGAAAAATGGGGAAAATGAATCTTTTAAGTAAGATGAAGTTCATCGGCATGGTAAAAGGGTAAGTAATGAAACTTCCTTTGTCCCTTGACCTTCATGAGTGAAGGTGAATCGACGATATTGAAATAATCAATGTTATCCATATAATGTGTATATGGAAAGATGCCATCAACAATGAGGTTGATAGGCACGTGAGAAATAAAGTCAATTACTTTAAGTAAAACTGACGGTTTTGATAATTTTAATGTCTATACTCTAATCTCTATAAAAAAGGACGCATCATTAATTAATGAGAACATGTGTTTTATAAATTGAGATCTAGAGAATTAGGAACAACTCATTGGGTCGTGGTTCCGTGTAAAGTAAGCCAAGGTGCGAAAACTTGTTAAGTCGTTATATGGACTAAAACAAACACCTAACTTATCATAGGTAGTCTCTTGTGCGTCAAGAACTGCACTAGACCAGTTATAGCCAACTCAGTGAGCAGACTCAGTAGGTTTGCCAATGAGGCTTCTCAGATACATGAGATATACTGCCAATCATGAACTGCGTTATACGAGATGTCCAAAATGTTTGGAGGGTATTTAGATACCAAGTGTATCTCGAACTTTAACAGTACAAGGTCCATTAGTGGATATGTTTGTACTTAAAGAGGTTGCAGTCTTATGGAAGTCTGTAAAATAGACCTGCATAGTTGGAGAAACTGTAGAGTTAGAATTCATAACGTTGAATTAAGCTACAGAAGAGGCAGATTCGCTGAGAAGTCTTGGGAGGTATTCCAAGTGGCCAAAATCTGTTCCCGCAATAAACGTGTACTGCTGCAGTCAGTCAGTTATTAAACGGGATCAGAATAATTTGTATAATGGAAAGTCCCGACAAAGTCATGACATATTCGTCGGAGACACAAATCCGTAAGAGGAATTGCTAGCAAAAATTGTGGTATCCTTAGACTTTGCAAGGTCTAAGGATAATAATGCGGATCCATATACAAAATGCTTGACTCGTGGAGGAGTTGGAGCATCATCGAGGGAAATGGGGTTTGAAGCCCAATAAATTGGAAACCTTCGCATAGGTAACCCAACCTTAACTGGAAACTTCAGTCTCGGGTTCAATGGGAAACTGAATTGTGCGGGTAACCGAACAAAGCACTCGAGAACATAAGTTCTCAGCCCATTTCTATGATGAAAGAGTGATAGACCTGTACCATTTTAAGGGTGAGCATAAGGCTCTTAATGAATCAAGTATCTCGAAGGTCGAGTGGGGTGAGTCAGGACACCCTTGACTTGAAAATCACCTATAACGAGTGTGTATGGCCGATACTATGTGATGATCTAGGGCTAAATCACTAAAGCACTTGGTTGAATTTGCCAAGGCAGTCCAGGGCCAAATATGGACAACAACCAAAGGGCTTAGTAAGTGGTGTAGAGAGGACACTGTGTGAGTATTACCCTGGTATGCACAAACGCTAAAGGGTTCAAGGCTTTAAGGCTACCCAATAGTAGCATATCATATTTTACATCACTATGGCAGGTTCAAGGCGCGCGCTACCTGTCCTTATGCAGTGAATTCTCGTGGTTCTCTCGATTGCATTTAGTTGCACATTGCATGTTTTAATCGCATTCATGTGGGGGATTGTTGGAAAATTAGTAATTTTCATGAAGTGAATGCTTTTAATTAGTGGTTACTAATAAGCTTTATTTCCCCTTTTAATGAGTGTAGTTATTTGTAAAAGGAGTTACAAAATTTGCATGCTTAAAACTATGGTCTTTGTCCATTTTGTTTAAAGGACTTTTCCATGAAAAACATAAGATACATGCCATACACATTTTCACACAGACACATGCATACAAATAGAGAGAGAGTACCGCACCACCAACGGCCCGACCGTGGCTCGGTGCCGTTTCCGCCGAGTCACATGCGATAGACGTTGTACCTTGGGAACGAAGTGCCCCATGTAGCCAGAAGCAGAGGTGGCGGGACAAATATCGTTTAAGGGAAACTGCTTGCAGTTACCTCGTCTCGGACTTTAGTCCATTTCGGTATCATTTACATTATTTTACGTTAATTCTTGTAATTGATATTTATATATTTGAGGAAACCATTTTCTGTTTATTTGTCCATTTCTTTTCCGTAGAAATTATTGTATTTATTTACAACGTACCCAACAGTCTTAACTTCTTTGATTTTAGATTTTTAATAAAAGAAAACAAATAACTATCCTCGTTATAAGATAAATGTTACTCAGCAAATCATTATATATCAAAGATAATGAAGTAATGTTAATTTGATGAGAAAAAGAATAATAAAGTTTATATGATGTGTGATATCATGAATTGGCAGATATGTAATATATACGTGGAGTTATTTTTAGTTTGATGGACTTTATCAGAGTAGTAATCAAGGACAAATCAGAATATGAGAAAGTAGTGTATCTGAATCACTGTATCGAGCCAAACGTTTGTATTCTCAACGAAGTAATTTCACTCTGTTTGTATATACGGAGCGGTATATGAACTATGGAGACACTGTAGAGTGTGAATGATATCTTAAATCCGATGAATTTCTCATCTTGATGATTGTTCGTAATCATTATTTCCTTCTAAAATTGATAAGTTAATCGAGATGATAATTGTATCAAGTAGTCACCTGTCTTTGCATATCCTATTCAACTATGTTACCCAACTTTCATTGTATCCTTTTTCGAATTGGAAAACTGAAATAATTTGCATTATGTAGGCAAAGATGCGAGTGACAAGAGAATTTTAGTGGATATGCTACTATGGGCAGTCGACAATGCTCTGCTCCTGCTAACTTTATGTTAATTTCTGGTGATCGGGATTTTTCAAACGCTTTACATCAATTAAGCCAGAGGAATTACAACATTCTCCTTGCACAACTGCCAGATGCTGCTGCTCCACTTGCCATTGCCGCTAGTAGTGTATGGCTTTAGACTAGTCTTCACGTTGGAGGACCTCCTCTTCCAAGAACCGCCTCGTCATTTAATTCAGAATCTTCAATTAGTTCGGTTTCAGAATCTACCTCTATAAGCAAACCAATAAAGATGCCTCCTAGCATTGGCAAAGGATCCAGGTCTAAAAAGATAAAAACGATATATCAGGAGAAAGAGAGTCGATCTTCTATGTCAGAAACTAATGTTTCTGTTAGGACCAGATTCCTGGTCTAAATTCTATTTGTTGTCTAATGGTTTTCACTAAATAATCCTATCTGTTTATTATGAACTAAGACAGGTGTTGTTAGGTTTCAAGCAATGTTGCAACCTCAGTTACAACCTATGTTGATAGGTTTCTAGTAATGTTGTAAGCTCAGTTACAACCACAGTTAGAACCTGCTTAGATAGCGTTGGTGGTTTCAAGTACCAGTTGCAACCTCAGTTGCAACCACAGTTCCAACCTGCTGCTCAGCAGAATTCTGTCTAGTTCTGTAAAACTGCATAACTGTTCTTTATTGATTAATATTTGTTCTACAGTATGCAGGATATATTCTCATATGATCTTAAAGGTTTAATATGCGTAAATTGAGAATATCAAAGTGTTAAGGAAAGATGTTTTCTAAAAGATATAAAGAGATAAGTTTATAAGGTTATGTTTCCTTTTAAATATGATCTCTATTCTTATGCTTGTCCTTATCACTTGTTTAAATCTTTGATCTTTATATATTCAGTATAATTCGTTTAAAGATTGAATGTAATATGGAGTTAGGTGTTTCATATATATATGGAAAGATATTATCTCTAAAAGATATTATCTTTATAAGTTTCCTAGTTATAGGAAAAGACTAACTCGTACTTTCAAGCTTGTTATTAAACAGGTATTAACCAAAGATGATCGGAGTCAATCCACGCTGAAGAGTTTGCTCATACATGGAAAGATTGAAGCCAATCAAAAGAAGTCAAAGCAATCATAAAAGATATTGAAGCAATAAGATTGTTTTACTTGTATAAATAGTTGATAACCTAGCTTGTAAAAAGTGTGTGTTCTAAACTATAAAGAACTCATTCTTGAGAGAATACACGTGAGCTTTTAAAAAGAAAACAATGGTGGGATGCCATTGATTTATACGTGATAGTTATAGAGTAGGAGCAATATAGAGATAGGTAGAAAAACCTAGAGGGATTCTGAGAGTTTTTCATTAAGACTTGAGTCCTATATTGTAAGCTTTTATAATATCATAATCTGGGTAAGTGCCCCGGAGACGTAGCCTAGTTAGGTGAATTCCGTTGTTAAATATGCTTGTGATCTATTTTAAGTACATTTAACTTTTTACAGTTCAGTCCATTTAATACACTAGGTTCTAACTGTGGTTGCAACCTCACTTAGAACCTTACTGCAAAACTGCAACTAGAACAGCGGATAGGAATTTCAATTGGTATTAGAGCTTTACACTAGACCTTACTTAGTGTGGATCCTGTGTTCTAGTAAAAATGGACTTAATGAGGGAAGGAAACGCTTTTAACAAACCTCCATTGCTTGAAGGAGGAGTAAACTATGGAGTATGGAAGATCAGAATGAGGTCCTTCATCAAACAGCAGAATGAACATGCATGGAAAACTGTGATGTATGGATGGGAGGCTCCAACTACCATTGATAGTGAAGGAGAACTGGTTTTTATACCTGAAGACAGATGGTCTGCTGATGAAGACAGAAAATCAAGTGCCAACTCAACAGCCATAAACTTGATTTTTGCTGGTGTAACTCTCAGTGTATTCAGGTATATCTCTCACTGTGAAACTGCCAAAGAGGCATGAGATATTTTGGAAGTTACTTTTGAAGGAACTACCAAAGTAAAAGCTTTCAAACTTCAACAGTTAACTACTCAATTTGAAAACCTAAGAATGGAGGAAGATGAAAACATTGAACAATTTAATGGTAGAATCTGCCACATTGCTCATCAAGCTGGAACCTTAGGTGAAAAATACAGTGATGCTAAACTTGTTAAGAAAACTCTTAGGTCACTTCCAGAAAGGTTTGAAATAAAAGTTACAGCTATTGAAGAATCAACAGACTTAGATAATCTTAAACTTGAAGAACTTATAGGAAATCTAAGCACTCATGAGCTGAAATTTTTTAAACATAAAAGACCAGAAAAGGGAATAGCATTTCAGGCTAAGAAATCTGAACCTAATGTCTGTGATAAAATAAGTGATGAAGAACAGCTAGCTTTCTTTGCTAAAAAGGTTTTCAAAAAGTTTTACAAGAGAAAAGAGGATGATACTGGTTCTTCTAAAAACTTTCAGAAAAGGGATAACCAATTTAAGACAGAATCCAGGTTCAATAATAACTCTACAGGAAAGTGGAATTCTAAAGAGAAGGATAACAAAGATTATAAGCCTAAAGAGATTCAGTGTAGAGAATGTAGAGGCTTTGGTCATATTCAGGCTGAGTGTGCAAATACTTTAAAAAGGAACAAAAATGCCTATATAACCACTCATAGTGATAGTGATTCTGAGAGCAACAGTGATGAAGAGGATGATTCTAATTTTGTTAATTTTATGGGAATAATCACTGAAAAAGAACCTACTTATGAAAGTGACTGTGAACATGTTTCAACCATAGTTACAACCACTCTTGAAACCTACAGCAGTGATGAGGAAGAACCTTCTGATGAAGACATTTCTCAGCAATATCTTGTTCTTTATGAAAAGTATAAATGTCTGAGTAAACAATCCTTGATCATAAGCAAACTTAATGTTAATCTAAAGGATGAGGTTAAAAGTCTTACTGAGAAGCTGAACTTACAACTGGCTGAACTTACTGAAACTAAAAAGAAAATAAAACTGATGAATGTTTCTGCTTCAGAAAAATTAGATGACATGCTGTCATATTCTAGAGGCTCTAAAGATATCAGTGGTCTAGGTTACTATGGTGGTAAGAGTACAGGAAAAACCATCTTTATTGAAGCTGTTGATAAAGCTAAAACTCAGGTTTTTAATAAGTTTAACTATAAGGTTAGAAGCTCAGTTGCAACCAAGGTTGCAACCAGGAATAAAACTCAAGTTTTTGAGAAGAAGGTTAGAAGTACAGTTGCAACTAGAGATGCAACCACAGTTGCAACCAAAAATAAACTGAATAGCTATGAGGTTAAATCTACTTTTAGAGCTAAACTGTGTAACTTCTGTAAAAGATCTGGTCATGTAGAAATCCAGTGTTATTTAAAGAAGAACAGAAGGTACATTTCACAGAAGACCTGGTTGGCTTCTATCAATAAAAAATTGATCTGGGTCTGGATTGTTAAAGAAAAATCTACCTCTATTGCTAATAATAAAGCTGTCATTACTTTCTTGAATGCTGTTACTTCTAATTATTGGTATTTTGACAGTGGTTGCTCTAAGCACATGACAGGTACTGCAAGTTTCCTAAAAAATGTCACTAATCTCACAGGGAACACTGTTGTGTTTGGAGGAGGAGATACTGGTAGAATTGTTGGTAAAGGTACCTTAAACAAACCTGGAATGCCAAATATTGATGATGTTTTTCTGGTAGATGGTCTAAAAGCTAATCTTATCAGTATTAGTCAACTATGTGATAACAAGATGATTGTCAAGTTTAACAAAGATAAGTGTCTAATTACTGATCTTAACAATGATGTGGTCATGACTGGAATTAGATCAACAAACAGTTGTTATGTGTTTGAAAAAGCTGAAAAAGAGTTGCCTCAGAATAGGTGTAATCAAGCTATCACTAATAATTTTGATATTTGGCATAAAAGGCTTGGTCATGTGAACTACAAAACCTTAGATAAGCTTGTTAGAGAAGAGTTGATAAGAGGTATTCCTAAACTAAGTGCTAAAACTCAAAGTGTCTGTGGTGATTGTGCAGTTGGCAAACAAACTAAGAGTATTCACAAAAGTATAAGTCAAATCTACACTAAGAGAGTCCTTGAACTTCTTCATATTGACTTAATGGGTCCTATTCAAACTGCTAGTATAGGTGGCAAGAAGTACATTTTAGTTGTTGTAGATGATTTCTCTAGACACTCTTGGGTAGTTTTCTTAAAAGATAAATCTGAAACTTTTGATCTCTTTAAAACTTTGTGCTTAAAACTACAACTTGAAAAAGGTACAACCAGTGGCAACATTGCTAGGGTAATAAGTGATCATGGAACAGAATTTGAAAACAGTAAGTTTAGAGAATTTTGCAACTCCTTAGGTATAAGTCATGAGTTCTCTGCTCCTAAGACTCCACAGCAAAATGGCATAGTTGAAAGAAAAAATAGAACTATTCAGGAAATGGCTAGAGTCATGCTTAATTCTAAGAAACTTGCCAACAGATTTAGGGCTGAAGCTGTTAATACTGCCTGTCATATAGTTAATAGAGTTTACATTACTAAAGGCACTTCCATGACAGCTTATGAACTATGGAAAGGTAGAAAACCAAATGTTAAGTATTTTCAAGTCTTTGGGTGTGTCTGTTACATTCTAAGAGATAGAGAGCATCTTGGTAAATTTGACTCTAAAAGTGATAAAGGGATCTTTCTTGGGTATGCTCAGAATAGTAGAGCATTTAGAGTCTTCAATCAAAGAACAAACTGTGTTATGGAATCTTATAATGTGTTATTTGATGACCTAAAAACTGTTGATGAGATTACAGGTGATAATGAACAGCCTGAGATTGCAGAAAAAGAGAAAGAAGAAATTTAACAAACTGGAAGTCCCATAGTGGTTGGAAGTCCAGTTGCAACTGAGGTTACAACTGAGGTTGGAACTGAGGTTGGAACCGCAGTTGAAACCCAGAATTCAACAGAATCTGAAGAAGAAGAAGGAAGATCTGATATCCCATCTACAAGCAAGCCACGCTATGTAAGGACTCAGAAAAACTACTCTCTTGACAATGTCATAGGAGAAGTCACTTCAGGTATGAAAACCAGAGGTAAAAGAAATAATGTTGTTCACTTTGCTTGTTATATTTCTCAGCTAGAACCTAAGAATATAAAATAAGCTCTAGAAGATAGTGAATGGATTTTAGCTATGCAGGATGAATTGTCTCAATTTGAGAGAAATGATGTATGAACTTTAGTACCCAGACCTTCTAATAAAAATGTTATAGGGACTAAATGGATTTTTAGAAATAAAAGTGATGAGGATGTAGTGATTATCAGGAATAAATCTAGGTTGGTAGCTCAGGGTTATACACAAATTGAGGGAATTGACTTTGATGAAACCTTTGCTCCTGTAGCTAGAATTGAATCCATTAGAATGCTATTATCTCTTGCATGTCTGTATGATTTTAAACTGTTTCAACTTGACATAAAGAGTACTTTTCTGAATGGTGTGATTAATGAAGAGGTTTATGTCTGTCAACCTAAGGGATTTGAAGATCCTAACTTTCCTGAACATGTTTATTTGCTGAAAAAGGCCTTGTATGGTCTTAAGCAAGCTCCTAGAGCTTGGTATGATAGATTAACCAAGTTTTTGCTTGAAAAAGGTTTTAACAGAGGGGGAGTTGATAAAACTCTGTTTACCAAGAAAACTACAAAGGATATAATAATTGCTCAAATCTATGTTGATGACATTGTTTTTGGCTCTACTTCCAATAAGAGAATAGAAGAATTCATTTCTGATATGAAGAATGAATTTGAAATGAGTGGTGGAGGTGAACTAACTTACTTTCTAGGATTGCAAGTTAAACAGAATGAGAAAGGCATTTTTCTATGCCAAAGTAAGTATGCAGACAATCTTGTTAAGAAGTTTGGTCTGGGTGAGAGTAAAGAGAAGAGAACCCCTATGAGTACTACTCTTAAACTGTCTAAAAATGATAAAGGAAAAAGTGTCTGTCCCAGTCTTTATAGATCCATGATTGGAAGTTTGCTATATTTGACTGCTAGTAGATCAGACCTTTGCTTAAGTGTAGGAGTTTGTGCCAGATATCAGGCAAATCCTTTAGAACCTCATCTTCTAGCTGTCAAAAGAATTCTAAGGTATGTAAAAGGAACACTTCACCTAGGCCTATGGTATTCTAAAGATACAAACCATTTTCTAAGTGGCTACTGTGATGCTGATTGGGCAGGAAACATAGATGATAGAAAGAGTACTTCTGGTGGTTGTTTTTATTTTGGAAACAACCTTGTTTCTTGGTTCAGTAAAAAGCAAAATTGCATATATTTATCTACTGCTGAGGCAGAATATGTTGCAGCTGGAAGTGGATGCACTCAACTTATTTGGATGAAACAGATGTTAACTGATTATAATGTTAAACAAGAAATTTTAACTTTGTTTTGTGATAACAAAAGTGCTATAGATTTAGCTAATAATCCAGTTCAACATTCCAGAACTAAACATATTGATCTAAGGCATCATTTTATTAGAGAACTAGTTCAAGAAAAGAGCTTAATTTTAGAACATGTTTCAACTGAAAGACAATTAGCAGATATTTTCACAAAACCCCTTGATACAAACAAGTTTGAATCATTAAGAAGTGACATAGGGGTATGTCATTATCAATCTAATTGAATATTCTTGCTAAATATGTCTGTATTGAGTACCTTCAATAATTTTTATTTCTAAGGTTAAGTCTTAATTGAGCTATGATGTTTTTGTTTTGAAAAAGCCGCTTTTTGGTGTCTCAAAAACAGATGTGAGGTAACTTGTCCTTGAAAACCTCTCTGGTAATAGAGTTACAAGCACAAAGTGCAATTTTTTTTAGCTGGTTGCAACATCAGTTGGAACCTTATGCTCTCAATAGGTGGTTGGAAGTTCAGTTACAACTCCAGTTGAAACCTCGTGTTAAAATATACTGGTTGCAAGCTCAGTTGCAACATCAGTTGAAACCTCAGTCTATTCTATAACTGCCAAGACAAAGTCTTGTTATTTTTGACATCACTTATACTCTTTCCTTGCTGAGGTCATCAAACTAGTTTTTGTGTAGAGATAAAAACGGATTTGCTCAATTTAAGCTCCTAAAATTTAATCTTTATTAGAGTTATTCTTTGATAAACATATTTTCTTGAGTAAATTGCTAGATTTTTGTTTCAAAAGCTTAAATATCTGTCTAATTGCTATCTTTATCTTGAATCAAGTCAAATTTCCTTAAAAGCTTCAACTCTTGAATTTTCAAATTTTGGGTATATCTGTTTACAAGGAATGTTGATCTTTATTTATTGCTTGATTTATCTGTCTGAAAAACTGTTTCCATCATGATTTCTTTGTATTTTAAAATTGATTCTGTTTCAAAATTGATTTGAGTGTATCTTTTTCTAATTGTAAAAAGATTTGGACTTTATTGCTATTTATACTCAACTCTTTTTATATCCAAAATCAATTACAATAATCACAATTACTCTCTCTCTCTTTCTATTTAACAAAGAAACCCTAAGTTTTTTAGAAACCCACACACCGAAGTTCTCAGTGCAGTTCCAACCGTAGTTGAAACCATGTATTCAGACATACCTCGTGACTAGTTTGTCTGGCTTATGACAAATAGGGGGAGATGAGTTTATGGTTCATTTTAATGTTTACAGTTTCAAGTTTTAATTTCAATTTCAAACTTTATGTTGCTGTTTTAAATTTCAGTTACAATTGCTATATTAAGACTATTCTGTGCCAGCATTGTTTGGCCTTACAATTTCTGCAATTTGTTTTTTGAAGTATGACTATGTTTGAAATTAAATCTGTTCTGAAACTCTGTGAATGGATACATTCTGTGCTTATATGATACCTGCTATTCTAACTTGCAGGGGGAGCTAAATAGGTGTTACAAAAGCACTGATAAATGAAATACAGTAAAAGACTGTACTGCTAACTTATTGCAGGTGGATTAGTGTTTATATAAACTTAGATGATTTGTCAAAACCAATGACAAAGGGGGAGATTGTTATGACCAGATTCCTGGTCTAAATTCTATTTGTTGTCTAATGGTTTTCACTAAATAATCCTATCTGTTTATTATGAACTAAGACAGGTGTTGTTAGGTTTCAAGCAATGTTGCAACCTCAGTTACAACCTATGTTGATAGGTTTCTAGTAATGTTGTAAGCTCAGTTACAACCACAGTTAGAACCTGCTTAGATAGCGTTGGTGGTTTCAAGTACCAGTTGCAACCTCAGTTGCAACCACAGTTCCAACCTGCTGCTCAGCAGAATTCTGTCTAGTTCTGTAAAACTGCATAACTGTTCTTTATTGATTAATATTTGTTCTACAGTATGCAGGATATATTCTCATATGATCTTAAAGGTTTAATATGCGTAAATTGAGGATATCAAAGTGTTAAGCAAAGATGTTTTCTAAAACATATAAAGAGATAAGTTTATAAGGTTATGTTTCCTTTTAAATATGATCTCTATTCTTATGCTTGTCCTTATCACTTGTTTCAATCTTTGATCTTTATATATTCAGTATAATTCGTTTAAAGATTGAATGTAATATGGAGTTAGTTGTTTCATATATATATGGAAAGATATTATCTCTAAAAGATATTATCTTTATATGTTTCCTAGTTATAGGAAAAGACTAACTCGTACTTTCAAGCTTGTTATTAAACAGGTATTAACCAAAGATGATTGGAGTCAATCCACGCTGAAGAGTTTGCTCATACATGGAAAGATTGAAGCCAATCAAAAGAAGTCAAAGCAATCATAAAAGATATTGAAGCAATAAGATTGTTTTACTTGTATAAATAGTTGATAACCTAGCTTGTAAAAAGTGTGTGTTCTAAACTATAAAGAACTCATTCTTGAGAGAATACACGTGAGCTTTTAAAAAGAAAACAATGGTGGGATGCCATTGATTTATACGTGATAGTTATAGAGTAGGAGCAATATAGAGATAGGCAGAAAAAGCTAGAGGGATTCTGAGAGTTTTTCATTAAAACTTGAGTCCTATATTGTAAGCTTTTATAATATCATAATCTGGATAAGTGCCCCGGAGACGTAGCCTAGTTAGGTGAACTCCGTTGTTAAATGTGCTTGTGATCTATTTTAAGTACATTTAACTTTTTACAGTTCAGTCCATTTAATACACTAGGTTCTAACTGTGGTTGCAACCTCACTTGAAACCTTACTGCAAAACTGCAACTAGAACAACGGATAGGAATTTCAGTTTTCCCTGAGGTTCATAGTGATCTTAGCAAACTAACCCTACTTAAACCTTCGGATATTTGTGGAAAACAATATAAAGACCATGAACATATGCACGCCAATCATTCTTCACAGACAATGGGACCAATTAATGTCTCTTTGAAACTAACTAACCAAATTCCGACTTCAAAGCCAATAAGACCAAATAACTGCTATCATCCACATACTTTGCGACCATGTAATTTCCCCACACCAGATCCTCGGACACAGGCCTCTAACCCCGTTTATTCAAGGGATCAAGGACCATATAACTTGGGCATTCCAAGGTATGTAGCAGATAAAAGAAGCAAATATAGTTTTCCCTCTCGAAACCATCAAAATTCAACTCAAGCACCAAATTTGCCGGACAACAAGTCAGTTTACAGTGGAAACTCAACTGGGCTTGATCTTCTACCTTCTGAAGATGTGCGTGAACTAGTTGATGTTGTTTTAGTTGCCTCGAGGACACTAGAAAGAGAGAGGATATAGCCAACTGAAGAGAATATTACTGATTGCATTCGTTATGGAGACATGAAAAACAGCGATGTTGGTGTTAAAGAAGCTCTAGACATTGCTATTAAGGAGCAGGTGGTAATTAAATATATTTTTTATTATGTTGAAAAGAATGAGAATGTATGGAAATGGGATTGTGTTATCCCGTCAATGGGATATCGCGGCGACTACCCAAAAGCTAAGTGGGATGAGATCAAGAAGTTTCTAGCTTCTTCAGTTGGCCGATCAGCAATATTGGCTTCACACTGCAGGTAACGTATTTATAGTTTATTGGTTTAATGTTCTTTTGCTTCTGTTACGTATCATTCCAAGCTCATAGTGCTCGCAAAACCTTTTTTGCTTTTTTGGGCAAAAGAAACTTGAAAGTTTACTTCTTCCGTAAATTTTTATTTGCATGCTCAAACGCTTATAGGGCCTTTTTATGATGCGATTGATATGAATACGGTACATTCATTTGTTTTCTCATACTGAGTTAGGCTCGATAGATATGTCTAATCTTATAATATATTTATTTGATATGTATCAACCTTCAGGTATGAAGCAGCTTATATCATGAAAACTATGTGCTTGAAAGATCTTTTTCTGGGTGAAGTAATTCAAATATTACACATGGTAAGCAAGAAAAAGTGGATAACACATCAGAGTTCAGAGTGGCAGCCCTTAAAGATCATCCTCCCAGTGTCTAGCCCTTGTTTAGGGTCTTTACCTGGTAAATAACCATATAAAACTGCTTTTATCGTCGGAACGAGGCACTTAGGTTAGATTTGTTTTTGTTTTTTTTGTCGTTCCGAGCACTTGCACTGCATTAGGAATATGGGGATTTTCCACTCATAGCTGCCCTTTTTAGTTTATTTAAGCTGTGATATTGCAATAGATCGATCAAGTTACAATGAAGAGGTACAACTACACTTGATAGTGTGATAAAAAACATTGCGAAAGATTTTCTTGGATGAAGCACTGACGGAAATGAGAGACATGGTAGAAGGTCAAGAGTATTTGATATTTATTATTTACGGTCATTTCTGGCTATTTTGTTTTGTTTTTTTACATGTGGATCAACGGATTCTCGTCTCAGATCAAGAATTGTGTTTATAGCTGTTGGGAAGTTTACTTTGCAAGGGACCAAGTGGTTGCATGGAGGGACAACTTGGCTCTGTTAGTTTATCTTTAAATTCAATGTCTTTTACTTGAGATTCATCTGGACGAAGCAGTGTAACGTGCTTTACTGTTAAGTTTCAAGAGATACCTTTGCAGCTTTGCTGTTACATCCTTTTATTAGCTGAGTAGGTAGCTTTAGGTGGTTTTTTATTTCGTTTTTCATTTCGGATAGATAGCTAAGTTGTGAGCGTGGTAATATCCACGATCCTGATGGAAGGAATCTCCTGGGAGAAGGTGGAAATTTTAGCCACAGTATTTATGGTTATCAACATGTTTTTAGATGGATAATAGTAGACATCCGCCATTTTGGACATAGCAGTGTTTTTCTATTGTGCAGCCCATACTTTGTTTTATTTATGAGACAACAATGAAGCGGAGAACTAGCCTACGCATACGTACTGGTACTTGTGGAACATTAGCCGAGTATGGATCGATTGTACGTGGCGAAGCGAAGTGAATATAAATTCAATACACAAGAAGATATGCGACACTGGAGTTGTATCTGATTGGGATATATCCAGAAGGATGAATACCAATTGATATATCATGAACCAACAGACAATTTGAAAGCACATGAGTTGACACTCCTGTTGTTTAGATAGTTACAAGTATAAGCGGATTGAGTTTCTTATCTGCACATTATTCGCAACGGCAACAGGTCTTCAGTATCACTTCTTAGTTGCAAGTTAGAAACTCGAAATAATGGAGACAAAAAGAGGATAGCCAGGGAAGAAGCAGTGGAAGGGAAGAGACACGATTTCTATTGTGTCGATAACAATCTCATGCTTTGCTTCGTCCCGTCTACACTCGACTTTAATATATCGTCCCCAAAAAAAAGTAACTAGATACATAAAAAAATTTATTTAAATTTGCAGCAACCCTGTGGACCCAATTGATTATAGTATATAGACTATATAAGCTTAATAAGTATGTACTGTTTTGTTATTGTTATTGTTATTGCACTAATTTATATCTTAAGCAAAGGAAAAATGTGGTTGGTAGGTTCGAAGAAAGGTTATAGTGTCTGAGAACGCTATCAAACTGACCACTGTTTTGTTGACAAAATTCAATTCGTTTTTTTAGAGAAATTAATAAATTGAAATGCTATGTTCATCGTCCATGGGGGTGACAGATATACCATCCAACTAACAGTAATAATTAGTAGAATATTGGCTCATAATTGTGTCTTATTATATTAGATAATTTGTAAATATACCCATAATGAGCATCTTGGGAAACGAAAAAGGTCATTAGCCCATGCTCAACTCTCAACATTTTAGGTTGATGTATATTCGTGCATTATTATTTATTACAACTTTATACGGTCTATGTTGCGCAAGTAATTCACATAAATTTCAGTTACGGGCAGGGCAGAACAAACAGATGCACGAGTCAGATGCATAGCACGTTCCACTCTGTGGTATCCGGTACTGAGGATTGCCATTACACGGGTCCTTAGTGATAACGTGGCCAATCTCTGATGGACAATCACCTGAGCTTTGGTACTGGCGGTTTATGTAAGAAGATACTTGTAAGCGTACATACTCGGGGTCTCTACAACCCCATGAGTTATATAAATATGGGTTTCGGAATCGCACTGGATATGGGTTAACCCCGGGAAAACACATCTCGAAGTCGTAGCAGTCTCTAACTTTTACATATTCAAGCAGGCGATCTGTATCTGCATCAGTATTTGCTACACAATATGTCTTTTTCTGGCACACACAGTTTGTCGTAACCGGTGCCTTCCTCTTCAAGAAAGAATGGATAAAATTATAATTATTTCACAATCACAGAGGAATGCAATATGCTTAAGACATTAAGGGGGTGATTACTGCACAATATACAAAAATTTCCAGTTTTTTTATGGGGAAAGTTAGACTTTTTCTTCTTCTTATTTTTTGATTATAAACTTTGAAGGTAACAGAACTTAAACCTTAGTGGTGAGCTTAGTACATAACAATTAAGATCGTAAGTAACTACGAGATTAATGTTTAATGTTCAGGCAAGATATAAATTTGTTTTTTCAGAAACTTGATGCCAATGAAGAAAAAAAAAACTAATTTCATTACTCGTTAATAATAGTAATTCGTAATACCGGGTGGAAAGAAAAATCAGAAACATCAATTTAATAACCGGTCTAGTTCTTACCTTTTCTCGATAACCTTTGACAACTTGACTTCGAATAGCAGAATTAGCTATTGGTGCCATTATATCTACACAAATTTTGCAATCACGATTGGTGTTAGGGGTAATGATATTACATACGAGCAAAAGTTAATGAATTTGTTTTGAATCTAATTATACTTCTGGATTTAAATGACAAAATCCGTTTCAAGTTCACCGATTTTTATTCTTAAGTACTAATTAACACGTACATGTTTCGACTTGTAAGTCATCTTTTAGCGTACATTGCATCCTCTTTTTTTATTTTCAATCATATACTAATTTTATTTTTTAAAATGAGATGCTAAAAGATCTACCTGCAGATGATTTGGCAGAACATATGAAGAGAGCTGCAAAGCAAATGAACAAAATTATCGTTGGCATGTCCATTTGATCCACCTTCAGTGATTAGTCCAAATTCAAAATATGAAGTTTTAAATTTCATAGAAGCTCAAATATTTATATGTATAGTTCAGTAGTAGAATTAATTAACTATCTTGGGCGTTACTGATCTGAATACTTTACTGGTGTAACATTAAATAAGCTAATTAATAAGATGGTTATTTTTTGTCTTGCAACATTATGAATAAATAGAAGCAGCTGCTCTCAAAATTATAACAACTTGAAAGTTGGAGGCCTAGCTAGTCAATTTCCAAACCTTAGGAATTGCTAAATAGTTATTTACTGGAACTTCTACGGAATTCAAAAATTCATCAAAAAAAAGTCGACCGTATCCACGAATTTGGAAGCGGCCAATTGACCATCTTTCGTTACAAGCTAGAAGAAGGTTTGTTTTGCACATTCTGTCCTGCAACAATCTTTCATAAGTGAACATATAATTACAACATCAGAGTGAAGGTAACCGACATTTTACTATTGAACGATGAAAAAAGCTTCATTTGACTCTTGATTAACCATGGGACGATAAATTACATCATTATAAACACTGCGAATGTGAATTTATCTCAAGTTCATCAGTAGCTGAACTTTTGTCCGTCTTTACAAGCTTCAATTCGTGAACCTGTTACACTAACACAATTGGAATTAATTAGCCATTATAATTAAAGAAAGTATGAATGCAGTTATTTAACTTTGAAGAGTCGTTGTTTTTCTAAAATCGACTGCTAACTCCTACAGGAAAACGTAATTTTAGAGATTTTAAGAGGAAGTAGAGCGAGGAGAGCCAGGGAAGAGGCAGTGCAGGAGAAGAGAAACGACTTTCTATTGGGTCGATAATAGTCTCGTCTCATGCTCCGTCTCGTCCCTGTCTATCCTCTTCGATCTATAAATTAAAAACCACATCATAAAAACATAACAATGTAACAAGATGCTCTAAATATTAAGCCAAAACTTCTACAAGTCAATGGAGCTAGTGTTAAATATATAGAAATGAGTGATGATACAAATTTTATGATTTGTAGAATTAAGGCTCGAGGTTTTATATAGTTATAAATCGAATTGAGTTTTGGTAGTACATAAGCTTGTCCTAGCAATAGTACTACAACTATTCCAACAATAGAAGTACTTTTTATTTTTGCATCATGTTTAGTACTTTGTACTACTATCTACAATCTAAAAGACCAAAAACGTACTTCCCATTGGTTAGGCTGGAAAGTAGTTGAGCGTGTTTGAAAACGAATAATTGATCAACTAGTACAAGATTCAGAATAGTATTTACTTACAATGGCGTGTTTTTATATTACTAAATTAAAACAACACATTCTTTGTTCTTCTTGTAGTTTCTAAATTGAGGTTACAGCTACCATGATACAAAGGTAATTTAATTCTCAGTCGACCGGAAATCGCTTATGCATCACCCTTTCAAAACGAGGTCGCTCTCCATACTCCAGCACAGCTAAAAAATTACATAATTCCGCACGATATTATCTTTATCTAAGCAAAAAATCTTCCTTTGGAATTGATGCATGGTGATGGTCGATTAACCTCGAGTATGTTGGAAGAACTTAATATCCTATCGATTGGTTATGAAATAATTACTGGATAAAAACAAAATCGTTAAATAGGCTTGACAACCAGATTTACTTATCTCCGACTACTTAATTCCTACATTATTATAGATCTCTACTTTATTAAATCTCCCAAGTTTATACTATGTATTATTTTTTAACTATTTTTCGGTGATTTTGACTTCTCTGTCATTAGAAGAAGGAACTAGCCAGCACATCCGGGGGATTTTTGTTCATTTCAGAAACGGGGAAAAGGAGAGAAACACCGTACTGCAGTAATTTATCATTTCAAAACAAAAATGGATATAGTTTCCAAATTTACTCAGTGTCGCCAAAAGAGATCCGGATATGTACATACGAAATTAGAACCTCAAAAGTAAAAAGAACACAGAAAAGTTGAATTAAGATCATATTGTACACATCAAAAAATCAAAGCAACCAACTGCTTCATTCAACATATTTTAAAAAATCCCATGTATTCTTTCTTGATGATGCAATAGTTCCTTAACAAACATGCAAAAGATAAACATGCCCAACAAGAGAGCAAATATCAAGTACATCAGGCACCGTAAAATGTCGACTAGATTTTCCTTGTAATAGAATGCAATTTCCTCGAGATTCAAAAGGTCAAATTTGCATTATTAATCTCTGTTTATTTACATGCGCCAATGCTTTCCTTCAGTAATTAAATCCAATGATCAGTGCTCAAGACTACCACTTAACAAGGAAGTAGCATGAAGTATTGAAGTTGCAACAAACAACAATAAGAGATGAGAAGTTTTAAACAGAAACCCACAAGTTTTAGTTCACGGGTGTAGGCTGAAAAGGAGCCACCGATAACACATAATTTGCCAAGTATCAAAAAAAAAAAAAAAAAACTACTTTTGCACACATATTTGACAAGTGAAGAAAATACTGTTGTCACTTGGTGATTGACAATCATCGTCTTCGCATCCTTCACTTGTCTGAATGCAAGTCTCTCAGAGTTCGGTTCTGCAAAGAAAAAGAAACACACCAGGTCAACACCAAGTCTGGGAAAGAATTTGTGTAAATATGAATCCCAGTCGCACGCCAAATGACGTATATCATCGGTAAATGATGCATAAATGCGAAATCTAGCATCAGAAAATTGATATCACGGTAATCTAAGGTCTCATTTCATCTTTTTCTAATCTTTTGACTGTGTTGGCCAACAGTCCTTTTTATGAATAATACTCCCTCCGTTCCCAGTTAATTGTCCACTACGAAACTACGTGCAATTTAGACCGTCCAATAACTTGTATCAAAATTGTCGGAATGAAAATTTTCAAAAATTAATCATATAGTTCAAACATTAAATTATATGATTTAGTTTTGAAAATTTTCATTTCGACAATTTTGATACATGTTATAAGCCGGTCAAAATTGCATGTAATTTCGTAAAGGACAATTAATTGGGAACGGAGGGAGTATCCCTTAAAAGGAAATGGTGTCGGAATGAAAATTTTCAAAAATTAATCATATAGTTCAAACATTAAATTATATGATTTAGTTTTGAAAATTTTCATTTCGACAATTTTGATACATGTTATAAGCCGGTCAAAATTGCATGTAATTTCGTAAATGACAATTAATTGGGAATGGAGGGAGTATCCCTTAAAAGGAAATGGCCTTCTGGACCGGAGATGTGGGTTACCGTGTGTGGATCTGGGTTTGTCAATTTGGATTCTTCTCCAAGAGTCTAAACAACCTTTGTTACTCGAGCAATTACTTCTTCCACGATCTTTACATTGTGTAAAAACGTGTAAAAACTTGCCATGGAGTGACAGTGAAGAGTGGCTCTACGTTAGTGAGACTGGATCTTTAAATGAGAGTGCTTATTGGACAAAATTGTTCTGGAAAAAAGAAACCTAAACTCCGAGAAATCAAAAACCAGAAACAAAATTCTTAACAAGACTTAACGGCGCAAGGAATCTAAAACTAGCATTCAGAGGCAAGACCATCCTAGATTCTAGCATAAAGAGGACGTTATTTCAAAGGAAGAGTGTTTCACTTGCAGGCAGTAAACTATTAATTTATTTTAAGTGACATTCTCATGGAGTGCACTTGTGAATTAGCTCCTCTATGTGGTCCGCTGCAATTTATGTTTGAGATGTAATTAAAGCAAAATACAAAAGAGTAGTCATAACCAACAAAAAGCATCTTCGAGCATAGCTTATAATAATTCCAATGTTAGTAGTAATTTTTAATCCAACAACAAAAGCATCTTTTAGTAAAGCCCTCCAATGAAGAATATAGTACTTCAAAACACTGTTTTAAAAAGCATGCTTTGTAGTAAAAAAAAGCTCGATTTAAAGCTTAAAAAGCTCGTTTTTCCGCTTTTCAAACCGTTCAAAGTTTACGCTTTTAAAATAGCTCTTGCAAAAACACTTTAGTTAAAATTTCGCTTTTTAAAACACTGCTTCACAATCCAAACAATAAAAGGCATCATAGAGCATGGCTTTGAGAAACCTAATGGAAAACATAATACCTTTTTAATCTGAAAGAGCTGAACAAGTAAAGCCCTCGTTCACGATCTTGGTAATTGCGTCCCTGAATTTATGATAATCACCCAAAGTATTATAAACTTGATGAGATATCCGAGCATACCCAGTAGTGGGATTATCTTTTCCGTCAATAGAAGCTCGGAAATATATTGGCACTTCGACACCAAAAGAATCCCTCAAATAAGCCCTTAATTTCAAACAATCGGAATCACTTTTAATCCCCAAACAAGTTGGGAGACCAACCATTGCCATACTAGAACACATATCTGGTGGTGTGCCAAGACTTGTTCCCCATGTTTTCACCAACATTTTAGCCATCTCAATGACTTTTTCATTATTTCTCTTTCTTATCCCATCAAATCCCCCTTCAAATCTATCAAAAAATTCTAACACTTGTGGTACTACAAGCTGAGAACTGTAATCCCTTGTACCAATCCAGCTACTCTCTATTGCTAATCCATTTCCGTATTCGTGCGAAACCACTGGATGATGCATATCCGCATTTTTTTCCGATTTACGACAATATAAAAATGCGACTGACGGCGGGCAAAAAAACCATTTATGCAAATTACTAGTGTAGAAGTCAGCCCCTATCTCTCTCATATCTACTTTAGTACACCCCATTGCATGGGCAGCGTCTACGAATATCTGATCAACCCCTTCGTCTCTACATATTTTAACCAGTTCTTTCACAGGGATAACGACACTAGGCATGGAAGTGATATGATCTATCACTGCTAACCTAACCCTATGACCATCTGATTTTCCTTTTTCTAGGGCTTTTCGAAATTCGTATATGATTTCTTCGTTAGATGTTACCGGAAAAGGCAACTGAACCTCGAATACTCTGCCACCTGCGCGTGTTACATACGCTTGTACGGATTTTTTTACAGCGCCATACGCGTAATGAAGCATAACTGCTGAATCACCTTGGTCGTATTTTCCCTCAGCAAAGGCCCGCCCAGCTTGTTGAAGAACAATGGCGGCGGCCGTGGTGGCATTGTCGACAATAGATATTTCGTCAACGTGGTCGGCATTGATTAGGTCTTTGATTACTTGCCTGTATAAATGTTAAAATCGATGAAAAACTATAATTCAATATTCAAGTTAAGGAGTATAGAAAAAAAACGTAGATGTTACAGTTTATGGACAAGTGTAATAGGAAGTGATGCTATGTATACATATGTTCTAAGCCTCTAATGCATACTCTATCCAGAAGAGATAATGAGTTGTATAAACCTCGCCTTTGGCCTCCTTCATAGCTAGCTATTAAAAAGGAGTATCTAATGATAAGAGTGTCTACTGGTCCTTCAAAATATCATTGATGGTAAATACAGTACTATTTTACAAAAACCACAGCTATCTTTGTAAGCATATAATTGGAGTTGGAGTTGATCAGGTCTTTGATTACGTGCCTATCTAAGAGTTAAAATTGATGGAAAAACTAAAATTTATAATACAAGTTAAGAAGTTTAGGAACTAGAATTTATAATACAAGTTAAGGAGTCTAGGAAGAAACAAAGGATAAATGTTACAGTTTGTGGACAAGTGTGATAAGAATTGATGCTATGTGCATACGTACTCTAATGCATACAATGCAGATGAGTATGGGTTTCCTTCAATGTTGGTATAGGTTTCATAACCCTCCGCTTTGGCCTCCTACAGAGCGAGCTATTAATAATGAGTTTTCAATGACAGAATGTCTACTGGCGCTTTAAAATGCCATTGATGGTAAATACTTTACAACAGACGCAGCTATCATTGCAAGCATATTATTTTTCTTATTTGCAAAACGGACTCGTATCAAGTTCACACTGGCTTAATTTCCGAACTTAGCTCATAATTTTCACATAATCATATTCAATCAATTACAGCATTATAATCCACGATCGTACTTAATCATTTCTCACTAATTCCAGGTTGGGATCAGAGGACTCTTCCATTAAACTAATGTCAACATTTTAACATCACAATTGTATTTATCACTCACACTAATTCCAAAGTGAGTAAAACAGAATTCACATCCAACTAAAGGCAACATTATAGTTCTCAAATCGTATTCATCTTTTCACATTAATCCCAAAATGGGCTCATACATTTTTTGATAATCAGCTATATTCAAATTTACAGTAGTACAGTACTATAATTTTCACAACTGTATTTATCACCTCTCGCTAATGTAGCAACTAGCTTGCATAAGTTTCACATTAAATTAAATCAAATACTTCTGCTACACCTTACCTTGCATAATAAATTGAAAACACATATTGCAATATGTTGACTGTGGGCTGCAGTCAAATAGCACTTGTAGCCCTTGTGATTGATATCTTAGCTTTAGGCTTTTCCCGGACCAATGGGACACGAAGATGTAAGCTTAAAAAATCATATGCACTTTAAAAATATGTTCAATCACAACAATGACAAGCGGAGATTAACTTTTTTCTGAGGTAGACTAACTTCTTTAAATTAATAACATAAAATGAATAAATGAAAAGGAAAGTTGAGCAAAAGTTAAAATATTAGAAAACTTATATAGCCAAGAGGGTGATCTCACGTTTAAGTCATATATACATCTTTAATTGAGATTATAAGAAGAAGGAAGGAATCCTCTCAGCACTTGCCATCTAAGAGTATCATCGGAGATAGCCACTCCAGTTGCACTAAATTATACTCCTGGAGTACCTATTCCCGTATGTGCGAGCTACAATCGATGGTAAATTCCATCCTAGGGTAATAATTACTCAATCAAATGGAATTAGAAAACAAAAGTTGATCCAAAATTGACAACCTTAGATACACATGTATGTATATATGCATGTGTACAAGTATATGCACAAATACACTTGAGTATACATTACATACATATATACAATTCCTAGTTTTAAAGATGGATAATATATTCTATTGAAGTACTGGTATGCATAAATCTGTATGCGTGAGCTACAATGGACCGTAATTGCTTCAAACTAAGGTAATTAGGTAATAACTATTCATACGAAACAGAAAACAAAAATTGGTGCAAATAAAAATCTTTGAAATACATATATGCATGTATATATAGAGATATGAAATTGAAGTACCCATATCTGTATGCCTGGGCTACAATTGACAGAAATAGCAGCCGCAGGGTAATAACTATCAATTCAAATTAATACAGAAAACAAAAATATGGTACAAATGAAAACTTTTGAGATGCATGCATGCATTAATATACAGAGATATGCAATTTAAGTTCACATATATGTATGCCTGAGCTACATTTGACAGATATAGCAGCCCCATGGCAATAACTACCAATTCAAATTGGTATAGAAAAAACAGAAATTGGTGAGAATGAAAATCTTATAACATATATACGTATGCATGTACATGAATAGATATACAATTGAAGTACCCAACTCCGCGTGCATGACTACAATCAAAGTAATAGCATCTCTAGGGTAATAACAATTAATTCAAAGTGGTGCGGAAAAAAAATGGTGCAAATGACACCCTTATAAACACATACTATATGTTTGTAATTATGAATGTATAGAGACTAGAGATATATAAGGGTGAGCTACAATCTAAGGTAATCACTGCCCTGATACTCTTAACTATTCATTCAAATTGAAATAGAAATAGAAAACAAAAGTTGGTGCAAATGACAAGCTAATTAAGCACATGATATATATGTATGTATGTATATTGTATAGAGATGTACAATATTTAACCTATATCCGTAAGGGTGACGTACAACCGCAGGTAATTGTTGGCCTAATATTATAACAAACCAAATAGAAACAGAAAACAAAAATCGGTGCAATTGACAACCATTTAAAGTTTTAAACACATACATGTATAAAAAGAGATACGATTGAAGTACCCAGATTCATATGCCTGAGCTACAATTGACGTAATTTCCACACTAGAGTAATAAATCCTTATTCAAATTGAAATGGAAAAACAAAAATTGGTGCCACTGAAAACAATTAACACATTTATGTATGTAATACTATGTATATATGTATATATGGGGACATACAATTGAAGTGCCTGCATTCATATAGGTAAGCTGCAATCGATTTAATTTCCGCCCTAGAGTAATAACTTTATAAACACATACTGTATATATCTACGTATGTATAGAAATACACAACAGAACAACCACATCATATGCCTGAGCTATGATCGACGGTAATTGCAGCCCTAATACTCAAACTGTTCATTCAAATACAAAACAAATATTGGTGAAACTGACAACCTTATAAACACATCAAAAGGAGAAACATATGTATATGCAGAGATATAAAATTGAAGTACCCACATTCATATGCGTAAGGTGCAATCAACGAGATTCCCACCCTCAATAATAACTCTTTATTCAAATTGAAATAGATAAAAATTGGTTCAACTGGAAACCTTATATGCACATATATGTAACTATGTATGCATGTATGTGTAGATATATACGTTAAGCAACCACATTCAGATGCGTAAACTACAATCAACGTAATTTTCATCCTAGAGTAATAGCTTCTTATTTAAACTGAAACACAAAACAAAAATTGGTTCAAATGACAAGCTAATTAAGTACCTAGTATATATATGTGAATGTATATATAGAGATATACAATTGAAGTGCCCACATCATATGCATAAGCTGCAATTGAAGTAATTAAGTGCCTGTTTGGCATCAGATTTTTTAGTCAAAAAGTTGCTTAAAAAAAGCAACGAGACAATAGATTGCTTTAAAAAAGTTGTATTGTAGTGTTGGGCATGACCATAGGTTTTTAGTGACTTATAACTTATTTTCTTGGATAAGTCATTGGTCGCCTATTTTACTACAAATTGTACCGAAAAGTTATTATTTACTAAAAACATCCACAAACCCCACTTCTCTGGTAGTCTGGTTTTGAGCTATTTTAGTTTCTTTGACCCAAAAGCTGGTATTTTGAAAACTAAAACATACCAAACACATCCATGGATTTTTTAATCAAAAAGCTAAGAAAAAATTAGTTGCCAAACATACACTAAACTAAGCACATGATATGATTATATGTATATGCATTCATACACACACACGCGCGCGTTCTAAAATGTGAGCCTAAAAATTAGGTGTTGAGACTATGGGCCTAACAGATTAGATGGGATTTAGCGGGTTATGCGGTGATTAAGCGAAATTAGGCAGGATTAGGCGCTAGACACCTATTTCTGCCTACAACCTGCCTTGGGCCTTTTAGAACATTGCAAATATATAGAGAGATAGATAGATACTCCTGTATAATATACATGCATCCATATACACACACATATATGCATTGTTCTAAAAACGTGCCTAGGCGGTACGCAGAGGCTACGAGGCTAACATGTTATGCAGGATTAAAAGATTTGGCGGTGATTAAGCAGATTAGGAGGCAGTTAAGCGGAATTTGTCGTTAGTCACCTATTTCCGCCTAAAACTCACCTTGCGCCTTTTAGAACATTGCATATATAGTATATACTAGCAGAAGGGGACCACACACCGACACACACATATATAAATATATATATATATATAAGTGATGATATAGGTAGAGACTTTTTGACACCCACTAGTACACAACAACATAGAGACTCGTCAGTCAAATGGCACTAGTGTGTGTCAAAAAGTCTATACCTATATCATTACGATATATACATACATACTAGATAGATACACGAGTAATTAAGCGGTGATTAAGGGTAACTAGGCGGAGGTTAAGCGGAATTAGGTGCTAGGAACCTATTTCCATTTAAAATACGCCTTGAACCTTTTAGAACATAGCAATTATATATATATATATATATATATATATATATATATATACCTAGATTTAAGGATGGAGGGCTAGAGGTGATTGAAACTAAAAAACTGACATACCAAAAACACCCATGGATTTTTTTAATTAAAAAGCTAAGAAAAAATCAGTTGCCAAACATACACTAAACTAAGCACATAGTATATATCCATCCACACACACACGTACATTGATATATGATGTGTCTAGATCTAAGGATGAGGGCTGGAGATTAACTCTTTATTCAATCGACGTAATTAAGGGCCTGTTTGGCATCCGATTTTTTGGTCAAAAAGCTGCTTAAAAAAGCAAAAAGAAAAAAGTTTACTTTTAAAAAAAGCTACATTGTAGCGTTTGGCGCCACTGTAGTTTACAACTTATTTTTTTTACTATTTACGTTTGGTCACCTATTTTAATTTTACTTATAAGTAAGTAGTAAATATGCAAACAAATTGTATGTGTATTGAAAAATACAACTGAAGTACACATCCAGTATCCTGAGCTACAATCTACGGTAATTTCCGCCCTAAAGTAATACTTATTCATTCCATTTGAAATACCTATGATTAACCGGTACAAATGAAAACCTTATAAGCACAAGCATGCATGTATGTATAATTGGAGCCCTAACACTCTTAACGAGTAGTGATTCAAATTGAAATAGAGAAACAAAAACCGGCGTATATGACAATCTAATTAAATTAACCACATGGTATTTATAAATATATATATGCATCCATACACACACACACACACACATATATATACACAAGTGATGATATAAGTAGATACTTTTTGACACACACTATTACACAACAGAACACAGACTGGTCGATCAAATTGCATTAGTGTGTGTTAAAAAGTCTCTATATATATCATTACCATATATACATACATATATATATATAGATAGATACTCCCTCCGTTCTCATTTAATTGTCCATTACGAAACTACGTGCAATTTTGACCGGTTTATAACTTATATCAAAATTATCAAAATGATTTTTTTTAAATCTAATCATAAAATTTAGGGGCAATTAACAAAAACATACTCTATCCCTATTATATTAACAAAAACATACCCTCAAAACTTAAATTATCAAAAACATACCTATATATACTTATTATTTCTCTAATTCTAATAAGACCATAATCTAACCTCTCTCTCTAATTTTAAAATGTCATACCCTAATTTTAAAATGCCATACCCTAAATATTCTGAATCACAATCAAATATCTAAAAAAGAGTTCATACCCTGATTTTAGTACTTCATACCCTAATTTCAATACTTCATACCCTAATTTCAAAACTTCACAACTCTCTCTCTAATTGCACATCTCTCTCTCTAACACACGATAATCGCAACTCTTTCTAACACATGCTAATCACCCATCTCTCTCTAAAAATGATTAAAAATTCACAAAATATTCATATGTTAATTATAAAATGTCATACCCTAATCTTAAAATGTCATACCCTAAATATTCTGAATCACAATCAAATATCTAAAAAAAAGTTCATACCCTAATTTCAAAACTTCATACCCTAATTTCAATACTTCATACCCTAATTTCAAAACTTCATACCCTAATTTTAAAACTCCATAACTAATTTCAAAATTTCATACCCTAATTTCAAAACTTCATACCCTACATATGCATTTCTCTCAAAATACCGTACATATGGATTCTACTCCTTCAACTTGAAAAGCACAAGTTTTACAATAGTATCAAAGCTCAATAAATAGAAAACAATCTCAGCAATTTCATATATTTTTCATATATCACGGGGTATCAACCAGTATAATATTTGTGTATTACGTATGTATATATATGTATTTATATGTATATGGATGTTTATATAATTTAGATGGTGTTCGGTAGTTAGTGGCGGGTTTTCGTGGTGGAGGAGGGGAGAGAGATAGAGTGATATAAAAGAAAAATACAGATAACAAGGGAGAAGAGAGAGAGTAAGATCAGAGAGAGATACATAGAAGAATTGGTGAGAGAGAAAAAAATGGAGAGAGATAAAAATGGAGGAGAGAGAGAGAGAGTAAGATGAGAGATAGAGAAAGAAGAGAATAAACAGTATTAAATTTGTTTGGTATGTTTTTGATAATGAAAAGTTTTTGGGTATGTTTTTGTTAATTTAGTTTAAAAAGTAGTATGTTTTGTTAATTTATCCTAAAATTTAATATTTGAACTATATGATAAACTTTTGAACATTCCGACAATTTTGATACAAGTTCTTGGCCGGTCAAAATTGCACGTAGTTTCATAGTGGACAATTAAATAGGAACGGAGGGAGTAGTATATAGATACACGAGTAATTAAGTGGTGATTAACCGTAATTAGGCGGAAGTTAAGCGGAATTTAGGTGCTAAGAACCTATTTCCCTCTAAAACACACATTGCGCCTTTTAAAACAAGTATATATATAGATAGGTAGGTAAATATACATATAGATACATAGATATATGTATATCTAGATTTGATTAGATTGTCGTTTCGTTTGCACCGATTTTTGTTTTTCTATTTCAATTCGAATCGCTACTAGTTAACAGTATTATTAGGGAATCAATTGTACACACACATATAGATAGATATAGATATAGATAATATATATACCTGGATTTAAGAA
Source organism: Primula vulgaris (assembly GCA_963920805.1). Taxonomy (NCBI): domain Eukaryota; kingdom Viridiplantae; phylum Streptophyta; class Magnoliopsida; order Ericales; family Primulaceae; genus Primula; species Primula vulgaris. The sequence continues at coordinate 3,598,857 of OY987216.1, read as the reverse complement.
TAGAGGGCTGTAGGTGATTAAAATAAAACTCATCAGGCTGGCGTAAAAACCGTGCCTGCCACTCTCTCTGCGCCTCAATCACACTCGCGGGACACGACCCGAAGCTCCCGTTGTTTATCCTCGCCACGCCATCCGCGTGGTGAGAAAACTCCTCCCTTATCTCCTCCTCAGTTATAAAACTCGCGAGCTTCGGCTTCTTTGCGGTGACGTGGCCGTTGTGGTTGTCGTCCACGTGGCGGTGGTTAGATGCCATTTTTAGGCTTTGTTTAGAGAGTGAGTGAAGGATTTATATTTAATTTAGTTAGGTTTAGTTTTTGTTGAATTTGGTATGAATCTGGGGGAGAGAGAGAGAGATGGTTGCGGCGAGGTTTACATGTCTATAGTATGTATTGTGTATCGAGGTGGAATTGAGATAAAGCTGACTGTGATTTAAGCACTTTCAACATACATATTTGCATTTAATAAATTTGGCTGAGGTCCGTCCGGTTCGGTTTTTAACAAAATCAAAATCGAACATAGTTTTTTGGTTTGTTTTTTTTCGGTTTCGGTCTTTTTATTTTTTGGACCGAATCGGACCGGTTTTTTCGGTCCAATTTCGGGTTTTTTCGGTTATTTTATGGTTTTATTTTTGATTTTTCGGTTTTTTTCGGTTTCGGTCTTTTCCGGTTCGGTTTTACTGAAAACCGAAACATACCCGAATTTTTTTCGGTCTTTTTCGGTTTTTTCGGTTTGGTTTTTCCGGTTTTTCAACCAGCCCTAGTAACTACTAGGGCGGCTTCGATCCGTTTTTTTGCAAAATCGAAACACAGCAGATTATTTGGTTCGGTTTTTTTATGTATTGGTTTTTTTTTTATTTTTTGGATCGAACCGAACTGGTTTCGGATTTTTTCGTTTTTATTTTTGGTTTTCCGGTTTTTCGATTTTTTTCGATTCGATTTTATTGTAAACCGAAACCGATCCGAAAAAGTTTCGGTTTTATTGTGAATGATATGACACTTAATGAGTGTGTATTGTGATTAAAATATCATTGTCTAGCTAACAAGTGAAATAAAATTATGGGAAAAATTAAAACACATGCCATTATAAATATTAAAAAAAAAAATAAGACACATATTTGTGTTTCCGTCTTGAAACCGTAAAGATTTACGTTAATCAAATTTTAATTTTGAATGTTTTTAAAAAAAAAAATTTGTAGTTAATGTCCAACTTGATATATATATATATATATATAACCACCGCATATAGTCCAATATAGTTGCTCGGAAAGGGAAGACAAATTGCTGACTTTTTTCTTTTATAATGAAAAATACAGTTAAGTAACTTTTTCTTTGGAAAAAATGTTATTTAATACTTAACAGTAACATGTAATATTGGATTTTATCAATTAAGTATCCAAAATTTAATTTTTTTTTAATTTGGGGTCATCCTATTAATTTAGTATACGGGTGTTAAACAAAATTACGAAATTGTAGTCATGTTATTTCACTTATCACATAGTGGGTGCAATTGATCAACATACATCCAAAACAGATCTCCAAATGTGATATAAGTTGAGTAGGTCATTAGCCAAATTGCACGTTTATTACGATACTTGTATGCTGTTACGAGTTATTAAAAAATAGATGTTGGATGGATTGCGTCAATTATTTTGGCATTGTTTTTATATATACCACATGTATCTTTACAAATTACATAACTAACAATTATATATAGTGAAAAAATAAACTTACACAAATTAGTCATCGTAAAAATAGATTATTAACTTTGAACAACAGTATGGGTTAAATATGACACGAACATCCATGATTGTAAGATTTTTCAATTAAAAAAATCAACGAGACTAGTATAGAATCTGTAGATTACATTTTTTTTTAAAACACTCTTAATTGCTACACTCAATGCCTATTACTATTTTGTTTTAGAATCATTCGCTTTGTTATTTATCATATACGCGGTTTTTACAAATATAAGTAGCCGGTTACGTCGGCATTTTCGAAGTAATGGTGTCACCTAGCTTACAAGTCATTATTTAGAGAGAATGAACAAGAGAATTATGATTGGGCTACAAATGGGGTTATTTCGACTAAGAGCCTATTGTGGGATGTTCTTTCTGGAAACACCCCAAAAAATGGAGTAGTTAAATAGTTAAAACTAGGGCTGGATTCGGTTCGGTTTTTGACAAAATCGAAACCCAACATATTTTTCGGTTCAGTTTTTTTCGGTTTCGGTCTTTTTATTTTTTGGACCGAACAGGACTGGTTTTTTCGGTCCGGTTTCGGTTTTTTTCGGTTTTATTTTTGGTTTTCTAGTCTTTTTCGGTTTCGGTTTGATTGAAAACGGTTTTATTGAAAACCGAAACCGACCCGAATTTTTTTCGGTTTCGATTTTTTTCGATTCGGTTATCGGTTCAGTTCGATTCGATTTTTCCGGTTTTTCGACCGCCCCGATTAAAACAATACCATTTTGCGTTCTTTTTGCAGTGTATGCTTTTACTAGCCTTATTTTTGCTGCCCTAGTCTTATTAAGCTGGCCTATACCGAATTTGTTTTAGCCATTTGATAACAAAAATAATCCAATCAAAGGTTAACAAAACAATGAATTATTATATGGTTTTCTTACTAACTAATTTAATTTTTATATTTTTAATAAATTAGTATTTGATAAATTAAAAATAAATTGTAAAACACACTAAAAATTTAAATAAAAATATGAAACCTTAGAATGGTATATGATAAATTTATATATTAATCATACCGAGTATTTGATTAGTATTTAAGTTTAGTGTAGGTACTTCTAAGGTTTCATATTTTTATTTGGATTTTTAGTGTGTTTTACAATTTGTTTTTAATTTATCAAATTTCAATTTATTAAAAATAGAAAAATTAAATTAGTTATTCAAAAAAAGCACATAACCATTCATAGTTTTTATTAACCCTTTGAGTTTGATTGTTTTTTTATCTAATCATTCAAATAAATTTAGATAGGCTACCCTAATAAATCTAGGGCATCAAAAGCGGATCCCGGGAGCCACAGCAACGTAAAACAAGCAACTTTTGAGGATTGTAAAGACGCTATTTTTTTTTTGCTTCTTCTTGTAATTCAACGTTTTTTTGACATACCAATCTTCGACATTATTCAGCTTCGTCTTTGTTAGACTTTGTTATAGAATGCTTCCTTCTCCTATGTATATTCTCAATTTTTCAAAATAAAGTTTAAAAAAGCCGAAATTTACAGCTAGTTTAGGCGTCCAATGATAAACTCTGCCCCGTCAATAATTGATTTTTTTTTTTATGCAACTATGCAAGTGTTGTATGATATGCTAATAGTCACGACTCACGACCGATCTTGTACATTATTGTGAATGTTGTTTGACAAGTGGATGAAACAGATTGTGGATATTTGCGTAAATTTTTATTTACTAACGGGTCGAGACATGGGTCTAGTCGTCTAAAGAAGGGTGACGATGGCGGATAGGCAGCAGATCAGACGGCCTAGGATTCCGGGTTTTCACTATATAAAAATCCAATATACTACTAGTGTGGTGGTATGATTTCATTTATAATTTTAATGAAGTTTGCCCAATGGTCGTCAAATTTGGTGGGAAGTTTCTATGCAACTTCCAATAAGTATTTGTTTGATAATAATTCATTTCTCTATGACTATATATATCATTGCTTCATGAGGAAGTCTCACCCAATAATGCAAATTAAAAAAGCTTGATGTTACAATTTCACTGTCCCACAAAGTTATTTTTGCATACTAGTACTCAAAATCTGAGTCAAACAATTACAAGTAATGACAAGATTGTATGAGGAAAAATAAATAAATTCCCTTGATCATATGATTCATGAGAATTGAACCTTTGCTTTGAAATATAAACCAATCAAGAAGATATAACGTTTTAATCTTTTAATCTTATAGTATCACCACAAGTGCTCACTGCTCAGAGAAGTCTGGCAACATTTTTAACCCGAATTCCCGGAAATGATGCTATTTTTCCTTTATTTTAAACAATACGAAACTCATTGTCTTATTTGTTTTATGAATTATGTGATGAAAAGTGTAGATTGTTGTCGAGACGGAAAATGGAAGTGGGGGACGAAACGGAAAAATGAAACATGAAACGTGAAAAAATAAAAAAAAAATGAGAAAAATACATTTGAAATAATGGGTAGCGAGAAACGAGAAGCGCAAAATAAAAAAAAAACAGAAAACCCATATTTGGATTGGAAAACAAGTTTTTCGGTAAGTATGTTGATATTTATTTGTTGTAAGTTACAATTAATGTAACAATAAGTGAGGTCTAACTATATAGGTTTAACCGCATAACAAATAGATTTCATATTATGATTATATAAATTAATTAACCAAGAGACCCCACCCCCATTATTTTGTGGATTGATTTCATTATTATTGCTCCTACATACCAGCATTGAAAACGTTATAAACTTATGTTATTCATGTTCCTTATGAAATAGTAAAAGTTCGACCTGTATTTGGCTACATACATAGTATAAAGTATAACTCCCCCTAGCATTTCATCAGAAAAGAATCGATTAAAAAAAATCCACATCGAAGCTTAACACTCCTCACACAATAATACTCCATCGTGTTCCGCCACTAGTTACAAAATACAAAATGTACCACATGTGGGGCTGGCGAAAACCCGAAAAAACAAAACCGAATCGAAAAAGACCGAAACAAAAAAACTAAAACTTTTTCGGGTCGGTTTCGGTTTCGGTTTACAATAAAACCGAACCGAAGAAAACCGAAAAAACCAAAAAACCGGAAAAAACGCGAAAAACCGAAACCGGACCGAAGAAAGCCGAAAAAACAAAACCGGAACGAACTCAGCCCTAATCACATCATTCTATTATAATAAGTCAACTCAACTCAAATGAGACTGCCCAATTTAGCCATTTTTTTTTCAAAAATACCTTGCACTTTTATACTAATTACAATAATGCCATACTCACATAAAAATATAAAAAGTAAAAACTAATAAAACTATTTATCACTTTTTAATAACCAAACATTCTTTTAAATCTTAAACTATATAATTTTTTGCATTATCCACATATTTATATCATAACTATACTTATTTTCTATATTTTTATTGCATTACGTGTCACACACACGCAACGCGTAGAACACGATTACTAGTGTCTGTATATTAAAACATGAGGACCAAATCCGTCCCTTGTTTATAAGAAAAAGGACTATTATTATTTCAGTCAAAACTAAGAGACTAATATGTAAACAGTATTATATAAGAAATGTATATATATTCTTTTTCCCAAGCTCAAGCAAAGCTCAAAAACCAGTATAATTATAATTATTAATATTATTATTATTATTTTCTATCTGCAAATCAAACCTAACAAGCAACGCAGGTTTGACTTCAACTTTCTCTCTCTTATTCTTCATGATCTACTCTTTTTACACTTAATTCTCTCCTTTTTTTTTATATTTTTGAAAATACTATTTCCTTTTTCATTATCTTATCTGACGGTTTATACTAGGTATTTAACTGGTCAATTACAGTTTATTTTCTATTTTCATGTTATTTTCTTGCTATATAGGTACCAGCTTGCTTTAATATCAGGGTTTATGTGTGTTTTTTTTTCGTTTTTGTGTTGATGTATAGGTATTTGTTTGCTACAATTTTTTTTGGGTTTATTTTTACTAATTATAACTAAAAAAATTTAGTTATAGTTTAGGATTTGATTGTGACGAGTGGTTTGGATTTTGGGTACAGTGAAACAGTTAATTAAATTGATTAGGTGGGGGAAATAAATAATTTAAAAGTTCCGACTTTGGTCTTATTTGGTGGTTTGGGGGTGGTTTGAAATGTGATTGGCGTCGGAACCGATTAGGAGAGTTTTAGCATCACTCTGAACATTGTATCATTACAGCTGTATACTGGTTGGCAAACAAATGGAGTTATTTGAGGTTGAGAAACATGTGCTAATCTGCTTTAAGTGGTAATTTTTTTTAAAAAGATCGGCTCGAAGCTAAAAAGATCAGCTTTTAAGTCAGTCAACTAATTACCTTGCTACTTATAAACGCAAAAGCAAACAGGTCAAGCTTGTAAGCTGCAACCAGACGAGGCCTTATTAAGGAGAATCAGTGATTCACCAAGTTTACACATGCTAAATTTGTTTTTTGTTTTTTTTTTGAATTTCCTTTGTTTAAGCGTTGACCTTATCCTGGTCAGCACTCAGCAGTAATATTTTTCTTTGCGTTTCTGAGGTCATCAGTGTCTGTTTAACGTACTCGTATGTAAGAAATTGATCTCAAATTATTATTTAGTAAAAGTAGTGAAAGATGCAAAAGCCAAAAAGGTAGTGTTTTTCGCTCTTCTATTTCCTTTTTTGCCTTTTGCTTTGTTAAGTCTATTTTGTATAAGATTGTACCGAGAAAACATTTTTTACTGTTTAAGCCTTTCTTACTTCTTCGAAATTGCTTCACTCATTAATATATCATTAAACATGTTGTTTTTCAGAAATGGGCCACAAACATCTCCTAGGGGCTATTTGTTTAGTGCTTTTAGCATGCTTTTTGGCTCCTGCTCAATCAGATGGGTTGGTTAGAGTCGGTCTAAAGAAACGACCTTTAGATCTTGATGGCTTTAGAGCTGCCAGAATGGCTAGAATTCATGGAAAAAATAGAAACGGGGCAAATGGAATTCGTTTATATGGTGGCGACGTTGATATATTATCTCTAAAAAATTATATGGATGCTCAGTATTATGGAGAGATTGGTGTTGGTACACCCCCACAGAAATTCACCGTCATATTCGATACTGGGAGTTCCAACCTTTGGGTTCCCTCGTCGAAATGCGTCTTTTCTGTGAGTCGCTATTTCCATTTGGTTTTCTAAACTTTTTATGATCTCTTGAAGTTTTTTTTAATATGTGAATTTTACCTTCAGATTGCTTGCTTGTTTCATCCTAAGTACAAGCATATCAAGTCCAGTTCATACGAAAAAAATGGTAAGTGATTGGAGGTCACTGTTATGATGGGCTTATACTCTTATATGAGATTGTTGATATAAGAAACCTTGTAAATGCTGTAGTTTTTCGTGTGCTTATGCAGCTTATACTTATTTGTGATTCAGGGAAATCGTGTGCAATAAAGTATGGGTCTGGGTCAGTTTCTGGCTTTCTTAGTCAAGATCATGTTCAAGTTGGTAGTCTAGTGGTCAAAGATCAAGTGAGTTTCTCTTTCAGTTGGTTTTGTATTATTTTTATGATTTTGTTTGTTGACTATTCATGTGATGATATATGAACATGCTTAATCGTTCAGGTTTTTATGGAAACCACAAAAGAAGCGGCACTTACATTTACAGTGGCACAGTTTGATGGTATACTCGGGCTTGGCTTCCAAGAAATCTCAGTTAATAATGTAGTGCCAGTTTGGTATGTTATTTTTACTTAGATGTGGTTTGTACGTGTTTGAATTATTCGTCTTCTCAACAATGGACATGTTTTTTTTAATCTTTGTATGTTGGTGCGATGTAGGTATAAAATGGTGGAACAAGGGCTTGTAAAGGATAAAGTCTTCTCCTTTTGGCTTAATCGTAATACAGATGCAAAAGAAGGCGGTGAACTTGTATTCGGCGGTGTTGATCCAAACCACTTCAAGGGAGAGCATACTTATGTTCCCATCACTCAGAAAGGCTATTGGCAGGTCTGTATATGTCTATATACTACAGATATCAGTACAGTATATGTGTGTATATGCTGCATATATATCAGCGATAATTAATTTTACCCTCAATCGGAAGGATAAATAAACTATCCTCATTGCCATTGGTATCTATACCTATATTTTTGAAAAGTCTTCCCATGAAAAGTTTAGTTCGTCTCTGCCGAAAGTTAAGGACCAAAACGGGTTGAATTAGAAAGGGATAGAAGAAATTCGAACACTCACCACATATGACCATTCCTCTTATGGTTTCTGTTTACACCTTTCTTTGACTAATTAATATTAACTTTCTTAAATGATTTCACGTTTTCAGTTTGAGATGGATGACTTCCTTATTGCGAACCATACAACAGGTATCACCAGCTGATATGTATATATATTAACCTTAGACGCTGGAAGTCCGGGCTTCAAGCAGCAGTCTAATTGCCTATATCGTATTTCTAGGTTTTTGTCAAGGTGGATGTGCTGCTATTGTGGATTCTGGGACATCTTTGCTTGCTGGTCCAACTGTACGCCCTCTAACTCTGCGCACTTTGTAGTACTTTTTTTTAATTAATTTTTTTTCAGAAAAGAAAAAACAGCAGAAGGATAGAAAAAGTTAGAAGAAAGTTGCCGTTGAAAAGACCCTAAATAATTTTCTATCTATTCTGTATTGGCATGATCCACTGCATTTCAACTCTATGTAGACCTTGTTTGCTGCACTTTATAAGCTTAATGTTATTAAAACTGCGACTTTATTTGGTTGACCAAGGTGTTTTGGTTTATGGCGAGAATAAGCTAGAGCTTTAAGCTAGATGAACCTAGTTTTTTCCAGAACCTATAAATTACCGCTTATTTGCTATATAGCTGCAATTAAACAACCCCGTTCCTTATAATTCTGACAAGCTGTTAAATGTCAGGCTGTTGTTACTCAAATCAACCATGCTATTGGAGCAGCAGGAGTAGTAAGCACTGAATGTAAATCAGTGGTTTCCGAATATGGAGAACAGATATGGGATCTCTTAGTCTCAGGGGTATGTTGTGTTTGTAGACTTTTTTGGCATAATTAACGCTGTCTTTTTCACTTTTTACGTGATTATAAGAAATTTAAATTATTCCAAATTGTGATCTATAGGTACAAGCGGACAAAATTTGTTCCCAGATTGGTTTATGTGGTTCCAGTAGATCTCGTTCTGAGAGGTGTGATTTTTTTTTTAACGTTTAGAATTCTGAAATTTCACAGTTCAGAGACTGGTATTTAAAAAAGTTCCATGAAGATATATGTCGTAATATAGAAAAAGGAGAAAGATTTATGCACATATTCATTGAAGCTCCTAGTTCCTTTTAGATTTGTTTCTCTGGAAGATTATATTTTTACATTTTCCATAGAGCCCGAGCTTTTACTTATTTGTTTTTTTTAATTAGTTATATCAAGACTGTTGTTGAAGAGGAGAACAAGTCACTGGGAGATGATTTTTCATGCACAGCTTGTCAGATGCTTGTCGTGTGGGTCCGGAACCAGCTGAAACAACAGAAAACTAAAGAAGACGTGTTTAATTATGTTAATCAGGTAAATTATATGGAGTATTATTTTAGTATCACCTTACAAAGGGTACAAAACCAAAACTCACCCTTTTCCTGCTGGTGTTACTAATTTCTCTCCTTTTTTTTCTCTCTCTCTCTCCAGCTTTGTGAAAGCCTGCCAAGTCCAATGGGAGAATCTGCGGTCGACTGTAATACCTTGTCTAAGCTGCCACATGTATCGTTCAAAATTGGCAGTAAAATTTTCACACTCACTCCTGAACAGGTTTGATTATTTGTTTTTGAACTTTTCATGAACCTCCCTCACTTTGCTAGTCCACATATGTGCATTTGTTTATAGGCTGTGACAGGCTACTTTAAAAAGTAGTCCACATTATTCAACATTCAGATATTGTAGTGTCTGAATTGATTGTAATTGTAAATTTCAGAGATGGTTCACTGGCTTGTCAAAAGGGTTAAGGACCTCAAGGCTAATTTCAGAGACTGTTTTGTAACTTGTTTAATATTGGAAAATTCTAGATAACTTTTCAGCCATGGCTATACTATTGCCCCTGGTAGTTTCCCTGTGAAGGATTTTGGTATAAAGACATACAAGAAAAGAATTAATTAGAACGTTTTTAAAGGCAAATTTGGTAGATCAACATTTAAGTTGATATAATAACAGGAAAGCCTAGGCAGTAAGATTAGATGGACTCTTATGTTCTATAGGAGTGTTTAAAAGCCTCAAATGAGCATTTGTTTGAATAGGTCCAAATAACACCACCAAAGGTTGTGAATAGTATATGACCAATTGCTTACGTTTATATTAAATGCAACTGCTTTTTATGTCGCCTCTTACACGCGTTAATTTTACTTCAGTATATCCTAAAAACTGGTGAAGGAATGTCTACTGTCTGCCTCAGTGGTTTCATTGCTTTGGACGTGCCTGCTCCTCGTGGTCCTCTATGGTATGTATCTTTTCAACTGCATTGTGATTTATGTTTCTTTTCAACTATATAAGTGGTTGGCTCTACTCCTACCTTTTCACAATCCTTCATACTATTGGTACTTCCATTTTTTTCCCGATATATAGTTCTCGTGTTCAAGTCTCATTTCAAAACACAACCGATGACTAATTTAAACAAAAATGCAGTTGCAAGTAAATGGTATAAAAAAAGAAGTTGCAGTCTTTTTAAAAAGAAATAGTTGCAGTTGAACTTGTGTTTTTTTGCAACTTAACTTGCGCTTACATGATGTCACATTTTTTCATTCCTTAACCTAGAAAATGATTATATGTAAAAAAGAAGATTTATATACCTGAGTATGTTATTTACATGTGTGCAGGATTCTGGGAGATGTATTTATGGGAGTTTATCACACAGTGTTTGATTATGGCAACAACCAAGTTGGTTTCGCTACGGCTGTTTGAGATCTTACTTGTTTCAAAACCACGATATTTGATTTGCTTGATCCTTTAAGAGTGTAAGAAATGTATGATACTTTCAATGTGAAAATAAACTTTAAATAACGCTGGTGTCGAGCTCCAACTGAATGTTTATCTGGTACGATGTCATGTTTATGTAAATTGGTATGCCATTTTATTTCCCTTTAAAGGTTGATGTTATGTGCATGTGCATTTAAATTCACTTCCTTCCTCTTTACTATCGTTCACATTCATGTGGTCTATAGATAGAGCCAGAAAGGGAGGATTGTTACAGATTAGAGAATAGCATTATTTGTGTTGCGTTTGAGAGATTTGTGTGAAGAGGACACATGAAGTGATTACATTGTATTTGTAAATTATGGAGGTTATTTCATGATTGGAGGGTTATGTTGTGTAATAAGCTACTTCTCATCTATCAATAAAATGAATCAGTTTCGTGAAGAAAAGAGAGGCTAAACATGACCTAGTATTAAATAGTTTTGAGAAAGCCGTCTATTTGTGCAAGTCGATGTTAAAGTCGAGTTCATATTACCTTGAATAAACATCCAATGAGAGTTCGAAAATACCTTTTTTTTTTAAATATAAATTAAAGTATGCGACCCCCAGGAGATAAATTATAGAAATTGCACGAGAGTTCGAACACGACAGAAGAGATCAAATCGTTCAAAGCATGCTGTCAAATATGCATAAAAAACATACAGAATGATATAATATGTGGAGTTTATTGCATCTTACCTGAATTAATTAGTCAAGAATCTTATTTACCATTTGTAGATAAAATATAAGCAAGGGCTATGTTACCAAAAGCCTCCTATGCACCTGTATTATGTACTCTAGTAAAATTCACTTTGAGGAGGATACGAATTTGTAGCTTTATAAAAGGAGTCAATTATTTGATGGAAATTAGTGCAAGGCACCCTAGCCTATTAAACAGGATTTTGGTCAATTTTTGAAAAGCAATGGTGCACACATTATATGCTTTTCCCCCTGTTTTACCAACATTTATAGAGCAGTGTTATCTCACTAAACTAAGACCGTAGAAGCACTGAAAAGGATTTATAGAGTTGAATCTGGAAAAGTTTATGCTTCTTTGAAAAATATCTATACTTGTGAGGGTGAATTACTGATGTTAATTAAAAAATAACGAGTTTCTTTTAATACTAAAACTTCGATCAATATTAATTTTCCTGTAAAAGAACCCGCGCTCCAATTCAGTTTTATTAAGATAACGGAAAGGAACTACAGTCCACCACAGGAAAACAAAAGCAACACCAACAAACTATTATTCACACAACCCCGTTACATTGCGATACGAGGATATACAAATTAGTTTGTACCATTTAGACTGCTTAAACTGTCTTCGGATATTTCCGATTGTTAAACAACGATGATATGTTTCAAACAATTAGTCATATATAGAGGCTTCTCATTCAATGGACATTTGTTCTCTTCTAACTTTAGAATATGCAAACTGTAGTAGGTAGGTGCTGAGCGCAGGCTTTTTCTAGTAGCTCCGTGGGTTGTGGGATCGTGTTTGGCGGCGATTTTTATATGTTTCAAAAAAGTTACATATTATAAACTTTCCGCCACCGTTCGTTCAGTTTCCACCCTTATAAATTCGTCTTCTCTTAAGTTAAACTGACTCCAGTAACAAAACCTAGAAACTCAAATTGCGGAGGTTGGCATTAACATATATATTTTTATAGTAAGGGAATGAATCGCTTATTTTTAGTGATTTTAATCAACATATATATACATAGAGCGAAAAAAAAAGTTTTTTTTTTTCATTGATTGTTATCGAATTGATATAATCAGTTATGGTATTTTGGTCAACGATTGTCTCCACCTAATTTCTTCATCAAAACCGCCAAGAATAACCCATTCTTTTACACAAATTGGCGCCCAATATTTCAGAAACCCTCGCATGCAAGTCTCGCTGTACACACATTGGCATTTATACGTAATACCTTCTGATAATCGGTACATTTTACGATTTCCCGTATTTTAAGTAACTTGTAAGTTGCAAATGTATTAGCGCTGAAGCCTTAGAACTAGCTTCCGAGCTAGATTCTCATCGCTTTTAGAATTAATAATATCCTTCATTCCACATAACTAATTAAAAAGAATTAGATCACCCCTAACCCTAGGAAAAGATACCCTTAACCAACTATATATATATATAATTAAATGACCCTCTAGTATGCTTCATTGCCACTGAAACCACAAAGAGGAATACAACAAATTAATTATTCACTCTTTTTTTTAAACAGAGAGGAAGAGTTTTTAATTTTATGGGAGGGAAAACCAGGCAAAAGAAATCATCATCTAGCTTCTTCTCTATTTTCAACTTTTTCAAGGCTAAGAGGTCGAGAAGAGACGATGAAATTACATGGGATGACTCAATGAAGTTTTACAAAATTTGGCCTAGCGACGAAGACAAGGGTCGATGGGTGGGTGAGCCTGGGATCGATAAAAAAGCCTCTGCTTACATAGCAAAAATCCGCGCAGCTCAGTACTTGGAGTAATAATTATTTATTCTAAAAATGAAACATTTACTTATTTGTTCTGTCTTTTTAAGTTGAACTTTTGATATTCTTGTTTATTCATTTTAAATGTCATGTTATCGAATTCCGACTAGCTAGCTATATATGAATAAAGGAATCATTGATATGATCGTTTTTTTCTGCAATAATTTAACCCCTTCAATCTTCCAATGCATGATTCAATATACAGTTTCATGTTGACGTATATAGTTTGAATGATCGTCTCGTCTTTTATTTTATAAAATGAAGATTAAAATCCAGAACTTCCTACTTTTGTCTCTATTGCATGCTATATATATACGACTTATGAGAAGGTATCAAGGTAACCAGCAGGGGCGGACCAAAGGGGGAGGGGGGCTGGGGGTCGTGATCACCCTGGCGACGATTTTCAATTTTTTTTTATACATGTAATTAAAAAAATTCTGAGATATATACATTGATGGCCTCTTATAGTTAAACAAAAGAGTTACTTGTGTAATGGTAAAATTGAACCATAATGTAGTTGAAGTTGAAAGTTAGGAGTTCAAATCATGTTACCTTTTTTTTTCTAAAATTTTATGTTTTTTATTTTGAAATTACAAAATTTTCTAAATAACCATTGTATTTTTCCAAACAAAATTACATAAAAAATTTATTTAGTGTCTAATGTCATTTGTCTTGACTTTATATTTATTTTATCCTATATTAAACATAGAAAAAAAAATGTATTAGACCCTATTTTTTTCTATTCGATTTATTTTTTACACCACGACCCCCTGAAAAAAATGATACTAGTTCCGCCCTGCTAACTACTAACTACATTCAGATATGTATGGCCAAGAAAATGGGAAGATCAACATTCTGGTGCCTTTGACAAATTTTTAGATTTGTGAAACTTTGGTAATTAAACATATATTAATCGAACGATAAATCAATTTGGTCTGCATCACACAAGATAAAATGACTAGTCATGAAAAAGATAAATCAATTTGGTCTTTCATCACAAAGGATAAAATGACTATTCAGTAAAAAAAAAACCTTTTGCATTCTAATTCAAACGGGAAACTAATAATACCACAATACTACAAAGTACAAACGTTGAAGCAAACTTCATTTTTTATTTCAATTAAAACAGAAAAACATCAAGAAAAATATCAAGAAAAACATCAAGAAAAACAGGAACTACTTCATAAAAGAAAGATAACATAGCCAAATCCCAACAACAAAAAAAGGAAGCCAGATCCCAACAACAAAAAAAGAACAACCGAGCAGCCGTCACTCTCCCACGAGGAAATCATTTCCTTTTTCCAAGGACTCGATTTCATGAGACTTTTCCTTCAGAGTCTCGTCTATAATCCGCTGAAGGAAATACAAATCATCTTGGGGTAAGTCCGGGGCTATCCCGGTTGATAAGCATTGGTACATCACCTCAGTCATTTGCTTCCTTTTATTGTCCTCCGACACTTTTTCCAGCCTCTTTTTCGCCTTCATGAGCATTTTTTCAATTTGATCAGAACAATTCATGCTTTTCGCAGAGCGTTCCGCCTCAGGAAGGCTCTCTAACATGTTCAACATTTCTTGAAAGCGAGTTTGGCTGGGCCATACATCTGGCACAGACCCAGGCTCATGCGGTTTGTATATAACCGCACTTGCCTTTATGTCACACAAAATGGTTAATTCATTCAATTTTTTAAGGATACCCTTCTTTCTTTTGTTGAATGCAGTTTTCCTTGAGGCATGACTTTTAATAAAAGCTAGCTTTATTTTTCCAGCCATGTCTAGAAAGGGATAGTGAAACAAAAGAGATCAAAAGAGTTGGTTATGTTAGTAGATAATTTGGTTTACCATTTGTCAAACAGCAGTGTTTACCATTTGTCAAACAGCAATTGTTGTTATATATAGGTATGAGAAGGTTGTGGAATTCGATTGAAAAGTATAAATTGGAAAATAAATAAATCTGGTCAATGTATTTAAAGGAAAATGTCCTTAACTGCTTATATCATTTCCTTATTAGTTACTTAAGATAAAAAAATTAGTACTAGATGATATTCTGTATATGCATTAATCAGGAACCATAAGTAAGCGATGCCGAATTGGTATAAAACTAATGTTAGGAGTAATTATTAATCACAAGGGTGCTAAATTATCATGTATATCAATCTTTAGTAAAAATACACGATAAGAATTGAAAAAAGTCATAAATTTTAGAGTAACGAGGGGTGTCATGGGCCTCCAGATGGTATCTTATGCGTTTCGCCATGTCCACATACAATGGTTAAATATATTATTACTTTGGTTATAAAATTAATTGTAGCTACGAAAGGTGTCGTGGGCCCGTCCGTGTTATGATCTCCCCTGTACTTCGCCTTTGTCTGCATACAATGATTATAAGGAGAATTCTATATAAGTATCTCTTACCAACTTATATTCCTTCTAGATATCTTAATAATTTCATATTCCTCATAGCTACCACTTTTTAATTATTTAGTTTATTTACTAAATCGTCATACAAACCAAAATATAATATACCTATTTTATCTCTCTATAAACCCAAAAAAATAGTTTTAAATTACAACAAAATTCTATAAAACCAAAAAAAAATCACAAAAAAATGAAAAAAATTATAAAAAATCATAAAAAATACAAAAAATTATAAAAAATACAAAAAATTATAAAAAATGACAAAAACTTATAAAAAATCACAAAAAATTATTAAAAATCAAAAAAAAATCACAGAACATTATAAAAAAATAACAAAAATCACAAAAATAAAAAGAATTATAAAAAAATGAAAAAATCATAAAATTTTTAAAAAATTATAAAAAATATATAATTTTTTTTGTCAATATAACACATTTTATACCGAAAAGTGAAATTTTTATACAAAAAAATGATTTTTCCATGAAAATGTGTATTTTTTTTAATCTAAATGAGCTGAAAGTGCATCTAGTTCAATCAAAAATACATATAGTTCACTCAAAAGCGTATATAGTTCAATAAAAATGCATATAGTTCAGTCGAAAGTGTATATAGTTAATCAAAAATGCATAAAATTGAGTCGAAATTGCATTCAATTCAACTGAAAGTACATCTAGTTCCGTTGAAAGTGCATACAATTCAGTCGAAAATAAATATAGTTCAATAAAAGTGAGTATGCATATAGTTCAGCTAAAAGTGCATCTGGTTCAGCTGAAAGTACATCTGGTTCACCTTAAAGTGCATCTAATTTAGTGGAAAGTACATATAGTTAGTCAAAAGTGCATATAGTCTAGTCGAAAATGAATATAGTACAGTCGAAAGTGCATATAGTTCTGTTAAAAATGCATCTGATTCAACTAAAAGTGCATCTGGTTCAACTGAAAATGCATATGGTTCAGAGGAAAGTGCATATGGTTCAGCTGAAAGTGCATATGGTTCAGACAAAAGTGCATCTAGTTCAATAAAAGTGCATATCGTTCTATAAAACCTGCATCTGGTTCAACTAAAAGTGCATCTGGTTCAGCTGAAAGTGCATATAGTTCCGCTAAAAGTGCATCTGGTTCAGTCGAAAGTGCATCTACTACAGTCGAAAATGCATAAAGTTTAATAAAAGTGATTTTTTAATGATTTTTTTCATTTTTATAATTTTATGTGATTTTTTTCATTTTTTTTGTAATTTTTTAAAAAAATTGTGATTTTTTGTGAATTTTTCATTTTTTGTGATTTTTTTAAAAAATCATTTTTTTGTTTGATTTTTTTCATTTTTGTTATTTTTTTTATAAAAATACATTTTTTTTATATAATTTTTAATGATTTTTTTCATTTATTTTGAGATTTTTTGCATTTTATATAATTTTATGTGTTTTTTTTCCATTTTTTGTGAAATATGTGTACGGCGTTTTGGTAAAGTAAATAATTAAAAAGTGATATCTATAGAGAATATGAAGTTATGGAGGTTGTTAGAAGTAATATAAGTTCAAAAATGATATATATTGGACATTATTTGATGATTAAATTAGTGATCACTTTGGATATCGATTTAATTGCAGTTACTTTGGGTGTAAGTACAATGTTTTGATTAGAGTGTCCTCAAGGCATAAATGCATTTTTGCTACATTACTCAAACTAATACACCTGCATTAATAAATCTGAACCCTTAGATGACATAAATGATCCTAATGATCTAAAGGCCAAAATAACTTCTAGTACAATATCAAACTACTAAAAATTCAACCTAATAAAAACTCAAATAAAAATATAGTAGAAGTCTAGTTGAGTCTATCATAAATTTAAATATTAATTGAAAATAAGAAAAATTATTAAATTTAGTATTACTAATATATATAGTCATCCAAAGTGATGTGAATATTTTTTTCCTAAATTTAAATAAATAATGGACAATATGGACAAAAAAGTCATCCACTGAATGAAAATCAAACTAATGCAGGTGCATTAGTTTGAGTAATGCTGCAAGGTTGCATCCTCAAGGCATCCTCTAAAAATTAAATAGCTTTCCCATATGAATTTATAATTAAGGCAAATTTATATTATTAAATTTATATTATAACATTAACTACTGTAACGATCCGGGCCTTCGATCAGACCGTCACCATCTGATTACTATCACCAATATTGTCCGCTTTGGCCCGATTTCGTACTCGCTTCTCGGGCCGCACAACTTTAAAAGGTCTTGATGATAGTAAGCAGAGTTTACTTAACTTATATTCCATATAAGTAATCACATATCTAGCCGATGTGGGACAATACTTTCTATTTACACCGGTATTTTTCTACGAAAATCCGGTTTCTTACACTCTTCCCTCCTTCAGGCACGATGTCCTCGTCGGGCACGCCGCCCTTCCAGGGTGGTTCAGACACCATCGGCTAGATAGCGGCTCTGATACCAATTGTAACGACCCGGACCTTCGACCAGACCGTCATCATCTGCTTACTACCACCAATACTGTCCGCTTTTGCCCGATTTCGTCATCGCTTCTCGGGCCGCACGATTTTAAAAGGCATTGGTGATAATAAGGAGGGTTTTGTTAACTTATATATCATATAGGTACTCACATATCTAGCCGATGTGAGACAATACTTTCTATTTATACCGGTATTTTTTTTACGAAAATCCGAGTTCTTACATTAACTCATTACCAAATTTATGTCTTTAATTTAATCAAGTTATAAAAGTTTTATTAATGAATTACTGTTAAAAACTAATTGCAACACTGACCGAATTGGAAATGGTATTCAATATTTGTCTCAAATGTTGAAATGGTAACGAATTGGAAATGTTTCCATCAATTTAGTTTGATAAAGATATTTAGCTAAGGTGGGGTAAAAATCCAAAAAATAAGTTGTCCCGACACCAGACCCGATTTTTTTGTCCTGAAAAATTTGGGATTTGTCCCGACCCGAGTATTTTCGTTATAGAGATCGGGTGTAGGGACAAGGATAAATCCAGACGTGAGTCCCGACCCGATTTAAAGAAATATTGTTTTTTTAATACCACAATAACAATATGTTGAGATTTTTTTTATGAATTAGAGATTCCAATAGTTATATTAACTATTCTTTTGGGTAAGTTTAGTTTTACTAAAAATAGTATTATTTTCGAAAAAAACTACTAAAATTATATGACACCTCATTTTTTTTGTAAAAAAAAATGTATTCATTGGATGAAGTTGATAAATACTAACCAAATATTTTACTCTTTATAACTTATAAGATTATATTGGGATCATGTATGTTTATAATAAGTTTAATACTTTTTACATTTATAGTTTTGAATATAAGAGAAAAGTCAAATGAAAAAATATACTTATTAAAAAACTAACTATGTTAATTTTTTTAACATATGTTTAGAAATATAAATTAAAAAAATTGACTTTAAAATTATAATGATAATATATCATTTATCTAGTTTAGTATTATAGTTGTTGGACATGCCAATAAAACCAACTTTTATAGCTTTTTTCATCATTATAATCCCTTATTTGTTAACTTACCCCCTCTATTTTAACTAAATGGTGATTTACATTTTTTAGTAATGTTTTTTCTCAAATATATATAAAATTGTGTTTATCATGTTTAATGTCTTTAGACAGATATGAACAAATAAAAAGCGAACTTATTTCTATAAAGTAATTTTTTATCAAAAAATAATTGCCTGAAAAATATAAAACACGTGTCGGGATAAATCCATCCCGACCGTACGAAATCCTAAAAAATCGGATCGGGGTCTCAATTTTTTTTCACTCCAGAAAAAACACCGGCTCAAAATATTTATTAAGTTTTGCGGGTTGTGCTCTGACCCTAAACCACTCATGAAGATATGATATACATAGTAATTATTTCATGTCAATGTTTTTTTAGAAATGTATAACACTATAACTAAATTGTCACATCACGCTTTGAGACTTAGTTTACTATCAATTCAACCATTCGATGATATATTGACATTGTTTTTTAGTGAAAATGCAAACTAGTATAAATTAATTTTTAATGATATAAATTGTTTAATTTGTTAGGAATTCATACACTTCTCACTAAACGTTAACCGACGGAGGTAAGTAATCGTGCCCTACGTGTTGCGTGTGCGGCGCGTAATGCAATAAAAATATAAAAAATATGTATAGTTATGATATAAATACGTGGATAATACAAAAAAAACATAGTTTAACATTTAAAAGAACGTTCGGTTGTTAAAAAGGCATAAATAATGTTATTAGTTTTTACTTTTTATATTTTTATGAGAGTATGGTATTATTGTAATTAATATAAATCTGTAAGAGTATTTTTAGAAGAAAAAAATGACTAAATTAAACAGGATCATTTGATTTAGATTGACTTATTATAATAAAATGATAGAACTTGTTGTGAGGGTACTCAAAAGTAGAACTTTTTAGGAACCCATAACAATTATATTATGTTATTACACACAAATTTCTCCTATTTCACTTGGCTGAATTTAAGTCCCTAACTTCAGTTGAATATTTTAGAATATCTCACATCATCACTCTAACTAGAAGGGTTGTTGCTCTGCAATTTCGAACATCTTTAACCATATTTTAATCGAACGATAAACCAATTTCATCTTCATCACACGATAAAATTACTACCAAGTAAAAAGAAAAACCTTATTGTTTTCTAATTCAAACGGGAAACTAATGCTTACCTCCGGCTACAAAGTACAAAACATTGAAGCAAGCTTATTTTTTTTAATTAAAATAGCATAGCATTAAGAAACAAAGTAAACTAGGAAATGTTAATTCTTAAAACAAAAGTAACATAACTAAATCTCAAGAGACCTCAAGCTCAACATAGATAGGTGTTTTAAAGGCAACCCTGACCCATCGGCTGTTGGTGGGATCTTCCGTGACGAGTATGGTCGTGTAGTTAGAGCATTCGGTAGATTTCTTAAACCAAGACCGGTTATTTTCGCTGAGCTACATGCTATTTTAATTGGTTTGGAAATGGCGACCGAGATGAGTTTCGATAGCCTAGAGTTTGAGTCCAACTCTGCGACATTGGTATCTTGGTGACTTCAACGGCTTTAGAAGCATGGGGAACACAGTTACACTCTATCTTGTATACGTCATTTGTGCACGCATGGGGTCTTGGTTCGGCACGTCTTTAGAGAGGCGAACCAGGCGGCAGATTTCATGGCAAATTAGGCGTGCTCGCATGAGACTGATCAGGTCTTTCATGATATTGATACTCTTCTGCAGAGGATCAAAGAGATACTTGCACTGTATTCGAGACAGATGCCTCAGATCAGACGATGACATTGAATTTTTATTTCCATGTTTTTTTTTATTTCCACTTATTATTTGTCACAGTTGCGTAAATTTTATTTTGTTTATCTAGATATCATGTATTCAGTTATTTCATCATTGGTTTATGTCCGCCTTCTATGTACGTATTGATATCATATGCTTATATAAAAAATAAAAATAAAAACTAAATCTCAATAGAAAAAAAGAGAGGAACAATCGTCACTTTCCCATGATGAAGTCATTTTCTTTTTCTAAGGACCGATTTTATGAGACTTTTCCTTCAAAGTCTTGTCCATAATCTCCTCAAGGAAGATCAAACCTCTTGGGGTGAGTCCCGAACTATATCCGTTGATAAGCATTGGTACATCGTCCCAGTCATTTGCTTCATTTTATTGTCCTTCAACAATTTCCCACAACTTCTTTTTCGCTTTCATGATCATTAATCGCAGTCCTGTTTATTTTGCTAGTTAGAACTTTTTATGTTTTGTATTTTATGTTTTAATTTGGTTGTTATGTTTTGTCTATCCGGATGGAAGGATTTAGTATGAGTCTTATTTCTGTATTTCTCGTTTCTCGTAAATTTTTGAAGTTTGTTTCATATGCAATGATATACTTGTATAAGTTTATTATTTTCATTAATGATAAACCAGCTACTTTGCTGATTTAAAAAAAAAAGGTTCATGAACTGGCTCAACACTTGTTGAGCGCCTTGGGCTGGGTTAGGCATCTGACCCAGACTTAGGGTCATGCGGTTTGTATATAATTACACTTACGTTTATGTCACATAAAGTGTTTAATTCTTTCACCCTGTTCAGAATACCCTTCCTTCTTTTGCTGTAAGCAGCTTTCCTTTTTCTTTTGATAATTAATAACCCTCCTTTGGGCCTGCTTCGTAGGCGTCAGGGTTCGAACCCTGATAGTGAGCGTGGTATACTTGCAACTTTCCTTGAGGCATTATTTTTAATAAAAACTAGCTTTATTTTTCTAGGTATGTCTAGAAAAGGAGATAATGAAACCAAATAGGTCAAAATAATTGGATAAAAATGTTTGGCGATTTGCTTATGTTTGTAGACAATTTAGTTTACCATTTGTCAAACAGCACTCTGTTGTTAAATATAGCCATATAAGTATGAAAAGGTAAGAGTGAATTTTCATTTTAATTGTTAAATGTAATAATATTACATGAAATAAATAAAATATGCATTAAAATATGATATGCATGAATAAATTCAGTCCACTTCTAAGTCATACGCTAGAGCGCATGACTTAGAAGTGATATGTGATAATTCGAGTTAACGAGTTAATGTCATACGCTCGCGGCACAGCTGCTTTCTCGCTTGTCTACTATTTGAATGTAATCATTTCATAATAATTAATAAATATAAGTAAAAAAATTATAATTTAGAAAATCAAATCAAATCAAATCTGGTCAATGTATTTAATGATGGATTAATACCTCATATGTACCACTTTTAAACTTTAATTCCCACTAGATAACTATTATAATTTGCATTACTTTTAGGTAACATTTTTTCATACTATATAAACTTAAAAAAAATCTAATTTCATAAAAAAAAAATAGAAAATATCTCTCTCTCCCTCCCTCCCTCATAAATTAAATCATAAAAAAATATAAAAAAAATAACAAAAATAACAAAAAATGAAAAAAAATCATAATAAATCACAAAATTTATAAAAAATGAAAAAAATCACATAAAATTTAAAAAAATCACAAAAATCACAAAAAATTATAAAAAAAAATGAAAAAAATCACAAAATTATAAAAAAAAATCATAAAAAATCATAAAAAATGAAAAAAAAAATCAGAAACTTTTTAAAAAATTACAAAAAAATATAATTCTTTTTTGTCAATATAACACTTTTTAAACCGAAAAGTTGTTTTTTCATAAAAAAACACTTTTTCATCAAAAAGTGAATTTTATGTATTTAACTCTCGTTTGACTCATTTCAATGCTTGTTAAAGTTTGAATTGTATTTTTAGAAACTAATTTTAGATCCGTAATCTCAAATTGGTAAAAGTGCTTGCACCCAACACCGATGTTCAAGAGATTGGTGGTTCGAATCCACCCAGTTTTTTTTTAACTTTAAAGTAAAATATATGCACATTTTGTGTTGTATTATATGTAATTTTATTGAACTTTATGCACTTTCGACTGTACCAGATGCACTTTCAGCTGAACTATATGCACTTTCAGCTGAACCAGATGCACTTTCAGCTGAACCAAATGCACATTTTACAGAACTATATGCACTTTTATTGAACTAGATGCACTTTTGGCTGAACCATATGCACTTTCAGCTGAACCGGATGCACTTTTAGCTGAACAAGATGCACTTTTAGCTGAATTAGATGCATTTTTGACAGAACTATATGCACTTTTATTGAACTATATGCACTTTCGACTGGACTATATTCATTTTCGACTAGACTATATGCACTTTTGACTTAACTATATGTACTTTTGACTAAATTAGATGCAATTTAAGTTGAAGCATATGTACTTTCAGTTGAATCAGATGCACTTTTAGTTGCATACTCACTTTTATTAAACTATATTTACTTTTGACTGAATTGTATACACTTTCAACGAAACTAGATGTACTTTCAGCTGAATTGAATGCAATTTCGACTCAATTTTATGCACTTTTGACTAACTATATGCACTTTCGACTGAACTATATGCACTTTTATTGAACTATATACGCTTTTAACTGAACTATATGTACTTTCGACTGAATTAGATGCACTTTTAGCTCATTTAGATTAAAAAAGACACATTTTCATGGAAAACCTACTTTTTGATGGAAAAAGTGTTTTTTTGATGGAAAAAGTGTTTTTTTGATGAAAAAACAGACTTTTCGGTATAAAAAGTGTTATATTGACAAAAAAAATTATATATTTTTTTTGTAATTTTTTAAAAAGTTTGTGATTTTTTGTGATTTTTGTGATTTGTTATAATTTTTTTATAATTTTTGTGATTTTATTCATTTTTTTAATAATTTTTTGTGATTTTGTTGTAATTTAAAATTATTTTTTGGGGTTTGTAGAGAGATAAAATATGCTATTATATTTTGGTTTGTATGATTCTTTATTAAATAAACTAAATAATTAAAAAGTGGTACATATGAGAAATGTGAACTTATAAACATATCTATGATAAATATAAGTTGCTATGAGTTACTTATAGAAAATTCCCCTTTTAATGAATCAGTACTCACGATAAAGAATTAGTAAATATATGATATCTGCATGTAGACATCCGAGAACCATAAATATGGGTGCCGAAATTGCATAAAAATTAATGTTAAAGAGAAGTTATAAATCACGAGCGGATTAAATGTTGAATAATAATTGGAAATCTTACCATGAATTAAATTTGATGAATATATGATTTAAATAGTAATTATTTCAATTTAATGTTTTTTTTAGAAATGTCATAATTTGCTAGTGTAATACTGTATAACTTATATATATATGTATATATATATATAAATTGTTTAGGTTGTTAGAGTTCATACACTCCCAGAGCGGATTTAGGGGTGGTTCGGAGAAGCTCAAGCTCAAAGCCTCAAAAAAAATTGAAATTTAGAAGCCTTATGTTTTATCATTATTATATAAGATATAAATATATGGAACATTATTTGACATATGTAAGTGTGTCCCAAAATACTAGCATCAATTGTCATCATTTTTGTAGATGTTTGGTTTAATCATGTAAGTAACATTTTAATATTTTTATTATTATTAAATAAAAGAGCCTTCGTTTCGGTAAAGTCTTGTGGCCTTTGAATCTCTGACTCCGATCCTGTTCACTCCGCAACCACTACTAAAATACTTAAACACATCGATGTGGGATGTATATTCTAACGTCAAATGTCGTGAGATACTCGGTAGAAAGGCTGTTGCTCTACAATGTCGAACATATTTAACCATGCATTCACCCACTTTTGAATCAATTTTCTGAAATCTATTCCGCGAGGGTGTTACAAATAATATCTTTACTTGGAGACCTATTTAATTTCTAACAAGCAAGTCAATGACAGTACATTATCATAATAATTAATAACCTTCTGTATAAAATTGACTCAAATATGATGTTTGATTTATCAGTAAAGCTTTTGCGAATAATTATATTTTCTTGTGAGAGGTCATTAGCTGGTGTGATCTTGTGTTGCCTAAATTTAGCAACCTCACTCGCTTGAGGCTTAAAAGAGGTCATAGTGTCATACCGTCGATGCCTGTTTCACCAAAGTCTACTTACGGTGAGCACTCCGCTTTGCTCTTTCTCTTATTACTCCTATATATTGGTTATGAAAGCGAAGATGAATGATATGTTAAAAGATTGTCTACCCTTTTTCACAGTGCAAGGGGTAACGTGCGCCGTATCATTTTTCGCAGATTAGAATTACGTGGCGCTACGTTGTTAATGAAATGGTTGTTGAATGAATTTCGCCGTGGGAGCTCTAATGCCTTTTTATTTGAAGAAAACGTTTCGGTTTATGAAGGTTTGTCTAGCACCCGTATCTTTAGTTTAAAAGTTGCTTAATAATAATGATGATAGATATCTTATTTAAGTTATTTTTTTACTGATACTGACTTGCAACAAAATTTTAATCGATAAGTTTTTTTTTTATTATTCCAAATTAAAAGTTAGTTGTATTCTGACTTAGGATAATAAGCTCCTGAGTTTGTCTATAATCATTTTGTTTTATTACTTGACAACTCTTAAATCATTTGTCTATAATCATTCAATGGTTTACAAAACTAGGGTAGGCTACTTTAGTTTTTCTAGGGTAGCAAAACTTCATCCCATGCTCATTAGCTCCATGTTGATAGATATAGTTTTAATAATCGTCTCATTTTTATTTATTTTATAAATGAAGATCAAAATCCAGAATCCCTACTTTTTCCCGATAAGTAAGAATTACCTACTTGTCTCTATTGCATGTTATGTATGTATAAATATACGACCAGTTGCGATCCTGGGCTTTCCGGTACCTCAGCCGAGCTTTCGTTTTTGTGCCATAATCTTTTTCACTTATAGTACATAATAATAATAATAATCTATTTGTTTGTAAAATAGAATTTAAATAAACCTATCTTATATAATTATCTAGTGTACATTTCAGAGTACTACATTTGATACAAGTTTCTTGAGTTTGACCCTGTTTGCCAGAGTCGTAGCTGTAGGCTACCATAATTGTGGGTCTTTTTTCCCCCGACATAAACTAGCAAATTTATTTTGATTAAATATTTCGTCATTCACCAGCAATGATAAGCATGCATAAACAACAAGACAATAATAACACATAAAATTTTATACAAACTTTGCTATAAAAAGCAGAAAAAAACATGCTAACAAAAAGAAAGTAGCTCTTTTCTATAAAGGACAAATCTTTAAAAATAAATAAATAACGGGTACTTTTATGATCCATTTAGTATATGTGGCAAAAAAAATACCTTACCTGAAATTATGGGATTCTGAAGTTTTAAAAGTATGTGGCTAAACCCAAAAAAACTCAGATTACAAGAATAATATATGTTTTGTAATAAATGATCAAATATGTTATTTTTTAAACAAGGGTCTTTTTCTGTTGTATGTAATATATAGTGATGTATGTAATATATAGGACCGGAGAAAAGTTTATTAGAAACTATGAGACTTTTTAATGTAATAAAATATGAGATAAAAAAAAAATCAGACACGAGATTCGATAGAAACTGAAAGATTTTATGTTTTTCTGTTAAACTACTCGGACGTACAATTATATTGCTATATATGAACTGTAAAATATATAATATTATTTTAGCAAATTTAGAGGCTCTAAAAACGTAAATTTTTTTGGGGGCTCGAGACCTATGTCTTTTGGACCTTAGCCCAAAACCGGCCCTGATGTTTGCCACATATTTCTTCTTTTTAAAAATTTATTTAATAGCAAAAATGAAGCTAGTGTGTTTTGAACCCAACTTGGTCCATTTATAATGAGGACATTAAGGCCACAGGATTCTGTTTTTTTTTTTTCTGTTTTTTTTTTTATTGATATTTAACTTATCCCTTTTTTCTTTTCTTTTTTAAAAGAAAAAGGCCACAAAGATTCATCTATAGTTAGTCTACCACTTTCTTGAGAGTATCGATATGTTTTGCATACAACTATATAAACAAATACTAGTAGTTAATTAATACTATCCTAAACAATTTTAAATATTTTGCGCCTTAAACTTTTTACGCCTTAGTGGATTTGGCTCATTTGCCTTCCCATAGAACTGCATCTGTATACAACGTATGATCTGTAACTAAGGTTCAGATATATAGCCAAGAAAATGGGAAGATCAGTGCATTACGGTACATCTGACAAATTTTTAGATTTGAGAAACTTTGATAAACATATATTTATCGAACCATAAATCAATTTGGTCTCCATCACACAAGATAAAATGACTATTCAGTAAAAGAAAACCCTTTTTGTTTTCTAATTTAAACTGGGAAACTAATACTACCACTCTGCTACAAAGTACAAACGTTGAATCAAACTTCACTTTTTATTTTAAATAAAACAGCATATTAGAGTAATTATCTCACATCGTTTAGGTAATAATCGAGCCTGTGTTTTATAAACAGCTATCCATGCTTACCATTACGAGGCATTTTAATGGTAAAACAATATGGATTCTAATATGGTATCAGAGCGGGCCTAGCGATGTTGGCCTCACCTCCACCCGTATGTCCGCTCGTACGACCCTTGAAATATCGGGTCACAAGCGAGGGAGAGTATTAGAGTAATTATCCCACATCATCTAGATAATAATCGAGTTTAGGGTTTATAAAGAGATATTAATTATTATCATTATAAGGTCTTTTAATGGTAAAAGAAAGACATGAACAACTTCATAAATTAAAAAATAACATAGGTAAATCTCAAAAAAAAATACGGAACAATCATCACTCTCCCAGGAGGAAGTCATTTCCTTTTTCCAAGCACTCGATTTCATGAGACTTTGTCATCAAAGTGTCGTCTATAATCCCCTGAAGGAAATACAAATCCTCTTGGGATAAGTTCGGAACTATCCCCTTTAATAAGCATTGGTACATCACCTCAATCATTTGCTTCCTTTTATTGTTCTTCGACACTTTCTCCAGCTTCTTTTTCCGCTTTCATGACCATTTTTTTCAATTTGATCCAAACAATCCATGCTCTTCTGAGAGCGTTCCGTCTCAGAAAGGCTCTCTAACTTGTTCAACATTTTTTGAGGGCCAGTTAGGCTGGACCAGACATCTAGCCCAGACTCAGGCTCATGCAGTTTGTATATAACCGCATTTGTCTTTATGTCACCCAAAATGGTTAATTCATTCATTTTTTTAAGAATACCCTTCTTTCTTTTGTTGAATGCAGCTTTCCTTGAGTCATGAATTTTAATAAAAGCTAGCTTTATTTTTCCAGGCATGTGTAGAAATGGATAGTGAAACAAAGGGTTCAAAAGAGTTGGATATTTTTTTTTCTGCGATTTAGTTATGTTAGTAGATAATTTGGTTTACCATTTTGTCAAACATTAGTTTGTTGTTATATATAGGTATGAGAAGGTAACAAGTTAATTAGGGAATTCAATACCAAAATTATAATTTGCAAAATTAAATTAAATATGGTCAACATAAAGGAAAATGTCCTTAATTGCTAATCATTTGCATATTAGCTATGTAAGGCCAGGCGGAAATTAGGTGGAGGCCAGGCAGTGACAGGCACCAAGGCGGAATTTAGGCGGTTGTAGGTCGCCTAGCGCCTAATTCCGCTTAATCATCTCATAATCTTGCATAGTCTATTAGACTCCTAGGCTCCGTCTACCGCCTACGCTCCGCCTAATTTCCACGTAGGCACATTTTTTAGAACACTGCTAATAAGTAAATGATTAGCAATTAAGGGCATTTTCCTTTAAATAGGTTGACCATATTTAATTTATTTTCCAAATTGTAATTTTGGCATAGTTAACTCGTTAGCTTCTCATACTTATATATAACAACAGACTGATGTTTGAACTTTTAGAAATGGTAAACCAGATTATCTACTGACATAAGCAAATCGCAAAACATTTTTATCCAACTTTTTTGACCTCTTTGGTTTCACTATCCCTTTCTAAACATGCCTGGAAAAATAAAGATAGCTTTTATTGAAAATCGTGCCTCGAGGAAATCTGCATACCACAAAAGAAAGAAGGATATTCTTAATAAAATGAAAGAATTAACCACTCTATGTGACATAGAGGCTCATGCGGTTATATACAAACCGCATGAGCCAGAGGCTGGGCAAGATATCTGCCTAGCCTGACAAGCGCTCAACAAGTGTTGAACCAGTTCAAGAGCCTTCCTGAGACGGAAGGCACTGGGAAAAACATGAATGGTTTGGATCAAATTGAAAAAATTGTCATGAAAGCGAAAAAGAAGCTGGTGAAATTGTCGGAGGACAATAAAAGAAAGCAAATGACTGAGGTGATGTACTAATGCTTATCAATGGGGATAGTTCCGAACTTACCCCAAGAGGATTTGTATTTCCTTCAGGGATTATAGACGAGACTCTGAAGGAAAAGCCTCATGAAACCGAGTCTTTAGAAAATGGAAATGACTTCCTCGTGGGAGAGTGACGATTGTTCGGTATTTTTGTTGAGATTTGGCTATGTTGTTTTTATTTTAAGAAGTAGTTCCTGTGTTTTTTGATGCTTTGCTGTTTTAATTAAAATATAAATTATACCTGCTTCAGCGTTTGTACTTTGTAACAGAGTGCGGGTAGAATTAGTTTCCCCGTTCGAGTTAGAAAACTATGAGGTTTTTCTTTTTACTGAATAGTCATTTTTCGTGTGATGAAGACCAAATTGGTTTATCGTTCGATTAATCTGTATTTACCAAAGTTTCCCAAATAAAAAAAATTGTCAGATGTACCAGGCCCGATCCCATTTTTCCGGCGATGCATATGAGCTTAGTACCTTGATATCACAAGTCATAAATAATAAGTCGTATCTGTATATATATAACATGCAATAGAGACAAGTAGGATATTCTGGATTTTAATCTTCATTTTATAAAATAAAAGAATGAGATAATCATTCAGACTATATACATCAACATGAAAGTATATGAAACTACTGAGCATGCATTGGATGATTGGAGGGGTTTAAATTATTGCATGATATTTAAACTGAATAAAGAAGAAAATCAAGTTCAACTAGAAGTAACAGGACGAATGAGTAAATGTTTCATTTTTGGAATAATAATTATTGCTCCAAGTACCGGGCTGTGCGGATTTTTGCTATGTAAGCGGAGGCTTTTCTATTGATTTTAGGCTCTCCTACCCATCGACGCCAGATTTTGCAAGCCTTCATTGAGTCATCCCATGATATTCCGTCGTCACTTCTCGACCTCTTAGGCTTGAAAATGTTGAAAATAGAGAAGTTGCAAGATGATGATTTCTTCACCGAGTCATCCCATGAAATTCCGTCGTCACTTTTCTATTGATTTCTGTTGCCCTACAATGTCGAACATCTTTAACCATTAACCCTCTTTCACAAAGGGTTTTAAGGTAGGATATATGATAGAATTGTCTCTTAATACAACTATTATACCAATTCAATGGCGGAACTTTCGTACGAGGGGTATCACAATTGTATGAAAACAACTGAAATAAAATTTGGAAGGCGTAATCAAGGCCAGACTCCATCAATATTTGTATTGTCAGTTAAAACAAGTGTTATATATTGAAAAAACTTGAAAAATGTTTTCAAAAATAATATAGAAGACAAATTTCCCGAAAAGTTGAGAGTCAGATGAAATTCATCGAGTACATTCTGAAGAATGCCCAAGATCTGGAAAAGTGGAACATGCACTGTGAAATAATATATACAGATAGTGTTGACGTTCGTGAGCACTTTGTAAGGAACTTCTATCTTTCCTGAGAGCGTCGGCCATTTGTAAAGTTGTGGTTTTGCGAGAGTGACTCGGGTTTTGCAGTAGAAAATGTGGAGTGCTTGTAATGCTTCAATGTTAGTCAGTAAAAATGTACAAGTGGTTACTAAGTCTGGTTTTTCTCTAATTTCCTTTTGTACAAGAAGCCATAGTTTAAGATCTTTGTAAGTTGTAACCCACTTATTTAATTTACTCTGAATTGTTTAGAATTAGTTCTTTTGTTGCCAAGGAACAGCTCTGACATTTGCAAAACTGTGGTTCTGTGACTTGTGAAGCTTGATCGAAGTCGGTTTATTATACACTGTTGTGCACTTGTTATACAGGTTGATTGTATAACTATGTGGATTTCCATATTTTCTCCTCGAGTGTTTCTCTTCTTCCAAGTACTCTAAAATAATTCCACTTCTCTTCAATTACATTGGCCTTTGGAGCACCCCTTGATTCAGCTTGATCTCCAATCCCTGCTCATCGTCGTCCATTTTAGACCAAGTATGTTTTCCGATGCTAAACATAAGCTTGTTAATTTTAACTAAAATTTAGGAAGATTGCACATATCAGCCTTGATGGGTTATATTACTGTAATAAAATGGATTGCATCCCGAACTTTTCTTGTGTCAAAGCATGTTTGATTTGTTTCTTAAGTAGCTGTGATGGTTTAAAAAGTGCGCGGATATGCCATAATGATCAGTTAGCTTTGCCCTATCTCTTGTTAACCTCACAAATTGGTTATGAAAAGCAAAGATAAATAGTGTGGTATTCATTTACCCTTTCAGCAGTGTAATCGGTAATGTACGCGGTATTGTTTTTTGCTAATTAGCAGTGTCTGGTGCTGCGTTTTTACGAAATGGTTGTCGAACGAATTTTACCATAGGAGCTCTAATACCAACTTATTTGAAGAGATAAAGAGTTCGGTGTATAATTATAGCCAAGAAGTCCCCAGTCCCTTTTACTAAGGGCGTCTTTGGCAACTGCTTTTTTGGGTTAAAAAGCTGCTTCAATAAGCAATGATAATTTTTGTTTTTACTTCAATGAAACTACTATGTCACCGCTTTGGCATTTTTACTAATAGTGACTTCTAACTATATGTTACTAAGAAGTAAATTTTTTAATGTTTCAAAATTAAGACTTGTAAATATACAAATAAATTTCATTGGAAAATTTTCTTTCTGGTATTTTTTATGGGGAAAAATGCTAAAATGGTACATAACCTATCAGTTTTTCGTGATTTGGTATCCAACCTAACACACTTTCTAATTTGGTACTCAACCTATACATTTCGCTCTAATTTGGTACCCAACCTAACACTTTTTTCTAATTTGGTACCCAACCTATACGTTTCGCTCTAATTTGGTACGTATACAGTCCAATTAAGGGACTTAATCTGTCTTCGATCATCGGTTTTTAACGCAACCGTAACAAATTAGAAAAAAATGTTAAGTTGGATACCAAATTAGAAAAAATGTTAGGTTAGGTACCAAATTAGAGCGAAATGAATAGGTTGAATACCAATTTAGAAAGTGTGTTAGCCTGAGTACCAAATCACTAAAAGTTAATAGCTTGGGTACCATTTTAACAGTTTTCCCATTTTTTATGTGAAAAAACTATTAAAAAAAATCCCCTCATTTCTACCTTCTCTTCTTTTGAGCTTTTTTTAGTTTTGTGACACAAAACTAACTTTTTAAGACCTAACTGAAATACACACCAAACACCCCAAAGCTTTTTTTAAGCAAAATGCTAAAAACTAAGGGAAAAAGTTGCCAAACAAACACCAAATTGAAATGTCATTCCCATACTCAAATGCAGTCTTAGGTGTACCATTACTTATTGAAGCACTAAAAGCATGTGATTACATAAACAAGAGGACAATCATAAAGTAATACTGATAGGTAAACACGGATGAAACATCAAACTAAACGTCAACTTTCTTGTTGAAGATAAACATCAACTTGTTTTTTGGGCTTGATAATAAAACTACTATCACCTGAATATTGACAAACACACAGTCGAACAGACATCAAAACCAACAATCGCTTTTAAATACATAGCACACAAGAAGGCAACATCAAACAACCAAACAGATAAATTGAAATTGAAAGTCACTAAATCATCAGCCGACCACGAAAAGTTTACTTAATTCTCCATAACTAGAAAATAAAGGGGGAATATAGACCCTCATCATCTTCATCCTGGAAAAACAAGGAATTAACAAAAGAATCAGATGCCAAACATTATACTAAACCATTTTAAATACAAAAATTGTGTTAACAGGTATGAAAGAATCGACACTTTTTCACAGATGCACTCAAATCCTTAACACAGTGCATGTGGCAACAATTTCAGGTTCAATTATTAATTTGATAACTTAATTTAATTATTAGCACATCGATTTCACTACTCCTTGCTGTATAACTTGCAATTTGCAACTTTAAATAAAGAAACATGTAACTAAACTGCAAGCAATCGATATTTAGTACTCGTAACTAGTATTCAGCATAAGCCGACAACCACAACATTGAAAGACAAAACATGGGGTTTCAAAGGAAAAGACTCCTCAGATGAGAACTATGAATTTTGTTGTATTCCATTTTTCATCTCTATTTTTTCTTTTTTGCTACTTTTTATGCGAGTTTGTCATTTAATTTATCATATTTGAAGAACATTATTAATTCCTATTTGCATTTCTGAAATGACAAAACTGAAAGAAATCAGCTTTCCTGTAATAAACACTTGCAACTAAAAAATGGCCTCACAAACTTAAGCTAACCTAACTTCATTCAAGGGTTAATAGATCAAACCCAGAGTTATTAAGTACCAAATGTTAGGTAAGGGAGCTAAAACCAAAGCTATTTATCAAGAAATTTTGAGATGATTAACCCCGTTCTGATATCATATTTATTAGAATGTATATGCAGCCTTCATGTTGAGAAAAGAAAACACTTAGCTTTTACCGAAAAAGCCTTTCAGCACATCGCATAATTACAAATAAATATAGTACATATGTAATTCAGTCCCATACATATTCAAAGCTTAATTTCGCCAAACATTCAAATAAGGGAAAAATTTGTCTCACTGACCACTAAAAAGCTTACTCTAAAAATCGTAGGCTTAACACTACCATGTGTCCACCTATATCCAGAAATTAATTTTAGTCAGGTTAATTTTAATCCAAAAATTAAATTTAGTCAGGTTAATTTTAATCCAGAAATTAATCGTAGGCTTAACTCTACCATGTGTCCACCTATATCCAGAAAGCTTACTCTAAAATATGATTAATTTTAATCCAAGTGAAAAAATACTAGATTACTTAACAGATAAATAGTAGTGATTGACTGATTACCTGTGGGAGAATATGATCACTTGGTGATGGCGTAAATCGCATAAATAATTCCAGGAAGATAACCGAAAAGTGTCAGCAACAAACAGATCCAAAACTCAATCTGCACCAATTATAAGAATTATCTTTAATATCCTCAAAAATCAAATCCATAGATCTAATTTATGAAATTTCAAAAAAAAAATCTTTTTAACAATGATCTTTCATATTTACAATTGATATACTAGTCTCCATATTTCTCAAACTATCACATTTGGTCACATATTTTAAACAGCTAATATAATCTGTACTTACTACTTATCATATACTTCATCTTTATCATATACTTCATCCATCTACAGGAGAATATAATAATAGGAAAATTATCATTTAGTACATATTTCGAGACTTGACTATCAAAACTCGAGATGAAAATATCTTTTAAAATTAAGTATGACTATGCTGCTTATTTTTACTCTTTATTTTTGACTTTAATGTTCAAGATATATACCAATTCTAAAAACAAAAAACACAATTGGGGTTTTTTAATAATTAAGTCCGAAATTATTTGTTTAACATTAACTTTCCAAAATCCCAATAATACCTTAAATTATCACATAATACCAATTTACTCCTCAATTAATACAATTTTCGTCCAAACTTAGAAAACCAAAGTCCCATTCCGCATAATATTGGGTTTAAATTGTAACAATTAGAAATATATATACTAATTCATAATTTTTTCCAAACTTCCACTACAAGATCCAACTGTGAATCAAGAACAATCAGTCATATTATAGTATAATCACAACATATTATGTATAGATATAGAGAGAGAAAGAGAAGAAAATAACCTCGCAACCAAATATTGAAACAATTTTCTCCAAACAGAGAATTTTTAAGCCCCTTCTCAAAAAATATTGGGGTCAATACTGTAATAATTAGAAATCTAGGTACTAATTCTTAATTTTCTTCCCAATCTTCCACTACACAATCCAAGCGTGAATTAAGAACAATCGGTCATACTCTATTATAGTATAATAATCACAACATACTCCTCCGTCCCAAATAAGTGTACTGTTTCGGTAAAAACTCAACAAAAAACATTAAAAAATCAAAATTTTCAAACAAAAACTACTTTTTAATTAAAATGTGAGGGTTTAGAGTATAATTTTGTTACGTTTTAACTAAGGAAAAGAGATATTTCAAAAAATAAAAAAGAGAAAATTTACTATAAAAAAAAAAGGAAAGAAACACGACACTTATTGGACGGAGCCCAAAAAGTAAAACATGACACTTATTGCGGGACGAAACTCAAAAAGTAAAACATGACACTTATTTCGGGATGACCCCAATAAGTAAAACATGACATTTATTTCAGGACGGAACCCAAAAAGTAAAACATGACAGTTATTTCGGGACGGATGGAGTATATGTATAGATATAGAGAGAGAAAGAGAATGATAATAACCTCACAACCAAACTTGAGGAAAACACCAAGTGGGGGCAAAAGGATAGCCAACAAAATATCAATGAATGTTGCTGTTCCCATTCTTTTAATTTTTTTCACACAAATTTACAGATATATATAAATATATATATATATATAAAGAGAGAGAGAAACAGAGTTTGAAGGAAAGAGAAGTGTTAAGTGTTAAAGATGAAGATGATGTTTGGTTGGTTAAATAGAGATCGGGTGAAGATCTGAGTGCCACGTGTAGGCTGTGAATTGTACCACGTGTACTTGTTTACTTATACGCGTTATTAATGGTTACTATAGTTTATTCGTAATTTAAATACTCTTTAAGACTAATATCAAAGAGAATAATGCTACTTTAGTCCCTAATGCTAGTTTGATGTGGAAAAGCAAAATATTAAAGTTAATCTTCTATACTCCCCTACTTTATTTTACTTTGTTTTGTTTAACTTTGATAACTTTGTTTTCTTATTTCTTATTTCTCACTTTTATTGGGGATACAGATAGTTCCGTTCAAACGGGCATTCCTTTCCACTTAGATATTAACCGGGTTTTATAGGCTTATTATAACAAATTATCTGTTTTTAACGATTTAGGTATACATCTTTTAAAATTTTCAATTTAGATACCACACTATAATAACTTTCCAATTTACGTATCACCGTCTAAATAAATCATGGAATCATGTCACGTGATATTTGACAAACATTAATTTGAGAGGCTAATTTGATAATTTTGCATAAAAATATGTCATCCTATAAAAACATTTCTTCCAATTTCACACATAACAAAATTTTGGATTATATGCTAAATTTTTTTATGTGAGAAATTGAGGAGAAATTTTTTCTATTATGACATATTTTTATGCAAAATTATCAAATTAGCCTCTCAAATTAATGTTTGTCAAATGTTACATGACATGATTCCGTGATTTATTTAGACGGTGGTACTTAAATTGGAAATTTATTATAGTGTGGTACCTAAATTGAAAAATTTAAAAGATAAGTATCCAAATCGTTAACAGTACTATAGTTTGATGTAGTAAATGTATTTTTTTTCAGATATTAACTATTGTTTTAAGAGACCATTATTTATTGGACATAAATACCAAAATAGTTCTTATCTCTTAAAATGGTGGTGAACCATGAACACTATGCCTCTGAACTTATTTTCTTATTATTTTGTAAAGCTAATTTTCTTACATTAGATGTAAAATTTATGTGTTATTACCCCCATTGTTTCGGAAATATGTTAGGTATAACTTTTGTTTCAACTATAACATTAATGGTCTAACTTAACATTTACTAATTATTTTGACTCTTGTTAATAGACAAAAAAAAAGTTGGTTAAAGCAAATAAATTTCTTAATTACACTGATTTTGAATGGATCTTGTCTGTTATTAAGTACACTGAAAACCAATAGAAACTCATTTACTACTAATTGATGAACTCTTCTCACCATACTCTAGATTAATTTTATTTACTAGAATTATAAATATTGGTTTAGTCTGTTATTTTCAATTAAGCGCATTCTGCCCAATAACTCCTATGTAAAGTAAGAGAAATTGAAAGAAATATCATTAATTTGTGATTAGATATAACTAAAAAAATAATTATGAATATTAAGACTATCATGATACTGTACCATAATCAAATGTGACGAAAAAGTGCATATGAACCATAATCCATAATGATATGCACATTATGGGGTTAATTGGCCCTCATCACTAATGCAATTTTACAAAGTTTGAGACCAATGTAGTGATATTATAAATTTCGTTGGCTCAAAGATTATTATCATCAATTATCTTATTTAAGTTGAGTTTATTTGTTTGCTTATATTAACTTTATTATTATTTTCCTATTTTTGATCTGGCCGCGTGGGAATACAACTCACATCAGATCTAAGTGGGGCACGTGGCATGTGAATTTATCCTCTATTTGAGGCCACGTAATTTTTTTCTTGTGGAGTTGTGTTATAGATCTTTTCTTGTAGTTTAGATATACATCAACGGTCCATGTAATTATAAAATATAATATTGGACTTCATAGTTCTTTTCTTGATACCAATATTGTACCATAATTCGAAGAAAGAAACCGATTTTGTCATATTATAACCATTTTAGAAAAATTATCAAAACATACAAATTTTCAACTCTAATTATCAAAAACTATAAACCAAAACGTTTAATCCCAAAACATATAACTTTAATAAATATGTCTAATTGTATGTTTGTATGTTTTGAAAAGAAAATTTTAGGCGTTGTATGTTTTGGTAATATATTTTTGTTAATTTCTTAACATGATTTAATCATCTCTATAGGTTTCAACGATTTTGTAAAAGGCGCAAGGCTCAATATTTCAGGCAAAAATAGATCATATAACATATATTCTACTTGATCAGTGTCTAATTTACTGCACGTCTATAATCTTTCTTCCCCCACCTGAAATACCCTAATTTCTACCTATACCCGCCCTTGAAAAGTTTGGGTTTCATAGTTTCACTTCATCATAAGAACTAGCTATGTTGTGGTCTTCTAGTCTAATTGTGGACTTCAAATATGATAGTATTGATGTCTCTTTCAAAACTACATGGACCAATAAAGATCGTTGTGAAACAATGGGGATATACATCCTCTACCGACATCTCTTCATTTATATTATATTTCGTCACTCTATTTGAATTAATGTCGTTTTCCTTCACCAATATTTCAAAAATTGGAATATTTATCATATTTTGAATGTTAGTTCGGACTATAGTGTTGGAGAAACGGTAATAAATCCGGTCTATTAAAATATTCATTCACTAAAAACTAAATATATATTAATAAAACCTAAAATAACTAACTTAAAATTAATTAAAAATTAAAATTAAAAAACTCTATTGGTTGTTACCCCCACTAAAATAGTTAATGGAGTTTATATAATTGTTTTTAATATTGTAGCATGTTCGAAATTCAGCATTTTCTTATTGAACATATACTGTATCAATCTTCCACAATAGGATGAATATATTATACTCACTTCGTATTTAAACAAATATTTTCTATAAAAATACATGCGAATTTTACTATTAAAATTTTTAAAATTAAAAAATTAAAAATTTCATCGAATAGTTTTAATAATAAACTACGTGATTAACTTTTAAAAATATTTTTTTCAAAAAAAATTCGATAAAAGTTATACGTATTTTTTTTCCAAGAGCCGTCCGTTGAAGTGCGGAGGTACTATTATTCAAAGGCTTAAAACTATAAACATCACGTAATCGCAAATATCTGACACATCATCTAAATTAATATAGTAATACTCAAAGTAGCAACCAGTGAATATCTAACCAAAATGATGTAATTGCTTTTAGAAGACTTGAACATGTCATGAATCATCATTGCTAGCTAGATAGATGAGCAAAATAAACTCGATAATACATATCACGTATTAAATTCTAATTTTTTTATAATCGATGGGTTTTATCTTAAAAAATGTCATATATCAAACTCATAACTAACTCTCTATTTTTAAATAATACCATTATTACTCTCTATAAATAAAGAGTAAATAGTTCTTTTTATCAATTAAAAATTAATCGATCCTAATTTAACCATATGTATTTTATTTCTTCAATTATGAATTTTATATTAAAATACAATGTTAAAATAATTAATTATTAATAGAGATGGTGTTTTGATGAGATTATAAAATGTACATGGCTCTCTAAATAAAATTTTTTTGAATTTTCACTCCTCATTTGCAAAAAAAAATTGATGAGCCTAATATGAATGTCATTACATTTAGAAGTTGACAATTACTAAATCCATATTACTTTCCGCCATACACAGATGAAAACTCACTTTGAAGTGAGTTTCTCAATTGAAAATCTCACATTTAAAGTGAGTTTTCACATTGGAAAAATATCCATTTTTTTGTCCTATTTCAATTGTCTTATGAAGTAACGGTATCGATCTCAATTTACCGATCTTAAATAGTTGGTTCAATAATGAGCGTTAGGGAATGGGATAAAATATAGGATATGTATGTGCATATATTTATATATGTTTTTCCCAACTCGATTTACTCTCCATTTTCTCAAAGTACAAATTAAAGTCAATTGTTGGGGTGAGTTAGGTTCGGGACCCGATCCGTCAACGTTCAATTCGTATCCTGACCCGATTACTTTTAAAAGTGGAAAAAAAATCCCGATCCCGGCCCAATAAAAACCGGGACTCGACTTTTTCGGGAGCCGAATTTTCGGAAGCCCGTAGGTCGGGATATGTTTATCCCGAATCTCCCGACATATTCTTTTATTTTACGACGACGTCATTTTTTATTAACAATTTTCATTTAAGAATTATAAACATGTTATTAACACGAAACATAATTCTAGTTTAAAAATAACATTACTAAGAAATGAAAAAATAAATTAATAGTGTGAAAGTACAAATAATGGAGTAGATAAAAAAATTGACACGTTTTTTATCAGATTATTTTAGTATTTATTTTTATTCACACAAACAACAATTATCATACTAAATGAAATACATTATCATTATAATTTTTATAATCGAAAAATAATAATCATTTATCTTTATTGAAAATAACAATATAATTTTATAAACTAATTATATTTTTGTTATTTTAATAGTTTCATATATTCAAAACTATAAATTTATATTATACTTATATAATTATGAGCGACAAAAAGGATTGTACTTCGTATGGTAGAGTGCTTACATTGTATGCTAGAGGTACAAGTTTCGATTCTCATCACTTGCATTTGATATAAATTAATTTATATTTTTATATAAAATATAAATTAATTAAAAATTCGGGGCGGGGCGGGACACCCGACGAAATCAAAATTGTCATCCAATCCCGAAGTTTGTCGGGTCGGGACAAAGCCCGATATTTTCGGGTCGGGACTATTCTCGGATCGGAAAATTTCGGGATTTTTCCCAACCCTAGTCAATTGTAAGTATTTTTTTTACTAGTTATTTCATTTTAATTTGAAATATATTTATATTTTAATAAATTTAGTTATTTTATAGGTTTTACCATGATTTTATTTTGTTTGGGCGTTTTTTGTGTGTGCATATTATATGGCCCAATAGGTTAAATATCTCATTGTTTAAATAGACGGAAGTAAAAATATTTGAAGTAATTTTATTTTTTATTTTTGAAATATCTAATTATTTGGAAAAAAAAAAGAATGTTTGAAATATCTTATTGTTTAAAAAACGAAATAATAATGAAAATGAATATGTGAATAAGTTTGAAATAATATTCCACTGATTTGAATTTTTAGCCAAATAACAATAATATTTTTCTGTATTTGTTTACGTTTAGGAAACATAGAGACCTATTAGTGATTCGGTATTATACAAGCAATATCGACATATTTTCCGTGCTATATGTGATAAGAATTTTGTTTTTGATTTGCAAATTAGAGATGGTAATCATTAAAAATTAAATTTGGGGGTTTTACGTTATTTGAATATGGCTGGTTTGTACGGGTTGTACCAACTATATTATATAGATAATTCTTTAATGGTTGTATTAGTTGAAAGATGGGTGCTAATGAATAACGTTACACGGACATTATAAAATTGATGTGAAATCGGATAAAAACGAACTGATAAAAGACATGATTTTCAGAAACATTATTAAGTAAAAACAAATTGAAAACAATGAATGAAAAAATTACTTGATTGTGTATATGGATGTGAATCATACATATCGTAAAGTAACAAACACAATCAGTTGTGGAGCATATTTGTAATATTTTAATGGAGTGGTAATCGTAGAAGATAATTGAAGAAGTACAAAAGGTTGTATTTCACAAGTTAAAAACTCCCTTTTAATGTGAGTTTTCCAATTAAATTCGTGTCTGTTGGTCCGAAAGTAATCTCGATTCATCAATTGTGTTAGAAGTTACTCCAAATTAATTACACATTAACAAGACATGCGATTTACTCTCTCAATGATAAGACCTTTTGATGGGAATCAAATAAAATTTAATAGTGAAACCCCATAGTTTATGCATATTGTGGTTGGCAAAACAATTCCATTTGTTACTAATTAGTCGCATTAATTTGGCTTAACAAAATAATGAGATTTTGACCATTTTATGATTTCTCCAACATAAGTTCCAAGTTTTGATCACTTCATCAGTTTCCATACTTCATTCTAACCAATTTAGGGCATATCCGGAAGCAGAGTACCTGAACCTGAGTCAGGGTTACTCTGCTTTCCACAGCCATTGGATATGTTATTTTATTAATATTTTATTAATATTGTAGCAGATCCAATGGCTGCGGGAAGCAGAGTAACCCTGACTCGGAGTCAGGTATTCTGCTTCCGGCATATCCTCTGATTGCATTTCAACTAACTCCAAAACAGCCACGTGCACCTAACTATCATGGATTTCCAATTGTTTGTGAGATATCATTCATCAAAACAAATATTTTCTGCCATTAGCTAGGTTACCAATAATGTACAATCATTACTCTACCTGCATTTCCTAATTTTTTAGGGTGGCTATGTTATCTTTTGGCTTTCAAATGATTTATAATTATGCTATTTGTAAATTTTATCTTCCTTTTATGTTAAATAAACTAATAATATTGTATGGTGATTCCGAAAACTTCACGGTATCTTTCCTTTTAGTTTATTACTTGAACTAAAAGAAAATTCAAAACATATGACCTGAAATCAATATAAAGGAAAATAGGAAATTGACAAAAAAAATCCCTCCGATGTATGTTGTAATAAACCATTTATTTTGGTTTTACATTTAAAAAAATGAAACAATTTTCTCAAAAAACATTGTATAGTGGCTTTGAAAACTTTACGGACAGTGAAGTTTAAACCATGGCTAATATTTTATTACTTAAACCAAAAGAAAATTAAAGTGTATGGTGTAAAATCTATTGAAGGAAGTGAAACAAAAAGATCTTATATATACTGTATAATCAGTCAAGGAAGCTCGTCGAATATTGTGAAACATCATTTGCAATCCGTTTATCATGACTAAATATTTTTTTTTTAAAATGTTGCTTATTTTGTATCCCCGCTTAATCAAATTTCTGGTTCCATCCCTCTTGAAGTATGCTAACTCATGCTACAAATCAACTATCAATGAAATTATGAACATACTTGGTATAGTAAAATACTCCATTAAACAAGTATCTTTGGTCTGTGATACAGGTAGCAACCAACATACATTGCACCCTCAACCCACTTTCTCGATTACGTTCCGATTCTTTATAGGAGTAATTCTAGGTCATTCATTTTAATATGGAGCTATAGCAACATGGATATCTTACTACTTTTTCTCCAACGCATAAAAGTTATACTCAGGGGCCGATCCTTGTAGGGACAAGGGGTCAAGTGCCACTCCTTCGTTCGGAAAAACCGGAAAAAGACACTTATATTCATATGTAAACACCCGGATTTTTATAGGAAAATGCCGGTGTAAAGAGAAAGTATTATCTCACATCGGCTAGATATATTATCTATATGATATATAAGCTACGAAAACCCTCCTTACTATCACCAAAGTATTTTAAAGTCCTGCGGTCCGAGAAACGATGACGAAATTGGGTTAAATCGGACAGTATTAATGGTAGTAAGTAGATGGTGGCGGTCTGATCAGAACATTTGGTCGTTACAATATATATTAAGGTATTGTTTTCGTATAAAGGCTTGGAGTTAAATCCAAGCAACATTGCGCTACTATATCCCAGCGCTAACGGTACAAATTTGCAATGTTGTTACAAAAGGTCTTGAGTTTAAAAATCAACCCAGTTCTAATTTTTTGTATTATACCTTGCATTTATTAAATAGCTTGATTATTCCATCTTCATTTATATTTCAAAATTCACTCATATGATCATATCTATTAATTGTTTTTTGCTTAAGCTAATTTGCTTACATTTATTTTCTACCTCATACGAATCACTTTTCCCCCCACAAAAGTACTGAATTTATATAGAAAAGTTAAGATATTAGCAAAAAATATATCATAGTTGAACTTTTAAATTCCAACATTCATAAATTTGATTGTGCCCCCTCCCTTGATATAGCTTGAGGATCCGCCAGTGGTTATGCTATCTTATTTTTCAAAAGAACAATTGTGGTATGGTCGCAACTCGCGTCTTTAATACAGTCAATATATTCTTAATCCAGCTTGCGTTTTTCGTAGTTCCAATACCAGTCTTGTTCTTTCAAAAACAAAGTCATACTTCGATAAATGCATCCAACAACTGTAACGTTTACGTGTTATAAAAAAAAAAAACGTGACCATTTGATGTAATTACTGCATACCACGATACTATAATTTTAGCAGGTAAAGTTCGTAACTTTGACAACTTCTTACCCGCCACTGTGATGAACTTAATTTTATTAAGAATTTATACTTGCAATGACCTGCCATGAAAGGTCCAAGTGACTAGAGCCCATTTCTTTATGTATTGATCAGGCCTACTTTTTTTCTTAGAAGACTAGGCCAGAAAAATAGTTGAGCCTCGATGTGTGTTTAATGATATGTTAAGGAATGCGATCAACCTACTAATAGTTTCTCAACTCGCCTTTTGCCCCAGCACGTCATTTGACGGCCCCAAAAATTTTCCTTTCGAATAAAACTATACAAAAAGGGTTTTTTGTTGTTGACTTTGTAATGGTGAACACGTTGAGTCGAACAGTCACCATATATGACTGGTTTACAATCCGTTTGTATAAAAAGATGTTAAATTGATTAAAAAATAAATAAATTTTGATTAATATTTAAGTTTAGGATAGACACTCATGGAGTTCTATATTTTTATTT
Source organism: Primula vulgaris (assembly GCA_963920805.1). Lineage (NCBI taxonomy): Eukaryota > Viridiplantae > Streptophyta > Magnoliopsida > Ericales > Primulaceae > Primula > Primula vulgaris. The sequence goes on along the minus strand of OY987216.1, from coordinate 3,554,343 downwards.
GATTTTTTAGTGTGTTGTACAATTTGTTTTTAATTTATCAAATTCTAATTTGTTGAAAATAGAAAAAATAAATTAGTTATTGAAAAACATTATCTAAACATTCATTTTCTAATTTAACGGTGGTTAAGGTGACTGTAGCATAAACAGTCAAATAAGGTGACTGTTCCAAAGAGACACCCGTTGAGTCCGCACTTATACACGGACAATGATTTACAGTGTCATCCTTGGAATAAATGGCGATAGGAGAACATCCGCTAGTGTTGTTTTTTTGGAAATAAGTCGCTAGTGTTTTATATTATCAATTAAGTTCTAAGCTTTTAGTTTTATTCGTTACATTCTTGAGTTTTCAAATGACGTCTCATCAAATTGGATCAGGTTGACGTACTCTTAACTCTTGGACAATTAAAAGATGGAAGACCTGCTTTAGACGACCGCGTCTAATTTGCCTAATCTCTGTTAGGCTTCTAGGCTATGTCCGGTGCAAGACCCCGCTCATTTCTGCCGATATTGTTCACTTTCTAAAACTCTGTTGTTGCACAGTCTATATATATGTCTGCAAAAATTATGCCTATATATACATATTAAGTTTGTCCAAAAATGATGAGCAGAGCCGGTTTTGATGGTAGGTACAAGAGTAAATTACGGGTCTGGAGCACAAAAAAAAACGATTATTTTAGAGGCTCCGATTTTATAACAGATAGGAATTATATATTTAACAATGCATTTCATATTAAAAAACTCTTCTGTCCTGATAGCAATCTGCAAACTCATAACTCTTGACTTGCACGTCTATGCAGGTTCGATTCTTATTTGTGGCATTTTTTTAAAATTTTTATAGTTTCGAGTAATGTATTCTTCGTTCCATATATTACATTCGTCACAAAAAAACCTGTTTTTTTTATTAAAAATAACAGATTTAAGCCTTAATTAAAAAAAAACTATTATTCTTGACGGGAAAAAATGCCCCATATTTTAAGTGGTCTACGACCCCAAACAATATAATTGCTATAAATAAAGCGTATGAAGTCTCACGATGACAAATAATATAAAAACAAAATAGAAATATACAAATTTAAAAAAATTGATTTTTCTTTTGCCCTTGAGTGGGGGATGCGAAGTCCGCTTAGGTTGTTTGCATTCTTATGACGCTAGCTATGCTGTTACGTACTAAAAAAAATATAAGAACAATTGTAGCAGTGTTTGTATTATGCCGTGTTGCTAAATTTAGCAAATATTTTAAAAAATATATATATATATTTAGCAGATTTTGTATAATTATTTCTATTTTGACAAATTTTGTAAAACTTACTAAATTTGTTACAATATTTTTGTGAGATGATATATACCTCTAGAGTTGTGTACTCTCTCTCACCTTGTCTATTTCTATCTCATATACAATCTTCATGTCATACACGGAGTCAGTAAGCCTAACAGATATGACATTGTTTATTTAGTATTAATGTGTTATTTTTCATAGTCGTAAGAATTCAGTTACTTATGACTATGAGAAAAACTGCATGTTTTATATTTTATTTTATTTCCTTTTAAGTGGTAATTAATTGATATATGTTGTGGTGATTTTATATTTTTCTCTCAAAGAATTTATTGAAATGTATTATAAAAAGTGTTGTGTGAAAGATAAAAGTTTAGCTTTAAAAGTTGTATAGAAATGGAGAAGTTCATTTTATAAATTCTATATTTTTAATTAGATATTATGTTATAAAAAAAAGTATTGTAAATTGATGTTGTATTGTTATAGATAATATGTAAATAGATAAAAGTGGTCATAGCCGATATAATACTAGTAATCATGCCCACGTGTTGCGTGTGTAATGCGTACTACGATAAATAGATAAAAAATAAATGTAGTGCGATTATACAAATATGTGGGGGGAAAAATATATAAGATGATAACACTTACAAGAATTTTGTGTTGTTAAAAAGCAAGAAATAGTGTTATTAATTTTTATATTTTCATGAGAATAGGGTGGTATGATAACTAATAAAAAAAATACAGGGGTATTTTTTATGGCAAATTTTGACAACTTATTATATATATATATATATATATATATATATATATATATATCATTCTATTATTATTATTATTTTTAAGTAAACATGCTCATTATTATTAAAATAACGGCCAAAAGTACAGGGTTCAGTACCACTGGAACAACCTCTAACATGCTAATTATTATATCATAATATTAAAACAAGTCAACCCAAAATTTGTTGAGACAATGTCACTCTCATAAATAATATAAAATTAAAAACTAATTAGCACTATTTATCCATCTTTTAACAATTCAAAATTATTTTAACTATTCTCATATTTTATATTTTTTTCTATTCTCCACATATTTATATAAATCAGAACTATACTTATTTACTATATTTTAATTGTACTATGCATGTGAACGTGACACGATTATTATTATTATTACTATATATATATATACACACGACAGTTTAACAAAATCAGATGTGAATTAATGCTCCAAGAGGCATGGCGAATACGAAATTGGCTTTTTGTTGCTAGAATATGCTGAATATACTTGCACGAAACAACCAAAAATTTCATTCAGTTTAAGAGATATTTTGTCTTGTGCAAAAGGACAATAAAACTGCAACTGAACCACGGTTTTCCACGTGAAACCACCCTAGGATATTTTGAAAATTAGCTGAAAGCTATATACTATCGAAATTATTTTGAACTAAAAATCATTTTAAATGATTGAATCACATAAATAGTGAAGGCGTGATTAATAAGGAGCAGGTTACACTTTTTTGTAATTATTTATATTAACTAAATTGAAACTACATCTTAATTTTGAGTTTGAAAGTTGTCAAGCTGATATCTCCTTTTTGAATGATAGGGACCAAATTCGTAACTTTACCAAAGATTTGGGGTTATTATAGATATAATTGGAAATTTGTAATCAATAAAGTTATTGTTTAAATTTAAGTCCCAAGTTGCTATTTATTTCTACTTGCATACGTATACGTGGTTGGTCTTTTTTTTTAAAAAAAATAAAAAAAAATTAGAAATCCATAATACGAAACTAAGTTATTCCTTTTCTTAACATGCACGTCAACTCTTCTCTTTTCTTGTTATGTTTAAACTCAATTATTGTCACAACATCAATAATATATTTGGCTAAACATGTATTAAAATTTTGTTTAAAACTTTTTTAGTATTAAGTGATGCTCATTCTTTGTAAACATGATCAAGGAACCACGATTTGTTTAAGAACGGCTACTAAATAACATAAATATTTATAAAACTCAATTATTGTCACAACATCTCAATAACATATTTGGCTAAAAATGCATTAAAATTTTGAAGTTTAAAACTTTTTTAGTATCTAAGCGATGTCCATTATTTGTAAACATGTTTCGAATGCGAAAATTTGTCACATAATGTCAATTTTTGAGATTTTATCTTTTAATACTTACGTACTATGATAATATAAAATAAGAATGAAAATCTAACATGTTTTCCGGAATGAACAATGTCATGTTCATGCTTAGTTTACTTAATTTATAAATAAATTTCTGTTAATGTTCAGTTCGTTTATTTAACGAGCGAACATGAATCGAATTGTTAACTAACAAACACAATATGTTCATAAACAATTCGCTTCGTTGCAACACTCAGTACAACATATAATTAAATTATGTACTGTTTGTATTATATGAAGTGTAATTTCATTATTTATTTAAATATGATGTCTGGAAATACTGAGTCCGGATCTTCGGCATCTCACGTGCATGCTCTCTCCCTTATCTGTATCATTAAAAAATAATTAGAGAAAAATTCCATAATTATATGACTAAACAACTGAATATTTATATATTTTAACATCATGCATTTTTAAATTTAAAGAAAGTTTAAAGACGAAGGTAAAATGAACTTTAAATGTAGAATTCCCACGTATATTTGTTGTTCATAGAAAATAAATTAATCGATAATAAATTACATAAAAATATTATAAACATTTTTACAAAAGTTGTAATAATATAAAATTTCAAAAAAACTCCAAATTTGTAAATTTTTGTGTGTCATTGCTGCAGCCAAGTCGAAAGACCCGTTATCAATCCTTGGCACCACCTTTCCTCATACCCTGCCAAAAACTAAGCACACGTCATCATTAATTCACCGCCATTTTTCCACTTCAACTCCCAACTTCCTCGCCGACATATATTATTATATTAATATATATACACACACATATAATATATATATAAACATGCATATACATTTATGTATATCAACTTCATTATATCAGTATTTGCCTATTTGGTCTCTTGGCACACCTGGTCAGTGAACAAAACATCATAATACTTGCATGTTAATGTATATATATATATATGTTTATGTTTATGTTGATTGTTCTGATTGCTTTTTCGGCCTTCATTGTATTTGTTAAGTGTACGACAATATTGATCACTTTGTTACCGTTTTTCTTAAACGGAATTGCCATTATGGGGGTTTGGCCCATAATCTGGAATATTTCTTTAATTTTAATAAAGGTCGGATAATGATTAAAAAAATATGTATGTATGTTTATGTACATGTTAAGGCATATTCATTAGCGTTATTGTTGGCTATTTCTAAAGTATCAAAATAAATTAGTATGTAAATTGCTTCTAAGCTGTAGCTGATTTTTTTTATTTTTTTTTATCAAAACCTATTTTGCTTTGAAATTGGTTAACACATTACTATGTATAATTAATGTGTACTTGTTTGGTTGTAAGTTTTTAAGAAAGTCAGTTTTTTTTTTTGAAGGATAATGTTTTTTTAGAAGGATGTTTTTTATTTATTTATCAAAACCTATTTTGCTCTGTTTTTTTTTTTTTTGTGATTATTAAAAAAGTTTGAGTAGAACTAGCTTAAAGCTTCTAGTTTTTTCAAGCTAAAAGAAGAAAAGTCCAGCTTTTAAGTTGTTAAACAAAATTCATTTCAGCTATTAAGCATAAATTCAGTGTTTTAGAAAGCGAAATCTTAGCTAAAGCCTTTTTTGTAAGATAGATGCTAAAAAAGTAAGGTTTAAGCGGCCTAAAATTCGGAAAGCGAGCTTTTTAAGTTTTTTTAAAGTTTTGAATCGAGCTTTTTTCTACGAAGCGCGCATTTTAAAAACAGCAAGCGAAATAGAAAAAAAGCTGCAAAATGCAGTTTGATGTTGCAGCTTTTGAACCTCAGTTTAATTTTTTCTTTTTTGTGCTTAAATTTTTTACATGCATTTGATTTACTTGATTAAAAACTAGGTTTGTGGTTTTGTAAGAAGTCCAAATGCCTTACAAGTAGGGCTTATTTGCTTGCATCATCTTTTAAGTATAAACTGTAAAAGCTAAAAGGTTTAAGCTTATGATCCCAACTTTTTAATCTGCCTCAAAAAAACTAAGGTTTTTTGCTGAGTGAAAAGCAATCAAACCACCACAAGCTGGAGTTTTGTTATTTGTTTGTTAGTTATCAAATGATTATGCTGTTAAATTGCTACTTTTGACTGTAAAGCATACAGGGTCATTATACTTATCTATGTGTATGGATTACGTATGTATACTTGAAATAAGGCTGAATTGTTTTGTTGTATATTTGTGTCATGAATTTTGTACTGCTTGTTCCTTTAATATTTTGCTGATGTAACATCATTTTTTTGGCATTTGCAGCTCCTCATGTTATTGATTTTCACAACTAAGGCTTTGAAGTTTGAAATAAAGACAGAAGCTCAGTTAAAAGATTAATAAGGGTTTAAACTAAAAGCTAAAACTTATATTTACGGAGTTGATAAATGGCTTTTCCAGATCTCTGTTATGGACTTTGATGTAATTATCTAAGTGCACCTAATGACGGGGTCTCGAGAGTAAATAAATAATTCGTCATGGCAATGTATTTGAAGTAATTATCGATCAAGTTCTAGGCGATTTTGATGAGTGAGTTTTTTTAGTTGCTCATGATGTCAGTGTTTTATAATTTGGCTCGAGGGAAGCTTAAAGAAGTCGATCGTTCGAATGATCTGCCTATCGTGTAAGTATAAAAAAAATATTCATGTTTTAAGCTATATGTAATAGGTATTTGTACCATTTTTTTTTTCTTAGACTTGTTTGTGTTTTTTAATGTAGGCCTGGTAGCCAAGTGACTGATTTGGCATGGGAAAATGATCGATTCACTAGAAATGTGATTGGTACTAGTTTAAACGATGATCAATCAAATGCCTCAATGTTTCATGTTAATGATTCGGGTAATCCTACCAACTCAAAAAACAAAAATCTTGAGGCTTTAAATTATTTTCAAGCATTACTTCCATCAAATGAGGTTGAAACCACTCTAATAAATGACACGACCCCTGGGCCGAGGTACCCCGTCTATGATTTTGTGCATGATTCAAATTTGTTGCCTGAAATAGCTCCACACGACCTGTCCTTGACAAATAATTTTCCGTCCATCCATAAGATAAATTCACTGGACCTGGCGACTAGCAGTGTAAATAGTATTTCTTCGGATATCGAAGCCTCTTCAGGATTGAGAAGTGGTCAACTTCAATTATTGTGGTTTAGATCCGGTGGCTCTGAAATTACTAGCACAGGGGTTGCAGTCGATTGATTTTCGTATTTTATTTTAGTTGTTAATTAAAGATTTTCCGTTATAGTTGTGTCCTCTATTTTCAAAAGTTGTCGTCTTTTTTCAATGTCTGTGGACTAGTATAAATAACTCTGCTGTAACGGAAAAAAAAATTAATTTGGAATAAAATTGAACTGAAAAGTTTGGTAGTCTGTATTGTACTGAGTTTGGTACCTGAAGATCTCTTCCTTGTGAAGGATTTATTTTCTCCTTTTCCCAATACACAGCAGGGTTTAATTTGGAAAGTCCGTATTAGATTTGTGATTAGATTATGGTATTCTGCACCAACAGGTAACACTGATATTGCTCGACCTCAAGCTTTTGTCGAAGGAGTTTTTCCTAGCACAAGGGTTGACAAGAAAGACCCTGGGATTGCCAATCCCAGCTCTTTTTCGTCTTTTTTTCGAGCTAATATTCCAAATGAAAATAGTGTTCCCAACTTTGGCACATTGGTGAATAACCCAAGTGATAAAAGAAAGGGCTCGTGTGCCACAGAAGAGAAGGGCATCATAGTGCCTACAAATACTTCATCATCCGTGTGTTCTACTGTAGAGGAACTATGTGGCAATCCAGCACAAAGTTTGAAGAGGAAATGTCTCGAAAGTGACGATCATGAAGGCATGACAGAAGTATGTTTCATTATGTATTATATTCTCTATTTACGTATACTCTTATATTGTAAATTATCCTCCATTTACTTATACTCTTATGGGCTCATTTGATTACATCTAAAAGTAATCTTATTTGGTGGGGCGAAAAATATAATTTTAATTAACAGTACTACTTATAAGTATTAGCGTAGGTTGGGGTATACTTTAACATTGGAAGTAGAGAAAAGTAGTAGATGGTGGTGTAATCACTTGAAACAAATACGTGTCAAGGTAAAAGTATCAAAATGCTCTTCAAAAAAAGACTTTTGTTAAATAAAAAGTTTACTTGTCTGAACCAACCAACCAAACAACTGGACTTGTAAGCAAAATGTGAAGAAGCCTTAATTCATACCTATATCACGATAAACTCATGTTTAAAGGTATGATCTTGATTTTTGTGGGTATATGTTGTGACTTTTAACTTTTTTTCAGGACCTTGAAGACGAATCTACAGGAGCGGGAAACGCTACTCTTGCTAAGGGTCGCACAAGTTCAAAAAGAGGTCGAATAGCAGAGGTTCACAACTTAACAGAAAGGGTGAGCAAATTAATTGCATAAATGCCTGCTGTTATCGAATTGTTGGGTCTTGTTCTTATATGCACGTATGGGTACTTGATGATGGATATTTGTAACCTGGCCTTTGTTTTTTGGTTTTATTCATTTAGAGACGAAGAGATAGGATAAACGAAAGAATGCACGCGTTACAAGAGCTTATACCCAACTGCGACAAGGTATATTTTTTCACAAAACCAAGATTCGAAACATTTTTTAGTCTTTTAAATGATTGGAGCTCTTTGGTATCAGTGCCGTCCCTTAGTCTAGACTGAAAATTTATCACCCTTACGACTTTATTGGACAAAAAAAAAACTCTTTCCTCTAGTTTTTTCCCAAAAGAAATATTTTCGGACCGTAACCTGAGCCGGGCAGCTGCTGTTGAGCTTGTCTAAAAAGGCAAGAGCCTTCCAATTTAAACAGTGGAATTTTTTCTTGGTGCTAAATATTATATAAATTGATTACGATTAACAATTACTTATCGTTATACAAATTGATTTAAAATGAAGATAAATGTATACATCTTTTCAATTATAAGGTTGACAAAGCTACATTGCTTGATGAAGCCATTGAATATATGAAGACACTTCAACGTCAAGTGCAGGTAAAGTGTGTGTTACTATTAGCTTCATTTACAATGCTTCTTTTGATTAAATTTCAATCTGAGTTTTTCAAGTAAAATCTAGGATAAATATAATTTTACCGACTTCTGCACTCGATTTTCAGATGTACCAATCAAGTGACATGTTTCCACTTTTTCCTTTAGAATCCTGGCTAATACGGTAATACTGGTATGTAAGGGCTCAGTTGCTGCAATTGAAATATCAGGACCGAATAAGATTCGTTGTAGAAGCCAGGGTAGAAATTGACCCCATATTTAAGGGACTATTACTGTTTTTTAAACCAACCGTCCACGGTTTTCTATTTTATACAACAATGTTAGAAAATTAGGGTATGATAATCCTGGATAACTTCGAAGAATCGTGTTCGTACACTTTCCGAACAAAGTATTTCGACCCTATTATTGCCTGGGTTCACGAAATCTTTGTGGGGATAATTCTTGAAGAACAATCTGTTTCTGGCAAGGAGAATAGATTAGGAATGTAGAGAGAATTTTCTTATATGTTTTTTTTTTATGTTCAAAACCGAGGCCAAATGACTTCTTATATAGGAGATCAATAATTGAAACTGAAAGGAAGCAACCGTTCGGAAAGGAAGCAACTATTCTTATGTCTGTTGGGAAAGGGTCCAACTATCCAACCAAATGACTTCTCATGTCTGTTGGGAAAAGGTCCAACTATCCAACCAAATGACTTCTCATGTCTGTTGGGAAAAGGTCCAACTATTCAAAATTTTCCGGAAAGGAAGCAACTGTTGGGAATGTCTGTTGGGACCCCAGCCAGGGGCTCTCGCCCCTTGGACCCCGCCAGGGGCTCTGCCCCTAGGACCCCGCCAGGGGCTCTGCCCCTTGGAACCCCGTTTCAATTATTCATATTCAATTATACGTTGGCTCGACGAGCGTGCACTCCGCACTTTCCTAACTCGTTTCCGAGTTTAACGCATTATTGTATCGGCCTATAATAAATCACATTACTACTAAAATACATTGATGATACTAAAATCACCAACAAATCCCCCCCATTTTAGTGTAATCCTTGATTTACTCAGTATATACAATAATATATACAAGGTATAACACACAGGTATAACAATCAAACAAATGCATAGATGAAAATGTCTTACGATTGAATTTTCATCTTAATACAAATACACATTCCAAATACTCGAAAATCTGGGTGTCACAACGATTGAACCCGTCAATCCATTTGAATATCTGAAGATATAGTACACATATGTTTCTTACAATACTCTACTATTCATACTTGACACTTTACAAGCCATGTGTCCTTATCCATTAATAAGCATATAGAAAGCCAAGTCCAAGCTTCTTGAAGCGGCAAAACTTCATGCTCACATAGGTGATCCTTTTAATCTTGCACCTGCATTTGCAATTTTTCAAAAGAACCATTAAGAAGATTTACTTCAACCTAGCCATCACTTGCAGGTCTGAGCACATACCTTGGGAAGATAAACACAATTGCTCCAATCTCTAACTATGATCTTTCCACATTGAATTCTGCTTCTAACGTTGTATTCGAAGGGAATTGGGTATACCACAGCTAATAGATTTAAATGGACTTTAATCCCATCCCAATTACCGACTTATTCACTAAGTCTCTAGCTAACCCCTTCGTCAAGTGGTCAGCTAAGTTTTGTTGCGACCGAACAAAATCAATAGATATCACCCCATTCATGATTAATTCCCTAATCATACTATGTCTAACACCCAAATGTCTAGACTTTCCATTGTATATTTGACTATAAGCTTTAGCCAGTGTGGCAGTACTATCACAACGGATAGAAATTGGTGATATCGGTTTAGGCCATATCGGAATCTCATATACCAAGTTCCTGAGCCATTCCGCTTCTTTACCAGCAGCTGCTAATGCTACAAACTCAGATTCCATTGTGGAACCAGTTATACATGTTTGCTTCTTGGAAGCCCATGAGATGGCACCTCCCCCAAGCAAGAACACCCATCCACTTGTAGAGGATGAGTCTTCAGCATTATTTATCCAACTAGCATCCGAATAACCCTCTAACACCAAAGGAAATCCCATATATGCCAATCCATAATTCATAGTACCCTTCAAGTACTTGAATACCCTAGTTATCGCATGCCAATGATGTCTACTAGGATTACTAGTAAATCTGCTCAACTTTCCAACCGCATAAGCAATACCCGGTCTAGTGCTAATCATAGCATACATCAAAGAGCCTATAGCTCTTGAGTATTCAAGTTGATCCACATGTTTACCTGTATTTGGCATAAGCTTTTCTCCCGGATCCATGGGAGTACTTACTGGAGAACAACTTTCATAATTGAACTTCTTGAGTATTTTCTCAATGTAATGAGATTGCGTAATTACAATCCCCTTATTCTCACGTTTAATCTTAATACCAAGAATAACGTCCGCTTCTCCCATATCTTTCATGGAGAACTTTGATGACAAGAAATTCTTCGTTTTATCAACTTGATTTTGGTCGGTGCCAAAGATCAACATGTCATCAACATATAGACAAATGAAAACTCCTTTACCGGATGTGTTAAATTTGCTATATACACATTTGTCTGCTTGGTTTAGAATGAAACCATTAGACAAAACAACTTCATCAAACTTTTGATGCCACTGCTTCGGAGCTTGTTTCAGCCCATACAGCGACTTAACTAGCTTACACACTTTATGCTCATTACCAGGCATTACAAATCCTTCAGGTTGCTTCATATATACTTCTTCTTCCAAATCACCATTCAGAAATGCTGTTTTGACATCCATTTGATGAATCACTAGATTATGAATAGCCGCCAAGGCAATCAACAATCTAATAGTAGTGATACGGGCAACTGGAGCATAGGTATCGAAATAATCAATCCCTTCCTTTTGTCTGAAGCCTTGGATAACTAATCTAGCTTTAAACTTGTCAATTGTACCATCGACTTTCATCTTCCTTTTGAAGATCCATTTGCAACCCAATGGTTTGCAACCTGGTGGTAAATCAGATAATACCCAAGTATTATTTTCCATGATAGAACCAATCTCTTCATCAATTGCTTCTTTCCAAAAAACAGAATCTCGAGATTTCACAGCTTCATCATACGTTCTTGGATCCTCCTCTATACTATAACAATAATAGTATTGAGTACCAATCTGATCTCTTGATCCCTCAACTAAATATAGTTGAAAATCAGATCCATAAGATCTAGATTTTCTAGCTCTTTTGCTCCTACGGGGTTCAAGTGTCTCACTTGGCACATCAATTGAATGATCATCCCTTAGAGATTCATCTGAATTAGGTATAGAGTCCTTTGGTCTAGGTATAGAAGAGAAAAAATTCTCATCAAATATGGCATCTCTCGATTCTATAATCGTGTTAATAGAAATCGAGTCATTAGGTTCTATAACATAAAACCTATAGGCCTTGGAGTGCTCAGCATATCCAACAAAGATGCAAACTATACCCTTTTCACCCAAAGTTTTTCTTTTTGGGTCCGGGAGTCTAACCACGGCCCTACAACCCCAAACACGTAAAAATGTTAAGTTTGGTCGTTTCTTATACCAAAGTTCATATGGGGTAGTCTTGTTCCTTTTATTAGGAACCCTATTTAACAAATAGCAAGCCGTTAACATAGCTTCTCCCCAAAACCCTTCACTTAAACCAGAGTAAGATAACATGGCATTCACCATTTCTTTAAGAACTCTATTTTTCCTTTCAGCCACACCATTTTGTTGAGGTGTATAAGGTGCCGTAGTCTCATGAATGATTCATACGGATTGGAAAAATACAGGATCATAATATTCACCACCTCTATCTGTACGCAATGTTTTAATCAACACATTCTGTTGCACTTCAACTTCAGTTTTATAAATTTTGAATTTATCTAAGGCTTCGTCCTTAGCGTGCAACAAATAGACATAGCAGAATCTAGATGCATCATCTATGAAAGTGATAAAATATTTTTTATGCCCTAATGATGGAGTAGCATGCAAATCACATAAATCACTATGTATTAATTCAAGAATGACAGATTTCCTTGTTATACTTTTAAAAGGTTGCCTAGTGATCTTTGTTAACATGCAAGTTTTACATTTTTCTACATTTTCATTAAAAACAGGAATTAAATCATCTTTAGACATTTCATGCATTCTTTTATAATGTACATGTCCTAGACGAGCATGCCATAACGAGAAATTGATAACATTCGAAGAAGACATAAATACAGAACCAGAATCATTAGGAACTCCATTCAAATTCATCATAAACATACCATTATTATAATATCCAAATCCTACAAACACACCAGACTTTGATAAAACATATTTATCGGATTCACACACTTGCTTGTATCCAAGCTTATTTAATACAGGACCAGAAATTAAATTCTTACGTAATTTAGGAACATACAAAACATTAAACAAAGTAATAGTCTTTCCAGAACTGAATTCTAGCACCACGTTTCCTTTGCCTTCAACGGGAGCGAAGTGATCATCTCCCATGTAGAGGACAGAACCATCTTCCACTGGAATAAAATTCTTGAACCAGAAACGATCCTTGCAAACATGTGTTGTGGCGCCAGAATCAATCCACCACGCGATAGCATCATCCTGCACATAAAATGCTTCAGAATTTAGTGAAACCGAATGTTTAATCAAACTATTCAAATCACGAATTGATTTCTGACCTTGGTTTTCGGATTGGTCCTTAGACCCTTTTCCTGAACCACTTGCATTCACGTTGTCGTGCCTTTTGCCGAAACGGCAAGAGGTGGCCTGTTTTGCCACACTTCCAGCATTCTAGTTTCGGTTTCTTGTTAGCACCGAAACTGCCCTTATTGTTCTTGAAAGCACGCTTCTTTCCTTTGTTTTTGTTGTTATCGTTCTTACCACCCCCTTCAACCATATTAACCGAGGGTCCAGCAATTTGTTTGCCCTTTCCTTTGTCATCCTCCTGCGCTCTTAGAGATTCTTCTATGCGCAAGTGACTTCCAAGTTGGATCAAAGACAGTTCGTCTTTTCCATGTTTCAGATTGTGTTTGAAATCCCTCCACGAAGGAGGCAACTTGTCTATGATGCTTGAGGCAGATATTGTTTCATCCATCTTCAATCCGTGTTGTGTGAATTGTCCAAGGATTCGGAGGAGTTCATTGAATTGTTCCATGACAGACCTCGATTCAACCATTTTGTAATTGTTGAAATCGGTTACCAGGAACTTTTTACTGGATGAGTCCTCTGCCATGTACTTGGATTCGAGACAATCCCACAATTCCTTTGCAGATTCCACGTTTTGGTAAATATCAAATAAGGGATCAGACATACCGTTAAGAATGTGCCCTCTGCAAATGTAGTCGTCGTTCTCCCACTTTGATCTGCGTCTTAGATTTTCAACCGTGTCATCCTCTACAAATTCTGGAATCGGTGTAGACAGGACGTGCACCACCTTTAACGTTGTCAACATGAAATGCATCTTCTTCTGCCAACGCCTGAAGTCTTGTCCTTGAAACTTGTCCAATTTTTCGAAATTTGTAGTCATCTCCTTGACGGTGCTTCCTCCAGCCATGATTATCAGAGAGTACTTTGTTCGTTTGTTAGAAAATTAGGGTATGATAATCCTGGATAACTTCGAAGAATCGTGTTCGTACACTTTCCGAACAAAGTATTTCGACCCTATTATTGCCTGGGTTCACAAAATCTTTGTGGGGATAATTCTTGAAGAACAATCTGTTTCTGGCAAGGAGAATAGATTAGGAATGTAGAGAGAATTTTCTTATATGTTTTTTTTTTATGTTCAAAACCGAGGCCAAATGACTTCTTATATAGGAGATCAATAATTGAAACTGAAAGGAAGCAACCGTTCGGAAAGGAAGCAACTATTCTTATGTCTGTTGGGAAAGGGTCCAACTATCCAACCAAATGACTTCTCATGTCTGTTGGGAAAAGGTCCAACTATCCAACCAAATGACTTCTCATGTCTGTTGGGAAAAGGTCCAACTATTCAAAATTTTCCGGAAAGGAAGCAACTGTTGGGAATGTCTGTTGGGACCCCAGCCAGGGGCTCTCGCCCCTTGGACCCCGCCAGGGGCTCTGCCCCTTGGAACCCCGTTTCAATTATTCATATTCAATTATACGTTGGCTCGACGAGCGTGCACTCCGCACTTTCCTAACTCGTTTCCGAGTTTAACGCATTATTGCATCGCCCTATAATAAATCACATTACTACTAAAATACATTGATGATACTAAAATCACCAACAAACAATATATCATTTTTGTTAGTTTGTACACCAACCTTGTAAGTTTTTATCTCTTGTGCACACTCTTTTTAAAGGTGGTGATACACTGTGATGTTTGTTGATAGAACAAAAGTTTACAAAGGAGCTAAAATAGTATAGGTGTTATGTACTAACTAAAAGAATACACTCTTTTTTATGTAAATCTTTTAATCTTCTTGTGACACTTTTTTCAGTTAATGTCAATGGGAGCTGGCTTGTATGTGCCACCAATGACGCTACCACCGCATATGCAGCATATACAAGCTACTTATATGCCACATTTCTATTCTACGGGACAAGAAATGGGCTGTGGACTTGCAATGAACCCTATGGCTCGGGTTCCCATAATGGAAGTGGCCAATTTCCCTGGACCAAGTCTTCGTCCCATTCCTGAGCATACTAGCTTTCGACCAATGGCGGGAACCAGTTTTTCGAGTTTTAGGCATCCTTCTCAAAGTGTTCCTTTCTTAGCCTCATGTATAAATGATGATACTATGACTGTCGAAATACCGTGTTATACTGGTCAGTCAAATCCAGATGATTCGGTGAAAAATGATAATTTACCGTTGATGGGAAATATCGAGGATTGTGGTGCTGACAAACAAAAAACTATTCAGGTGTGATTTCTTCTCATTTATACTCCCATATTAGTGTTTAAAATTGTCGAATTCGGAATTTACTTAGGTTTGCGTCACAGCCTGTCTTCTTCATTTTGTGTTCAATTTTCATCGTGTTTAATCTAGATTTTTTAGAGCAAGTACTGTACTTGGTGGCATATGATTTTGTTGAGTAGTGTTGATTCTTAGAAATGGAAACTTGTTCCGTATTGTGTTTGAATCAAAGTTGTCGTAGGAATCAAAGCTTAGTTTTTGCAATAAATTATTTTAGTTCACCTTGGAATTTCATACATTAGTTCAAAGAGCTTATTGTTTCTACTGTTATTTGCAAAAATTTCCAATTCCAGTTACAATCAAAGGAGGAGGAATTGTTCAAAGCGTCGAATCTAGTGCTTACAAATAATAGACCTTCAGACGGTAGGAGCGTTGACAACGTTGATTTGGCGAAATAGAACAATATAATGGAAAATACTTCTATCAAATAGATCATCTGTAAGTCTCTTCTTCATCCTTAGATCCTACTGAATCGAGAAGTACTTATCTTGTTAAAAAACTGATTCTCACAATTTTTGTATGCAGGTTTTAGTATATGGGCGATACAAATCAGTCTCGAGTCTTGTGCGTCTGGTTCGAATTTGGTTTTGAGTTGGGTCAGTTTTGGCATGTTAAAGAGGCTATACCTCTCTTTCTGCGTGGTCCTTGTTAAAAGACTGATTTACACATCTTATATGCAGGTTTTAGTATTTCTGTTTAGTATATGGGCGATAGATATCACGTCTTTGAGTCTTTTGTGTCTGGTTCAAATCTGATTTTGAGCTGGGTCAGTTTTGGCATGTTAAAGAGGCTATAGCTCTCTTTCGGTGTATATACTTATGTATATTAACAAAGATGGCTTGTACTCGAGTATAATATAATATCCTAGATAAGTGTTTTGCCTAGAACTGTTAAATCATTATTTTCTAAACAATGATGCAGTAGTCTACCCATTCTTGTTCTCCAAGGTAGAAATTGAAGAGTAAATGGAAACAAAAACATGAACAATCATATGACCAAACTGTCGTTGCAGAGGAACATTAAACAACAAGATTTAGAACAGTTTTATAAAGATAACCTCACATATTCAGATACAAATTAAAGCTGAATGATAACCCACAATAACCAAAGGCCATTACCGCACACTATACATCAAACAGGTCTGAAACAGACTGAGAATTTTCTGATTTACAAAATAAATCCAAAAAACAGGAGCAACCAACTTCGGCACCGACCCTTCAATCCAATAAAACTAAAAGAATTTGTCTATGTGAACGGCACTATAAGAAGCAAAACAGACTATGTATAACACACCTGTATTCACATGTCACAGTTTCACACGATAACTAATCACACAAGCACACCAATATAAATAATATGAGAAAAAAAAAATACCATGTTTTGGAACTCTTTATTGAATTATTTCTCTGTTGCTTCAAGTTTTGCTTCAGTTGAGACAGTTTTCGAATTTGGGGATTTTCCAGTAATAGCTTTCTTTGCCTTCACAAGCGATTGCTTAACCTTTGCCATGATTCCATTCGACCTTTTCCCCGAAACTTCTTTAGTTTTTACGTCCCCTGTTTCAACACTTGTGTCCTCTTTCTCTTCGGCCACAGTCTTATCAAGCTCTTCAACTGACTCTTTTGTGACAGTTTCGTCAACTTTCGCATTTTCGGCAACAAATTCCATTTCTCTTGTTTTAGTTTCCCCTTCCGAAGTTTTTTCAACTTCACCAGAGGCGATATTGTCAATCACTTCCTCAACTCTCTCTACAATCGGCTTCTCCAATACCTCAGTTGTCACATTCTTCTCTTCGGTCACAATTGGTTCCTCTTTCTCAACTTGTGCGACGACTTCGGGAACTGTTTCCGAAACTTCTTTCTCAATTTTTTCGACTGAAGGTTCTGTAGTAGCTTTAACTTTTGGTGCCTCTTCAGCCAACTTCTCAATTTCCTCGATTTTCGATTCTTCTTTTGGCAATTCACTAGACTCAACTTGCTCCTCTTTTTTCTCAAAAAATTCAAATAATGGTTTGGTGATAGCATTAAACTTTGGCGTCTCCTCAGCTAACTTCTCAAGTTCCACAACTTTCGATTCATCTTTAAGCTGTTCTTCAATAGCCTCAACCTGCTCCTCTTTTTTCTCCACAGCTGCGACTAACGGTCCGGTGATAGCATCGACCTTGGTTGCCTCTTCCGCCACAATTTCATTTTTCTCTATTTCCGGTTCCACTTTTGATTGCTCTTCAATAGACTCAATTTTCTCCTCTTTTTTCTCGACAGTTTCATCTATTGGTTCAACATTTGGTGCTTCTTCGGGTAACTTTTCAATTTCCTCAACTTTCGGTTCCACTTTAGGCACTTCAATGGCCTCGACTTTCTCCTCTTTTTCCTCAACAGACCCGACTAGTGACTCAACATTAGCATCAATCTTTGGTGCCTCTTCCGCTAACTTCTCAATTTTCTCGATTTTCGGTTCCTCTTTTGGTTGTTCTGAGATAGACTCAACTTGCTCTTCTTCTTTTTCAACAGTTTCAACTATCGGCTCAATATAAGCCTCAACCTTTGGTACCTCTTTGGATAATTTCTCTTCTTTTTCTATTTCCGGTTCCTCTTTTATCTGTTCAACAATCGGCTCAGGTGCTTTAACTAATGACTCATCAGTAGCATCAACTTTTGGTGCCTCTTCTGGTAATTTTTCAGTTTCCTCTACTTTTGTATCCTCTTTTATCGCTTCAACAACAGGCTCGACTGCTTCAATCAATGACTCATCGGCAGCATCAACCTTTTTTTAGAAAAGAAAAAATTAGGTAGATTGATTAGATAAGGTTTAATGAATAAAAATCATAAGAATTTGCTTTTTTTATAGAGGATTTGTTGTTTATTAATAGAAATACTATTTCGATTCTATTCTATTATCACCTTTGGTGCCTCTTGAGGTGATTTCTCAGATTCCTCAACTTTCACTTCCTCTTTTGATAATTCCACAACATCTTCGACTTTCTCCTCTTTTTTCTCAACCGATAACTTATCAGTAGCATCAACTTTTGGCGCCTCCTCGGGTAACTTTTCAGTTACCTCTTTCGGCTGTTCTACATCAGCATCAATTTTCTCTTCTTTTTCCACTGCTGCAACAGCTGACTCGGGGATAGCATCGACTTTTGGTGCCTCTTCAGGTAGTTTATCAATTGCCTGAACAGTTGGCTTCTCTTCAACAGATTCAGACAATGGTTTAGGGGAATCGTTTCCGTTCTTAACCTCTTCAGTTGAAAAAGGTTCTGTGGGAGCATTAGCTTCCTTCACTTTTTCGACGATCTGCGTTTATAACAAGAATGATAGGCGATGGGTAATTAAGAAGAACAATAACATATCTCTATTTGATACAAACTCTGTTTAAGTTGAAATGATGTCGTACAAAAACATAGAAACAGAAGTAAAAACTAAAAACGAACAACGTTCAAGTATTAGGGAGACCTATGAAAAGTCAATGAAACAACTTTTGATGTAATCCTTATTCAGTGACTGGTAAATCGAAGGCAAGCTAAAGTAGAGATCTTAAACGCGAAGCTATACGATTACTTCAAGCCCGTATGGATGGGATTATCTCTAATAGAAAATCCAGTAGCAAGTACTTGGCCATAACCTAGAAAAGTTAGGTTCCTTTACCAGTCTTCTTTTCAAGTTAAATTTCATTGTTTACAGGGAAAAAATTGGTCAATAAAGCGTTTGCTTACAATTAAGGAAACAGTTTGTGAAAACTCGAAAGAAAAGACCTTGTGACATAGCTCATATGAGTCTAACATCAGATATCTCAAAAGAAAAAATGAGCACCAGCTGGTTCCTTAGAAATATCCCGAAGAGTCATTAGATAGGATAAGACCGTTTGGCGTTGTATATATGGGGAGGTTTAAGAAATCCTGATTAAAAATTCAAAAGTCTGGAGGTGCATTCAACTAACTAGACATACCTTAACTTAAAAGAAAGAACAAATACACCACCAAAAATCCATTTTTGTTAACAAAGTGATCAACTGATTTCAATTATTTGCAGAATATTGGGTACATTGTTAATGTTTTGTAAGACCTTGTTAGTAACAAATATATTGTATATCAGCATATGTAGTTCCTTATTGTTGCACACTCAGGCTGCAGACAACAATAAGACAATAAAAATGAAACAGTATTTTTTTTTTTATTAATCAAAATTCATGGTCACTAGCTCAACTTAAGTAGCTAAACAGAACTAGATAGCGATAGAAGTGGCCAGAACGCCTTTAACTACAAAAAGTACGATTTACAACCTTGTTTCTAAATCTAAACTTTCCATTATAATAGTCTTCCCTATAAAAAAAATACTAACACTCTGCATATGAATTTCACCCCTTCCGGGCTTCCGAATCAATTCTTACTCTCATGCCCTTCGCAAATAAATGCAAAATCTTGTCTAGCATATCATAATCCATTAAAGATCATAATCATCATATCAGATGAAATTCCCACCAAGTATATTACCTACTAAGAAATTTAACAGTTTGAAAACAATACCCAGATTTTATTTTATTTAAAAAAAAACAGGCAATGCAACCTTATCACATACTAGAAGCTTAATATACAAAATTATCACCGAGTCCACTTTATAGTCCTTAATCTTCACTTTAAAATGAACCCCATCAAGTAAATAACCAAGTAAACAACTTAACAAATACTACTACTTACTGAATTGTTAAAATCAAACTAGTAAAAGAAAATATGTACTTTTTTCTTTTTATGTGGTTGCTAACAAACATACCCTATAAGCCTATAGAGGAAACCATCAATGAGTCTCCTTCAATCAACACATCAAATTGATAGAAACACAAACTAGTAAACAAGTAAATACATATTCAAATATGGAAAAACAATTAAAGTGTTTACCTCTGGAGCAGAAGAAAGATCAGGTACAACAGTAGCAATATTTTCAGTAGCCATGTATGATATTTTGGATGAGAAAAATACCCCTTGATTGTTCTTCTTGAAAGTAGAAAAAAATGTACTTATTTGGTATCAAAAAAAGGGAAAAAGGAATGATGTAGTTGTCAAAAGCATGGACCTAGAAAAAGCACTGGTGCTCACATGATAAGTGATCTGTCATCAATGAGTGGAAATGCTTTTTCTAAAAAATATAAGAAGGAAAATAAAAATTAAGAAACAAAAATCCAAAGAATACAGTAGTGTTCATTGATATAGTTTAGTTGTCAATTTAGAGTGACACACTGTATTATGTGTACTTTTATTTTGTTTCAGAAATACAGGTGTTTAACTTGTCTGGTTATGGCTAACAAATGTCCAAACATGCTAGTTTATTATAACTCTGGTTTCTTGATATTAATGGGACCAAAATAGACAGAAAAAAAAACTTCAAATTTTTTAAAACTTATTCATTTAGTTCTTTGAAGCTATATATATCATATTGGTCTCATTTCCACTAAAACAATGAAATGGAACTTTAGACTAAATTTGATGGACAACGTTTAGAGCACTCCATTTTCTCCATGAATCTATATTATACTCAATTGTTGTTGTTTTTAAAAGGGTTGAATAATGATCTCCATTTTTAATCAATGGTCGGTTATGGATGGATTATTCTAGTTATGGTTTACTAGTCAGCTTAATACTCACGATCCAATGAAGTGAGCCACAAATATCATCATTTTTCCTGTTAATATATAATTTTTGCTTAGTTGCACTATGAAGACAAACCCGCTAAATTAAGTTAACAATTTCATTACGTTAAGTTTACGTTGTTTCAGACCAGCACTATCGTAGGTCCTATAAATCTGTTTCACCTGTTAAAAACACAGCGCATATTAATGAACCTAAAATAACTATTACCATAAAATTAATTTAAAATTAAAACAAAAATATTTTATTGGTTGACACATCCTGAATTATAATGCACCGTATGAAAAATCAAATAAAAATCAAATTTATTAACCGTACCGAAAAAGTATCGGATCGATGCATTTCAATTACGTTACGTAAAAAATAAAAATCAAATTTATCAACCGTACCGAAAAGTTATCGGATATGTAATCGTGTCACCCTTTTTTTACTTAACATTTTTTTTATAGTTTTTTTTAACCATTAAATTAGATTGTTTTTTTATCCGAGAGGATAAATTATACTATAAAAAATAGGCACCAAAAATGTATCCCACACAACCGGCCCCTGGTTTCTATTTTATGATAGTGATTAGTGATTAGTGGCTCCCTCTAATTAATATTCCACTAATTCTCACATTGGAGATGTTCGAGCTTTAAACACGTGTATATATATACCACGTATTGTCATTTATATAATGTTATAATTTTGAATATTAGATCTTCACAATCCTGTTTTATTTAAGTTCTTGCTCAAACAAATAACTAAATTGAACATTGCATTAGTGCGTGGCATGTTGATTATGTAAATCGTATATATATATGCTATACCATGAGATTGTCGTTTTTTTTTATATAACTAAAACATGTACAAGATATGTTCACGCGTATTTAAAAAAAAAATGAATTGCGATCGAGATTATGAGAGAAAATTATTACAATTTTATTTCATCTTTTTTTTATATAAAGAAATAGTCGCAAAATAGGACCATTACCTCTATTTATTTTCCTGTTTGTAATTTGTATTCAAATGTAAAGATAAGATCCGCTTTAAATAACTGTATCTTTTAGAAAATTAATTAATGGGACATTACTACGTAACAGTCATCCTATATGACTGGTTCACAGCCTGTTTGTATAAAAATATGTCAAATGGATTAAAAAAATTAAATTTTGATTAATATTTAAGTTTAGGGTAGGCTTCCTAGGGTTCTATATTTTTATTTGGATTTTCAGTGTGTTGTACAATTTATTTTTAATTTATTAAATTCAAATTTGTTAAAAATAAAAAAAATAAAATAGTTATTAAAAAATATTATCTAAAAATTAAAATGACTGTTTCAATTAATGTATTTTAACATCATGCAACTTGTATATTTGGGGATAATTAAATTATGGTACTTGTTTGGCGTGACTAGCAAAACAGCCATGTGAATATGGATGCTGAGCTTTCAAGAGACACCTATCCCCATCATAAAACAGAATATTTTTTTTATTTTTTTTTATTGTTGTTATAAGGAAAAGAAACATTTTTTAAAATTACAGATAAGTTTTTCAAAACAGAACAAATTATGCTGTAATCTATATTATAATTTTTGGGCCTATGTATCACCGTCAGCTTTTATGGATAATAAAAGAAAAGTGATTTGAGTGGTTTTACAGTCTAAGAACAAACTTTTGCTTTCTTTTGAGCAACTTAACTTTTTTATTTTGATGACTGAACTTCACTAGTATGAACTTTGTGAGGGTGCTTCGTCATGGTAAGAAAATTAAAAAACATGGTGTTTTTAAAAAAAGTGTTGTGTTATATAAGAATAATATTGTAGCTAGTGGCTATGTTTTGTAACAGATTTTTTGATACAAAATCAATTTTTAAAAATCTGTTTAGAAATCTGCTGAAAACCTGAATTTTAAAATTATGGATTTTTTAAGCATTTTCAGCCTAAAAAATCAAATTTTTAGAAGCTGAATAATCCGACTTGCCAAACACCCACAAATTTTTAAAATCCAAATATCCACTAAAAAAAATCTGTTGTCAAACGGATCTTTAGAAGAATGTAATATTGTAGCTAGTATACGTGTAATTGATTAAGCTAATATATCATAAAAAATTAAAGGTTGTCAGACCCTCGTTAATACATTCGACATGTATAACTTTGAAGTTAAATATGCAAATAATTTTCTTTTGGCTTTTATTATATCCTATTCAATCAAATGAAATTCATATAAAAAATTTATAAAAAAAAATTCGACTCAATTTTAATTATTGAAAAAGAAGAATTAAAATATCCACATGTTTAAAATAGTGTAATTAATATCCACACATGGTTTAAAATATCCACACATGTTTTGGCCCAATTCTTAATTCTTTTGTGGATAGAATTAAACTATCAAAAAATGTTTTGGCCCATTCGGAAACCCAACACAAACTTGGACAAACTCATAGATAGATAAGTTTTGTTTATAAATATACTGTAACTACATAATGACGGGCGTTTAATTTACCTTATAGACGATATCGGGAAATCGTTGATTAGTATACGACAATATACTTATTGAGTTACTGGCATTTTATTTGTTGGTCGAAGCTTTTTTGTAAAGAGGTCGGCATGCGTAACTGCGTAAGCTTTGTGTATGTATAATAACATAAAACATTCAAATTTGTTTCCAGATCTGTTTTGGTACGAATTTACCTTTTCACCTTATATTGGTATATAATTAGCCGGGGGGGATTGTCTCCAAATAATCAGTATATATTGTGGTATCTATTATTTCTTTCAATCTTGATTTTGTAAATGACATGAGAATTACTTACAATAAGCAATTAAGTAGTACCAAGTAAATAATTACTAAGTTCTACACTAATTCAGTTTGAAGCTAATGGCCAAGTAACCGAGCAATAATTTACCCAACAAACTCAAATAAGAAAAACACACTCCAGACTCAATTATCACGACTATCAATAAATAACAGTTTGCGAGAGCATTGTAGTACAATATAATATATTCATAAGAGCATCCACAATAGTTGTGTTAATTTTAATAATATTAATTTTAACACATCATCATTTAATTGCATGTTAAATGACACACATGTAACTGAAATTTAACTTTCACATTACTGTATTAAATTAACAAAATTATCTAATTTTAATTAAAATTAATTATCAATTGAAATCTCATTAATTAGTGATTTTGTAAACCCCCATTAATATAGGAACTAAACTAGGAGTATTTGAAATATAGTTCATGTTTTAATTAATTTTATTTTTCCATATAATTCATTAAGAACATTAAAAACATTGTTATATTTAACAACTTTTTTAACATCTATAAAGACAACACATGATTTAACATAAACAATGAAGGAAAAAAAAATGCATTGTTAGCTAAGTATTTTAGTTAGCAATAGAGATAACAACACTATTGTAGATGCTCTAACTTTAGTATCAGTCTATTAGTAGCGATTTTTATTATGATTTTTCTTATTAGAAAACACCTAATTAAGTGTCACTCCTATGATCATTTGACACATTTCACCATCACATTTGTGGACATAACTCAACCAACGAGAACACCACCATAAAACACTTTACTTTTTATGTTTTAAGGTCATATGAATCTCTCCTAATTGATTTGATTAAAGAGCTTTATAGAACTTTGTTAAAGTTTGCCCCCTTTCTAAGTCAATTTTCATTATATCATTGCTAGAAGCTTAATTTTACTATTTATCACAGCTAATAAAGGAGATTAAAAGAAAGGAATGAGTTGTGCTTTAACCACTAATGATAGCTTTTGAGATCCTTAGTTTACTTATTAGTTTCCTTATTTTTGTGAGAAAACTCAGAGACAAAATCATGTGTAAATGTTGCAGATAGAGTTAACATAAATAATCAAAAAGTCGCCCTAGACCACTAGATTAAGTTGTCGAACTAGTACTCCTAAGATTGTTTACATGCTATGAGAATATGATTGAGACAAAATTCTACTTATACATTTTTGTAATTATACGGGTGCAGAAATGATATAAATGTTCATTCGGTCATAAAAAAAGTTCCTATTTTCTAAAACACAAGAGTGTGTTATTATAGTCTGTTAGTCTGATCCTAGTAGGAGTGGAATCGGGACCCGACCCGACCCAACTCGAAAAGTTTAAACCCGTGTTCCGATCCGATAGTTTTCGGATGTCATTTAAAAGTACCGATCCCGACCCGAAAATGATGGGGTCCCGATAATTTGGGATCCCGAAAGATCGGGACGGGATTTCCCGATACTTCATACTCCTAAAAAATTTTTGTTAAAAAGTTACAACATAACTTGCAATTTTGTTAAAAAGTTCGTTAGATTTAAATAAAATCAAAAAGTGGGACAATACTATTGTAATCGTTTATAAGATTGATTATCAAACAAGAAAACTAGTTATAATTATTTTTAAGAAAAAATAACAATAGCATAATTCAAACCAAAAACATGAACCAAATGTTATAATTTTAGTTATTCAAGATTAAGATGAATACACAACATATGTAACAAGAAACTCATACGGAAATAAAAGTGTGTTATTTAGTAAATAGAGTAAATGTGAGAGTAAATTCATTTTTTTTTAATAAATATAAACTTGTATTATTCATAATAAGATTTTTTTGAATGTATATTAATTCTATCGGGTCGGGTCGGAAAATCCATCGGAATTGAAAATAAAAATCCGATCCCAAACCGAATTACTTCAGGACGGGACAAAATTCCGATATTTTGGATCGGGACAACATCGGAATGTCGGATCGGATCGGGATTTCGGGAACTTTTCCCATCCCTAGATCCTAGTCCCTTTCCTTCCCGTGTACAAGCTGCACAACTTATGAAAATAAGAAGAAACAGTTAAAAAAAACCCTAGGAATAGACTAGTTAGCTAGAGTCCGGACTATCATATAAGAGCTAGTTCGAATATTGTTAACGGTAATAGGTGTGAAATCAGTCGATACTCCTTAGTAAGATTTAAAAGGAAAAAAAATTGATCCACACATTCAATAATGCCTTCCTAGAGTAATAAGATACATAATTCTTTTAAATAATTGTAATGTTACCATAATTAACAGCTTAAGCTTATAGTAAAACCAAAACTATAAATCCTTACTCTCTCATCTACCAGTAAACAATTGACACACATTGTCTGCAACCTTTTGCAGTTTAACTTCTTTAAATATTTCTCATGATGTATATGCATTATACATGTGGTTATGTTTTGGAGTACTAGTGCTAGCTAATGTCCAACTAAATAATTAAATTTTGCATTAAGGTCATCTCAAATGGACCCTTAATGAACTTTTATTATCAATTCAAGTGTCCCCCACATAGAATGTGCTATGTCGCTCTGCAACTTCTACAGCTTATATTATGAAAATTAGTTTAATTTTTATAAACTTTAAAAACAGTGCAAGGTGGGATCTTATTTATGTGGCCTCTAATATCACCATTAAATGAAGAGTTAAGCACACACTAAAATTTAGAAACTTGGATAATTGGCTCATTTAATTTGTTGCATGTTAATGATATAGTATTTGATGTACATATTTTTCATCCTATTTAAATTCGGTAAACTTATTAAAATGTCAAGTGAGAATTCCTTAGAAAATCTTCCTAGTTTACCATATGGCTTGGAACTCTTGGAAGTTTAAAAAACAAGCGGTAAGCTTTGGAAATTGAATAAAGGCACTTCAAATAATTCAAGGACATCTAGACTATCCCCCTCTTTGATGCAAAATAAATTATTAGGACTTGTAATCTTCAAAAAAGTTGAATTTTCTGATATCACATCACTAATCAATATCACTTGCCTATTACAATTATTGATAATGACTTGGAAATCTTGTGGAGTATATTGTAATGCTCCTCCTAATGAATGTATTATTCAAAACCAAGAATTATGGAAATTTAAGACGTAGGGTTAGTTTGGCTGCAGTTTTGTTTATATCTCTATACCAGAATGATTTGATTAATCAGTTTCGAGCACTTAGTTAACCAATTTTTTGTGTGACATTTTTATTTAAAATGAGTCTTACATGTATATAATGGAGAATCCGTGACGAACATCCTAGCTCACTAATATGGCTAATTAGTGCCTTCAATTTTTATGATAGAAAAATGTATTACTCGTAATGTTTATAAACGATAAGTAAATAACTGTAAGGTAGATTAAGCTTTGCTAACTGAAGAATATATATGATCATTAACCAAACACATTACAGAGATATAAACGATAAGAATACTAGGATAGAGAGGTTAATTAGCACAAACAAGGCATGAGGTTCCAATAAAACTAATTCCTTTCAACATGATCTTAATCCAGCGTCAAACTTTCAGAGATATAAATTTAAGGGTAAATTTTGGATTGGTCCATGAAAACACAAGTATTTAAGGATTGATCCATGAAACTGAAACTAATTAAGGATTGGTCCATTTGGTGACATCATTAAAAAAAATTGCTGACTTCATCAAAAACAATTAAAAAATAAATTAAATAAAAAACAGTCTGAAAAATAAACAGTCTGAAAAATAAAAAGTCTGAAAAACAGTCTGAAAAATAAACATTCTGAAAAATAAAAAATAAACAGTCTGAAAAATAAAAAATAAACAGTCTGAAAAATAAAAAATAAAACAATTAAATAAAAAACAGTCTGAAAAATAAATTAATTAAAAAATAGTCTGAAAAAAAAACAGTCTGAAAAATAAATTAATTAAAAAACAGTCTGAAAAAAACAGTCTGAAAAATAAATAAAAACAGTCCGAAAAATAAAAAAAAACAGTCTGAAAAATTTAAAAAAACAGTCTGAAAAATTAAAAAAAAAACAGTCTGAAAAATTAAAAAAAAACTGTAAAATCTCACTTTCTATTTGGAAAATCTCACTTGAACTTGAAAAATTAAAAACAGATTGGTCTATATTTGGTTAATCGTGAATCAGATGAGATGGCAAGAAACATTCAAGTATAACAACATATAAAGTTGAATTCATATAAACAAGGGCAGGGTCGGCTATTATTTTACAAAACCCAGATCTGACTCTAGTTTAAAGTATTAAAGGGAAGGGGTAACACTCTTCACAAAAGAACACAGAATTAATTAAAGGGTATATATATCAAAATATATATATATATATATATATATATATATATATATATATTTATTTATTATGTGGGTATGTATGTATGTGGGTATGTATGGAGATACATATATATATATATATATATTACGTGGGTATGTATGTATGTATGTAGAGAGAGAGATTTGGGGAATAAAATGTTTTGTCTGCAAGTTTTTTTTTTTTTTTTTAGAGAGAGAATGATTAATTAGATAAATAGATTTAGGAGAGCTTTTATATTGGACCAATCCTTAATTAGTTTCATAAATAATGGACCAATCCTTAAATGAATTTTATAGCCGGACCAATCCTTAAATATTTTTGTTTTCGTGGACCAATCCTTAATTTTCTCTAAATGGAATAATTATCAGAGTTGTTAATTCCCGGGGCAGATTAACCTTTGTAGTAGCGTATGTTATTATCAATAACGAGCGATGATTCTGTTGCTAACAAAATAAAATAAAAAATTATCAGAGTATATGTACAATTTGATGAGACCTACATTATCAGAGTATATGTAATATACGAAAAAGAAAACAGTAACAAAATAAAGTAGTCTTACAATATCTGTATCCAAAACAATACTTAATAAATATGTTGTAAAAAATATGTCGAATAAAACATAAAATAAATAGGGTCTAATACAAAAATAAAGAATTTTTTCTATATTTAACATAACATAAAACAAATATAAAGTTAAGACAAAATGTATTGAGTAATAAAATATATATTTTTAGTAATTTTATTTAGAAAAATACAATGATCATTTACGAAAAAGAAAACAGTATCAAAATAAAGTAGTCTTACTATATCTATATCCAAACCAATACTTAATAAATAGGGGCAATTAACAAAAACATACCATACCTCTATTATATTACAAAAAACATACCTCCAAAACTTAACTTACAAAAAACATACCTATATATACTTATTATTTCTCTAATTCTAATCAAACCATAATCTAACATCTCTCTCTCTAACCGCAACTCTCTCTCTCTAATCGTACATCTCTCTCTAACACACGATAATCGCACATCTTTCTAACACATGTTAATCACCCATCTATCTCTCGCAAAATGACTAAAAACTCACAAAATATTCATATGCTAATTTTAAAATGTCACACCCTAATTTTAAAATGTCATACCCTAAATGTTCTGAATCACAATCAAATATCTAAAAAAGAGTTCATACCCTAATTTTAAAACTTCATACCCTGATTTCAAAACTCCATACCCTAATTTTAAAACTCCATACCCTAATTTTAAAACTCCATACCCTAATTTCAAAACTTCATACCCTAATTTTAAAACTTCATACCCTAACTTTAAAACTTCATACTCTACATATAAATTTCTTTCAATACTATACATATAAATTCTCCTCCTTCAACTTTAAACCCACAAGTTTTACAATAGTCTCAAAGCTCAATAAATAGAAAACAATATCACCAATTTCATTTATTTTTCATATATTACGGGATAGAAAACAATCTCACCAATTTCATATATTTTTCATATATAGTTAGTGGCGGGTTTTCGTGGTGCAGGAGAGGAGAGAGATAGAGTAGGATATAAAATAAAAATATAAACAACAATGGAGGAGAGAGAGACTAAGATGAGAGAGATGTAGAGAAGAATTGGTGAGAGATAGAAGAATGGAGGAGAGAGATAATAAGGGAGGAGAGAGAGAGTAAATGAGAGATAGAGAAAGAAGAGAATAAAAATCATTAAAATTGTTTGGTATGTTTTTGATAGTTAAAGTTGTAAGTGTATGTTTTTTGTAATTTAGTTTCAAAAGTAGCATGTTTTGTTAATTTATCCTAATAAATATGGATGTCATGGGCATTACATATGAACGAATTGTGCACTGCCACTGCCTCGTTAATAATTATTTTATCCTCGTTATTGTATTAATGCAGTGGTAATTTAATTCGTATGAATCAAATGTTGATTGGCTGGTGATGACATGTTCTGAACCTGATTAAGTTTTAATAAATTTGTTAAGTATTTTCAGGCCACTTTTAATAGATGAATTGATGAATTATATATTCTGAAGTAGAGAGTTATGAGACTGATCAAGACGTTCTCGTATCAAGTTGTTGTAGAGCTTTTTGCTCACTTATCTGAGATTTTTATCAATTTTAATGGATATAATTAGGGTTGTTATTACTACCTCATGCTAGATTTTGACTCTATTATATATTTAAAGGGTTTTTCAGAACTGATAATGAAATGTAAATATGAGTTTTTTGAACACTTTTTTGCTTAATCAAGTCTCACTTTGATCACAAATGATCAGAAGCTATAAGTTTCTAGGGGGTATAAGGAGAAGAAGAGAATAATTGGCAAGAAAGTTTGTTCTTGTTGAGCTCAAAATATTTATTCAGCATGTTATCATCTTTGATTTTTTCCTTATACATTTTGGTTGTAATTCGTAGTTTTGTTATATTCAGTTTGTATTCGTATCGGATTGCTAGGATGAGAGCATGACTCATGCAAATACGTTTACATTACCCATGAATAAAAATCACAGTCCTTACAAAAAAATAAAAAATAATCATCATCATGATCTTGGTATGGCTTTTGGATAAAAAGCGAGCTAAAGAATTTGTCATCATAATAAACTATAATCATAATAAACCTATCACAGCCAACTTTAAAGCCCTAATTGTCGGTTCCCATGATAAGAAATCTAGGTATCATTCTCATATTGAATTTTGTAATTCTTTCAATAAATGTAATCCATACATGTAATTACTACCAATTTTATTACAACAAAGTACAAGTTATTGAGAGAGGCCTATTTTCAGAACTAAACTCTATAAATGAATTTTTGTAATTTAAAGAAACGATAGATACATATATACATATGTTTTCCATACATGTATATATTTGGCTACATATATAATATAAGTTTGAATAACCTTATAATATATATATCTATGTAGCGAAAGGTAATCTACCAATTAAAATTTAACAACAAAACATTTCTCTCCTTTTTTTTTTCTTGAAATGCAACAAAAGAGGCCTATATTGATGGTACAATTATACAAAGTTCCTGTTTAAATATAAAGTACTAGCTAGTATTTTCCATCAAAACAGACAAAAATATATACAATCAATCAACAAAAGAAAACATGTATTGATGGTTGACTTAACCTTGAACAGTTCATACGCCCCCTATTATAAGATAAACCCACGAGTGCATGAATTATTAGGCATGGTGATTACATAAATTTCCTATTGGGCCCTTTTTTAAATTGTTGCATTTATTAAGTTACTCAATCGGAATATATAATTTAGAAGAATTAAATAAAGGGGCAAGTTCAATTACAAGCTGGAAAAACGAACTTTTATAGTTCTCTCTATTATATGACTCGTT
This sequence comes from Primula vulgaris, assembly GCA_963920805.1. Lineage (NCBI taxonomy): Eukaryota > Viridiplantae > Streptophyta > Magnoliopsida > Ericales > Primulaceae > Primula > Primula vulgaris. The sequence continues at coordinate 3,522,819 of OY987216.1, read as the reverse complement.
TACTAATGTCATTGTTAATCAACGTTTTATGCATATTTAATGTTGATAACGTGTTTAACAGTTGAAAAATGAGAAGAAGATTGCTAATAATGTTCAAAGAAGATACTAAAGTTCATGCCTTCCACCAGGGGGAAGCTAAGTGGGGACGATCGGGTGCCACGGCACCTTTCATAATTTTAGAAATCCCAAGTGACGCAATTTTTTTTTAGTACAATTTCTTTTTAGGTGTAGATTTGGCACCCCCATAAAAATATGTTACTTGTACATATATTTATAGCTAATGTTTGAACCCAAAACACAATAATTAAATTTGGGCCGAAAGACCCAATTATATTTTTCTTTGATATTGGACTCTTTAAGATTTAATTAAAAAAAAATAACATCAACAACACTTCTCTTCGTGCGTGCCAGCGTGTGTATCAAAATAAAAAACAAAGTTGAAAAAAGAAAAACTCCACTCTTCTGTGCTGCTGTGCACCGCATTGATTGGGGTTAGATTTAATTAAAAAAACATCAACAATTCTATCCTTCTGGCTCGGCAAGGTATACTCGTCTATTTATTTTTTCTTTTAATATACTTCTTTTTATTATATGTATTGATGTTATGTTGCACCATAGGTGTTTGATTAAAGTACTCAAAGGAAAAAAAAAGGCTATTAACTCTTAGAGTTTTAATCTGTAGATCTGGCATCGCTAATATTTTTATCGAGTATAAAATGGGAAAGACACCTAAAATAAATTCGTTCTTTAAGAGAGCTAATGTTTCTCCGACGGAAGAGAATGTTGGTAGTAGTGTTGATCACGTGACAATCGATACGCCTAGTCCTCCAACAAAAATTCAAAGAATCGACACAGTAGAATTTGATATTAATTCGCTAGAGCGTGATCCTGGATTACGTAGAAAAATTTGGGAGTATCCTGTTAATAGGCGTGACGAAGTTCGTAGGGCGTACATAACTCTACATGGTCCAAATCGTCCCGATTTAGGAAAAAAATATCCGTATACTCTTGCATCCGCCAAGGCTCGTCCTCGAAGATTTCAAGCTCCGTGGTTTGCTTTATTTTCGTGGTTGGAATATTCAGTGGCCAAGAACAAGGCTTTCTGTTTTCCTTGTTTCCTTTTTGCGCCTCCGGATGGGTCTAGTTTTGCAGGACATAGTGCATTTGTTGTTGAAGGTTTTGATGGTTGGAGGAAGGTCAATAGCGGGAAAACTTGTTCTTTTCGTTTGCATGAAGGTGTTAATTCCGATTCTTGTCATCGAACCGCTGAACATCAATGGAAGGAAATACAAACCCAACTCAAAATATTGAAAGGGTGATTGTAAAATTTTCTGCCGAACAAGTTTTTAACAATCGCATTCGCTTAAAAATTTCTATTGACTTGGTTCGAAGATTGGCCTTTCAAGCTATGCCTTTCAGAGGGCATGATGAGAAATCAACATCAAACAACCGTGGTAATTTCCTTGAGTTTTATGATTTATTAGCATCATATAATGAAGAAGCCACCAAAGCATTGATAAATGTTCCAAAGAATGCCACTTACAAGTCGTCTGATATTCAAAAAGAAATTTTACATATCTTTTCTATAAAAGTGAAAGAGGCGATTCGAGAAGAAATTGGACATGCTAAATTCTGCATTATAGTGGACGAAGCTCGAGATGCGTCAAAAAAGGAGCAGATTGCAGTAGTTATAAGATTTGTTGATAAAAATGGTGTTTTACTTGAGCGTTTTTTTGGTATTGTTCATGTTCCCAACACTATGGCAGTGACACTAAAAGATAGCATATGCTCAGTTCTCAATCACCACAATCTTGATATTCGGAATATTCGGGGACAAGGATTTGACGGTGCAAGTAACATGCGGGGTGAGTTTCATGGACTACAAGCTTTGATATTAAGTGATTGCCCATATGCTTATTATGTTCACTGCTTCGCACATCGATTACAATTAGCATTAGTGGCATCAGCAAAAGAAGTGCTTCCAGTCGACCGATTTTTTGCTAAATTGCTTCGGATCGTGAATATTGTTAGTGCATCATGCAAGAGAAATGATGAGTTGAAAGCTGCCCATGCCGATGATATTGCTTTCTTAATTTCCATTGAAGAGCTTGAGACTGGAAGAGGATTAAATCAAATTGGTAATCTGCAACGACCTGGTGATACTCGCTGGAGTTCTCACCTAAAGTCTGTTTCTAGCTTGATAAAAATGTATAGTGCTGCTTGCATGGTTTTACTTAATATTTATGAAGATGGACCTACTTCTCTAAAGGGAGAAGCTCGTTCAACACATAAGGCATTAACTTCCTTTGAATTTGTCTTTATACTTCATCTTATGAATTCAATGTTAGGAATCACGAATTCTCTTTGTCTAGCTTTGCAATCTAAAACTCAAGACATTCTTAAGGCTACTTCAATGGTTTTATCTACTAAAAGCCTTCTTCAAAATCTTAGAGATGATGAATTCGATGATTTGGTTGCTACCGTCAAACTCTTTTGTGAATCACGCAACATTGATATCCCAAACTTGAATGCAAAATATTCTTCGAGGTATGATCCCACTCGTGATAACTTTTCAGTACTTGACCGCTATAGAGTTGATATTTTCTATCGTGCTATAGATTCTCAAATTCAAGAACTAAATCGTTGCTTTGATGAGCAAGTAATGGAATTGTTAGTTCTTAATTCTACTTTGAATCCTAATTGTCACTCTTCAATATTCAAAATTGATGATATTTGTCTACTTGTTGACAAATTTTATCCGGAGGACTTTACGGAGTTTGAGAAAAGTAACTTGAAATTGGAACTTCGACATTACGAGAATTGTGTTATTTCTCTTCCTGAATACAAGAATTTATCATCGATTTCCGAGCTTTGTTTATAGAATTGTGTTTCTCGTGCTTACTCTTCCCGTTTCTACCGCCACTGCAGAAAGATCATTTTCATCTATGAATATCATCAAAACTAGTATTCGTAATAAAATGGAAGCCGATTATCTTAAAGATTGTATGATGATGTATATTGAGAAAGATATTGCTTCAAAATTTAGCACGGAAACTATCATTGATGGATTTGCGAATGCGAGCAGCCGTCGGGTTCATTTCTTTTGATTTTATCAGGTATCATGTTAGTTATTTGCAATAATTTTTGTGTTTATGCTTTGGTATTTGTTCAACAACACTTAAATGGGGTATATAGATTATGGGTGAGTATGAAAAATTATTATTTTAAGTTGCTTTTTTTTTTGGTATATTTTGGCACCCCCCATTTACACATTCTGGCTTCGCCCCCGGGCTTCCACCAACTTCTATATGAGTATAAGTTTCTTCTCTGTTGCTATGTATTTTCATGAATTCGTCAAATTATCATATTTACTGCCAGTATCGTTATTTAACTCTTTAAAGCAAGCGCATCATTTCCGTTATATGACTCATTTATTTTAAATATGAGTAGATTGTTCTAAAATTGTACACGCATCGATTTTCTTATAAATTACCTTAAATTTACATGAATTCAATATCACTCAAATATAAGAGATTAATATGTTCACTTATAATTAAAATAATAATTTCTCTCTCTTACTTTTCTCTTATTCTCTTTCATTTATTTGTACTTTTCACATATAAATTAATAAAATAACAAAAATATGAGTTGTATAGTTTTGATAGAGAAATTGATAAAAAAGCTAATAATTTGTATAAATCAAAACGTTTACTTATAAGTTGTAAAAGTGTACTTTTTACTTTAAATAAAAGAAAACTTGTAAGTTATTTAATGTGGTTGCTCTATTAAATTAATTTGGGTTGAAAAAAATTGATATAAGTATATTAAAATATAGTAATATTTCACTATAAAATAATGTTTGATTTAGTGAGAGTCAAAAGCTGTCATAAGCCTGTCACTAATTTAAAAAGCTGTCACAAATCTGTCGCAAATTGACTAAACTGTCACAAAACCGTCACAAAAACTGTCGCTAATAAGCTCGTAACAAAAAATACCGTAATTAATCCCGTCGCTATTTGGGTATTTTTTTGTAGTGTTTAGTTACGATAACAAATTTAATAGAAAAGCTGAAAAATGTATAAAGTTAAACTGTTACCCTAAAAATATGAAGGTGATCTTAATTACCTTAAATATGAGGAAAAGTGTAAGTAAACCGATACGGTTGCTCTTAGTTGCTAGCTATTTCAGTTCTAGTTAATATAGATCCATGCTATAATTTAGATTATATCATATCTTTTTTTTTTCATGTATATAGTTTGTATAGTTATTTTATTAATCTCTCTAAGGGTGTCTTGTTTTAAAATCAATAAGAATAAATAAAGTTTAGCAGTTTCTCCCTAGTCTGAAATCTGTCTAATTCTTTCAATTCTTCGTCTCTTTCTGTGTTTTCCGACAGTCGAACAATGGACCAATTTGGTCTTCATCAAAATCGTGTTTAGAAAATACGCATCGTTGTAACAAATATTAACGGGAGTACCGGAAAATATGCTTTGGGGCTCATTATGCTTCGTATATATCTTGCTTTACTGCATGTATACCATGAAATAAATCTCATCAGCATCATTTACACTATTTCTTGACATGTAATTTTCTGTTGGCCACATATAGAGAGGCAAAAATGGTTGTGTATTTTAATTGTATTATCTAAATAAAGCTACTTGATCCTAAATGAATTATTAAGCTCTTTCGTGGTGCATAACTTCAATAAACTAGACCAAATTTGTCCTCATTGAAGATTTAAACTTGTGTAAAAGCGGCAACTTCATTATTGTTGTTGTCTTCTACAAGTATATAATTATCTAAATATAGCTGTTTCTTTAATTTGATCTTAATTAATCTCATTTTTAAAATGCAAGCAAGACAATATCATTAAGAAAAAGAAGAAGAAAGTAGTGTGAATCTGAACTATTCCACATCCAATCATGAGCAGAGAAAAGTATTTAAATTATTTTTTATTATATTGATTCTTTTTTGGGAGATAAATGAATGGTATGCGAAGTTGGTAGAATTAGAGAACCATTTTTTGGTTAAATAATGAGTAAACAGCTCATTTTTAGAGTATGATTGTTAAGTGTTATCATTGTATATCCAATCATAAACCGTATCAAAGTGATCATTCGCCATGTAAAATACTTAATTTAGAGAATAAGAGAAACTTGCCAAAGTTAGTTGAAGTTATCTGGCACAAAAATCTCAATATTTGAATATATTAATATCCCCTATCCCTTCACAATGAATAATGCGCTGCCACATAATTAGGATTAGCAAAAAAAAAACTATATTAATGGGATTGTGTCAACTTTAAATGGATCAATTCATATATCCAAATTGCTGATTTGAGTATATATATGTATGTATGTATTTTAAGTGTATACGTTATATAACTACTTAGTAATCGTGACTCACGTGTTGCGTGTGCGGCTTGTAGTGCAATAAAAAAAAAGGGGGTATTATTGTAATTAATATAAAGATGTAGGGTTATTTTTATGCGAGTATGATATTATTGTAATTAATATAAATGTGTAAGGTTATTTTAAAAAAAAAAGTGGTTAAATTTGACAGTTTCATTTGAATTGGATTGACTTATTATAATAAAACGATAACTATATATGATCCGGCCATTAGGCTATATGTGATGATGGGTGACAATTGAGACCGTATAATTTTGTTTATAAAATGGTTTGGAAGGAGTTATATTATACTTGTCTAAAACTTTAATGTTTCTACTAATCTTTTGTTAATTTGTATAATATTTTCTACCCACAGAAAAAAGATGTAATATAAAATAAAACTGTTCATGGTATCATTCTCTTTATTTACTGAGATTTTTACCGTATTCATAGGGCTTCAACACTTCATGAGTACTCCTCATTTCCAAGAACATTTTATCATTTCCATACATTTTGGCTTATTTTGTGTTGGCAATCTTGTGAACGAATTTGTTTTAAAAAGAATTACTTAAAAGCTTATACATTCTCATTATCCATATGTACCAAAAATATCTCTCGATTCTACCCCACCATTACACTATATATGTCATTACTCGTTAACTCTCACTTTCTGGCAAGAAAACTTTTTAAAAAAATCAAAAAAAAAAGCACAAGTCTTAGAGCATTTCAAAATAATCCATCAACTTTTTTTCAAAGTTACACTATAACCCTTATAATTAGCTATTTCATCACAGATGAGACACCCTTTGACTCGGAGTCGATAAAAGACACTAAAAACATTTGTACACCCTGAAGGTATCGGTAGAACCGCAAACATTAGGGAGTGAATGGGATTATATCATATAGATAATTGTCCAATTGGGATTTATGTAAGAGTAACAAGGTTTACCTCATTAGCCAATTTTTAACAATGTACATGGTCGTGATCGGTACTGATTCATTACACTTTTTTACGAGCTAAATAATATTGTACTAGAATTTTTAGATGTTTTCTTTGCGACGCATTACTGTAATTTTCCAGAAACATTCTTCATCTATTTAATAACATTGGGAATCAATATTCTTTTCCAGGCGTTTCACTTGTTAATTCTCTTTCTTAACTAAATCAGATAACTTATTCGCTATTTTCCACAATTCCGCTCTAATGTTTCAATACGAACATAACAATAACAAAAAAATAGTAAGAAAATTTAACAAAAAAGCAATACGATTACCGTCAAAAGTTATATGTATGCTTTGAAATATAGGTACTGATGCAATTTCATTTCTTCCGAATCATACACTAAGTAGGCTATGTTTGTCTCGTTGGAAAATGTTTTTTTTTTGGGACTATATATATATTTTTTTCTTTGTTTCGTCAGGAAATCAATTTTACATGAAAATATTTTCGACATTTCATGGGAAATGTAGGAAAATAAATTCCCAAAATTGGTAGCAAAATATTTTTCGAAAAAGTCCGAAAAGTTAAACATAAAGTGATACAATCATAAATTGTTAGAAAGTTAGAAAATATAATAAGTAAAAAACATGACTTCGAAAATAACTTCCACTTAAAAGTATCTTTTAAGTTAAAAAGTAAGATATATGCAAATTATAAGTAAGTTAGTATAAGTGTATAACAACAGTCAACAAGTAAGGATACATTTAAAAAACAAAAAAAAAACAAGTAGACTACAGATTAACAATAATTTGTAAGTGTAATAGATGATGAATTATATATAAATTACTCAAGCTTGTTTGATAATCGAAAAACTAACTTGTATGCAACGAATATGTTAAAGTCAACTTATATAAGTAAATATATTTACTTTAGTAAGGAATAGTTAAAGTTTAGCTTATTATAAGTTTAAAATAACTTATTAGAACTTTTAAATAACTTACAAGTCAAGAAGTAACTTAAAGCTAGAAATAATATTGTATATAAGTAAAAGTAATTTAGAAAGAAAATATTATATGAGAAAGTAAATTTTCTTGATTAATTACATTGCTGAAAATAAATTCCGAAATTTTTTCTGAGAGCTTTTAAACACGAGGATTTCTATGAGAGGTTTTAAATACTCATAAAATTAGAAGAAGGTAAAATAATTTTAGAAAATAAGTTTTCTAGAAAATTTATATTTTGTGATTTCTTTTTTCCACCGAAACAAATTATTATGATGTGTAATAGAATGAAGCGAGTAATATGATACGAGAGTTCAATTTTCTTGCGATGCATAGCCTTTTCTATCTTAAATCAAAACAAAACGATGTGATAAAAATGAATGTTTTAGAAAAGCGCAAGGCTACGTCTATGCGTAAACAGCTCGGCTAACGTCTAATCCCGCTTAATTAGTATATAATTCCGTTTAAGCATCATCTAATTCCACATAATTTACTAGACACCTAGGTTACTCTGGTTAATTTCCGCCTAAACTTGGTATTTATAACACCAATTGAAATTGAGTATTGCTATAACCACATAAAAATCTTACCCGGTGATGTGACGGACTAGGTTGACAAATTATGAATTAAATGAAAATATGATTTCAATATCGAAACAAAAATAATTTGTACTAGGGCTGGGCGAAAAACCAAAAAAAATGAACTGGACCGATAAGCGAACCGAAAAAGACCGAAACCGAAAAACCAAAAAAAAACCGGGTCGATTTCGGTTTTTAATAAACCCGAACCGAAAAGGACCAAAACTGAAAAAACCCGAAAAATAACCGAAAAAACCCGAAACTGGACTGAAAAAACCCGGTCCGGTTCGGTCCAAAATATAAAAAGACCGAAACCGAAAAAAACCGAACTGAAAAATATGTTCGGTTTCGGTTTTGCTAAAAACCGAGCCGAACCGGACCGAATCCAGTCCTAATTTGTAAACTTAACTCGTCACGTGAGCGGGTAATGTTTTTGGGTGAATATGTTATTTCTCATTGAAATTTACTAAAATATAAAGTATTTAAAAAAATAAAACCCCAAAATCCAAATAATAGTACTTTGATAACAAAGATATATAGATTTGAATAGTAATAAAAAGGGCTAAATATTCGTATAAAGCTCTTTGAATGTGACACATCTGTTCATAAGCTTTACTACTATTAATTTGATGTCTCTAAAGTCTGCTCTTTTCATAATTTTCCTGACTCATATCTCTCTCTCTCTCTCTTTCCCTCTCTAAACTTAGCCATCTCAGTCTGTCTTTTTTCCAGCACATTTTAACTAAGAGAAAATATTAAATAAAGTGTTTTACCATTATTATTATGGTAAGACACTGTTTTAAGCAAAAGTTGAGAAAAGGGCTTTGGTCCCCTGAAGAAGATGAGAAACTTATTATGCATATTAATAAATATGGTCATGGCTGTTGGAGTTCTGTTCCTAAACTTGCAGGTATATATATATATATATATACACACACAAACTTTTTCATTCATTTTTTGCATTTTTTGAAAAAAAATGAAACAAATGGTTTTTTCTTTCATTTTTGCAATTCTTTAGTTGGGAACATAATTTAGTATATATGCATAATTATACTTATCTAAATGTAATTTTCAATTTTAGCTAATGGGTACTTTTTAAAAATTGAAAATTAGCAAAAGGGTATCTTCCATGGTATTTAATTTTACTTTTAGAAATTTGGTGAAGGGGTGATTTCAAGACTGATTTTTTATGAAAATGTTTTTTTTGTGTGTGTGTAAATTCCAAGCTTTGACAAAATTGGATAACTTTGCATAGGTGACTAGGTGTGGCAAAGACTACTTTTTTGCTCAATTGTTTTTTTTAGTACTTTTTTTGAATTTTGGCAAATGGTACTGTAAGATGTAAATTTACGCACGAAAACCTGCTTTTTTGATAATTGTCTTTTTTCCAAAATTGAAAATTAGCTAATGGTGACAAAATATTGTACTGTTTGTTTAGGCGTGACAAAACTACTTTTTTTATTTTTTTCCAAATTATTTTTGCGAACAATATACAAGCGTCGGTTTACACTATTTTTAACACGTTCGAACCAAGTTGTATTTAAAAAGTTTATAGTAGTAGTTTTTTAATGCTTCCATCTACATTTTCTAGAGTCACAGGGGTCATAAACTCATGGTATAATTCCGAATTTCATTTATCTTTTAAAAAAAAATAGCCTCTTGATAGTAGCAGGGCTATTTTTTTCCCACTGTGTCTGCAATTATTGAAATTCAGCTAATAGGAATTTTTCAAAATCAATATGTTTGAAAGCAATTAAAGGCAGTATAATTCTAAATATAGCAAAATGTTAATTTTAATATTGAACTAGGTAGTGGGGGAAAAATTAAGATAAATTATTTTTTACTTTATAATAGTATTTCTCAACTTTTGTAAGTTAGCACATGGTATTTCAAGACAAAGAGTACTGATTTTGGAAGTAACTTTTGGTTGGCGGTTTACACATATTTTACCACAAGTGTTTTTTTTGTTTAGAACTTAGCATATCTAGTATGTACTACAGAATTTAATTAGCTAAAAGGGGTACTATCTGTATTTATATTGGATTATCCCTTTTAAAAGAAGAAATGGAGGATTTCAGAGCTGTCACACCATACTACATTATTAGTTATATTTTTTTCCAACTGTTTTGAAACTTAACAAATGGTTATTTCCATAACTTGTGAGTTGTTTAAACAAATTTGTTGCAGGTTTGCAAAGATGTGGCAAGAGTTGCAGATTAAGGTGGATAAATTATTTGAGGCCGGATTTGAAAAGGGGCACGTTTTCGCAACAAGAGGAGAGTTTGATCGTTGAACTTCATGGTGTTTTAGGCAACAGGTAGTAATCAATTTTCTGTTTCTCATTAAAAGAAAAGTTTGTATTGTGAAACAATTCTATAGTAACTTCTTGATATTGTTAACAGATGGTCCCAAATTGCGGCTCAATTACCAGGGCGAACGGACAATGAGATAAAGAATTTGTGGAACTCTTCACTCAAGAAAAAGCTTAGGCAAAGTGGGATTGATCCAACCACTCACAAGCCTCTTTCTGAGGTCGAAAACCAAGAGAACTACCAAAATGAAAAAGAAAAAGAAAAAGAAACGAAATCCTCTGGCAGTGAGATATCGAAGCCAAAAACAGAACCTAAGAATTTAAGTTTTGTAGACTCGACAACACACGAATTCTTCATCGATAGTTTCAACCCAACCACTAGTAGCAAGCCATCTGATTTTCAAGGCTATTTTTCTGTTCAGAATATAAATTATGGGTATCCAAACACAAACCTATTTCTAACTCAGAATTCCAGCTCATCGGATTTCAATAATCCCGCAATTTACCCTCCTATATCAACCCAAATTCCTTCAAGCAAAGCTCTTACTTTCCCTTCATTTGATGAAGTAGGGAATAACAGCATGATAGGTTTGCAAACCAACAATTCGGTGTTCGAGAATACTTTTTCATGGGCACCAGTGAATGGCGTAAAATCGGAGAAAGAAGCTGAAAATCATGAATATGAAAACCCCCAAGAGGATATCAAGTGGTCTGAGTATCTTCAAACCCCGTTATATTTTGGAAATATTCAAAATCAAGACATGTACAATGGGACAAATGCTAGTTGGGATCAGAATCAGCAATCAAATTCTTCACAAAATTCGGAGTTCTATGCTAAGCAATTTCAAAGAATTTCCGCCTCGTTCGGGCAATTTTCTTAGTCGGTGCTTTGGAAATTTACACAAAGTTCATATAAGGCGTGTGATTTATCTTTTAAAGTTTGTGTAAATAGGAAACACAAAAGTTCATCTTTCTATACCATATGTTATTGTGATAGAAACAGGTTGAATTAGGATCATTTCTTTTGTCTATGAACATGGTAAAGTTCTCAGCATTTCTTGTTTTTGGAATTTTTCTATATTTCTTGTGTTTTTCAAATGATAATTAATTCTTTTTTCTTCTTCTTATTTTTAACTTCATCGATTTGGCTGTTAGTATACAGTATCACCATTGCTCCGATCAGTATTGCACACAAAATTGACGCTGGATGATTAATTCTTGAGTAGACTCTTTTTATAATGATATTACATGTCGAAGATAACGCACTTTTTTTTCCACAATTAAGTCTCTCTGTGGCTAGGCCAAGTTTAAAAGTTTCGACGTGTCAATTTACAATTTTTGAATCATATGACTTATTTCCTAAAAACTTTGCAGTCACTGTCCTATAATAGCTATAAAAATCACTTGCCCCTTTGAAAAGGACTAACAGAGTTTGAATGCATTACATAAGGTTTTCAAACATTATACGTATTAGTTGTTACATCTTCTAAAGGAACATCAAACTAGTTTCTGGATAGTGTTTTCTTCAATTGAAACAGTTTGTTGCATTTCATATCAACATTTTAGCTTTTTTTATATTAAAAAATCATAGAAAGTTAAATATCGTCTTGAGTTTGCTTACCATAACATCTATAATAAGTCAATCAAGCGATTCAAGCCTGTAGTTTATATAATTTTTCTTCATTCTAACAATAAGTCCTTTTTACGGGAAGGTATCTAAGGTCTAACTAAGTATGTCTGTTTGGTAACTCGCATTTGTTCGGTTCAAAATACTAGTTTTCCCCCCTAAATAAATGTTGTTTTTAGCAGAGTAAACCCGAATTTTTTCAACCTTAAACAAGCTTTGCTTATTTTCTTTAAAGAAACATCCAAAAAAGCCCTCAATCATATAACAAGGGCACAGTAATATTTAGCACCATGAGAGGTACCTTACATAGGAGAAGAGGGTCCCTTGAAAGCCCATATTTTCATGCCAGTTCCTTAGGATTGAGAAAAAAATGAGTCCTATGTTCTACAGAAATAAGAAGACAAAAAATGAAACTTCATTGGAATATTGGAGGAAAAGAGTCATTTATTGTAACTTTCATATTGTATGCAATAGTTTTTCATTAAACAGCTGTTTTGATTTTGTTACTTTATGTGGACTCTCCTCTTCTTTAGTCAATGTCAATTGCTTTGATGTATAGGGTCCCGTTGTAATTAAGCTTGTTTGGAGGCATCTTCTAAGATTTAACTTATTTTTACCTTTGTTTATAAGCTGCAATGTATTTCAGCATTTGGTAAGTCAAAAAAGGTAGAAGTATCAGCAAATGAACTCCGTTTCGCTTGTCTAATAATGGAGTATATTCCAAATTATCTGCTCCAAAGCTGTAGGAAATAAAGCTCTGTATGTGAAGAATAAGAGGACCCAAATGAGTTTCTGTTTTTACACCGGTTTGGATGTTCAAAATTCTTAGTGAGTTTTTACGATTTAGATTTAAAATGGTTGTCGCGTTAATTAGTTTAAAGAACATCTGTTATGTATGCCAGTATCTTTAAACATTCTTGCGTAAGTTCACTTTAAAGAACTTGTTCATATAGTGTAACTAATGGTGGCAAGAAATTTTGTTTTCATCGTGGTTCCGAAACTCTTTTCAGATTTTTGACAAAATAAATTATATTAAACGTTATGCGTTTGGTCTATTGGTCTCCAAAGTAGTTCTGAAACAATCTTTCTTGAGATGTTCTAATTATAAAAAGAAAATGAGTTGATTTATAAAATTTTGAAAAGAAAAACTCGATGCATCTAATTTAAGACTTCTAATTTTTAGACCATTAACCCCCCCCCCAAAATGAAAAAAGAACACAGTTATTGAAGCTGACTAGCTGAGAGCCAAATATGCAGAAATGTATTAGTCTCATCTCCTTAGCTTGACAAGATACATGGGTGCATTTATAACTTTTTAAATGTATAATCAAATGTATATTGGGGGGTATATACTTATTGATCCAAGTATTGTTGCCGCCATGTATCCATGTGAAACAAATAATTGAGTATTATTATATAGGCCAAAAGGCCCTACTCTAATCTTCTACTGCTATAAGATACTGCTAAATATATAGAAACGGAACCAAGTTCTCATTTTCAACTTCAATCATGTACTTGCTAAATTCAAACTTTCTTGAAATCAATAATAGAGAACCATACATTGGATAAGTTAGTACATGAATATACCTACATATAATTATACTTATAAGATATAATATGAAGCAAAAAGTGAAGAAGAAAGAAAGAGGACAAAGGAAAAGATGGAAAAAAAGAACAATTTTCTAATTTAAGATTCTTTCTTGTTGTGTAAAGAAACAAAGTTGATTTAGTTAAGCAGAACACTTTGGAGGACCAATTAATACGTGTTCTTCAACAGTGGAGTGGGTTAATGTTGGCTTTTTTGTTAATAACATATTTTGTAATACTAAGCAGCAATGCATGGAGTAGATGAAGTATCATCACTCATCAGATATAATACTGTGTTTATTTTTTGGGAGGGTACTTCTTTTTGAGAAACTTAACAATCTTGCAATTTTCATTTACAAGAAACGGGATGGAGTAAAGTTTTAGGCATAGTCAATGCGAAGAAAGCAAAAAGGCCCCTAAATTTTCGGTTGAACGGTATATGTGCATATTCCCGCGTATATACATATATCAAAGCGTACTGTGCATTTATGCACGAAGGGAAATTTATAAATCCGTCAAAGTAATTTGCTATTCCTAGTTGATTCTCGCAGCTTAGGCCAATGCAAATATATAACGAGTTTTGGAAAATTCAAGTTACACAGATTAGAGACTTGTACGGATGTACCCAATGATTCGCCAGATGAGCAATGATTTACAAATAACCAAACAGGCCTATCATTATCATATGTCCAATACTACGTTGATACATCATTCATGCTTGGTATGGCTGCAGCCTTCTAGTTTTTTTTAAGACACGAGGATTCGAAAAACTCAGCTTATAAGCTGGTTTGGCAAATACAGTAAAAATGCCAAGCAACTGTTTAGCACCTTCCCACTGCGTAGTATATGGGATCTTAGGTTTTGAAAGTATGTACGTACCAAACACGAACGATACACACCACCTTCAAAACAAATTTTGTAACAGTGGAGTGTGTAAATACTAAATACCAAATTTTATAAAATCCATACAATACAATTCAAGGTTCATGATGCGTATTACCTAATTTCTCAATGTAAACACATTTCCGACACACAATAAAGAAAACGGATGTAGAACTTATATGACAATTTGGTGTTTTATTGTCATCTACTATTCAATACCGGCATGAATTTTGGCCGGTTTAGTAATCTTATTTGGATAAAATTTAAACTTTTTTGCTAAAAATAAGATTGTGACAAGTTTGGTCACAAGGGTATGCACAGTCAATAGCCTCTGATCCCACTCTATCGAAGTACCAATCTCCAACAGCTAATGCGATCCCCTGCCATAGATAAAATCATAAAACATAAAAAAATATTTAGAAAGCACAAAATCAGTTAATTTCATTTTATGCTCAAACTTATTTTTCAGGCTAGTATGGCCCTCCCCACTTTTAGGACTAAATTTCCCAAGGGAAGAGGTGAGACTAATTAATCAGGAAAAATATCTTAACAGACATTTTATACAGATAAATTTGGTCTACATAATTACACTAATAACTAGTGCTCCCTTTTCTGACAATTTAGTCTCCGTAATAAGACCTGCCTAATAGAACTGATGTTCCGGAAGATAATTTCACAAAACTTGCTCGTAGTGTTGTTGAATTTATGAACGAAAATTTGGTGGTCTTAAAGGACCTCAAATGATTGGTTACCTTATTGTCAATGAGAGGAGAATCATTTGCGAACCATGTATCCTGCCTCTCCGTTTGGCAGTGTGCAAAACACGAATTTATAAATAAACCATTTTGCTTCGATCCTGAGAAGCCTTTTATCGCGTTCAGCATATGATTTCTGAAATCTGCTCCAACCAATTAACAAAACATCAATAATATAATTGTAAAAAATATAAAAGGTGGTTCACTGAAAGTACGGATATTACTCAGGTGTATTTTTATTTTACGTTGAAACAATATACATGGTAAGGGAAAACATCGTCACACCAATGTTTATGATAACATAAGAAGCATTGCCTTTCATCGAATCTCCCAATCTCAACAAAGTATATATTTTTCTACCATGACTTCAATTATTAACAAATTTACCTTGAAAAAACTGAATTTGCGATGATGAACAGTGTGAATGGTCCTTTTTGCAGTCGGTCCAAACTCCTTTAGGATCACATGATGGAGGTGCCAAACTGGCTTGTACCTAGATTTAAATGAAAAAGCAGATACCCAATTCATCCATTTTTTTCTGGAAATGCTAAAAAACCTCTTTGAAGACTGTATGGCAGTTTAGTTTTGAATCGTTTGATGAAAAGAATTGCTTCTTTTGTTTTTATTTTCTCTTGGACAGATTGAAAACATTAAAGATTGTCCCAACATCAGTACTGTAATATGACTCAGTTTTTTAAGTAGAACAAAGCCAGGCCTAATTACAACACTGCTTGGAGGTTTTGATAATAAAAAAAAAGTGCTCCTAGAAAAATTCCCTTTGATGTTTCAAGATCCAATTCACAGAAAGAAGCATCTATTGGAATAAAAAGATCATTCAGAAGTACAAACACAAGCTCAAAATTATCATTTCAATTCAAAGTGTCAAACAAGAAATTACCTGCCATGAATCATACGCTGCATTAAGAAGGAACATAGGGGTTTTAATGTTGGCAATATGGTTCTCAGGGAAAAAGCACTGAGAAAAAATAGAAGATCAAAAATAAAAAAATGAGAGTAATGGTATAGCAAAAAGGAAATTAATGATTTTTCTAATATAATAAAAAAGAAAATTATACAAATCTGAGGAGAAAGAACCCACCGAGGTTGGATCTAGATGGTTGGTACAGGTGCTCGGCAGATTTTTCGCAACTCCCTGTTGAGCATAAGACATTATTAAAGAAACTCGGTGATGTTTTGAGGAAAATATACAAATAAATAGGAATAAGGGCTTATTGAAGCTGATCAACCATTTTGTTTTGAATCTCGTAGTAAAATTTTACCGAGACATTTGGATATTTCAAATTGTAGTGTAACTATACCTGCAAGCTAACTACACCGCTGTAGAAGTCTCTAAGTGAATGGCCACCCGATACATCAACACTGCAACATGAAAACATGTCCATTGACAACGATTACAAAAACATAGTCAAGATAATACTGATCAATATATATTTATAATTTAAATGATGTAGTAGTTACGCATCCAAGAACAATCCTGCGTCGCTCAGACACTTCACTTTAGTACTTCGAGGAAATAAATTTCGGAAATCGTCGCAGTGAAAAATTGAAGCCAAACCTCCAGCAGAACACCCTGAAAGCAGAGCCTACAAAGAAACAAGTTTTTTTTATAGCTAGAAGAATAATTACGAGTATATGTATGCAAGATATGTTAGACATGATTTAGTACCTGGTTAGCATTTTTCATCCCTCTCGACATAAGAAGTTCCATAGCTGCTAAATAAATACGTTTTCCTCTAAATTTCAGCTGTCCAGCCTGTGAGACAAACAGGTACTTTCTGAACCACTTGATATATGTTTTATATAAATATATATGTGCGTGTGTGTGTGTGTATCTATATGTATATAAATATTTTTATTTATAATAAGCAACAATAAGTAGACCAACATGTCCTGTAGAGATGTATGTAAAAACAGATGAACTAAGCATGATGGGGGCATTTGGCTCGAAATTGATGTCACGCATATTCCATAATTGGCAACTTTTTTGTCCAGACTCGACTCTGAGGCAGCAAAGGTTTTCTCTGGTCGCTTTCAAAATCAACCTCTTAATTTATTTCTCATTCCAATGGTGACTAAAACGTCAAAGAACTTAAAATCACAATTTGCCATGCTCTTTCTATTTTCTAATCAGATAAATTCAGAATATTCAAAACACGTGCTCACACTTAACCAACCTCATCTTCACCTTCTCCTAGAAAGGATGCACCATCACAATACCGAACCTTGACCCTATTCCAGTTGAAAAAATCTGCACAATAAAGAAAAATCAAAACTAACTAAAATAGGTCAAGTCATCAAGGTGCTGTTTTTTTTAAAATGTGAATCACCAAGATGATGTCATGCACATGATAGGCCAAGATTAATTTACTTTATATGTATGAGGGATTTACTTTCCAAATGGAATTTTTAAAGTACAAAAAAATATGAGCATGTGTATTGATATTTGTGTGATGTTTATGCTCAAGACTGAAGGTATAAACCTGGGTTTTCTTCGGGCTTATTGCTAAGAATTCCTGAAAATGGTATTTGTTTCTCCATATAAATGTTAGACCCACGGCGTGTTGTTTTGCGATAAACACAAGATCTTCTTGTATTACACCATCCTCCACCCTGTTCATGCATAACCACATGATGGATCATGAGTCAACTTTCACACTACAAAAAGTCTAGCGTTCCTTGATAAGTGAAGTCTATTTGCTAAATTATATTTCAGTAAACAAGTTTCTTTCTAAAGTATAAGCTCCATTAAAAGACATGGTGCTTTGTAAGGTAAGTATACTTCTCTTTACCATTCTTAGACATATTTTGAGTTATTGTTGTGTCATTTTCTAACATGTACCAAACATGCATACCCAACTTGGCCCCATCAAATGGCCTTGTTATATATACAAACTTAATTCTCAAACACCTCAGAGCAGATTCTTGGTATGCATTATGCGGCTAGCATCTTTTATTAGATCAACAGTAGACACATTCAAAAGGTTCTATTAATATAGGATACTAAATTCATGCTCCAAAACAGTAACGGTATCATGAATCCAAGGATGTCTAAATTGGCAACAGGTAGTGTTTTTCACGCTTACTGCATGATCTTACTAGATTTAATGGTTACAAATAGGTCAAAACATGGTTTTGTTTTTACAACCTAAGTTACATGTTGTCCAAGTAAGTGATAGTTTACTGCCAAAAGGGTAAGTTCATGGACAAATAGTATATATATCACATTAATTGTACAAGCTGCTTAACGAACCTCCAATTGAATAAGCCAACTGTTTTCCCCTAAGCCATATCCACGGTGTAGATGATAGCCTGGTAATGTTCCATCCAAACACACTACAAAAGATAACCACACAAGAAGATGGATATAGGTGAAACAGTTGACTAGAGTAATAAAAACTTCAATGACTATGAAGCTTTGAAAAGAAAATCCACCTAACAATCAGATGTCAAAAACTAAATAATAATCAAAAGACAACAGTAACATAATTTGGAGAAAATATTAATAGAATGAATAAAATATTTAACCACGTAAATATTTTACTGTTAAAAGTTAGCAGGCGTAAGCTCAATAGTAAAGTCAGGGGCGGAGCGCTTATGAAACACAGGGGTGCACTCGCAACCCCACAATATACGAAAATTCTATTTTTTCTGTACAAATAATTTAAAAACAATGATATTTGCGACCCCATATTGTGCTCCTAACTAACTAGCAATTCAAATTTTCAAATTGATGGCATCGTAAGAAATAAAAGCTTCGACAATTATAGTCTATGAATACACATAATGACTTGCATGGCAAAGTCAGAACTATAACTTGAGCAACACTTTTGTAGCTTTTTTTTTGTATTCGGGGGTGTTCCCTTCATAAGTTAATACATCAACAACAAAATTTGGCCAAGCTTAACATTCGCAAGAATCAGAACTGTTGAACACAAAATCTAACTGTGCATCTGCCAAGAAAAAATATGATAATCTACCAAAATTTTACAAAAATAATTAAACAAAATTATGAAATCATAGCACATTTATACGGCGCATCTATTCATCAAAGTAAGAATTGTCAACTGGTATGATGACAATGCTTAAGATCTCAACGTTTAAGGAAGAAGAGTTTCAAGTTATTGATGCGTTCGACTCGTCCTCTCAGCTATACGCTTTACTTTATCAAACAAATGTTATGTACTTCATTTTAGTAATTGGATTACTGTGATACTGATTAATCCAAAACTCTCACAACCTTGATACCACTAGTAATAGTTACCCACGCGTTGCGTGTGCGACGCGTAATGCAATAAAAATATAGAAAATAGGTATAGTTATGATATAAATATGTGGATAATAAAAAAATAAAAACATAGTTTAAGATTTAAAATAATGTTTGGTTGTTAAAGAGCGATAAATAGTTTTATTAGTTTTTACTTTTTATACTTTTATTGGAGTATGGTATTATTGTAATTAATATAAAGGTGTAGAGGTATTTTTGGAAAAAAATGGCTAAATTGGGCAACCTCATTTGACTTGGGTTGACTTATTATAATAAAATGATATTAAACGATAGTACATTGTAACCTCGGCCAAATAAAATTAATGAAAAGAGTTATTAGTCCATGAGTAAAATGATATAGGTAGAATTTTTTTGACACGCACTCATACAGAGACTCGTTGACGGCCATTTGAATTCAATATATATTTAGGTATAGATCAATGGACCTCGGTGAGTCTCTACAAGAATGTGTGTCAAAAGTTCTCTACCTATGTCATCACTCATAGTTCAAGGAGTATTATATAGCTTTAGTCAGTTAATATAGCTAACCATAAACAGATCCACAATCACAAGATCCATTAAGAAACACAAAATAAAATTAAAATTACTCAAACAAACCAAGCAATTCAAGAAACCATTTATAGCACATGCATATATAGAATCATTATATAAATACACACACACACACACATATATATATATATACCAGCTCCTTTTTGATCAGCACCATGAATAAGAGTAAGTGGGACCATTAAAGGAGTAATAGCCCCTTCAGCTAAAGTACCAGAAACACCAAGAAAAGTTTCAAATGGAATCTCAGTTAAGTTCATATACTCAAACCCATCACTAAATCTGCTCAAAATCACCAAAACCAACACTACCCATGTACCAATATGCCTCTTCATCCCCCCAAAAAACCCAAGAAAAATTAACAAAAAATATTGCAAGTTTAGTATTGAGTTATAGCTATATTGAGAAATTTGGTATTGGGTGTGAAAGGAAAGGTAGAGAGACAAAGGTGAGCTTATTATTACAAAAGGTATAAATAATAAGTATATTATATATATATATATATTGTTGTTTGTACTTTATTGCATTTTTTTGCGGGTAAAAGATTTGTTCTTCTCTGTAAACTGTGATGTGAGCACACTTTGCTTACTATCATGTCTTTGGAATCTATTACTACAAATTTATTTGATTATTGAACATATTACATAAATTGTTCCTCACACTTTCCTTTTTTTATAAAAATAGCCCCACACTTTTGCATAATAGATTGAATTTGATATCTACTTGTTTAAGTAATATGTATTTCATTATAATTTATAATCGATAAATGTAATGTTACAGACTTACAGTAAGCTTAACGAAGTGTGTGCTAATATGTCAGATATACGTAAGTAGATCCGCTCAACTTCGTTGTCCTCCGCTGAAACGCATAAGAAAACCGCCAGTTATTATTTTTTTTATAGTGAAAATAAGTTGTTGCCTAACAGGAGCTAGAGTCTCGGCTGATGTCACCCCCTAACCGACACCAACTCAGTTGTCATTCTATCCAAAATATCTTTTGTGCGCTTACCAAAACCTCTGATAGACTCCAAAATAAAAAGGTAAAATACAAGATCATTTGATACGTAATTCTCCTCCTACTTAACCGAAACACTATCTCTCCGTCACCATACTTTTCACAATTCAAACCTATATTCCGCATGAACTTATTAATTTTAAGTGATGGTCGCTATATGTAACATTTTGCCTCATTAAAGGAAGGTTTATTGAACCAAAATATTCATACTTAAAGAATAAATATGTTATACTTGAAACCATGGTAACCAGTGGTGTATTTTATCTTAGTAAAGAAGACCAAGTATGCATGTGCATAAACAAAAGGCACCACGAGAGAGTTTTTTACTTAAAGTACGGGGACCATTTGCTGAGTTCATTTATTATATTTGTTACTAGTACTCATTAATTTAACATTGACTCATGTCCGCTCCCATAAAAAATAAATGTACCTCCGTTATTAAAGTTTTTTACTATTATTAATAATTACTCGATCCGTTCCATTTAATTATACACCGTGAAAATGCGTGTAATTTTAATCGATTTATAACTTGTATTAAAATTGTCGAAATAATTTTTTTTTTAAATCTAATCATAAAATATAACATTTGAACTATATGATCAACTTTTGAAAATTTTTATTCCGACAATTTTGATACAAGTTATTGACCGGTCGAAATTACACGTAGTTTCGTAATGTACAATTAAATTGAAACAGAAGTAAAATAGCTAATGATAGTTTTGGAGTTATAACCTGATTTGTGGCGTCAAAATTGGAATCATGATCAACGTGTTATATGGTCTTTAACCATTTAGATAAACCAAGTTGCTCATGTATATAAGTATTATAGTACTATATTATCCGTTTTCTTGGCTACTTAAATATTGTTTTTGACTGAAATTGAGAAAAATAATGATAATCAACAAAATTGGATACCACGACAACAACAACAAAAAAACATGGATTTTAACAAGAAAACATCCTTTATCCTTTTATGAAAATTAAAAAACCTACTTATTTAACTCAAATGAAATTCTCTCATTAACAGCCAGGTGGTTACCATTTAAATCAACTTTTAGTTAAGTTTGTTGAAATGTCAGATTTTGAAGGTAATATATAGGTAATTGTTAGCTGAACTTATTTCAGATCCTCCAACAAGCGACTCTTAAATTTAATATCCAACTTGTTTTTTTCTAGAAAATTAACAAAACGTGTACCTTTTCTTGAGTCACTTGATGACAAATATAAACTATCATTTTATTAATAACCATAAACCATCCAATCCAAAGATGGTCACACAATAACAGTGGCCCCTATACGTTGTACGCACCACGAATATTGCATACAATAATAGCACTTACTAAACACTCAAACTATCGATAATGTATGTACCCAATAAATGGTTGATAAATGCAAATGATGTCAAATCATCAATTTTATATATTTTAGTGAAAATATATAAAAATTAAAAAAATCATAATTTTTGAAATTATGAAATATGTGGTCTCTGATGGTCTACTCTTAGGTTCCCTCGATATAGGCTTATAAGAAGGGCTATGCTGCTACAAGTCCAACCAGATGTGGTAGAAACTAGAAAGGATGAGGTAAACCTCTCCCAATCTTGCCTAATAAACTATATTTAATATTAATATTAATATTAACATTAACATTAACATTAATTAAAGTGTTAACCTAAAAATAGGAATAGCATTGCCTAAGGCTGACATTGTTGTGGCTGCTAGTATTTTTATTGCAAACCTTGTATATTATTTTACATCATATTTATAATTTACTCATGCCAAACACAACTCATGTTTTCTTCCAACTTACGGTCTACCTAAATTTTCCAACGTCGTGAACCTTCCACAATAATAACCTGAGCCAAAATACGGAACAATTACCACCGTTCGCAAAAAGACAACAAACAGAAAAGTTACCTCGGGTTGAAAACAACTTAACAATGGCATTGAATGAAATCTTTGAACCTGGTAGCTACTTGGTGTATATCAAATACTAACCAAAGTCCAAAATTAAGAATACATATTCAGAAAAAATCAACAAAACGTATTACTTTCTTACACGATTCATAAAAACTAAAAACACAGTAAATTGATTTTCTTAAACATTCATTCTCGTAATACAGGGATACAAGTACAAATATATCAAACATAGCAAAAACCAGGTCCTTACGGAATATAACATACTATTTTGAAATTGTAAATTTTAAACTTGTATCTATTTAACAATCAAAATCAAGGGTTGCTTACAAATAAAGCACTTACTTAGAATAGGTGAAAAGGTCGATAACAATTAAAGTACAAATAAAGTATTTTTCAACATGGATGTTACATAAAACATGCCCACCAATCTTTTCATCGTTTGTTCCACAGAGAGATTAAAATCTCCTATGTTAACAGTTCCATCAAACTCAAAATAAGCTACCAATGTACATAAGTTTAACATCACGAAAAGAACCAAAAATAATCCTTGTAAAATCTGTGGTGTGGGGAACGACTAAATTTCTGAAACATGAGATCTGGAACGATAAAAGCTCACGGCGATGAACATATCCATAAAGCCAATACATAACACGTCATGACGAACATTTCATGACTGGATTTTGTTTGATAAGGCATCCTTCCTATTCGTCATATCATGTTAGATTGAGATAAAATCACGAGCCATCAAAGTCTAATCTCTTCTTTGCTTAGTATCACGAATGTGGAACATTAACTGCACAAAATAACCAGTCTATCAAATAAGTCCAAAATAACTAAGCAACTCTAAGCGCATTTAGAGAATTTACCTTGGTCCCAACATAAAATGTAACAAGCATGCCACAAAGAGTAGGTACGCCTGCAAATTTGAAAAAAAAATCGGTGATAAACAGAATTGTTTCACGAAGGAATAAAAGATAAAAGTCAGACAAATAGTCTTGTGGGATGCCTTCATGGTAAGATGGTGGTACTTCATCTCTAAATCTCAAATATATACGAGTAGAAACAATAGTGTGTATGAATAACTTATAGTAATTAAAAGCCATGATTAGATACAGATTCATGAATTGAACAACTTAGTTTAAATAAATGACATGCTTTTTCTCCATGGTTTCTAACCAGGAGAGTATTCCATGGATCAGCACTCGTAAATTTTTGACTGCCAAAAAATAAATTTTATAGAGATAAGGGGTTAACCTTCTTTGTGGAGGAATCTGTACATCAACCAGTTCATGCCTGATGGTCCAATCACGTATCCGACAAGGTTAGCCACCTGTAAAATTAAAAAAGATAATAGTGCTGTATGCAGAAATCATGGTTTTCATTGTTTTTTTTCTATCAATGTCAGATCAGAAGCTAAAGGCTTAGGAAACTGATGGGTAACTCTGGATGTTGAGAAAAAAATAATGCAACAAAAAGGGAGCCACTAGAGGCCAATCATTTGTGTGTGAAACAAAATGAAATTATCACACTTGGCATGTGATGAAGTTTCTGGATTTGCAGGTTTCTACCAACTGTTCAAACAAAAATTTGTCCAGTAGATGCAAAAAAAAAATGCCTATCTAATTTCATCACTGCAAAGGGAATTATCATATGTTGGATGTTGGTACATTATGAGGATAAAAAATAGTGATCTAATTTAGTGTCGCGGTGTTAAAAGCAGAGGAAATGATAAGAAGACTGACCATGAGACAAGTGATTGTGATAGCACCAGCAATTGCCCTCAATTCATAGAAGACCCACTCTCCCAACGCACTCTGAACCTGGAAGCAGAATTGCGAGAATGAAAACTCCAATAATACATCGCCAGAAAATAGTGACAGTTCAAACTTCAAAGAACCAATTGATTGCATATGATTTTGTTGACCTATAAAGCTATCTGCCCAATTCGTGACTTTAAAAAGGCTATTTGATAGAAAATGGTTATATAAACATTTGTACTTGCACCATTTGCCAAAGAAGAAAATCTCACTGAAGGCATGGACTTCCCTGTTGCGACTTGTCTATTCTCACTGGGAAAGAAGGAAAATTCTTAAGACGTCATTAAATAACTCACCAGTCTTTTAATTCCCCAAAGAAGATGCACTTCAAAAGGTAAAATTCATGCCATCTTCTCAATTCCTAATGAAACTATGACCCATGCTTAAATGTGACTAAAGAGGCCTAGAAAAGCTAACATATGTAGATGAGAGACACTACATGAAATTATGACACAAACCTCCAAACAGATGACAGAACTAGCAGCAGGTATTCAACCAAGTAAGAAAAGAAATCTAAAGCTCCAATGAAGAAAACCATGTCTCCGTGATCTCATGTTAAATGTGAATAAAATTCTGGATAATTTAAAGCTCGACTTTAACCTTTGGGACAAGCTTTACGAACAGTACAAAAGAGCACTTTGCTAATTCTTAGTTTTCAGCACAGGAGTAGGGTAGGATTAGCCTAGCAAAAACAGAAGACAAAATTACCTGAAAAGAAATTGCTGTCGATTTCATAATCATCTCGGGAATAAAGAATATACATGTTAACCAGGCCCATGACAGAAGTTTCCTGAACAGACCATGTGTTTTCAGTAGAAGAGGTGAAAAAAATGTCCATGCACTGAACTTTTCAAAGCAAAACTTATTCACATACTATACACCAGAAAGCGAAAAGAAGCTACAATACCACTCTAGATCATGCCATATGGCTACGAACGAGAAGATAACCCACACATTCAGCAACTTCGTGTGTGAACCACCAAGTGGAATGTACATGTACCTAAAGTGTTTTGATAAAAAAAATTACCAATGGTTACGCTACAGCAAGAAAACTTAATTTAAAAAAAAAAAAAAACTTAGAGCAAGTCTAGATAAAGGGTTTGAAAGTTGTACCTTACAAGCCACTTGTTGAAGGAAGCATGCCAGCTTTTCCAAAAACTTTCCAGGTCGTAACAATTGTTTATACATCTTGGCATATTTTCAGGAGCTTCAATCCCACTGATCTACAATAAGATAACTTGACAAATAAGGCTTTTTGTAAAAGTACATTAACTTATTGATAAAATAATAAAAAGCAAAAAAAGAAAAGAAAGGGGAGTCAAGCCGGGATAGTGTAGGTCCAAATTCTGAGAACAGAAATCAAACAGTAGTATAACCAGCAGTAACTAACATACCAGTGACCAAAACCGAAAGTAGCGCCAGATAAGCAAAAACTTCAGCCACATGAAGTTTAGGACCTGGTCATACAAATAAATAAAAGAAAATGTTAGTTTTGACTTACAATCTCAAGATATTAGAGAGATTATCTCAACTATGGAGCATTGAAAAAGCAATTGCCCTCAAATAAAATAAATGTATTTTCTTTGAGCAACTGCATCATAGAACAAATCGGACGCCCTCAAACTTTGAAAAGACTAAACTCAAGAGATTAGTATAAGATTTGAGATCACAGCATTCCAGCAATTTCTTAGCTTTGGATGTATAACTAAAAAAGAAACTAAAAAAGAAACCTGTTCCAATGCTCCAAAGGACAATATCTGTTTAATAATGATATGACAAAATGTCCCCACGACCAACTCCCAACTCGTCAGTCGTTGCCCGTTGGAATATTTTTATAAAATAGCTACCAGATATTAATTATATTATCTTCATTTAAGTAGAAAACGGCAAGCTATCGGGCATAAACAAGGATACTTTCTTACCCCGTATCCTATGATGAAAATGTCCATTGGAGATAATTGTTTCCATGAGTCACTGGATGGAGATCCAAAGGACATTTCAGTGTTATAAATGGATATTTATGACAGGAGACATGAGTAGGTATGAGAACTGCAGTAAGGAAGAAGTGAGTCAAATGAATAGATGTATCTTTGAGTTATACCAACCTTATAGCGAAAGCATTGTAGTAAAACAAATGTGTCAATAGTTCCATCAGGCAAAGACTGAAAATCCAGCGGAAACCATACAACAATATAGCTTTCGGAGAATAGCTTTTCTGGGGTGTATCTAACTGCAAGAAAATTGTCAAAGACATTTTAGTTCAGCTTGATCAACATTTATTGTACTGACGACAAAAGTTATCTAAAGGAACTGCCATTGAACAGTTATTAAAAGTAAAATATATTTCATGTCTGCAGCAGCGTATAACATAAGTTTTGCAGAATTGTAAAGGGGAAAATATCTGGAACTCAAACCGCTACATACACTTTTAACGACATCTAGACATATAAATATCAACTATCAGACCTGCCAGCAGTAGTTCGTTCTAAATTATCTGGGAGAATTGCAAACGAAATCACATTTCAATTTCATCCGGTGCTAACATAGAAGAAAAACTGTTTATACTTTATGGCCAAGAAACTAGCACATACATTAAAAGCACATAAAAACTGAAACAGAGGAGAAGGAAACAGAAAAGAGTGGTAGTAGGACAGACCTGTGAAGCAAACTCGTTGAAGCTCATCACTGGGCCAGCTATGTAGAGAGGCGCATATATCAAATAAGACAAGTATATACCAAAGGAGAAGTTTCCATTCTGTAGATTTCTCTCCTGGAAGACAATTTCATATTTTTCAAAGAATCAAAACATATGCCTGAGTTAGCATGGAAACTGTGTTTCTGTGTTATTATGGGAACTGAATAATAAACAACCTGTAATAGCATATGGCATGTTTGTCCTGATGAACATTTAGGACACGTTTGAATGTGCTTCTGCAATCAGAAGAAAGGGTCAAGTTCAACAAGCTACGAATATAACAGCATCAAGAACTTTTCAAAAGACCAATGTATCAAGAAATATACCTTTAGATCAAATCGAGAACCGCAATGTGCCCAATGATAATCATATCCGAAGCTAATTAGACGCAAACTTACTGTCAACAAAGATAAATATTAAAAACTGGGAATGATGTCACAGAAAGGCATAAATATAGGTTGCGTTAAAGGAATACAAACTCAGTAATACTTGGCTAAAGGTATCCAATAAATTATCCTCATGGAGGTAATAACATGACGGAAGAGTTCAAGAACCATGATATTAAGAGCAAAGCATACATGATTTACAAATACTAACTTGATATACTTAAAGCTGAAAGATTGTGTTGGTGCCGGTGAATCTCATAAACGTTTAAACTTTCAGAAGTCAGTAGTAATAAATAAGAGTATGCACTCTGAGTCTTTGCAATTTTATTACGAAATCTCCGTAAATTCTTTTTCATATTCAAGTCATCTTTTTTGCTAACTTACTCAATGGAAATATTGCATAGTTATAAATGGCGTTTTCTTTTCCCAAGGACAACTCTCACAACTTTGAATGATGAATACACCACTTTATGTAATATTTGAGCAGATCCCAAAATATAACACGACGTGATAAACTAATAATAAAATTGTAATAGTAAAAGACCAAAAAGGTAAAGAGGATACCAAAATTAAAGCAGATATGCCACCTAAAGGTACCACGATAATTGTCTAAATAAGCCCATTGTTTCCTGTGCCCAAAAGACAGTAAATTATGAGCCAATAGAAGAAATGCTGTAATAAAAAAAATATATTCATATGGGGCCATAATATCACATTAGATACTTACCCAATATTGGAAAACCTATAACCTCCATACACACGATTAAATACAAGAATGGATAGGTTGAAAACCCAAAGCACAAATGGAAAGTACTTTCTCTGACCAAATATCTGCAGAAACAAAATTCTGGTAGAATAAGACAATGATTAGCATCAGTTGACTGTACAAAAATAGACATTAGAAACTTCAAAGTACAAGGTTGAATATGAATCAGAAATGGTAATACAGAATAAAAAATTCCAAAAATCATGTATGTACACTTCAAATATTGCCGAATACTCATGAAAGAAATTAGCGATCTGCTCTCTTGATTTAGCTTCAGCATTTGCCATTTACCAGGCTAGAATTTTATTTTTTACCACAAAGATTATCTATTCTGCCTTAAAGTGGGAACGCATATGCTTCCTTATAACATAATTACCTTCTTTTCTGAGGGATCCTCCTAAAACGTCTTAGTTCCTTATAGAGACAATTACCACCGAATACCGATACTTTTCTTGAATACAGTCATAAAGAACTTTCGTAAACTCATGTTTCCTCAAATGGAATTAAATTTTATCTCAAATTACCATCATCAATAACCAATATTAACAAGCTACAGGCGACAACTATTGTACTTCAATTCAAGAATATACACACGAAAGTTAAAGTCTGTTTATCACATCTTCCTAAAGAACAAGCTGAATTTAGGAATATATTATGCGAGACGATTGTAATAGCCAAAATAATGAGAAAAAGAAAAGGAAACTTATCATATACACACCTTTAGGAGAATATAGTTTACTGTCGCGATTCCAAGGATGAAGAGAACACTGTAAATAAATAAAAATAAATCAGTGATGATAAACAGATAGAGATAATAATTATGATAAATTGACCAACTAAAAATATCACAGACCAAGCTCCATGCAGGTATGACAAATATGCCAAAGATAACACAAGCCAAACCAGTGACATTCCCCTTGCTTTTAAATGAAAACCTGTCCTCGTGATATTGGCAATCATAGTAAAAAGTACAAAAACACCCGTTAAAATAGGTAGATTTCCGCGAAAGTTGCTCCATTGCGAATCCGAAACATCCTATATGAATAAGTACTTACATTAAAATGAAACAATGGCACGATATAAGTACATTTGAAGTTCATAGCATAATTTTAAAAACTCAAGTTCAGTTTCCTTGTAATGATTGTACATTGAAATCTCCAATATCTATAAAAATGCATTTTCCACAACATGTCGAGAAAAGTGAAAAACTGTTTAGTGGGCATCAGTAGTGAACAATCATTTTACAATGAAGAAGTTGAGTCTTCAATCAAAAAGAAGATTATTAAATTCCCAACAAATTTGCAGTGATTTCAAGGTGCAGCAAGTCCAAATAATCTAATTATTGCTCTTGTTTAAATTGGAACTCCATAAAAAACCTGGAAGCGAGGCTTTTTTAATTAATAATTTAATATGTACACATAATTCAGCTCATTTGCTTAATACTGCAGAAAAAATACCTAAGAAAAAAAACTAGAAGGGTTACAAGGGTATATCACAGAACGTCAACCGGTATTAGGGTACAACTTCAAATTAAAGCCTTTTTCCTATAAGTTTTTTCGAATTAATTTGTTAATTGTAACAACGAATAAATTCAAAGTAAAGCAAAATTGGTCCAAACAAACAACAATAAATACATACATTTAGCCTGCCTCGGATCCAACCAGAACGCAGACCGTACAGTTTTCCATAATACTCTGCAATTTAAATTAAATTGGGTCAAAATCGCAGCAAATAATCACACAAATGTACTGTATTCTGTATCTACATAACTAAGAACGATATGAGTGGTGCAACTGCTAAATCATGCTTAAATATATATATACATACATGTACATAATAATCTAGTAACAAAGAGTTGTTTACATGAAAAATGAGTGCAAATTTACGAAAGTGCCACTCATAATAAACAACTAAAATTGTGTCAATATAATTCTCTGCAGTTTAAACCAAATTAGGTCAAAACTGCAGCAAATAATCACACAAATGTATCGTATCTACGTAACTGAGAACAAAATATATAGTTCAACTGCTAAAACATTGCTTGAATATGTATGTACATAATAATTTTGTAATAAAAATTTGTTTACATGAAAAATGAGTGGGAAATTCCGGAAGTACTACTAATCATATTAAACAACAAAAATTGTGTTAATATTCTCCCAACAAGATAAACCTCTACAATTAAACTAAATTAAGTCAAATTGCAGCAAATAATCACACAAATATACATAATTCTACTCTTAAAACATTGCGTGAATATACATAATGTGTAAGTACATAATAACCTAGTAACAAAAATTTGTCTACATGAAAAATGAGTGCAAAATTACAAAACTGCCACTCAGATTAAACAACTTAAAATTACTTAAAATTGTGTTTAATATTCTCCCAACAATATAGTTCTCTGCAATTAAACCAAATTAAGTCAAATTGCAGCAAATGATCACACAAATATACATAATTCTACTGCTAAAATATTGCTTGAATATGTATGTACATAATAATCTAGTAACAAAAATCTGTTTACATGAAAAATGAGTGGAAATTTACAGAACTGCCACTCAGATTAAATAACTTAAAATTGTGTTAATATTTCTCCAAACAATATAATTCTCTGCAATTGAACCAAATTTAGTCAAGCAAATGCAAGCACTACATAAATCAATTATTATATTTAGCTACTAAAACTAAGGAAAATGAGTGGAAAATTACAAAACTGCCACTCAAGATTAAACAACTATAATTGAGTTAATACTCTGCAATTAAACAAAATTTGGTAAAAATAGCAGCAAATAATCACACAAGTCACAAGTTTATTTTATCGACGTAACTTGAGAACAATATTAATAATTCTACTACTAAAACATTGCTTTAATATGTATGTACATAATAATCTATTAACAAAAATCAGTCTACATGAAAAATAAGTGGAAAATTACGTAACTTCCACTCAAATTAAACAACTAAATTTGTGTTTAATATTCTCCCAACAATATAATTCTCTGCAATTTAACCAAATCAGCTCAAAAACTCAAATTAAACAACTAAATTTGTGTTTAATATTCTCCCAACAATATAATTCTCTGCAATCGAATCAAATCAACTCAAAAAAATGTAGCACAATACTAAAAATGTATCTATTTACTTAAACAACTCAAATTTTAAAACTAAAGAAAACGAGATGAAAAATTATAAAAATGCCACTAAAAAAACAAAAGAAGTAGAATTGAATTAATATATAACTAACAGTATAGCGATTTGTAGAGAGAGAGAGAGAGAGAGAAAACCTGAAGATAGTTGGAGAGAGCGATGGATAATAATTAAATAAAAAGAAAAAGCGTATATAATTAGGAAAATAAGTTCTCTCCTATTACTCTTCATCATAGAGAGAGAGAGAGAGAATGAAGATCTTGGTTGATACCGAAACTTTATACGAGCTCTGTTTTTTTTAAAAAAACTTACGAATATGTCCCTCTTTTAAGCAAATTGACATATTTGGTCTTATTACGTTTTTTTCTAATGCCAAACTGCTTAGTTTATTTATTTATATAACTTGTTAAACAAGCTGAATTAGAATGTTAATCAGAACACTCACATCAGTTGATACTGAAGGTTGTCTTGTACTCCCATGTTACCAATTAATTATATTTTATGAAATTACGTGTAATTTTGATCGGGTTATAACATGTATTAAAATTGTCGAAATGATAAATTTCAAAACTAAATCATATAATTTAATGTTTGAACT
The DNA here is from genome assembly GCA_963920805.1 of Primula vulgaris. Taxonomy (NCBI): domain Eukaryota; kingdom Viridiplantae; phylum Streptophyta; class Magnoliopsida; order Ericales; family Primulaceae; genus Primula; species Primula vulgaris. Next base: position 3,490,547 of record OY987216.1, on the reverse strand, counting down.
ATATAATTAACTTTTGAAAAATTTTATTCCGACAATTTTGATACAAGTTATAAGCCGGTCAAAATTTCACGTATTTTATTACTGGGCAATGGGAACGGGAGAGTACTAGATTGGACAAAGAAAAGAAAAAAATTTGCACAACGGGCTATAGAAGAACTAAATATTATATCCAAATATGGACATATTTTGTAGCCTTTTACCAATGTTTTTTAATATTTCTTTTTACTTTACAAAATAACCAATAACATGTGCGGAGAGATGGAATAAAACAAAGTAAAGTAAAATTATTAATATTATATTCCTAATATAACTTAATTGTATAAATTGTTGTGAAATTTACTCGTAAAAGTCCTATATGAGAGCTAATATTGGTCTGTGTTGACAGAATTTTAGGCTATACTATTGAAAATACTCTCATACCCAGATTTTCAAGGAAGTGTCTTTTATGAATCCATACCAAAGCGATTCCGATAGTTTAATTTTTTTCAGAAGTAGATTCAATTGACCATAAGCCAATAGTCATATTGTGATCCAAACCTGATAAACAGGATGCTAACACAGTGAATTCAAATCGTTTATCGATTCAACAAAGATTTTAGCAAAGAAATTTTAATACAGTATATAAAGGGGAGGAGATGCCGTAGATATTGGTCAATTTGGCTGCTTTAGCAACATCTTGGATTTGTACATCCGGTCTGGATTTCATTTTTCGGATTTAAGTATGGTTGGGATTCATAAGCTGACAAAAAACAGCGTTGAAGCAACACCATGAAAAAAAATTTCATGCAAATCAGTACTGTAAAATTTTACAATGGCTAGATTTCACTCGTTTCTGCAACTTGTAGTCCAAGATAAATTGCAACAGGCTGTGTGCATCATAACTACAAAAAATGCCACTTTTTTAACTTCTTTTAATACAAATTTATGTAAACCTAAATATTCAGGGCCAAGTAACTATTACATTACGTATGGGGCTTACTCCAATTTCAAGAAAGGATTCAAGAATAGGCTTTATTTTGTTGCAGCTTTTAAGTAAATAAGCTGGACTTGGATAGAAAGTCCTTTCATCCACCATAAAGGCTTTAGCTTTTATTCAGGGATTTATATCAAAAAAAGCAAAGGCAACAACATCGATGTTTAAACATCGCAAGAAGCCAAGAAGTAGTGCATACACGCCATAAATAAACCAATCTGAAAACTGAATACAGTTCCATTGAACAATACATTTTAAAACGATGAAAAATCTAAAGTCTTTTACTTCAACAATGCTTGCTGTCGACCATCTGGAATGGCAAATAGAATAACAGGCTTTGATGGTCTAATGAACGGAACATCACACCTAAAATAGCCTTTTCTCTCAAGCTGCAAAACATCTCCCCTTTTCAAACTTCTCATGTTCCAATCCCCTAATGCTGCAGTTTCCTTCTTTGTGATGGGGTTAAGAACGTCCACAAAATCCTCGTCCTCGTCCAACTGCAAAACACAAACAATTTAAATTTATAAGACTAAAATTAGTTCAATATACAGCTCAATGGAGAATGAAAAATGGATGATTACAGATTTTTTTTGAAATGGGATGGATAGTTACAGACTACATAGTGAATGGTTAAGATATCTATAATCTACATGGAAATACACCCCGAACTAAAATTGTTTTAAAGTTGATGCAAGTATCAATTTATCTGGCAGAATGAATTACTAGTGTGCAAGAAAGAACATACAAGATAAGGGCTGAGATGCTATTGTCAAAGTTCGTTCACTGATATTAGTAACCTACACGGAAAATTTGCCATGTTTTACGTATACAGCACTAATGCGTGCAAGAACATTGAACAATTACGTGCCAAGGTGATATCCTCAGCAGTCCACTAACATAATTTCACAAAATTTATCCCATGGAGTGTGCAAGAATATAGGAAAATTGCTTGTAGACAAGAAAGTAAAAATCCAGTGTTAACTCACAAAGAACATTCATAATCTAAAACAAGATGTGGTATACCAAACCCTAATACAAATCCAATACAGGATTTCAACAAAATCAATAAATTAATTATAAAAAAAAAACAGAGTGTAACCCTTCCCCAAAAAGGGGATCTTGAGTACCAAACTCAAATAGCAAAGAGCACCAAACTCTCAATAATATCACCAGACCAAATCTGAAACTTTTGAGTACAGAATACTTTGTTTATTAATAGTGTTCTAAACGCCACAATAAAGAAGTCTTCATAATAAAACTTTTGTAAAAAAAAAACACAAGTTCAACTTAAATAGAAAGAGACACCTGCCACAATTAACTATAAAACATGTATCGTTTAAAAAATGAAAAACTTATAACTAGTCTGCTCCACAAGACCTCCGGATATTATAGAAAATATAGTATATGATTTGCTTTCTCTAAGAATTAAATGCAAATCCAGATTAACAAGCAGCCAAATTTATAGTGCTAGTTTCAATACCTAAATAATTTTCTGGTAGCGGGACAGGAGATCATGGGTAAAACTTTAATAATTTCTACAGGGGGGTCATTATCAGCAATTTTTAAAATCATGGGTAACAAGAGTCTTGATGAGTATGTGTAAGCATAATACTCCCTCAGTCCCAATATAAGTGTCCTGCTTCGAAAACTGTGAAATTTAAGGATTTGAACTAATTTCTCTTAAAATTCAACAAAAAAGTATCAAAAAGTCAAAATTTTCAAACAAAAACTATTTCTTACTTAATATACGAGATTATAAGTGTAAATTTGATATGATTTAACTACCAAAAAGTGATATTTCAAAAAAAAAGAGAAAATTTACTAATAAAGGAAAGTGGACACTTATTTTGAGACGTCCCAAAAAAGAAAACAAGACACTTATTTCGGGACGGAGGGAGTAGTAAACCACAAGAGGAAGCTTTTCTGTCATGTTTATTAAGAACAAGGAGAGATAACTAATAAAATAATCAAATAGTGCGCACCTTCTTCTTCGTAATTAGGTAATCGAATTCCATCAAAGTTAATTTTACAAGTTCACTTGAATCGGGGCTTAAATAGGGGCTTGAATCCGGTAACCATGTAAGCTTCAATTTTGTGGTTTTTACAGACCCTTGAAGATTCAAAACACCACTCAAATGTGTGACATTCCCATTTTCATCTTTTTTAATTTCTTTCACTATGGCATTTCCCCAGTCCATTAAGGTTATCTCCTCATCAACCGATACAAGTTGAACATCAGCATAGTCGATCCAAATATGCTTAGTATACTTTGTGGCTTTATCTCCAGCACCCTCGTATTTTTTGTGCTTTGGTATGATACGCACGAATGGTTTATCTGGCCCATCAATAAGGGTTAACAGGACCCGACCTTGTTCAATCACGGCAGTGTGTCTAGGGCACACAGGGTCAATTATTTTCTTATTAATTGTCCATAGTTTATCCCATTCCATGAGATTCAGATTCCTTGAAGCTCCCTGAAACCAGATTTTTTGACAATAAGCAAACCATCGAGACATAGATATTTATTTTATATAACTATGACGTCAACAGATAGGAACAAACATACATCAACCAATAAAATTAAAATGTGTCCACTCCTGTCAATCATGATCTGAAAAAAAATATATTAAATCATTCGATTTGCTGATGTAGTTGATAGGAAAAACAGAGTTGAAAAATATCAAAATAATAGCTGCATTATTCAAAATAATCAGGAGCATTGTACAGTGAAAACACCTTAAACTATGGGTTAGCACTTTGGACATTCTTATATACTACGATTTTACTTAATATTAAAAGAAGAACAGGCATGATGATCAAAAAGCAAAAAAAAAAAGAGCAGGTAGCACATGCAACAAATAAGAACCAATATCAACTCTCTTCTGAATATAGCAAGGCCGATACAAGTTATTTACTTCAAGATTCTTGATAAGCACCCCCTTTCTCTTTGCGGGAAAAAAAATAGATAATAGAATATATAAAAACTATTATATCCAATATTAAAGTCTTGCAGACATGATCTTTGCATAATCAGAAAATGAAATGCATGTGTGTGTGCATGAGTGTGTGAAATTTCCGATTTTCCTGCAGTTTTCACTTGCGACTCTTTCTAGCTAGGTGTTTGTTCGTTGCAGGTTTAAGCATAAAAGATAGACTTTCTTAAGGTTGAGAAAAATATTGGGTTCATGGCTTGAAGCTTCAACCCTATTAAGAGCAAAAAAACAGAAAAGATCGACTTAAAGCGGATCAACCCAGGGCAGTCCAGCTTTTAGGCAAAAAGAAAAGAAAACCAGAATTTAAAAAATCGTAACAAGGCCCAATTAATCTTTTACAAACTGTTTAGTGCCATTATTATATCTGTGAAAATGAAAGAGATTGTTAATATTACTTGTTCAATGATAAATTGTATTAAAGCCTCAATCTTCAACCCTCTACGAACAATCCCTTGAACCGTAGGGAAACGAGGATCATCCCATCCGTCAACTTTCCCATTCTGAACAAACCATAGAAGTTTACGCTTACTAAGAAGAGTATACACCATATTCAACCGACTAAATTCATACAAAACAACTTTCCTCATACCCATATCATCTTGTATTCGGTAATACTGAGCATTACGATCATGGTACTCACTAGAACGTAGTGCATGAGTTATACCCTCTATAGAATCAACAAAAGGGCATGCAAAATCATAGGTAGGATACACCTTATACTTTGAACCAATACGATGATGAGGCATTAGGTTACATCGATAATATACAGGGTCCCTAAGAGACTTGTTGGGATCTTGCATATCTAATTTTCCACGTACACAGCATTGTAATCCCCTCTCAGACCCAATAATCATCTCTTTCCACAATTTCATATTTTCCTCAGGGGTGTTACTCCTGTTTTTCGATTCAATCCCATCCATCCGTTCTTTTTGCATTTGCTCACGTGGCGTATCGTCAACATAAGCCTTACTCTCGAGAATCATTTTTTCGGCCATTTTCATTAGCTCTGGAAAATAATCTGACGTATATGTAACTGTATTGTATTTGATGCCTAAAGTTTGTATATCTGTAAGAAGATTTTCTACGAACTCATTGCTCTCTTTAGCTGGATTGGTATCGTCAAAGCGTATAATCACCTCCCCATTGTACCTATCAGCAAAATACTGATTTAACAGGGCAGCTTTAGAATGGCCTATGTGAAGGTAACCACTGGGCTCGGGTGCAAAACGTAATTTCACATTTCCATTGACAGCATCAGGTAGATCAATCTCTTTATCTTCATGTTCTTTTCCCTTAGATCTTTTTTTCCCAATATAAGTTAATTTAACTCCACTTAAGATAGCACCATAATCGGTGGATACAGAATTAAACCATCGAACTAGGTTTGGGTATTTCTTATTAGACTTCCTCAAGCTTTCCCATCTCACACCATTTCCTGCATTATTAGAGAATTTTCAAGCATTGTTTACGACAGATAGTATACATCGAGGGGGGAAAACAAAACCTTGCAATTTTAGCAAAACATACACTTCCCATTTCAAGCACCGGAAATTTATGGTAATCATGTTTCTTAGGTCACCACGCATTACGAAAGCAAGAAAATAAACACGTAAGAATAAAACGGTAGACAAAACTATAAGTGAAACAAATAAGAACTGTCTTAAAAGAGGAAGATAATTCCAACACTAAATTCGTATTTAACCTACAGTAGCTCTTCATCATGGCAGAAATAATAATAATTAACATGCAAAAAGAATTACCTGCAAGCCCTAACCAGATTGTTATGTCTGCTATAGATAATTGATGGCCAACGAGAAAGGTACGCTTCAAGAGAAACTCATCAATGTATTTACAAGCCTTTTCAAACTCCGCACCTACTGTCAGTACAGGGGAATAATCTAGCCACTCATCAATCTGTAAAATGAAAATTTTCAATATTAAGATAATGTAAACATGCAAGTAGTTGAAAAGATAATAAAATACCCATTACGCATACCTGGCATGACTCACGTCGCTGATAAAAGTCGGGAATAGTTGCTATACGACCAACATAACTTAGTAGCCCTTTTGTTCCTTGCAGCTTAAATCTGGATGTAAATACATACATACATATATATATTCATTAGTCCACAACTACAACGAAATCAACATCAGATGTACAAAGTTATACCACCTAATTTGGTTTAAATAATATCGGTCTTTCGGGTTTTCAAAACAAACCTGGCCGGGTCTGGAACCTACGAATGCAAAGGAGACCTTAAAATGTAGGTAATGGGAAGCGGCAATATTTACCATCTGATAAAATATAAAGTCTTCTTGAACTTAAGTAAAGTGTACTCTAATCATATAAATATATACGGAGAACAATTTACGGAGATGGTATGTTTCTAAAATTTAAACAGATGATATTGAAAGAACTATCACAAATAACATACTTTCAAGTTCTGCGGGTGTTTAGTCATGAATTTTCATACTCATAATCACACTCTTAATTTTCATGACCCTAACTAATCAATAAATACATTAAAGGACTTTTTGCATCGAAACTACACCTATTTAATCATGAATTGACGTGCGAAGTATCTTTTACATGGTGTGGGAGGTAAAAGAAAGATCTAAACAAAAAAAGCTACAGCACACATTAAATAAATTATGTGGCATGATAACAAAGTAAAGTCCACAACATACAATTTCCATTCTCATAAACACTAGCTAATTAGTAATTATATTATATGAATAATTTCGTTCCAGTATGTTTAATCATCAAGAAACCGGACTAAGTGCCTTCAAGACTGCACTAAGTCTAATAATGAAGTATCTACACAAACAAACGACACAACCCGTTTTACAGAAAACTAAATTTGCAACCTTATTCATATCTGAAATCTAATTTCTTATGAACCCTAACTGATCAATACATTTATCATATATGAAAATTTCTGTTGCAGTAAGTTTAATCATGAAGAAACAGAACTAATTGCGTCAGAACTGCACTAAGTTTTATAACAAAATATCTACATAACAAACTACATACACATTAAAATTAAATTAAACATACAACACTGTTCATATCTCAATAATATATGATTTAAGAGTATACCGATGAAAAGAGCGAGGAAACAGTGTAGATCCAACTGGGAGAGAAGAGTATGTAATTAACTTAAGATAGCTAATTAGGCATCCACATTTTGTGAGTATGTAATCTAAATAGACACAAATAAAACAGCATTACCAATTAAAAAAAAGAAACTTAGATACATAACACGAGAACATATATTACTAATACCATAACTCAGAATTCATATGTACTAGTAATATAGTCACTTCTTATAACATTGTATAAGTAAGTGATAAATTTTCTGCACCAAACTACGCCTAACATATAACGATCAACAAAAACAATCTACATTACTCATTAAATAATAAAAATATAACACCACTCATATCTATAGATCTATAGTAAGTGTCACTTTAGTTTTAAAAGTATTAATTATGTTGGGACTATGATTTTTTATTAATTTAGAGAGGTACTCCCTCTGTTCCCATTTAATTGTCAACTACAAAACCACGTGCAATTTTGACCGGATTATGGATAACTATATTGCACCAGACTATCCTTGTAAATAAAGATAGACACAGATAAAAGCAGCATTACCAATTAAAAACTAGATTCATAACACAAGTCGTATATGTAACTAATATATATATATATATATGTATGTATGTATGTATGTATGAATATACGTACGTATCAATAATCACATTTTTGCTGTTTATGGAACCTAACAAGCCTCTTATAACATTGTATGGATAAGTGATAACTGATAACTTTACTGCACCAGAATACGCCTAACATATAAAGATCAACAAAAAACAAACTACATTACTCATTAAAAAATAAAGATATAACACCATTCATATCTATAGTAAGTGTTGGTTTAGTTTTTACAGTATGGATAACCAGGGGCGGACCCAGGGGGTGGCTACCCCCGGCGACACCCGGCCGCGATTTTCAATTTTTTTTAATTTTTTTTATGTGTAATTTAAAATTTTCTAAGATATATGCATTGATGGTCCACTCTAATTAAACAAAATAGTTGTTGATGTAGTAGTAAAATTTGCTTTAAGGTAGTGGTAGGTTAGGAGTTCAAATCATGTTAGTTGTTTTTTTTCTAAACATTTCTGTTTTTTATCTTGAAATTACCAAATTTCGTAAATGACCATTCTATTTTCCCAAACAAAGATTACTAAAAAAATATTTTATTATCCAATACCATTTGTATTAACTTCATATTTATTTTATACTATGTTAAACATAGAAAAAAAAAATTATTTTTGTATTAGATCTTATTTATTTTATCCTCTATTCGACATATTTTTTACACCACGGCCCCCCAAAAAAAACCATCCTGGTTCCGCCCGTGTGGATAACTTAATTGCACCAGACTATCCTAAATAAATCTAAATAGACACAAATAAAACAGCATTACCAATTAAAAAAAAGAAACTTAGATACATAACACGAGTCATATATTACTAATACCATAACTCAGAATTCATATATACTAGTAATATATATAGTCACTTCTTATAACATTGTATAAATAACTGATAAATTTTCTGCACTACGCCTAACATATAACGATCAACAAAAACAATTTACATTACTCATTAAATAATAAAAATATAACACCACTCATATCTATAGATCTATAGTAAGTGTCACTTTAGTTTTAAAAGTATTAATTATGTTGGGACTATGATTTTTTATTAATTTAGACAGGTACTCCCTCTGTTCCCATTTAATTGTCAACTACAAAACTACGTGCAATTTTGACCGGATTATAACAGAAGGGATGGGGGTTATTAAATAATCGATAAATTAAAAATGTATTAATTTAAAGAAGTTTTTTTATTGATTCAAGAAATACACTCATTAATAACATAAAACTCATTAAATATTTATTAAGAATACTCATTAATTTACCGAGTATTAGTTTATATAGGTTCTACTGTATGTATAACTTAATTGCACCAGATTATCCTAATAAATCATTACAAATTAAAAAGAAAAATAGATACATAAAACAAGTGATATATTATATTATAGTATTAATGAGAATGAAAATAAAGAGTAAATTACCCATCAGAAAAGAGGAAAAAGGGAGGTGAGCCGGAGGAGAGAGAAGATTCGATAGAGAGAGAAAGCCCGACGTATTTTGCGGCGGCGATTACTGCTACCGGTGGATTATCGCCGGCGAAATACAGCGTCGTCGTAGGCTCCATATCTCTTTCTCAGAGAGATATTTACACTGCGCGCCGCCTTCACAGAGAGAGAGAGAGATGGTTTAGGGCTATGTGTGTTAATGGTTGATTTTTACTCTTGTGTTACTAATTAATTCTAATTTATGTGCAAGTCTCACTAAAATAACTTGTATTAAAATTATCGAAATTAAAATTTTAAAATGTTAATTATATAGTTCAGACATAAATTGGAAACGGGGGGAATAGGTGAACAGTGTGAAAATATTGAAATAGCTTCGCTTTGATGTTTGGAAAATTGGTATTTAGGTACGTGTAGTTTTAAATTGCCATACTTTGATGGTCAAATTGATATGGATGGAAACAAAATTATGTTAGATCGACTTACTTAATCCTTAATCATGGGCGGTCCAGGCCTAACTTGAGTAAGCCTTGGGTCTTGGGCAATGTACTCGGAAAATAAATTACGGACAATACCCTATATAGTTTAACTACTAATTATATTAAAAATATTAAACACCAATTTATTTACAATGTGTTGTGATAACTCAAATGGTAGATAAGTTTGCCAGTTTGAATATGAGACCATGTCTTCAAACCTTTTAAGTTACAATTTCATTTTTTTTTTGATTTGTTTTTATCAAGCTAAAAAAAACTTAAGTATTAGACATTCTGAGATACCGAGTCGGCACTGTTACTAATATTTTAATATATATGATGTACTTTTTGTTTTGTTTTGGTCTCTTTCACGTAACATTCATGATGTGAGTAATGTTCGATAAAGTGTGAATTGTAAACGTATGTAGTGTCGGTCCCGGTGTAAGGTATATAAGGCACAAGACCATGAGCCTTGCGCAAATCTTTTCAAGAAATGTTTCCGGGCCAACCTTTCATATTTTGGATAACTACTGTATCACTCAAACTTCACATGCTTTGAGATAATGAAATATTTGACCCATTTAGGATATTTTTTTCTATTTCTTTTTGCCGGAATGTATTACAAGTACTTTTAGAGAGTCATCCTCACCATAGCCCAAATAGTTCCGTGTTTAGGGCGGATTGAAAAAATGCGCCGAATTTATTTTTGGGTGAAAAAAATATGTATTTATGCAAATTTTTAAGAGAGATAAATTCTTCTAGCAGTATTAGTAATTGATAATACACGTCAACTTCGTGGAACCAGACTCGAACTCAAGACCTTCAGGAGTTGTATTTGATCAAGGGTTTCTTCGTTAATATTTTAAATAGTTGACCATAATGATGAAACTACCCATATAAGATCAAGCCATCAATCAAGGTATTTCATGTATTGAATAGATTGTGATATAGCAAAACAAGAAACACGTTAGTGATTCAACATTAGAGTATTAACATTTTTGTTTAATAACTTACGAAATATATAAACCCAGACAACAACAAAATACGTGACATTTCCTTGAAGGTTTTAATGAATTTAATGTTTTACTTTTCATAAAACATTACAACATCATGAGTGTTCAACTATTCATCATGTAATTTTTATAATTTAATATAAATAGTCCAAAGTCATGCAAAACAATACATTTCCTACAGTCTTTTATTTGTTTTTTGCCTTCAGATCAAAAATCAATAATGAAGTTTTCTTGATATTAGAACATGCTTTATTTGCCCTACTAAAATGTCCATATTTGGAAATAGTAACAAATCTAACGACATATGGAACGTAAGTATATAACACTGCAAAATAATGTTTGATTTAGTGAGAGTTAAAAGCTGTCACAAGAATGTCATTAATTTAAAAAGCTGTCACAAATTTGTCGCAAATTGACTAAACTGTCACAAAATTGTCACAAAAACCGTCGCTAATAAGCTCGTAACAAAAAATACCGTCACCAATCCCGTCGCTATTTTGGTATTTTTTTTATAGTGTAATCGAGGTAGGGTTTTCTGGTTATATCGGATTAGATATATTTGTTCAACAAATGTACAAGTCGACTATTTAGTTGACTATGTCAAAACTTAATTTGCTATCGGATTAGATATATTTGTTCAACAAATGTACAAGTCGACTATTTAGTTGACTATGTCAAAACTTAATTTGCATCCTTTTTATCTACTAATAAATTGGGTTACTACCATTTTTATTGGTTTTTAAGAAATTACACTAAAGAAAAAGGAATTACTCTCAATAATGTCTTTTAATAATCAGGGGTCGGTCGTTATTTCAATGTTCAAGAGCTTCATCAACTTCATCCAACATCTTACTGCTAAAAAATTTGATAATAATCAAGCTCGCCCATATGTTAAACCGATCAGATAGGTTGATTTTTGCTGTCCTGAAAAATTCATGATAAGTTTGTCTTAAATTTTTAAGGCAGTAAAAACCAATACTCTTATATCCATTTAGTATATTTTCCAAGTGTTAACTTTTTAGTATGTGACACACCCAAAATAATAGTGTAATAGATTCACGATACTGTTAATCGTTCGGTGTTCATTTTAAAATACACTATTATTTAGGGTGTGTCAACCAATAGTATTTTTTAGTTTTAATGTTAAATTAATTTTAAGGTAGATACTTTGAAGTTCATTAATATAAGTTAGGTTTTTAGCATTTTTTTAGTTTTAATTTTGAATTAATTTTAGATTAGATATTTTTGAGTTTATTAATTTGTGTTAGCTTTTTAGTATGTGACACACCCTAAATAATAATGGACTAGATTCACGGTAGTGTTAATCGTTCGATATTAATTCCAAAACATTAAAACAAAAATGTAACGTACAAAATTACACATTTCTCTTGCCTAAAAAAATTTAATTCAGGCTAGAATTTTTCAACGCAACAAAAATAGATCCCCCACAAAAGACCTAGGTGTGAACTTTAAGGACCAAAAGGACAAAATTACGAAAAGTAAAGTGAACTAATTGTCCTTTCTCGCAGCTGGTTTCTTGGTATAAATCTATCTGCATTAGTGGTCATATGGATAGAATTATGTTGATTAAATTTAGTTGTCTGTATGAATGTATACATATTGATGTGGATGCGGTGTACCTGACTCAAGAGTCAGAGTGACTCAGAGTCACTCTGACTCTTGAGTCAGATACCATGCTTCGTATTGATGTAGTGTTTAAAAAACAGATTGATGCAGCCAAGTAAAATATGATTAGTTGTATCATGTATACCAGTAAAATCGGATTCACCGTTCCAACCTGCATCAAGCCGCGGTACGGGTATACATGTCACTAAAATATACAACGAGCATAAAAAGTTCCAACTTACATCAAAACGCGATACTATTATACATGTCACCAAAATATACAACGAGCGTAAAAAGTTCCAACTTGCATCAAAACGCAGCCTACGAGAACCCAATAGTTGCAGGGGTAAGCGTAACAAGTTGTATATTCAGATACCAGAACGGATCAGGTTTACATTAAAAACGGATTAGTTGGCAGGTCTAATTACTAATAAATATTATTCCTAGTCTATACTTAATATATATAGTTTCAACAACTAATTTTGTACTCGATACAACTTCTATTTGCAACAATAAGGTCTATATAGTGTATATTGAGAAAAATAATTGAGCTGAACTCAATCAACAAAAAATATATAAATGATCAAACATAATTTGTTCTATACTATGACTAGGATGACGATTTCAAAGTAGGAAAATCTTATGTAAGGGACTAAACTTGTCACATGCATTTTTATGACTTTGAAATTGTAACTTTGAAAACCAAACAAATCGTAGTCAAACTAAGAAACCATTAATATTAATTGTAACATAAGATTTATTTCTAAATCAGTGAAACCATTGACTTCCCCTACAGTTTACAGTTCTTGAATAGTATGTAGTTTTTTCTACTTTTCTTTACCATGGCTTCTTAGAAAGGAGGAAAATCTTCTCTTTTTCTAGTCAAAGACTCAAAGGTGGTATAAAATGCAACTTTTAGGTGTCTTTTCCACCCTATGAGGTTTTCCTATACCTTATCTAACCCATAGTTAGGCAAGCCGATTTAGTTACTAGTAATAAATAATCATAATAATAATAATAATAATAATAATAATAATAATAATAATAATAATAATAATAATAATAATAATAATAATAATAATAATAATAATAATAATGAAAGGTGATTCGTTCATACTTAGTACACAGTAATTTTCAAAGTTATGGACTTCTGCTTGTTGCTTCTTATTTTTACTTTTTAAATACTATCCCCTTCATTGGCCAAATTAAAAGATTATCAACCATATTTTTGATATAAAAGTCAATATAAAATATCTTATAGATCAATGCACATGTTTCACACAAAAGATTAGACATTAACTGCATTGGTATCATACGCTAACATATGCTATGTCCTATGAGTTGATTTTAGCCTGATATTGTGTAATTGTATAAACTTAGTTATAAAGTGAAATGATATACTACTATAAACTCAGTTTCTTATATACCTATAAAAACAATTAGTGGCGCATTTTGTTACCATGAAGATGAACAAAGTAATCAGTATAAGCTTTAAAAATTTACAAAAACTGCACCAACAATCAAATAGAAACTGCAACATTTTACATCTTTAGCTAAAAGTTCTAAAATCCATCTACCTGCTGATTATATAGTAAAATAAAAAGATAAAAAAAGTTACAGTAATAATCTCCATAGTCTGGTAAAAAGTTCCATTTGGTTTCTTTCTAAAATCGCGCAAAATGAATAACAGTCTCCAAATTTTGATAGTGAAACAGAATTGTGTCGATTATAAATGAGATTCCAGCCTAATCCTGATTAACCTACTAACTCATGATTACCCGAGAGGCCGAGCAGCTGTTGTTTGCAAAGACTAGTACTCCTTAGCGAAAGTAATCCCGGTAAGAGGTGAAACATCGATCACTCATAAGGCCACAGCAATCTAAATTCAAATTACAAAACTGGAGATATATTCTAAATTTCTAATGGTTCAAGCCTTCAAGGCTCTTTTCATATTCATTTCCATTGTCACCTTTCGATGATGTTTTCGATATAAGAAAAATGCAAAATCAAACCGAAAGAAGCCACTTGTAATATTGATCAATAAATCATGAATACCAAATAGAATCTACAAAATATAACGACAAGGTGTAAATTACCCTTACAGATCTAGTTAGTAGTAAAAGAAACACTAGTAACAAAAATAAAAAGAATAACTAAAGAATTTACACTTTCTACCATAAACAATAACTTGCTCAAATCCCCTTATTGTCTGTCACACTACCAGGCTTCATGATTATAAAGTCGAAGAAAGTTCCGCTTCCTTGTACCATAAAACAGCCCATACCTGAGCCTAAACCAAACCATTTTCCGGACACGTTTAACAGATCGAACACGAATCAATATAAGCCTCTTGACCCGAAAATAAGACCTTCTAATTCTCTCTTTAACACTTATTTTCTTTTTCTTCATGTTAAACTGGTAACTCCTCAAGAATAACTGTCTTTTTTCCATTATATCTGTATATGGAAAATACGGATAACCAGTTTCGGCTCGGAATATCGGACCCATACCCATTACTTGGTTCATAGTACTCATGTAAAAAAGAGCTATATGCTATATATGTATATAGAGAGAAGATTTGGGGAGTTTATGGTTTTGCTAGTTTGGTTTTTGTATGGGAAAATGAGTGTATTTATTTGGGTTATATTTTACTATTTTGTCATTTTACTTGTCTTTGACACTTTGCTGATGTTTCTTTTCTTGGCAGCTTTGGTCTCTCATTTTCTTTTCATATTTATTTCGATAATTTAAAGTAACGGTTCAATAATTAACTCCGGTATTTAATTTGATCATTGTAGTTTCAGCTGAAATAGTTATATATAAGTTTTTGAAAAAGTGATATATAGATGACTTGTTTGACTGTATATTTTATTATTATAAGCTTAGCATTCTTGTTTCCTTGCTTACAATAAGGACTTGGAAAATCTAACTATGTTCTTATTCCTTTTTGTGGATGAAAGGTTGGAAACTTTTTGCAGAAAATGAACCCTATTTTTTTCACAAAAAAGTTATAAATTCGCTTATTTGCTCAAATTTAAAATTCCATATTGACTTGAAGGCAAAATCATTTAGTAGATGATAAGGATCGCATTAGCTGACCAGTTTATTAAGTTTTAAAAACTACAAATTCTCTTTTAAAGCAAGTGAGATTCTGAATATTTTAAAGAAAAACAATAAATACAAACTTTATTTATGCCTTTACAGTTTAAACTGAAATCAAAAGGACCAAAACAATTAAAGATTCAAACAATGGGGACACATAAATATAACCTTTCCATTGCCTTATAATCGTGTTTTTGGGAGATGGAAACGTGGGACATCCCACGTCACATGATACTCAATTGTTCACTTTCGGTTATCATCCTTTTCGGTAGTTTTTTCAGAAAAATAACTTTTAGTAGTATAGTGTTTGAGCAATTATGCGCATTTTAATAGTAGTATTGTATGGCAAAATGTGCAGTTTTTAGAAAAAACCATGGCATTATTCTAAGGACACACACAAAAGTACCAAAGGAGGAACTACTATTATTGGACTAGATTGTTTGCTCCATTTCATTCAAGTAATTTTTTTCAAAACTGAAGAAATCTGGAGTTTAATTCCCTTTTACTATTGAAATACAAATGCTCTATCCTTTTACTACTATATTTGTATCAGTGTTATAAAAGAGATGCCTATGTCTAAATTAAACGGCGTCTAGACGATAGACGCTACCTATAAACCTAAGAGATTAGACGAATTAAGTGGTTTGCACCCAAATTATATGACATGCAATTTCACATTGATTTGTAATATTAATTTCAGAGCGTTGACAAATAATGAATTTGTTTCCAGATAAGATCTGATCTGATCTCTTGTCTTTCTCTCAATCTCTAAGACAAAGCTGTCTACACGTGTTGAGACTTGAGCCCAACGGTAAGTTCATTTAAAGTTTGACTAACACCTATTAAAGTTAGCAAATCCATCAATGTAATTCCTAGATAAAATAAATAGCACTCCTAATCCATCAATGACCTTACCACAAAAGGAAAATCAAAATGAACATTATGAGCATAATTATATTTGTGAAGCTTATGTTATAGGCTACAACACTATTTCCCAAAATCGAAACAATGAAAAACAAATTTAGAAGCAACAGTTTGAAGACAAAGCAGTCATTGAAACTTCACGTGAAAGTATTCCAAGAAGTCGTGGACTTAACTTTGGCAATACAGGTAAGAAAGAAAGACTTATGGGACATGATACACTGATTACAATTTTAAAATTAGAAAAAAATAATGCTAGTCATACTTAAAACGTATATACTCTTAATGACATGGGAATACCTGCAGTTTTGAGTAAACAATAAGCAAATTCGGAGATAATTCATGAATATTTTCCTTAACCCAAGAGGATTAATAGTTTTTGCCAAATTAGCAACATACTAAGTAATAATAATACATGGAGATCAACAGACTCCTCTGATGTTGCTTGTGCCACCCAGCTAAGCAAGAAGGTGCACCATGCTTAAAAAAATTCAACTTCTTGCCAATAGAACTAAGAAACTAAAACTTGGGGCAAAAAGGTGCGTAGAATTAAGGGTTCGAACAAAACCCGAACTTTCCAAATGTAATCAGATAGGTTTTCTTTTACAGTAAGAAAAACAAAAAAAGTAGAAGATGAAACTCATACTTGCATATTTGTACAAGGCCTAATGAAACACAACCCAGTAACCACAATTAAACTAATGGTTTTATCATACACAAACAAATCAATTTTAACTGTACTTCAATCCCCATCACCTAGTTTCCGACTCATTAACCGCTGGAACATTTTCTGAATAACTTGACAAGTCTATATCTATATCGACAAGACCATCACGAGTAGGGGAAGAGAGAGTACTAGACAGACCAACAAACAATGAAGAAACCATTGCCAGATCATCTTTGCTATTATGATTGACCGTATTATCGTTTTCTGGAGAAGTACCGCCAGAAGAAGATGACAAATTCGCAAGTTGAATATCTTCTAATTTATTTCCAATACTGTGTTTGTTCCTTCTAGCAGTGCCCATTTCTGGACCAAGGGGTACGAAAGTACGTGATCGATACTTTCTTGACCCGTCCTCACTCTCACTGTTGTCGTAAAGCACATACTCGTGATATGTAGGGGCAAACTGTAAGCAAACCAGAACCCGTATCAAGAAAGCTGCGATATCTAAAACGGGAAGGTAACATATACTATTTTGCTTTACGAACCAGAACCACAAGGTTAGATATCTAAAACGAGAAGGTGATATATACTATTTTCCTTTCCAAACCAGAACCACAATGTTGTGATATTGATACCAGGACCGTGTTTTTGTTTGGCTGCATTTTTTTTTAGCTTTAAAGCTAGCTATAGATCATATTTGGTAGACAATTTGGCCTGAGAAAACTGGAGGCTTTTAAGCTGGACGAATCTAGCTTTTTTCTAAAACTTAAAAAATCCAGCTTACTTGGTCAAAAGTGCAACCAAACAGACCCTTAATACACCACACAGTTTCTTGGTTTGCTAACCTTGCAAGCTTCTCTTGAATTAAGGCAGGATAGAGGAAATTTTGAATAACCATATTAGTGTTTAATTCCTTAAAAAACAAGTTATGATCACAAGTGTGTGTATATATATATATATTGCTCGTCGAAGTATTAAACATGAATCACGTGTTTCTCCTCCTCAAATTCATAGCTACAGTCTTTATAACGAATATCATTTCACTCATTACTCATAAATATTCATCCGAAAACCAAATCAGAGTGCCAGAACCAAGTTTCCGTATGTAGGACTCATGTTTAAGTCTAAACAAAGTGAAATAACTAACCTGGTGGACAGTGTCGTGGTAAAAATCATTCAATTTTAGAGCATGAGCTAGGCTCCCAGTGAACCCACGAGAACCACCGATATTAGCACCTGCATACTCTCTGTATGGGAACGCGTAAAGATGGCCCAAAGCTGCAAGTAACATCTCTACACAAAGTATAAAATCCTGAAATTCTGCAGCTTCTTTTGCATTCTTTATGAATCCAGTTTTTGCAGCAAGAAATACAAGTACACCCTGATAAACACGGAGAATTGAGAACCAGTCAAAAATTAAACAAAACATGCTATAACTATAAAAAGGACTATTACATTGTCACTCATTCTGGACTTCTAGTTTATATCAGAACTACAGAGTTATAATCCTACCCTTATGCCTTTATACAACACGTCAGCTACCATGATGTATTCATTATTCATTAACAAGCTTAAGATCAAGGAGAGACATAGAAATACAGAAAATGCCGTGTTTTACTGTTCCATACACAAACTTTTCACGGGATTTCGTTTTTCTTACATTTATTCCTCTTTGTTATGTTAGATACACAAACTACTCTTGACAAATCAAACAAGGTACCTCCATCTAACTTGATGGAAAAGCTCACACTTTTATGATCACTTTTGTACACTTACAATTTGGTAATTATCCTTGTGCTCTAACCTATTGTCAATAATCACAATTTACACCAACCTTTATGCTAATATATCACTTTTGTACGGATTGAGCAATTAATGTTATGCTGGTGTACTAATTACAAAACAGTCCAGGTTAGTGTACAAGGAAAAAAAAATCCTTCACAGGTTGGTGTGCAAATCAGTAAAAACCCCAAAAATTAAAGCAAAAGATAAAGAAGTTTCAGTAAACTGACGTAATCTTGCCATTTCCGTTCTCAAACCTCAAACTCTCGAATAAAGATATGACTTATTTGAATTCCTAGAACTCTTTACGAAATGTTTCAGAGACTAAACAGAAACAACACAGCTTCTTAGAAACAAAACCAAACGAAATAAATAAATAACTACAGATTTAGCAGGACCTACCTGCCAATAAGTGAGGAAAACAACAGACTTGATTAAGATGAACTTTGGGACTGGATTATATGGCTGCAGCAAATCTCTACATGCCACATAAAATAGCGCCAGTGCATAAAGAGCCGCCGAATAAGAAAATGTGTAGATGATGGTGATATACAGATACGACTGGTCTACGCTGAAATTACCATCATTGTATTTTCCTTTTGCATAAAGAATGAATGTGACTAAAACTAAAATAGGCTTGAGTATCACAAACTGCAGACACCCTTGCTTGCATCTCCGTATAAAACGCCTGCACAATTTTGATAAGCCTCAGGACGATGTAAAGATATTGCAAACCTTTCCACTTAGATATTTATCAGTGCCACGATGTACTATTTTTTACCCGGGTAAACAACAAATAACCCCCTTTTATTTCGAATGTAGCAGCTAACTACAGATATCATCTTATTTTTGTCAACACCCATACACAACATGGAAATGACATAACTTTGCGTTCGATAGTCCATTGTAATTTTGTTTTATTCCACGTAATTTTTGAACATCTATACACTACAAGCAGCTGAATGTGGGTTTATTAAAAATAAAATAAAATTATAAGGTACAATTTTCAGCTCCAGTGTGTCTTTTTTTGCGTTAATTGTTATCTTGCACGCATGGAGATTGAAAATATACATGTACTAAAATAAACTTAATCCAAAACGGAATATCGAACATATAGTATCTCTAGTTTAAAATTCGTCATGAGGATTATTGGAAAAAAAAATGATACAAGTTTATTTGCTAGTTACTGAAGTACGTGGGTTATTTGCAAAACAACCCTTTTACCCCATATTAGCAAATAATAAATCAAGTCAAAATTATTCCTACTCACCCATCTAAAGGAATTGGAGGAAAACAGCATGTCATTAGACACCAATTTGGCTTCAAAACCTGTCCACTTAAGCTTATAACAACTGCTCCAGGGCCACCCACCCATGCAAGGCATAATGACAGGAAGTTGTAAATGACCCATGCTTCATATCTATAAAAAAAATGAAGATGTAGTAAAAGTCTGACAATTGCAGAGGTGCGTATAGAGAATCTTAAAGCCATCAAATCAGACAATTCTGGCATTAGTCTAGAGCCCAGGTAACTAGGCAACATAGGAAACAGAATACCATAGTACTCTGTGAGTGGTAGGGGACACTTACATTTCTCGAATAGAGTTGAAGTATATTGAACTCCCGTTCAGCACAAGCGAAAAGAAAGACATTAATGCATATACCTGTCAAATACCATATGATTACAACACGAACTGTTAGAGGTCTTTTACAGTTATGGGGAAAAGATAAACTGAATAAACATGGCCAAGATAGTACAGCGTAACAGACTGTAGAGTGTTTATGTTTTAGGTTTTCACAGGAAGTAGAAGAAACTTAAGTATTTAATCATCAACATAAAACTACAATCTGTATTCTGAATCTCTGATAGAGTACATGGACATCTAAAAGGAAGAAAGGATCGGTATTGATGTTCTAAATCCCAAGTTAAAATGTGATTGATAGATGACTGACACTGTTATGCACATCGCACTTTCTCAAGAACACTTACACATATACCAGTTAATTTCAAATGTACGCAACTTGGTTATATCTTAATTACTTGAAAGGGGTAGACATAAATCAAGTATGATGCCTCTGTCATCATTCGCAGCACGTTTTCGTTCAAATCTATAACATGCTATATATGTGACTATGACGGGAAATTTTTGGAAAAATGTGACTCTCAAAATGGCAAATAACTTCCATATGTTGCTTCAGATACAAATATAGAAAGGAACATTTTCAGGCAGAAAACAAATTACTACCAAGAAAGCGAGGTCAAATCAGTATAAGGTGCATCCTTCAATTTAGCAAAAAGTACAAACCTGAACAGGCCCAAGTATAACTCAGTATAAGACAAATTCCCTATCCTAACTAAACAGGAAAGAGTTATCCAAATAAAACAGCGACATTTTCATCTTTTTTTTGAAAAGAACAGCATCTGCTGTAGCCGGCTTCAATATTCAGTTTTCAAGTTGATCTCTATACTCCATCTTTCTTTCAGCATTCTTATCTCTATTCTTTTCGTTTTACCTCGTGGTAAGCAAAGAGTTTGTTTCACCTTTAAAAGATCAGTCTCTTCTTTCTCCGTCATTTTTTAAATTTGGATAGTTTTTTTTTTTTTTACTCATACTCAAATATGAGTAATAAGCATGTTCTTTTTGGGATGTTAACTACCCATCTTCCCTTTGAAATTGTGGTATCTTCTGAGTTCTAATAATTTAAACATCTCTTATCGAACCCAGTTCCATTAAGTGATCGATAAAATACTTAATCGATATTAGTATAGATTTTCTGATAAAGTTTTATCTTGATTGATAAGGAGTTTAGTTACAATAAAACATCTTTGTAAAATACTAATAAATAAATAGAAGCATTTTTCTCCTGGATTCTAACTAAATGACGATTATACAATTGAATGACTTCATCTGGCCACACACACACACACATATATATACATACACACACACACACTTATAGATTCAATACTGATTACTACTAATTAAGCTTGTTCTTGGTTTTCTTATATCATCAGAGTTTACAAAGTTTGATGTTGAAAATGGATTTTAGAACACAAACCAATTTTGCTTAGAAAGGTGCTTAACCAGTTACAACTAATGACGCAAACTCTAATATGGGTCCTGTGATAGAAAATTACACAACGTGTTATCAAGTTTTAAGAATCACTTAGTTGACTCATAGAGTCATAAAATGAGTTAGAAATTAAAATTCTTCCAGAAAGCAAAGGGGGACCAATTCGCAAGCATGTATATTTGGAAGAGTTGCAAAAATCACTAAACTTCAAATTCAAAGTTCAAAAAAGGCAAGGAGTAAATCAAACTATTGGGAAGGATTGCATTCAACGTGGTAAAATTAAGTACTTTTTCGCAGCATTGGCAAAGGTTGCCAAACTACAGGTCCGACAGTAAACCGCCAACTACAGGTCCGATGTAAACAGCCTTCTAGTTATGAACTAAGGACTTCAATTTGAAAGCAGAAGTTCAAGATATATAAAAAGTAATAAACAGCTAGAGTATTATAAAGGTCGGAACAAGTACAAGTCCACTACACTGTTATATCGGATAGACGAAGATAGGCAAAAAGAAAAGATAGGTTTACCTCAACTACCTCGCTGAATAGATATGAAGTTATATAGTTAAGTCGGTAATGGGTATGACACAATTATAAAAACAATACATTTATAAGCGAATTTGATGTTAAAGTTGACAAAAGATGTTAAGGATGATATAGGCGAGTACTGATTGTGCTACAAATTACTATGAAAAATACCACAAATTTTCAAATAAAGCCCCAACTAATAATAAAGGAGAAAAGTATTTGCTAACACTGCCAATTTAACACATGATGTCTTCTAGAAAATACTTACGACAAATCTTATCAGAACAAAAGTGTTTGCTTAATTTAGGGACTCCACAAAAATGCATGAGAAGATAATATTCAGTCTCCAGAGGAGAATAAAACTCACCGGAACCATGAATATGATACGAACAATGTATCTCTGATATGTCGGCTCTGTATAATTCATCAGGTGCCTGTAAATGTGGAGAAGCGCTATCGCAATGGCCCCAGCTGTGCAAGGCAGTGCCACGAGAATATACAAAAGTGGCGCCATTTTCTATCCTGAGCAACTACTTCATCCACCAAATATCTACCCCTTCTTAATGATATCCCTAAGTTAATGAACTAATCAGTTACATAAATAGATAGGAAGATACGTACATTGTTGCCAAACATAAACAATAGAAAAACAGAAACCTCAAATCAAAGTTCCAGACGCAGTCTAAGCTCTACAATGTACTGGTGAAAAAATAACTTCCCCCTCTTTCCTGATAGACCTTATATAAACAATGTAAAAATTACGTTGAATATCAGGTATCTATCCAAGGCCCACAGTGAACACGCTAATGAACCACGCACATACATGAGAAGTAACATACTTTCGTGGTCAAATGTGGAAGCAGAAAGAATAACTAGGGATCTCAAAAATTCAATGTTTAGGCTTTACAATTTACCCATTAACCATCTTTCTCCTCTTGCTTAATAGTCCTAAACTAAACACTAATGTAAGTAACATATATAAGCAATAACATTAGCATTTTTTTTATTTGGCACGTTCAGATCAAGCTTCCAAGCTCAGCATATTTGTACCTTTCTTATAAAATGGCATGTAGTATTTCTTTGTCCAGCTTAAAAGCAGTGAAGAAACTATATTCCTACGTTAATGCTTGCAAATAGAATTATTATTTAGTAGTGACAATACGGTGAACACCGCACCCCCATAATCGTAAACACACACTCCTAATGTCTCGTTTACCTTAACACATACCAACATGTCTACTGTACTAGGCACGTTTTAGATTATAATTTCCGCACACTCGCAAACTCTTCCATAATCCTCCGATGCTAAAACGCTGAATCTATTTTAATTTACGGGTGTCGAAACGTCACATTGCTGTAAATTTTAACTTCAAACTTTTACCAGGGACCTAAAAAAATCGACGTCACACACTTTTGTGGTCAAATGTTGAAGCAGAAAGAATGACCAGGGACCTCAAAAATTCGACGTTTTCGGAGTCAGGCTCTACAATTTATCCATTAATCATCTTTTCCTCTTGTTTAGCAGACCTAAACTAAACATTAATGTAAGTTGCATACATATATACATTTTTTTCTTTGGCATGTTCAGATCAAGTTTCGAAGCTCAGCTTATTTGTACTTTTTCTGATAAGATGGCGTGTACTTCTTTCTCGAGTTAAAATAAGTAGATAAACTATTTTTCCTAATAATGCCGATGGGTACAAATAGTATCATTAATAAGTGACAATATGGTGAACACCGCACCCCATAATCGTAAACACACTCATAACGCCTCATTTAACATAACGCACTTCTATTTACTAACATATTTATTCTCATGTTTATTGTAGTATGCATGTTTTGGATTATAATTTCCACACACTCGCAAATTCTTCCTTATTGCTCCAATGCTAAAAGGCTTAGTTTACGGGTGTTGAAACGTTACATTGTTGTAAATTTTAACTTAAAAACTTTTACCATAAAAAACCAGCTTATTTTCTTAAAAGCTGCAAACAAACAAGCCTTATATAAGATTATATTACTTTCACAATTAGAAAACCAATTATTTCCTTGTGTTACAAAAATTAAAATAATCCTTATTAACAAATGAGTGAAAATATAGTAAAGCAGACATTAAATAATAGAAATATCAGTAAATAAAATAAACGTAATAATAACCAATAAACAGCAACTCAAGAAAATAACTCGTGATCGAAATTGGGAAATAGGATAAAAATTAAAGTTAAATAAGGTGATTAGATTTACCAGAAATAAGGGTTAAGAGAGGGGGTTTAGATTCAACAATGGCGGCTTCTCAAAAGTCTCGCTGGCGAGATAAAAGAGAGGGAGAGAGATAGAGATTGTGGGAAAATATATCGTTTTTTTTTTTAGTTAATTGACTTAATTATTAGTAGTAAGGTATAGTGTACACTTGTTATCGTTATATAGATTTTATTTTATTTTAGTTTTTTATATTAATAAAAACATATTATAAAATTTAAATTATTAAAAATATACTTTTAAAAGTTAAATTATCAAAAACATAATTTTAATTAATAATTAATAAAAAATAAAAAAATTGATTCATCGCTCTCGATCTCTTTTTTTTTTCGCTCTCTCCTCCTTTCACTTTCTTTTTATTCTTCTCACTCTCTCTCCGATCTTTCTGTTCCGTGAAAATTGAGACGGACACATCTGTCGGAATGAACGGTGAGGGTATAGAGCGAGGTCCAAAACTCAAGCTTGATGTCGAAAGAGATGCGGTCGTCGAAGTAGAGGTCCACAACGACGATGTAATAGTTCGAGATCGGAGGACGGGTAACAGTTTGATTTGTTAATTAGTGTATAATATTGAAAAGTAAGTGTATCAACTTTTAGAATAATAGTATGAAATATACAAATTAGTGTATGAATTTTTAGGTATGTTTTTGTTAATTATAAATTTTTTGATATATTTTTATTAATTTAGATTCAAAAATAATATATTTTGTTAGTCTAAATGAAGTCCACTGCAAATTTGCACTATATAATACCTTGTTACACAAATTCCACAATCAAACCATATGTTCCAAACCTGATGCTTTTGTGACAATTTTTTTTAATGGATACATATTAATATACCATAGTTTAAAAAAGGGGTTTCAGGGAAAACATTTCAAAAATAAATCAGAGAAGTGAAATTCACTAGATCAATCATCCCAGGTCGTCACAGATCTTTTAGTTCAATATTAGCAAGATAATGCAAATTCAAATTCCAAATATATACCCATATACCACCACATGCTGCATCCATATATGTACTATATATAAATTGGTGTCAGTGTATATATATCTGTCTGTGTGTACGTAAGTTTGCGTGTGCATGTGTGATGTGTGCACGGCGAAAAAAAATACGAACTTCAGATTACTCGACGCGTTTAGAGACTCACAATCATTACAGCATGAGGGCACATGTAAAAGTCGTTTCGTTGGTGGCATACTTGACTGTCAATAACCGTCCCTGCATGATGGTCACGATATTTATGCTTCCATTCGACCTATAAATGTGTAAAAATCGTGGTTTTATAGATAAAGCTAACCTGGTGGGACATTGTCTTGTGACTTGGTCTGGAAAAACTTTGTACGGTGATTTTTCTGCACAACTACCACGACAAACTTTGGTGACCAGCTAGCATCAAGAAACTTACAAGCCTGAAAGAGTAACATAAAAATAGAACAGAGGGCAGGAGAGGAAAGGAAAATTTTGTTAGCAAAATTAAGCTTACACTCGACGAAACGAGAGAAATAGGAGGCAACTGCGCTAGCTTGTAAACTAATGTAAATAACGAAGATAAACTACCTCAATCATTTGTTCAATCTCAATATTCAGAACTTGATTAAACTGTGATTCGCTGACACCATCCCTTAAACAAGACCACAATGTAATGGGAGAAATAAGAGTGGATTTGGAGAATATTCTGAAAGATAGTAATTCTCTTTTCAGCAATCAAATGTGGATTCTTTCATAAACTTGGTGTGTAACTCAAAAATCTCCTTGTGGAAACTAGAACAGGTTATTTTCTTGTTTATCTACCGGGGCGGCCTAGGCCCAAGGCGAGTAAGGCTTGTGCCTTTAGCAATTGATTCGGAAAAAAAATTACGGGCACCACCCGATTATATTTTTAATATGCTTGTTAGTTAAAATAAAAATAATAAATATCAATTTGTTTACAATGTGTTGCAATAACTTAAATGGTAAACTAGTTTCTCTCGAAAAAACGCTACGCTAGCGATAACGCTATTTAAAACAATATTGCCAAGAAAAGAAAAGGTGCAAAATGACCCGACCAACACATACCATATATCCCACAGTTCTTCCCCTCCGGAAGCAAGCAGAGAATAATCTCAGGACCGGAGATGGGAAATCTAGCCGTTATCAACTTAAACATAATTTTCACTCTCATTGGCGGCGAGGCATGTTTGTACAGTAATTTCTCCCTAATAATCAAACATGGATCATCGATATGCTTCAATAATGAAACAAATACTCGTCAGAGATGCAATGAAAACCATAAAGCTACACTAGACAAAAGGTAGAAGGCTTACCATTCCCATATATTTTCCACAACTGATCAAGTCCTCAACGAGAGCACGACGTCACGATGACCAGAAAAGTCAACAACAATCCACCGTAGCTTCATGTCTCTTGGCTCTACTAGTTTCTTTACAGGCAAAAAAGAGAACCATAGAAGGCGGAAACTCGTAAGAGCAATCCAATGGAAAAAATGCATTCTGACATGGTTGCAAAGTACTAAAAATGAGAAGATATTACCTTGTTGACCATACTCCACCTTCCATTTTTAGGAAACATCTCTTCTCCCTTCCCAAATTTCAACTGTTACATCAAAGAGTAGAGTTACACTAACATCCTTATGATGGTAAAGGCTAATGGCAAGAGAGAAAGATCATTTTCTCAGAAGGTGAATAAAAAATCTGTAATTGGACGAGATTGATGAAATGCCTTAGGGAGCATCAAGCACACGGCCCTCGATCGACTCGGGTGAAACCAGAACTGAGAGTTAAACCACAGGATCTTAGCATAGGATGAGCACCATAATTGATAGTTCTAAGAGTCTGTCCGAATCGGTAGAACTTCTTAGCGAGACATAATGAGAAACGAAGAGAGAGCTATAAAGATCAAGAAGTATGGCTACAACACTTACATTACTTATTAGTTATTACACTTATTCGTTCTCGTGGTGTTTGTATTGAATATAATAATTACTCCAATCACATTCAGTGAATTGTATTATTAAAATACCCTTTTGCTTAACATATGCTGGGCCATATATATATACAGCATTTAGTGTTCATGTGCAAGTTTGTTGGTTCTACAGTCGGAAATTTGATCTTGTTGCTGAACTGCTTTTCAAGTACTTAAGCTTTCTGAAATTTAGCTGTTTTCAACTCATTTAAAGCATTTTGTTTTGAGCCGGTGTTTTCTCGTTTGGTTTATAATACACTTGCTTTTCAAAAAAAAACACTTACGAAAAAAAGGTAAGAACTTCATAAAGAAAAGGTATTAACCATCTAACCTAGAAGAAAATGTATGAACTTCACCAAAGGAAATGGTATGAACGTGTGAAAAAATGCCACCGATTTACAATATGAAGAATATGGAAATTTGGTTGCAATATATGTTGAGACCATGTTTTATTAGAAGGTGGCCATGCTCATTGAAGTGATCGAGATGGATAGAATCGTAGATTTGGATACAAGTTATCCAGACGATTCAGGTTAAAGATGTATTCAGAATGGAACTAGAAAATGTGGAAGGGGACAAAATTGAGTTATGATGATAACCGTTCTGGAGATGAGCGAAAGCATATCCTCCGGTGCGGCCCTACTTATCGATTTGCTAAGTGTGTGGTAAATTATGCTGATGTATGATCAAGACTCGAGAGTGAGGATTCGAAGAAATGTTTACAGTCTTTCAGTGTGCAATTTTTCTAGTTTACTTTTTCTTTTTCCCGATTTTTACATTGTTGGGCTCTGTGACTCTTATTTTACTTTCCGCAGAAGCGATAATGTAATTATCCCATCTTTCCAAAACTGGCTTTAATGATATTATTATCTCCAGCTCCTGATTGTGTGTGTGATGAAATACATAAATTTACTGATCGTTTTTTTTGCTCTACATATTAAGTTCGGCTATTTTAAAACCAAAAATTTCTTCTATAACCCACAAGGTTCACAATTATTCATCACCTAAGATACTTGGCAAGATCTGCTTGCTTCGATCGACTTATACTATTAAGAGAGCAAACTGAACACTAAGGTCCATAATCTAGAAATTGCTAATTGATTACAACTCCCATTATAAAATCGTACAAAGGAAAAATGTATCAGGATCAGGAGAAATTTTATTCAATACAGAATCGCATCGACATAAAGGTTAAAATATTACGCCCGCAAATGATATGGGTCACAAAAATTGCTCAAATAGAGCAGTTAACTTCTCATGGTCTAGTTACATATGCAGCCGGTATACCAGCTTAACGTCAATATCAGAATTACAAAAGATTTAAGCTAAAACATTTAGCTCTCCATTTTCTATCTAGAAATATAAACCAATGATGGGTAAAGTGTAGCAACATTCATATCCGTATTGAAAATAAGCGTTTCCAAATTGAACTTTTTTTTACTGTATGATCATTCAGAAGTAATGCCAGAAGCATCTGCTGGATCACTCGGGTTTACCAATGGGACAAAAGAATAAGCCATTAACGACGAACCAACAGTAACGGATATTCCCAAGCAACTCCATAACCATCTTCGCCGGGTCTGCTTTCTTTGTCTTTGCTTACGTGCAACTTCTGTAATATCAACAACATTCTTAATTAAAATCATAGTTTCACATACCCAGATGATGATGCACTTTAAAAATGCGGATGCATGATTAGAGGATGATAAGCAAAAAAAGACACGATATTGGGTGATTTTTTAAAAGGCATAAATTAAAAATTTCCTCCCTAGAATGAATAAAAAACAGCAAAGTGCAACTGACTTACCCGAAAAAAGAAGAAGCTAAATGCAACTAAGTCATCATAAATCTTTAATGCTTCAATAAATTCACTTTGCTCACAGACCAGGTATTGCAAAGACAACGCATCTATGCTTCAATAGATTCATTTTGCTTACAAACCAGGTATGCAAAGACACTGTATAGTTACATTGGGTGATTTTTCAAAAGGCATAAATTGAAATTTCTTCCAGAATGAATAAACAGCTAACTGCAACTAAGTCATGGTAAATCTTCTACGCTTCAATAAATTCACTTCGCTCACAGACCAGGTATTGCAAAAGACAACGTAACTATGCTTCAATAGATTTATTTTGCTCACAGACCAGGTATGCAAAGACACTATATGGTTACATTGGGTAATTTTTCAAAAGGCATAAATTAAAATTTTATCACAGAATGAATATATGGGGAAGTGCAAGTGCAACTAGAGCTGAAAATGAAGCGGAACGAAACAAAAACGGTCAATTTCGTTTTGTTTTCGTTTCGTTTTTGAGCTTTTCGTTATCGTTAAGTGATGAACGAAACGAAACGAAACGAGATTTTAACTAAAATTTTGCCTAATTCACATCCCTATTAGTTTGTAAGTAATTTAGCAACTCTAAATTTCTTACGTGAACCGGTATGTTACACGTAATCATATTTACACCTCATCTTATATATTTTTATATAATGAGTTTTAAATTTATATTACTAATATTTTTTACTATACCTTTATTGATACAAACACACACGCGTATATATTTATATATGTATAAATTTATATATATATATATATATATATATTAGACGAAAACGAAATTTAACGAAATGAGTAGGGCTATGATCGTTATCATCTCGTTTACCAAACGAAATGTAAATTTTATTTCATTATCATTTCATTTAGTAATAAACGAGAACGAAACGAGCTCTTAACAAAGCAAACACGAAACTTTTCACGAAATTTTCGCCTCATTTGCAGCCCTAAGTGCAACTAGGTCCTGGTAAATCTTCTATGCTTCAATAAATTCCCTATGCTCACAGACCAGGTATGCATAGACAACCTTATCTAAGAATGCAACCAAGAATAACGATGACAAAAAAATTAAGAAATCCAATAAATGGTTTAAAAAATCAAACGACATACCCATAACTTCCTGATTCCTCTGGCACATTTCGTGATTAACAGCTTCGTAGTATCTCAGCCTATCACGCAATCTCGAAATTTCCTGATCCTTAGATTGAAGAATAGCCTCTAAATCTAATTCGGCTTCAGCACGGGCTTCAATTTTTCCAATTTCTTCATCAAAAAAACGGGTAAAAACAATTTCTTGAGAAAGTTGCTGTAAGGCTTCGATATCAACATGGGTGGGAATTGAGTTAGTTGGTGAGGGAATTGTCGACTGATTTTGGGATAAAAGGTTGCCCAGCCTTTGCCATTGAGTGTACATTTGTTGAAGAATTTCTTCTGCGGATTTGCGTTTTTCGATCTCAACGAAGAGATTTAGCTTTGTGGTCAACAGTTCTGATTCGAGTTT
Organism: Primula vulgaris; assembly: GCA_963920805.1. Classification (NCBI taxonomy): domain Eukaryota; kingdom Viridiplantae; phylum Streptophyta; class Magnoliopsida; order Ericales; family Primulaceae; genus Primula; species Primula vulgaris. Next base: position 3,459,672 of record OY987216.1, on the reverse strand, counting down.
TTTACCGTAAGAAGATACACATGGAGTGGACCCATCCGAGAAGAATTCTGCACAGGTTGGAAAAACTGTAAGTGACAATTGTCAAATTACATAGAGTGAACTTCTATGGGCAAATCCAAGAGCAAAAAGCGGATGAGAGAGGAAGGGTAATACTTTTAAGAAGAAAAGAAAGAAAGCACAGCTGGTTAAGAAATTCAATGGTTAAAAAACAAAGGGTGTGAAATAGTTGGTTTTCCTTAATAGTCGTCACACCGAAACTCCTAATATACTTAGTAATAAACAGACAGTAGAGTTTACCTTTCCTCATTTCTCCATCTTCAGATCAGATATTCCTCATTAACAGTCATATTCAACAATCGTTTAACTTACTAATCAGCCATGAGCATCAAACAGAAGAAAGAACAAGTACAATCAAAAGTATACGACAAGATTCTTAAAGAATACTTGCAAAAGGTAAGGTGTTCCCTAATTTTTCTATGTAGTAACCAAATCCATTATAGTAGACTGTAGATATTTTCAAGCAAATATACCTCTCTTAAAGAGTTCTCTGTTCTTTTTAATTTGGTTTTAGTGAGAATTGAGCCATTCACACCACATGGCAGTACCATATACCAAATTCTTCAAAAAATGCAAATAAAGCTATCAAACAATTAAAAGTTGCTTAATACATAATATGAATCCATGTACTCATTTAGAATCATTTGACATTCAATATCAACCAAAAGAAAAAGAATCAATTTGAGCAAGAAACTACCCAAGTTATCAAGAGCTCAAACTATGAATGACAAATGTAACAGTTAAATACAATTCAGATAACTATAGCTAACCTCGAGTTACAACTTACAATCCATAATTTCACACCTCAATTCCTAAATAGAATTGTCTAACAATTGCTGTTTTCATATCACACATATGTAATGCAACTAACAACTCTGATCTAGATAATAACAAGATCGTAATTATCACGTATTTTGATTTCAATCTTAGCTATCTGCTTAGGCTGATGTACTGTGTGTATATATTTCAATAAACTAACACATTAGGTTCTTTGATTTTCTGGCCTAAAATACTAAAAGCGCTAGAATGGACGAACCAAACTTTATTAAACCCTCAAACAACCCAACTACAAGACTTTCAAAGATGCTTGAAAAACATAAAAAAATAGAAAATAAACCATGACTGAACGCAATTAATATATCTGACCTGCATACCGGTTGTTACAAATATTTGCTCCAAAAGATGATACAATCAGTAAATTTGTACTCGCAGACATTCTCTTACTTGAAGAACCGAAAAAAATATAGTACCATTAAGAGTAACAACAATTACCTACAAAACTAATGTTTTCCAATTACTTATTCAACTTATAGAGTTATAGTATCTGCCTAATCGCTTTCTAATACGAAGAAATCACTTAACCGCCGGTTTCCCCTTTTCAAATTGGTAATTAAACATTCAAAAGCTACACAAACACACATATATACATATCCTATTAATATAAGCCAAGCCAAGAAAAGTTGAGGCTGCTCAATTTTGCCCATTTTTTCCAAAAATACCCCCACTCTATTTTAATAATTACCAATATGCATAATCTAATTAATTAACTATTTGTCCTCAATATATTTTACTAATTACGGATGTACCCTAAATTAATTAACAATTCGTTTTATCCTCCGTAACTATAATAAATTATACCAAATCTGAATATTATGTTAAAAATAAAATATATTACGAGATTTATGTCATTACGCGTATCACACGCAACGCGTGGGTAACTTTTACTAGTATATATATAGACAAACACTTGTGCAATTTTGGATTACTTCTGTGTTCATTACACATTTTTTTCTATAATAAAAAAACAGCCTAATGAGATAATCGTCTACATTGCAAATCAGTTTTCCAAATCATAAACTAAACACCGCAAAACTGCACACACACACACACACACATACATACAAAAATCACTTATGGAGTCGTATTATCTCCCTAATCGTTTTCTAATACAAAGAAAATCACTTACCTCCGGTTTCTGTTTTTTCAAATCCCTAATTAAACTTCAAAAATTTACACACACACACATACACACACACACATAGTGAAAGAGATAAACGCTTCAATTTTGGATTACTAAAGAAATCTACTGCAAAACTGTGTTTACTGTTTCAAATCCCTAATTAAACTTCAAAAACGTATTGCGTTTTGTTACTATGCCCTAAAATTTGCACATACGCACACACACACACACACACACATATATATATAGAGAGAGATAAAACTTCAATTTTGAATTACTAATTGTCTATTCTGAGTCATTGTACTGCGTTTCGTTACTAAGCTATTTAAAAACAAAAACAAATAACATTGTATTTTAAATCAGTTTGTATGTTTCCATATTCTAAATCAATAATTAAACACCTAAAAACTACACACACACGCGCATACATACATACATACATATACATACGATATGTTTTTGTTCTCTTTAGTTTTTTTCGTTCATTATATATGTTCTTTATAATAAAAACAGCCTAATGAAATAATAGTGCACATTCTAAATCAGTTTTCCAAATCACCTTATATACACTTATATACATACACACATATATATGTAGAGAGAGAGAGATAAGCAAATCACCGTCATCCGCATCGAAGAAATCCGAAACTATGCTCCTCTCTCCTCCCTCGACCGAGCTCACATCGTCCCCCCTCGCCTCCAGAAACGCCACGTCATCACCCTCCCCCTCCCCTCCCACCTCTCTCTCCTCCCTCTCTCTAACCTCCTCCTCCTCCTTCTCCCTCTCAACCAACTCAAGTCGGTCAACGCGGCCGCGGCGTTTATGATTGACGATGTAGGGCGACGGAGACGGAGGGTCGGTGTACGGGATCGGAGCAGATGCCGGCGTGGTGTAGAGAGAGGGAGAGATATATATGTGACACGGCGGAACCCTAGCTTCGGAGACGGCGGCGGTTTTGTCTCCGCCGCCGTCGGATCGAGGCTCGATTAGCCTCTCCCATGCTACCGTTGTTAAGGTAGGCATCGTCGATCAATATATATATATATATAATATATGTATTTATAATTATATGTATATATAGTATATAGATATAGATATAGATATGTATGTATATGTAGAGAGAGAGAGGCGGCGGAATGGTGAGGGTTAGTTTTAGAGAGAGAGAGAGAAAGAGAAGGCGGGGGAATAAGATTGGTTTGATTTGTTTTGATTAATATGAGCTGAGAGATTAGACTTGATTAAATTAATTAAAGATTTTAGAAAGGGTGTTTATGTGTATATAGTGAAAGAAAGACACGTTTTACGGGTGTACCAAACAGATTTTCCTGTGACTTTGGAGCTTGCAAAAGGGGGCATGGAGGAGGTCCACTTTTGTATCGTTGTTACGGTGAACGGGACAAAATTCCGTTAATTCATCAATCATTCGATAAATTCATATTAGATTTGTATTATTAAAAAAAAATAACCCTGAAATTATCATTTTATACTTAAATATTACGGTCCATATTTAAAGTAAATAGTCAAACGTTTCACGAATTAACATGATTTTGTTCGGTTCACTGTAATAACTTACAAAATTTATATTTTTTTTTTATCTTTTTATCTTTTACTAGAACTTTAATTTGAAAGATTATTCTTCAAGAAACCAAAGAAAATTACATAAATGGTGCAATGAGTTTCGACTAGTATACTATGCGGTACGTAATTTTATGCTTGTCCTAATTTCTCTCTACTAAGTTCTGGTTTCTTTTAAAATAAAAATAAAAATGGTTAAGTACTTGTTTTCATTTTACTCTTAGTGTTAGTTATTTTAAATTAGTCATTATAATATAAGGGTAATTTACAAGAACCCTACAAGAGGTAAAATTGATTTTTTTTTCTTATAGAAACAAATCATTAGCTGTCAATGGAAATTTACATCACCAAAGCACTATAAGTCAAAGGAATGGAAAGAGTGTTTTGGCTCTCAAGCTTTACTTTGGAGACGCTGATAATTATTTAGTTTTGTTTTATGTACCGTAACTTATTACGGAAATAAAAGTGTCTTAAACGATATAAAACCATATGAATTTGCCATCATATATTAATATTACGACTTATCCTAAGTTCGAGAACAAATTAGCTTTCCCATTTTTAGGTGAAAACAATGGGAGGTTAACAAATATGTCACATAGTAAAACCTGGGGGACCAAATTTGTCGTTACTGTACTTTATGAAAAGTTAAGAGCATGCGCATCAATCTCCTTGTAATGTTTTTTCTATTTGTAGTGAAAAACACACTTTATTAACTTTGATGAACTATTTTACATTTGACAATATATCAATCTCCCTTTCATTATCCTTTTATTCATTATTTTATCATTTATTCTCTATCATTCACTTTTATAATATTATTATTATTACTATATATGAGAGGGAATAGAAATAAAAGAGAGTAAAAATAATATTTTAATTTTTGAGTGAAATATTTGTCATCTATTTATAAGGTGAATTGAGAACGTAGAGCGTTCACCTTTAATTTGAGAAAAGTTATAGGATAATTGATGTGAGTGGTTTTTTGAATTAAAATTATGAAATATGAGGTATTATAAGGTTATAAAGCTAATTGATGGGAATGTACTAAAAGCCTTGTCATCAGAGAGTTGGTCTCTCTCTGTGTTTTGGATTATAACATAATGGCTTTTTCTTCAAGCAATATGCGAAGCTACAGAAATTGTCCCCAGATTTTAAAGTTTAAACTAGTACTTAATATTATATTTGGGTTTACACTGTTTAAATTGCAATATTTATAATCCTCAAGTTTTGTTTATGTGACATGATATATCTTTATTCTTCACTTAATAGTTATGACACAGCTAATTACATTTTCACATGAACAATTATTTCAGTCGATGACTTTTGTGGGTGTTGACAATGAAAGCATGCCTGTACATGCTCTTGAAACTACACTTTTCTTCTGATTTATCCATTTTTATAATTACACCCCAAAAACATCCATTTTATCGTGAACAAATAGATTATCTAATGCTTACCTACTACTACTATGTACCTTCTGAGAGTCAATCTTCAGGAATTAAATATTGACATTTGACAACCAACAAAAAGAGAATGAGAATGAGAATTGAGAAGGTTACTTCTGCTATGAATGGACAGACCTTTTCAAAATCAACATACAAGAAATAAATATAGACAGTTTGCAGTAATTACCGAAGAAAAATTCAGAACGATAATCATGGTGTAGTCTCTAACACAACTTTGTACAAATTTCTTTATCACATGAAGTGATCACAACAATTTAGTAATTTATTCACCAAGTATTTACTACGAGCTGTTTACAATGACAGATTCCCGTGTAACAAAAACGGTTCACCTAGAATCAAAAAAAGAAATATAGAAACAAATATCCAAAAATCACACACCCTGCATATCAATCAGGACTCCATAGTTTCTACCCAAATTCCATATAGAACGAACGTGACTCCACATGTTATACTGTTAAAGCCTCTTCTGTATGAACCCTCTCGATTTCAATATAGTCCATTCTAAAGAAGGTAACTTTGTAACTACCAGACTTAGTTGACAAAGCTCAAGTGTGTCCAACAATATTATGCACACAGATCTACATACGTAAACAAATTTGTGAGGTGGCAGTGAACCACACAATTCTGTAACTCATAAATCTGTGGTCAAACTAATCTTCTAATGTGTTGAAGGTTGTGGTTCTGGGGGTGTATGCATAAGCGGGTTCCACCGGTCAAAGACGATTCTACCCCCACGCCCAATCCTCCCACGTATATGACAAGGACGTCCATCCTTTGTGGAGGAGTCTTGAGGTGGCGTTATCCCTGCAGCTGCAAGCTTTAGCGTATCTAAAGGTTTAGTGAACAACAAAACTGGCTCGTTTGGAACCTGCAATAATACCAACATCAAACTAATTAATAAATTCCAAAAGACAGTATGCCAAAAAAAAAGACAATAAACTGTCTTTTTAGAAATCTTGTAATTTGAATGCCAGAAGGGGGCTATGTTGGGGGTTGCATTTGATTGTCAGCTTTGCTTGGTTGCAACATTTTAAAAAGGCCAGTGTATTCGCCTAGTAAGCTACTATGCATTCTGTTGGCCAATATCAAAGGTGTTCTTCATTTCTGGCCTTCTAAACACTATTTAAAGCTGGAATCCCAACTTTTTCACGACATACGAAAAAACGGTTTATGAAAATTGCAGTCAAACAGACTATATGTAACAATTATAATAGTTTGGTGTACACAGTGTTGCATTGTTTTGAGGAATAATTACAAAAAAAGAAGAGTTTAAACAACTTATAGTGGGTTTACGGCTAATTACAAAAAAAAAGAACCAGGTTTCTGGAACTGGTGCACTTACAATTTACATGCAGATTTCCTTCTAATGGTGTTCTCGATAGCATAATTAAACAAGATCTTTACCATTCAATATTCAATGCGCTCATGTAATTGATTGTTCAAACTTCGGAAAAAATTAAGTTCAGCTTTGACTACGCCAAAGCAAAATGAAATAATAGTACATTACCAATTTATGGAGCCACCCATTGGATGTATTTCGTGGTCTGAACTCTTGCTTCACACTAACAGCACGCAAAGGCGTACGTATAGCAGCAGTTTGTGGTCTGACTCGGATATTACTATTGCCAAACTCATCGGAGTCCATATATTCATCGTCACTCGAATTAAACTCTCCTGCAAATGATGGTAAACCAGGTAGAGCCAAGCTATCCACAAGTATTTGATCCTGGTCATTACAAATCATTTAATGTCCATATCAAGATTTCATCAAAGAAATCAGAAACAGAGAGCTTGTTTGGTTGCAGAGTTTAAGCAGTTAAGTTTGAATTTTTTGACAGGAAAGATAATTAGGCTCATCCAACTTAAACAATCTCAGTTTGATACTTGTGGTTACAAGTCATTCAACGGCCCAAATTAAGATTTCATTAAAGAAAATAGAAATAAAAGGGACATTCAGCATTCCAACGTTTCTAACTTTTTTCATGGGTAAGCAAGTTTTTCGCTAGCTTATTCAGGCCCAGAACCAGAAAAGCTTGGAATTCAAGCTATAAACCAAACACAGTCAAGTTTTTCAGCCTAAAAGAAAAGAGGTTGAAAGGAGCAACCAAGCAAGACCAAATTAGCAAGTCACTCATTCACAATCTACTACTACATTATAGAAGATAACAATATGTGGTTTTTCACCTCTTGTTTCTTTATGGCTCATTTTCGTGAAATTTTATGGTAATGGAAGCAAAGGTTGAGCATACCTTAAACTTCATTTGGATCCTCTGAAGGCTAACTTCACTTTCTGCAACTTCTCTTTTCGCCTCTTCTCTCTGCAATACGTATATTATAAGACTACAGGAACACATTATTTTCCTACAGCAAATAGAAGGGTGAAATAAGGAGTACCTTAATGAGAGCGTCAATTAGGGATTTAGCTTGATCGAGGTTACGTCTTACCTATTAAAAGTGACCCAGAAAAGAAATAGTAAATGAGCCAATGCAAAATTTATAATGCAAATATACAAAAGATATGTGCATTTATTCACGACACTTGTTTCAAGATTGTATATTAAGCAGTAATTTTAATAGTTCATAGAAAGGATAATATTTATAGGAAAAGGAGCTATGAAAGCGCTTCTGTATTCGACGTTGTACACTTAAATTTGGAAAAGGCAATAGTAGATGAGCAATAAACCAAGAGAGACTAAGGCTCCGTTTAGTACGCAAGTAATTTACTTGGGAATGTGTAAGAAAGGAAATTGTGGTTCTTGGGGATTCATATAATTTTTCTAAGATATATTTATTCTATTACATTTTCCATTGCAGAATTCCTACCAAATGGAGTCTAAGGTCGTGTTTGGCATCAGCCGGCTTTTTTAGTTAAACGGTTGCTTAAAAAAAGCAATGACAAAATAACATGCTTCAACAAAGTTGCAGTGTAATGTTTTGGCACCACGTTAATTTTTACTCGTGACTTAAAAACTTATATTTATTGATAAGTCATTGATCTCTTATTTAATTAATAAGTGACTTGTAAATATACAAACAGCTTTTAAAAGAAACTATTTACTTTTGGCAACTTCTTTGAGTGGAAAAGCTACAAAAATCCCCAAATTCCTAACTTCTCTACTTTTGAGCTTTTTTTAGCCTTTTCGACCCAAACCTAACTTTTAAAAAGCTTAAAAACTGAAAATTAAACACCCATCGGTTTTTCTGAGTAAAAAGCTAAGAAAAACAGAGGAGCTGACTACTGAGCATAAAATAGCATAAACTGCTACAGGATTTTGCAAACGCACCTGCCGGAGCTTCTCGAAAGATTGCACATTGTTTTCTCTCCTTTGCATCTAGAATCAAATAACCACAACTTCCATTAAGATAACTAGTTCAAGAATTGGTAGATCCAATGAAAGAATAGATCCAAGAATCGAGGGGAAATATGAAATATTTTGAATGGTTAAGATAGGACTCACTCTTCTTGTGTGCAGCCTGTGAGCTTTCTCTCTCGGCCTGAACACATTGTATGGGTTGGTATCATTAGATGGTGGAGGGGGCTGCCATAAAACATGAGTAGTTTAGACAATGTATGTAACAATATATGCATTCAAGCTATGATATAGCAAATGTTAATTTCTCACATCACTCATATTTTAATTTGCATTTAATTTGTAAAGAGTTACGCCCTTTCCTACAGTAAGTAATCCAAAGAGGTATAGTATATGGTTTCTTAGCATGATATCATATCAGATTGGGCCTTACTAATTTTTAAGCAAGTATATTTAATTTTTTCATGATACTGTGACAAATACTCTGTAACTTCTGCATAAAGAAATATGCATGTGTATACGTGTGTATGTGTAATCAGCTATCTTCGTTATCTAAATTTATAGAATCATAATCATCAAAAACACATCTGAGGTTTATGTAAAACTAAAAAACACCTCCTATCCATTGAAATTCAAACAAGTGCACCGCCTAGGTTTACGAAACACCGATTGTACAATGTACACCCAAGTTAACAACTGCACACCAGGGAAGAGCCTGGTCAGTCCAAGAAAGATGGAGAAGAATCCAGCAGCAATTCATGTACTACAGGTATGTCCTTATCCTATTTATGATTTCAATCATGCTAATTTAAACAAATGTTCATTATGATGAGAAGGAAATCTTAATGCCTATAAGAGCAAGGCAAATACACACACACACATCAAGGTCGATTCTACCTCCTACACATTCATTAGACCCTCACTTAAAATGCCTCTGAAAATTTGATAATTGTCATACATTGCTGATAAGTGATATATTGAACAAGCATGTGCCTTATATTTGCCTTCCTTTTACTAGTGGTCATTTTATAAGAAAGTATGCGGGATCCTAACAAGTGTGATACACTGATAGCTCATATTAGAACAGCTAAACTATCCATTGAAGTATAACCACCACAAGCAAATTCCTGAATTTAACTCTTCTTATATGCTAAAACTAACCTGCAACCGCCGCAAAATGGGCCTTTGCAACCGCTCACGCTGCAATAAAGATCGAAAGAAAAAAGATGAAAATCTAGTGAATAGATGAACACAAACACAAAAAATGAAATTTTAATAAACCATAGGAACTTCAAACTGTTTAACATCAGACTCATCATAAATTTCCTTGTATGATGAGCGAAAATCTTTTTTACATTTAAGGAGTCGTTTATACTTTGCATGATTTTCTAGTCTCACCAAAACATACTCTCTATAAATACTTAATTGTTATTAGTATTATTTTTTAATAATAAATTCTTTTTTATAGTTAGAAGAAACACAAGTGGTAAGGTGGGGTCCAAACAATATTGGTTTTTAATGTTTGATGAGAACAACTTCATCTCTACTTATGAAGAGTAGTGGTACTCTTCAAAAATAAAGAGTCAATTATGAGACTGATGTGGTAAGGTTTTTCAAGTTAAACTCATCATATATAGAGAAAGTGAATTTTGGTGAGACAAATGTGAATGCTCTTAAAGATGGTCTATATAATGACTGTATCTGACTTGATTAAGCAGAAGTAATCAACCAAAATTTGCTTCAGTCATTTATATAAATACTTGAAGAAACAAATAAAGGTCATGGTGACCGACACATACCTTGTCATTCCAGTAATTATAAATAGACTCCACAGCCCCATATGTAAGGGATAGGGGTAGAATAGCCTACAAGTTCATGAGGATAGTGGGATTAAAGTAGGAAAATATCAGTGTGAAGACAAATTTACATAGAAAAAAAAAAACAAGAAAGTTTCTTGCACAATTAAACAGATCACATGTACGGCAAAGTCAAAACAGTTATTTGTTAATAAGAACATGAGGCAAACAGGAGATCAGGAGCAACTTGATAACTTCTCTATCGAATATTTGGCGGGCCACTTATAAGTTATAACACCAGTAAAATAAGTGGTGTATACTGAAGAATGCACACTTCCTAGAGCCTTATGAGCTAATAGGTCATAAGTGATCATAAGACTCATAAGTCATAACATAATCAGATATGACAACTTATAATAAATTAGGAATAGCATAAGTAGCTTTTAATTTCTATATTTCCTCTGTTTCAGATGTCGTTTTGGGTCCACATCTGTATAATGTTTATCATGTAAGTAAAGATTATAAACTAAGTGTTGCTTTCTACAAAAGCTGGTTTTGAACTCCACCAGTTTTAGAGGAGATAAAATACTGATTGAGGTTAATAAGACATTAAAAGGATCTCCCACCTTAACATTTATCCCTAACTTTCTCCTTTGTCCACTCATTCTGACTCCTCCGAAAACTGACTCTCTAATCTCTCCACACATCTCTCTCTCTCTCTTTTGGGTAAGTAGCATAAATCTATTTAGTTATATAATTCGTTCAAATAGATGATCAATCATATGGAGATCATTTAAACAAAAAAGACTAGTATTAAGAGTTAATAAAAAATCATTTCATTGCTAGGTCAATCATCAATTTGTTAAATCAACCTAAATTTGTGGCAGAGCAATACGAGCAAAGGATTAAGCTTTGTCCAATAATGCATTCACCAAACTAGTCTATAATATGCATATTTCGACTTTATGATTAATCCCTTGTCATAGACTCATATGCAAGCTAAGATTGGAAGTAACTTATAAACCATGTCACAACCAGCAAATGAAATAATATAACTACATAATGGAATAGCTGATTCACCTCGGCAGCAGAGTCATACTGTAAAAATACGGGTACAGTATTGCCAAGAGGAATAACAACTCCAGATCTTTCCCGAGCTTTGTGATCCAATATCTCCAATTTAAATAAAATAATTTCAAACCTACACCAGCAAATATTCAAGTAAGCACCAGAAGCAATTGCCTATTTACAAAAACGATAACGCTGAAAGGGAAAAGGAAAAATAGACATTCATAATTTGAGAGTATAAACAAATACATTCTATGTTGGTTCTATATCATGCTAGAATACCAAGAAGTCTTGCCGTCATGGAAACAACTATATCCACTTCAGAAAACTGGACCAAAACAAAGAGACCAGGGCTTGTTTTGTTTAAGCAAATAAGTTTGATAATTTGAGGTTATAAACAACAGATGGGTTCATTTAGCTTAAAGTTTCTAAGTTTTTTCTGGCCAAACAACCAGATAACTTCAGCTTTTGAAGACACAAACCATATGCAGTTAAACTTATAAGCAAAAAACCTAAAAGGGCGGGGCTCAGAAGCTGCAACCAAACAAAGCCTTGATGAATATGGTATGCAGAAACAGGGAATGTGGGTATTCATAAGCTGAGTAAGATTAATAGAGTACAACTTATATAAAATGGAGTCGAGATTACTTTTCAGCACTAAGAATCTCTTCTGCTTCATTGAACTCTTCAAGCCAATCTTCGTCCTCATCATCCAAGTCATACTCAACAAACTCCCCAAGCTCAGCTCGAGCTGCACAAAGTAACAACTTTTACTATCGATTTTCATATAGTCAGTCTTCAAAGTTCTAACTAATAGAAGCACTCTAAAGATATTAATAAGAAAATGGTGAGGAACAACTACCTCCCCTTGCTCGTAAATAGGATGTTGGTTGAATGAATGTCTGGGAATAATCTCGTTCATATGTATCTACAATAAGGTACTCTGGTGTAGGAATTTCAGAAGCCGCTTTCTTGCTGGGAACTTGTGGTACCTGAACGAATACTTAATTTTTAGCTTTCTTCTGAGACCCAAATTGAACGTGTCTCTAATCTCTACGGGAACAATGAGGCGGTTTCGTGCTAGTAGTTCTATCTTAGGTTTTTTGTTATTATATAGCTCTATCTTCGGCATCTTAAAATTACAGTGGAACTAAAGTTACTAAACCTTATAATCATAAGTTTTTTGTCATTATACAGTTCTATCTTCGGCATCTGGGTGGCAAATCTAGCCTCATATCATACAACAAGCATCAAGATGTACCATTTGGTGCATTTATCAGATATTCTACAAAACGACATAAGAATCTATAAATTTGTCTCAAGAGTACCAATTAAAAGATGCTATCATGCGACTGTATCAAAGTGAGGCACGATATGAGGTTTGAAGAAAATTAGTACCTCAGTCTCGGTCTCTGCGAAGCGCAATATGTGGGAGTTACGGGTAGAAGTGGGGGTATCTTCGTCTTCATAATCTTTGAAAGATTTTACAATGGGAAGCTTCTTGTGAATATCAAGAGGTCGGGGTCTAAAAGATAGTCTATTCATTACAGCTCATCTCTATGCGTATCTAATCTATGTTTGCATCCCCACTACCGTCCTTTTAACACTGAAACCAAATTTTTTCTTCGATTGAGAAATGGATAGTGTCCCTGCCAACATCACATATATTTCCAGTAGGCTATTTAAAAACCATTTCAAATGTAGACAAGCACTCGACTTTACGCTAAAATTAACATAATTATGACATATTCCGCATATATAAGCATATACCTCAAGGAGAAATCAGTAGATGATGAGATGCTAATCACACTCTCGAGTAAAGTGAGAGTTTTCACTTAAACGCTAGTATAAAACTTGATATAAACTATCAAATAATGTTGCATCGAACTCTTTCCATAAAATCCTATCTACTTTAAAATGAAAATCAAATTGTCATGGAGATTTTATTTTAATCAAGTATAGGCTTGTTTGCAAACAGCTTTTAAGCGAAGGGTTTGTGTAGTTGAAATTTTTGCTTATTTTCTTATAAGTAGCAATTTATTTAGTTCTCAACCTTGAAAAGAGTGAAAAAAATGGAAAATTTCAAACTATATGAACCAATTTCTTTCTACTCCCAAAAAAGCCAATTTTGTCACTCAAACCATACAACCAGAAAAAATTCAAAGAATTAGGTTTAACGAGATTGAAAATTAACGTTAGACTAGCTTTTTTTTTTAGGGAAAATTAACTTTACATTGGTCAAACAATTGCAAAATACAGCTTAATAAGAAAATAGCAAATAAATTGAGATTAATGAGTTTTAGGGTTTCAAAATTCTCAATATAATTAAGTGAATGTTTCTCCAAGCATAAAAAAACTTACTCATTTCATGTTTAATTAGCAAAAAAAAAAAAAAAATGAAATTTCTAGCTTTAAAGCTAAAAAAACTGGATCCTTGAAATGCTTTATTGTTGGTTTTACACGACACAAACAGTAGCCAAACAACATAAGTTGGCCAATTAAATAAATGTTTCTAGAAATAATAAAAGTGAGTATAAAATCAGTCAACAATAAATTGTAACCCTAGTTTAGATTATTTAAAATCTAGATACAGGTAAAAATATACACAACTAATAATATAAATATATATATATATATATCATAGGTGAGAAACGGAGATTGGAGTTAGAGAGATATACAGAATAATTGGCGGAGATTTGGGTTCGTTTCAATTTTGAGCGTGCCCTAATTTTTTTTTACAAATGAACTACTGATTAAAATATCAGAAAAAACTACGGATCAGTCCAAAGAACTGAAAATGTTTCTACTTTAGTCCCTTGTTAGATTAGTTATTTAGGTTTTGATCCAATATGAATATACTCAGGGTGTGTTCGGTATCAGATTTTTTGAGATGGTTTTTGGATTTTTAGATTTTGAAAATCCAGATTTTTTAACAGGTGTTTGTTTACTAGGATTTTTTATTTTTTTTTAAATTCAGATTTTTAGTCAAAATAATCCAAAATTCCAGAATCCATATAGTCCGTTGTTAGATTACTTATTTAGGTTTTGGTCCAATATGAATATACTTAGGGTGTGTTCGGTATCAGATTTTTTGGGATGGTTTTTGGATTTTTGGAATTTGAAAATCCAGATTTTTTAATAGGTGTTTGGTTACTAGGATTTTTTTATTTTTTTGAAATTCAGATTTTTAGCAAAAAAATCCAAAAATCCAGAATCCATATTTTTACTGGATTTTTTGATTTTTGTATTTTAGAAAACAGATTTTTTGTTGATACCAAACGGACCCTTAATTAAGTTTTATACATCTAATGTATATCCCATCTTGCGTCTTCCACACTCACTTTACAATAAAGAAACAAATACTTTGTTCCGATTTACCCTATCTCTAACGAATGAGTTGAGCAGTGGCGACGAGACTCGGATAGCTATTGATTGAGGCGGACTTCGAAATCCAAACTGGAAATTGTGATTGGAAATAGAGCGAGCGCTAAAAAATGGATGGATGGGAATAGATGACTGCACGATTGTCTTGAATTGAAACCTTAAGGAATGCTTCACTACAATCCACAACATGTGATAGACTTACAAGAGTAAATATAGTTCTATATAGTAGAAACGCTCAAGTGACTAGATCGAACCTCTAAATAATTTGTATATGTTTGTAATTGCAATTACTTGTTTGATTTTATTCATTTTCAAAAGAATTACTTCTTCTTTTTTATAATTTTTTAAGTCATTATTAGTCTCCGTGTCATCAAATTGTTCTTCATGACATCAATTTGCTGTATGTCAACTAACAATGTCGGAAATAATGGTGGAAAACTAGATCCATGACATCAATTTGCTGTATGTCAACTAACAATGTCGGAAATAATGGTGGAAAACTAGATCGGCATGAAATTGATAGTTGAAGGGTCAAAATAATAGAAAGGGGCAGACGAACGGTTGTCGGAAACTTAAAAGGGACAAATAGATACAACAAATAAGATGCATTCCAATTTCCATAACTACAAAAGTAGCTATTTAATAATTTCCCCAACAACAAAAAAAAAAAAAGGAAAGACCACAAAACCAGAACAGGATGGTAAGATACAACAAACTCCTCCCCAAGGATCCAACTGCCCTAGTTAGCACTTATACAAGTATCAAGTAGGGATCTAATAGAATCCCATCAATATGTTCTCTATGTACAGTAAGTTAACTACACCGATTAACTGTTATGAAGAGTTCTAAGATAAACCCAGATGATGCTTAGGCCTTTCAAGTGGCAGCTTTTCCATCTCAAGAAAGCTACTTTGCTTTGAACGTGAGGTCATGGGAATGGTTTCTTGTTCTCCATTTTGGAGTTTGTCGAGTGTTTTCTTTGCGTAGATGGTGAAAAGAACAGTGGTTATGATTGCAATAATGAAAGAAATGACATTGTATACGATTTCAACTGTTGTCATATGATAGTTCCGATATTTCACGTCTGCAAATGTTCTTATTAAGCGGCCACTGCATATCAAGACAAGTATGTCATGTCAGCCACGATAAACAGAACGTAGGAATTTTCATGTAAGGTGCATGAGACCAATCAGTTTTACTTTTACACAGTTCTAAATTTGTAGAAAAATTAGGATGTGATAAATCACTGCAAGAAAAATCATTGCCTTCCTCATATTTTATCAAGCAGACTTATTAATTTAATATTTCACATCTTATTGAAAACAACCAAACGACAGCATTTTTTTCCGAAGATCGAACCTTAAGTCACGCCAGAAGAACAGAAAAAGATAATATGAAGGAGTTTAGAAAAAAAAACCTGTAAATGTAAATGAAGGCTTCTGGGACCATTCCAGTAATTGATCCCCATAAATAGGGCCAAAATGTCATGCTTGTGACCACAATTGCGTAATTAAATATTGTGTATGGAAATGGTGAAACCCGAAAAAGGGCAACAACTCGAAATTGATGAAACCAACTCCCTTCACCTGCTAGCCTAATCATTTCAGCTTTCTGAGGCCATCTCTTCAACCATTGCTACACATGTAATAAAAGATGCAATGAAGATATGATTAGAATAAGAACATGAAACTAATCCCTTGTTTGGTTGTAGCCTTTAAGCTAAGTTGTTTTGCTTATAAGTTAGATTGATTTTGGTTGATCAGCTTAAAATTTCAGCTTCTCTGGTTTTTTGGCTGAAGAAAGATAGAAGATTTCAGCTGGCTGGCCTAAATTTAACTCAAACTTAACCAGCATATTTGATTAAAATTCGCAACCAAACAAGCAGTAAGGCCTTGCTCCATTGCAACTTGCTCAGCTCAGCTTTTTATTTTTTTCTTACAATCTGCACTGCAACTAGTTGACCAGCTTGAAAGCTGAGCTTTGCTGTTTTTCAAGCTGAGCTTTACTGTTTTTACAGCCTGATAAGCTATAAGATTTAAGCAGACGAACCCAGCTTTTCTTTTCTGAACTTAAAAGAAATCAGCTTATGTTCTTATAACCGGCAACCAAACTAACTATGAAGGAACCAAACAACCACCAATTTTAAACAGATACTTACATGAATTCGGTCACGGAAAAGCAATCCAATCAAGTACGGCAAAACCATACCAATGGTTGTGCCGACCATAATTATGATAAAACCGAGACCATACCCAAATATCATCCCAGCAAGCCACATGGAAGGGCCAGAAGGGATTAAAAATACTGGAAAAAGTGCCAGAGAGGCAACAAGTATGACACCAAGAGCTGGACGACCAAAGGACGTTGCTTCCCATTGCATTATTGGAAGAAGAACCTAAATAGAAAAATAATTAACTATAATTAGAAAACAGGCGTAGCATAGTACAATGTATTGGAGAAAAGATACAGCCCAAGAGTTGCTCCCGATCTTCATACAATGGTCTTGTTTATTGCAGCTTTGAATCTTAACCTTTTCATTTTTTTAAACGGTGGAGTGTATTTGTATGATAGTACCGGAGCTTTCTGGTTTTATGGCCTGAAATCGCTAGAAGCTATAAGCTAGTAGATGAACTCATTTTTCACTAATAAATTATAGTTTACTTGCTTACATAATATATATTCAAGAAAGGGGACGCAAGATATGAGACGGAGGTACAACACAAAACAACTCACAAACAGTTGATTCTATTTAGTAGGTAAGGATCCCCATGCCACTTGAAAGTAAGAAAAAATGTCATAAAATGATGTGAATGAATTTTTTTCAATAGGCATCGGTCTGGATACTGTCTTAGATGCAGTTGTCTTAATTCTAGTTTATTAGCTTCTGTCCAAGTCAGACTTTTATTTGGAATTGTTTCATTAAAATAACTGTAATTTCATGAAACTTGCAGGCATGAAATTGTTTGCTCTCGAACAAATTTCTCTTCAGTATTTATGTTGGAAACTAAACATGGTTGGTAAATGATAAGACAAATTAAGAAACATGAAATATATGTTTCTTAAACTAGTGTTTAACAGTAGCTGCTTTCAACATTCTATAAAATTTCAAAGCCTCTAGATTTGCGAAGGAAAAAATTATGCAATTATCATCTTCAAGACTTCAAGTGAGATCCTAATTATGGCCTTGTTAATATTTATTGTAACATCATTTCAGTAGTGATTCACAAAGGAAAGGATTATAAAGAATCGCTTAGCAGCTTTGCTATGATCATACAGCAAATCCAAGCCACTTCGACATACCTTTTCGAAAATGAATGGTACTCCCCATTTGACGAAAACAAGAATTATAGATATAGAGATACTGCACAATAGCATCGCCTTGATCCACCATGTTAACGACTTATATTTATTCTCAGATTGAGACCGTAATGTATCAGCTTCAACTGAGGCTGGTTCATCTGAGATTACCAACCTCACATACTCACTATCATACTTCGCTTGATTTCCAATTTTCAAACTTTTTTCTCCTAAATTCTCAGTTGGACGTAGCATCTTGCTAGGACACCAGAGATCTGTCAGTTTAACACAAAAAAGAACATCAAAACGATAGGACACGACAAATTGAGACGTTCATAGTAAGCTCAAATCACGTTTTTTCTTCAATGATTACAGGGTAAACTAAGTTCGCAAATCAAGAAGTTTGAACCATAGGCCACAAAAATATTGCATTTAGTTAAAAAATTGAACCATGCCTATCTCTTAATTACTCTTCTGCTCGATTCCATATAAAAATAGTCCATTACTATGTGG
This sequence comes from Primula vulgaris, assembly GCA_963920805.1. Taxonomy (NCBI): domain Eukaryota; kingdom Viridiplantae; phylum Streptophyta; class Magnoliopsida; order Ericales; family Primulaceae; genus Primula; species Primula vulgaris. The sequence continues at coordinate 3,441,244 of OY987216.1, read as the reverse complement.
CTGATTAACTGATTAAGCGACCAATAAATTGAGAGATATACCTGAAGCTGAAAGATTGATAAAACCTGGTAAAAATCTATCAAGAATACTTGATAAGCCTACGTGGCAGTGATATTAACCAGTCTTTACACCTTTTTGTTGCATCATGACTATACGTTTCTAGTTTTGTTCAGTCTAGATAATGTTGTATCAGTAACTTAATAATAAATCCCTTTAAGAAATAAATTCTACTTCTCGAATAGGCTTTGTTATCAGGGTCACTTGCTCGTGAAGAGATCCAATGACACAAATGTCTTCTTTTACCAATTACACAAAAAAGGTCCATTATCGCTTTAACCAAAAGCAAAAAGATAAATTTACTAGGTAGCACTCAAGAGATAAAGCTAACTCTAAGTCAAGTGAAGAAAGTGAAGAAGTAGTGGAGCTGATAAAGTGATAAGAAACTAGCCAGAAATGGGTTTTACTTCTATGGTTATCATCAAAGACTAGACAACTCAAATTGGGTGTTTGGCATTTTGAGTAAGTGCGTCATTGACAATGACAGAGAATACGAAATTGAATCCTTTGTGTATAAGGTAAGACGTTTTTAATTTTCTACTTAATCTAAAATACTTAATGTAGAATATATTTTTTTTCCTATTAATATTTCAGTCCCTTCCAAAAATAGTTGCACATTAAAATTCAATTATACGAGTCTTTTAAACCTAAAACCTCAGGCACTTGAGAGATCCCATGAGTGTCTTTTGGTTTTGCCTTCTAGAGCTTTGTTTGGACAATGTCTTCCACAGCATCAAAAACTGCTTTCACTAATACCAAAGTAAAGCACAATGCTCACGGATTTAGAGGCTTCTTTAACCATAGCTTTTAAGAATATCTTAGTTGAGGCCAAAAAAGATGTTGGCCCAAACTAAAAACATATTATAGATAACTGGGGGAACTAATAGTAAAACAGTAAAATCAGATTATGAGCTTAAAATCTGCACAATCCCTACATAAGCAGAAATATAAAGTTACATATGTATCAACTCCATCAAAGAGTTGAAGCTTTCATGGTCAAAGACAGCTCATATTGGCCAAGCTATGAGAAACTAAAGTCTAAGAATACCCCAAAACTTAACAAACAAGCTAGTTTATTACTACCGATTTTCAGCTAATGCCTTCTATTCACAATAAGTTACTCCAATTTTATTAGTTCTTCTAGAAGAACCTAAAAAGGTACCAAAATAAACAAATAGATAAGTTGCAAAATGATCCGCACTCAGATACTCAGTAACGACATTAGACGGTGTAAATGCAAAACTAGACCCAACTTTTAGATGTATATTAGTTCTACTTCACTTTCATTTAATACTAACCTATCAATTATTATAGAAAGCTGTGATCTTCCCAGTAAACCCAAATCCACAAACTAACAAAGAAACAAATTTCTTCCAAAAAGAATTGACTAATACCTTATCAACCGTAAAACAGGTTTTATTGAGTTTCTTCTAAATGGCCAAAAAAGGAAGAAGAAGGCTAAACAATTAAGCAAGTAGATAAATGATCGAATTTTAGTATAACTAATAAATGTAATGCTCCACAAAGCTCAAAAAAACCGTGTTAATGTCAGTTACACGTAAATAGATCCGATCAACTTCACTGTCCTCTGCTAGAACGCATAAGAAAACCACCGAACATTGTTTTTTTGGGTAATGGTAGGAATATTTTGTTTTTTGGGAAAGTGTCACTTTAGTAAATCAGTTCATCCAAAATAATTATTAAGTACTACTAACTTAGCCGAAACAATGAATAGTCTATAGAATCATAATTAGACTGCAAAATTAGAGTCAACACACACGCATAGTATTTATAAAAGAAAATGAGGACAAAACAAATAGATACTTCCTCCGTCCCTAAATAGGTGTCCCTTACGAAAAGACGTCCAACTTTGACTTATAGATTTTTGTAGAACTAAAAAAAATAAAAAAATCCATCATATAGTTCTAACCATGAACTATGTGATTAAATTTGGACTAATTCATTTTGAGAATCTAGACATGAAAATTTTGTGGGTCAAAGTTGTATGTATTTTCGTAGAAGACACTTATTTAGGGCCAGAGGGAGTATAATTCACACAAACCCTAATAATATACTCAATGATAGTAGCAACAATTAAAGCATAGCTGTATAATTATAATCAATACATACCAATATACTGTATTTTCTAAAAAACTGCAAAAAAATAAGCAATTCGTAAAATCCACAGAAACCCTAATCAAGACACTCGGTAATAGTACCAATAATCAAAGCAAATCTGTATATTTAGAATCAATATACATCCATATACTATTTTTTTTTCCAAAAAAATACTGCGAAATAAATAAACAAATTGAAAATTTCATAGAAACACTAATCAAGGCACTCAATAATAGTTAGTAGAATCAATGCACGCCCATATACTACTTCTTTTAAAAACTGCGAGAAATTAAACAATTCGTAAAATTCACAGAAACCCTAATCAAGACACTCAGTAATAGCACCAATAATTAAAGCATAGCTGCAAAATCAGAAATCAATACACATACATACATATATATATATATATATATATTATATATACACACACACACACACTCATATGGAGAAGAGCTCTCGCAAGTTCAATAGGCCTTCTCTCTCTCTCTAGAAATCGGCGTTGATTGGTTTCTCTCTCGGGGTGTTAGTTTCTCGCTCCTGTATAATTAGAATAAATACACACCCATATACTGTATTTTCGAATAAACATCGAAAAATTAACAAATCGATAAAATCACGCAAACCCTAATCTAGACACTCGATAATATTACTTACCAAGAATTACAGTATAGTTGCAAAATAGAAATCAATACACACACACACACAAATACACACACACATAGATACATACATACATACATATATATAGATATAGAGAGAGAAACTCACGGAGAAGAGCTCTTGCAAGTTCAATAGGCCTTCTCTCTCTCTCTCTAGAAATCGGCGGCGATTGATCTCTCTCTCTCTCTCTAGAAATCTGGGTGTTAGTTTATCTCTCCTGTTTTGTTGGTTCGTAAAAGCTCGATCTTTCACATAATCACAGCTATGCGCGAATATATACGTATATTTTATTTATTAATTTAGCCCCCAATTTATTATAACTTTGGTATCGATAACATAAATCCACAAAATTAAAATTACGTTCTTAGTTATTTTCAAAAGTCGTTGGACAAGCGAGATGTGGAGTCTGGTAGCCTAGGTGAATAAGCGGAAACTAATCGAGACCTAGGCGGAAAAAACATATTCTAAATTTTTTTCGATTTTCTTATGATTAATATGTTGTAAATATGATTAACAACCTAAATTAAGTATATATACAGAATTAGTTTATAGGTATACTATAAATAATTCAATAAAAAGTATCTAAATAATATATGTACAGTCAAACGGAAACATAAATAAATATAAAGATGTATTCCAAAACAAATTTTAAGTGCAAATCTTAATTAATTATCAACATACTTTCTACATTAGCCATTTATAAGTTTTTTTAATAAAAAAAAAACTTATCAATACGACCGGATTGACCCATTTGACCACATCAAAGCGTTTTTATTAATCGATGCGCCAGACCGGAGCATGTCGCCTAGGCGGGGATTAAGAGGAGCAATGCGTGCTCTTTTGAAACATCGAATCTATATCTCACATTTTGAGATTTATTTTTTATGAATGATTACATAATTGCATTCATTATGTGATAGCTGACAACGTGACGCTAATTTTATCATTTTGTTAAAATATCAATTTGACGAAAATTGATAAGTTGAAGTCCAAAATATTAAAACTTAAAATTTGAGTAATAAATCGGTAAATACCAATACTAGGAGGAGCATTTTTCCTTATATTTTGTATGTATATGCCGCGTGGGATCATCCGCCTGACTTGACTTTCTCTTTAGTTTGAATTACTATTACTTATTAGACGATTTTATTTAATGAAAAATGGAAATATTATATGGTTAACTGGTGGGAATATTTTGCTTTTTTCCCACTATACAATTAATAGCAGCTAGTTACATAGGCTAGTTGTTTTTTGAGAAAGTGTCACTTTAGTGACTTTATTACCAACCTTTTTAAGCTTTCGTTTGAATCCTCAAGGTTTTCACCTGTTCAGTATGCAAACTTAATTATTTATAATATACGGATTAAGTATCATATACACAATCATGAAATTTGATGAAAGAACGATATCGTATCGTTTATTAGTGTGTAATGATGCTATTGTTAATGATCGAGCTCTATCTATTTATGTGCATCTGTCGGATTTACGGAAGGATCGTTTTAATTATGTGGCGGATTAAGTTGTTAATAGCACATTTGTGCTTCATGAATGGTAAGTTAGCGGTTAGCTTATCGTTTTCTTAATTAATTGTTGGAAGAGAACAAAGTTACATGATGCCCCTATCCCTATGCTATGATTATTCACTTTGTTCATAATTTGTCACAAATGATCCGTGCTTACGGTTCATATCCAACATATTTTACCCACTTGATTTTAAAAAAAAAAAATTAGTAACAAAGCACTTCTTACAATTCTTCTAATCGCCAACTAGTATATAGAGACCTCGTTTAGCTATAGCTTAACTTAAGTTGAGGCACGGTGGCAGTATCGTGTTCAGGGTCGGCCATGAGATTTTTACACCTCTGTCATGTAAAAATTTCGTCAGCTATTTTATTTTATTATAAAAAATAGTCAAACACATACCCAAATTAAAAGAAAAATTGCATAAACATGTAATAATTGTCATAACTTACCTAAAGTGTCTTTAAACTTCAATCAAATTGTGTCTTACTTTCAAAAAAAAAATCACATATCGGACGGTCGTCAGCTAACCTCAGGGGCTTATTTGACTGACCCTAAGGTCGACCCTGATCGCATTATCACCTACCTCGTAGCTCTCTCCAACCTAACAATCGTAGTAAATTGTTGTAATTGAAAAAAAAAAACTTTTGTATCAGACATAAAATACAGATTCCATCTTACATGCAGGAATTAATAACTATACAACCATACATATCTTTTGTCATACTGCAATATTAACTACTTTCTCCCTTATTATTTAATTGTCCATTACGAAAATACGTGCAATTTTTACCGGTGAAAAACTCGTATCAAAACTGTCGAAATAAATATTTTTAAAAATATTTATTTTGACAATTTTGATACAAGTTATAAGACGGTCAAAATTGTACGTAGTTTCGTAATGAACAATTGAATACAACGGAGGGGGTAATATTTTCATGTGTATCATGTGAAGCAACAACTATATATAACGTAAAATTCAGAGATTGCCAGATTGGGTTGTGAAAAATTATCCAAATGGTCATCCGATGGAGTTTTATTTAATTCATTCATCTTTTCGATGCCGTGTTTTAATTATTTTAAAATTTATGCTTACAAGTTACAAGTAATATAAAAAGTCAACTGCTCTTCTAGATGATGTTGAGATATAATAAAGCAAAACACATATTATGTGTGTATTTAATTACTACCCCTTCAAATTGTTTGTCCCGGCAATTTTTTTGTACATATTATGTTGTAAAAAGCACCAACTTTAAATTTTATTGATGTTACACCTTTTGGACATTTGTATACACAAAATTCTTTTTATAGAAAATAAGACTTAAAAACTTATGTTTTTCTTTTTTATCATAAAAACCCGAATTAACTAATGTCGCACGTTTTTTTTGAAAGGTAATTGATGTCGCACTTGATCATTAGTCATACTAAACATTATTTTTTTGTTGGATATATCGAGTCAAAGTACACCTAGTGGCTATAGTGCTTTAAAAATTCGAATCCCACTACTGGAAAATAACTTGGAATATGCTCATTGTGAAGACAATGTGCTTACATGTGTATGTGAGTAGTATGTCATACGACTAGGATAGCAATTAGCATAGCATGCCCACTTTCAAGTTGATTTTAGACTAATTTTTTAGTTAATCCTAAAATCAGTTTATTGTTGCAGTGTTTCAAGATATAGTAATAAACATTGTAGTTTTATTTTCATGAAATTAACAAATTGTACGTAATTTGCTATTGGTTTTTTGCCAAAATATGATAGATTCCCACCATTAATTTTGGGTTGTGCGACTGATGTACTCACATTATTTTGGTACAATTTTTGTAAGAATTGTTTGCTTGGTTTTCGTCATAATTTCACTATTAATGGTTTGTAGAATAAGATCATATCTCCAAGAAAATTGAATTCTGAAACAAAAGATAAAGATATTATTTTACCAAACTAAAATTGATATTTCCCACATAATAATTTATCATAGTAATTAAGAGCGGTTAACTCATTTTATCGTGCCATCAAAATAAATACGACAATAAGAGATCGCCTACAATTTACTGCAATCGGTCGGCTTGAATGAAACATGTCCCCTCCTTGAATCGAATCCAATCAAGAAGTTTGTTTGGAATAAATATCCAAGATGTGCAGACCCATCATCAGACGGAAAAATAGCGAGACACTTCGTATCAGAGCTGATCTGGACAAATACGTTTGACGGGTGTAGTTACAACTCAGCCCCACTAAATCCGACAGTTAGCATTGGCAATTTAATACTATCTTTAACCTCATAACATAGTTGATAAAGACCCGAAGGGTCTTCCCATGGTGTACCATTAATAGCCTTCGCCAATTCCGTTCTTAGTTGGTTAAAAAACACGGCGGGTAATTTTGTCACTAACTAGTGGTGTCGAGTATTATAGATTTCTTAGGGTAAGCTCGAGTCACATTATCTACTTTGATATTCTCAAATGCGACACGATAGGACGAGTCATGGTATAATTTGGTAGTCACAGTTCCGATACCAGACACCTTGGTACCAAAGCTGATATTTCCGCTATTGCCAGATGGCGCTATACAATATGATAATTCCCCGTTAAAAGGACCGTTGTTTTGGTTAAGGATAATACTTCCAGGGCCAAGGCCAACCACCCCAACTGCGTCTTGAAAATAGCCACTATTAGAGGTCGTACGGGTACATCCAAATTACATGTTGGATTTTGTAGCCGACCCAATGACTTAAGGTATCGGTGGCACAGTCGCCACGAAATTGTGAGTCATCATCGTAAACAAGTTCATATGTACACGCTAGACGAGTGGCGTCACAACCTCGTGCAGGAAGGCTTACACAAGCTTTGGTGGTGCATTCGACTTTTTTGTATGTCGACGATTGGGAAGGGTTAAATAGCGGGCCCTTTTGCTTGTAGCATTGGTCGCATGGCTCGCATTGTATCCATGTGTATCTTTTTTTGTATCTACGACTATGTTGAACGACTTAGCAGGCGTACCCACAGATATCTTCATTAGCTGGTCTCCGTTAGCAGGACTATATTTAGGATTGATAGATCGCTTAACAGCGTTGTTAATGCGGTCATATTCGCTTAGTGAACGATTGTGGAATGGGGACCGAGGGGACTCGCGATGGAAGAGATCGACAATGAGAGATGAAACTGACAGTAAAATGCATGAGAATATTGCCAAGGCAAACAAATTATTTGCCATTTTGATTAAGAATGATGTGGTACAATAAAATCCCGTGATTAGTTGGCTTATATAGGGTTAGAACTTCCACTTCTTGGTATACTTTTCACATGAAAATTAATGAGGAGATCAAACGTTTAAACTCACTACAATTTAATTGATACATTGTATACAATGGTTTAATATGGATTATTTGTATACAATAAGTTTCTGATCAGATGTTTGATATGTATCAGAAACTAGGAAGTTATAAATTAATCATACTTTTGATGATGGGAATGTATACTCATCTATAATCTGGGAAAATTCCAAATTCAGCTATGAGAAGTGAATTGTATCGAAACATTGATGTGAATAATTAACGTGGACATTTATAATGAAATGTTCAAATATTCAATTACTTATGAATAGCTACTTATAGAACTTGAAGCCTGGCCTGCAATTTTCTCTTTAAATGTTTCCAATTGGTCACATAGATGTTTTACAATATCATTCATTGTTTTAAAAAACGCACTATATTGCGCTATAGTTCGTGAAATAGCATTTTTTTGCCGAAAAACGCTATGATAAACCGCTATTTGGATGGAAAAACGCTAAATTCGCGCTATATGGACGCTATAGTGGACGCTATTTACGCTATAGCGGGTGCAGTCCAATTTAATTTTTTTATTTTTTTTTTCAAAATTTTAATGAAATTATTGGAGGCTAAAAAGAGAATCAAACCTCAAAACTCTTGCAAACAAAGTAAATGCTCTGACATCTCAACTACAATCATTTTGTGATTATTAGTTACAACTTTTTTATATATATTTAGTTAATTTTTAATAGATGTTCTGAATTTAATGCTATATTTATATGTATTTAGGCAAAAAAAAAAAGTACACCGCAAAACGCTATGTAACAAAGCTATTTGCGCTTTTAGCGTTTCTCTATAAAAAAAACACTATGATAACGATAACGATATTTAAAACATTGATATGATTTATGTACTTCTTTACATATATACATACACCACTTACGAGGGCGATCGGGTGGTAATTCCGGCCCCAGAAACGATTCAATATACCCTTTTTAGTTGGCTGATGCAGTGTAAATATCCTTTTTTGGAGTATTTAATATTTATTGCAGATATAATGCTCCAGCCTTCAAATACACATGGACTATACAAAGCTATGTAAATAACTATCTTGGAGGTTTACAAATCAAAGCTGTGGCTATTGAAATGGAATATTGGAGAATTTCCTTTGATTTTCTTGAAGTTTTGAGACCTACACCCTTTAGCTACACTTTTTTGAAGAGTTGGAGGTCCACACACTATCACACCAATATCAACATTCCCCCACTTTTCCCCAATTGATTCAAATATTACTGCAAACACCAAAACTTAGATAATACTGTGCAAGGAAATAATCAAAAAATTGATTCAAATATCGCTTCTAGGCATATATGAAATTACTCAAACTTGTAAGGCTCTCGCCCTTTGCTACAGCTACATCTTCATGTAGACAAATAACTTTGTATCAACACAACTTCGTGACTTACTCCTCTAAAATGTAAAAAAATCGTAAAGCGTTTCTATGGACAGTGGGGATTACTTGATTGATACAAGGACTTGCTAAGTTGCAGTTCTAAGTTCAAGTAATGAACCTTGTTATACTCGCAAAAGTAGAAACGTGCCGATCCAACTAAAAGAAAAGTTTGAACAACCACTTGTATAACAAACTTTAAACTTGAAAGAACCTAAAGTACTTCTTAGTTGGTGGCTTTAAAGTTGTATTCTTTTCCTTGTAAAGTATTATCTTTCTTTTCGTTCGAATTATTAGCTTAGCAGACTTTTTTTTTCCTTTTCTATTTTTCCTGACCTGCTAACAAATGTTTGCTCGATAACCATTTGCTTTTACTTTAAAATTTTGAAGTCCAGTATTTTACTGACAATTGACCAAAGAATCATCTAGGCTACTTGCTTAAGAACTGTAACCAAACAAGCACTTGGAGATATTTGGATTATTCGTATCTAACAAAAATAACAAGAGGTTTTAAAAGATACACCATTTGCTTGTATAGCTTTTAATCTGATATTTTCAAAACACTAAAATCTAAACAGCTAGATGCATTCAAACCGATATAATGCGACGCTATTACAGATAGTAAAAAACAAAAAAGATTGAATATAAAGTACCTTCAAAGTTCGGCCTGCTGCCATAGATAATCGATTTTGTATCCGCAACTCGTCCTGTGCTTATTTCCTTATCTTCACTTTGAAAATTACCATTTATAATTTCCTCATTAATCCCCAAACCTTTTATGTCCTCTTGTTTTGAACTTATTTTTTCCCAAAAATGCCACAAACCGATAACAGCACCCCCGAAAAAAAGTGGGCTTAAAATCATACAAGCCATCAATAGAAGCCCTTTGTACCACAAGTAAGTTATCTTATAAGGGTTTATATAGTAAATGTCTAACAAGCCCACAGAGATTATTAGTCCAATTGTAGATACTATTACATACATTCCGGACCATATGATGTGACCAGTCCCGACCAATACCGAGACACCACGTGGATTGTGGACAGGGTAGCTAATGGGGTTCATGATGGGTATGCTAATTTTTCCCTCTTCCTGTGTTCAGCATTTATAGTGGTATCATTAAAAGTTAACTCGAAGTGTAAAAAAATAATACTGCTTTGGTATGTGAATTTGTGAACTAAATGCTAGTCGCATTTGTACTACCAACGTAAAAACCGAAAAAACTTTGCTTAGATAGCGTAAACTAGGCAAATCTATTTGTTGCTAAGATGCTTTCTTACCAGTTAATGATTGTTTGGTTACAACTTTTAAAAATAACTATGTTCACTCAATACGATAATGACTAATAAGGCTCTTACTTTGAGCATTTCAAGTTATCATTGTACACGACAATTAATTTGTATATTTTGCATTAGAGATCATGTAAAACATGTTAATTCCCATCTAACTAAACTCCCAATATGCATCCTATAGGAAGGTTCTTATAATTCTAAGTTCACCCTCACAAATTTGAACTTTCATCAACTTTTACTATTATCCGTGTTCTACATGTCAAACCTATCTATGCCTCATTCGACAAACATGGTTGAGATAGTGATACAAAAGGGTTATACAAGAAAACATACCAGTTGAGGTTCCGATTCTCGAGTAACAAATGTCCGAATTTCGATGTTCAATGTGTCCGAATAAAATGGGCAAATAGATTCCATGTCGAAACTGTAAAGAAGAGAAAGCTCGTCTGAGTTTTTCACTGCCCATATTATCAGAATATTTTTTGGCAAACACGGCTTCCCCGCTTTAACACGGTGCAGTATATCGCTCAAGATAGCCAAAAATGGCGATATTCCAATGCCCCCTGCCACTAGAATAAGATACTCGTACCTAAAAAGTTCAGGGGAAAAGGCCAAGTTACATGCACGTAGAACGTGTAAAAGCATAATGTCAGAGAGACAGAGACAAGGAAATTCTAGTTTTGTTATTAAGATTTGGAACATGGACACTAAACTTTTTGCAATCGATACACTTATGTAGTTTTGTTCATTTCTTGGCGATGTGGTGTACTTGGTGTACCAAAAAGAAAAGAAATTATAGGCTGAGCCACTAATTTGTTATGGAAACCAAATATTTGACAGATGATTCTTCATGTTTATTACTCCATATTGTTTGCACATTATATTAGTCTTTTCTTTTTTAGTCCCAACTTATTGTTTTTTCTGATTTAGTGATTGTTTAGCTACATCCTTTAAGCAAATAAGTTAGATTATCGAGGCTGAGAAAAAAACAAAAAGCCCAGTTTCTAAGCCAGTTTACCATATGCAGTTTAGTTTTTTAAAAAAGAAGAAGAAATCTGAGCTTATAAGCTGCAAGCCTGCAACCAAACAATGCCATGCCATACAAAAGCCAGCGAAGGCAGGATGGCGTACTAAATTCTAACTACTAATTTTTATAGAAAATCAAAATCCAAATAACACATTAGCATACAAAACTGTAATGCTTACGTTAAATGGTAAGGAGATTCATGCCCATAAGGACCCTCGACAGAGACTGTCATGTTTGGACGAGACATTAATAGTTGTTCGAGTTGAGGTTGATCCACGGGGCCACTCAATATTCTCTCTTTAAGATTTTGGGTCCATTTTCCAAGAACCTTGATAAGGACCGCTACATGATACTTTCCATCTAGAGGACTAGACGATACGCTAAAAGGGTGCCATTGAAGAAATGATAGTTCTCGGACTTGAAGGAATATGAAACTGAGGGCATTGTATTTCAAATCTACATGGCAAAAAAGGAAATAATCAGACCTGCAAAGAGAGAAGATGCCGAAAATTGGTAAAGACTGTTATACCCTTGCCTAAATGTATTATATGACGTAGTTTGCGTATCATTTTCAAATCTCAAAGGGTAACTAATCACTTACTAGTGCTGACCACTAGCAAAAAAAGATTGAAGCTTGTTAAAACCAGTAAGAAATAAGTCTTGGGGGTATTAAAAAAAACCGGTATAAAATAAGTTTTTTTATTTATCCTCCAAAAATATCCTTACGAAAATTAGCAATATATTTTAAGTTTATTATGCTTTTGACAGGATTATATGGTTTGTTTGGATAAATTCAGTGCAACTTTAGGTTCTGGTCCAGAAAAACGTGTAATTTGAGGGACAAAAAAAGTGAACATTTGAAAACTCGTATCTGTTTTCATGAAAAGGAAATGCTTTTTGTAAGCAGAAAAAAACAACTAAGAGAGTGCTTTCAGGAAAATTCTCCACACCAAGAATTGTCTCTGCTTTGCAACTCATGAATTTTGGATTCCAGAAACCTTTTTCTATGCACAACTATAAAAGAGTAAATATGGCAGTGTTTGATTGCTGCTTTTTAGCTCAGGAATTCTGTTCTTCTTTTGCTTAAAATCTGGACTCTATATAGTTGATCAACTTAAAGATGGACTGCATTTAGTTGCTCACTTGAAAAGTTAAAACTTTTTTCTGTTTTTGTTGCTTGGAAGAGCTATAACCTTTAAGCTGCATGAACCCAACTTTTTCTCAAGCTTAAAAAACTTGGCTTATATGCTTAAAAGCAGCCATACAAGCTCTATTAAACCACCCAACCAAGATTTAATATATTATTCTTACTTTCTGGTTTAGAGACGACAAGTTCGACTGTCCCGCAAGGCCGACACGTGGCGGAAATTATGTTAACGACCCTCCGAGACTGGCAAAACCTCAAAAGACGATCCAGAATGAAGAGGAATATCCCAGCAGCGACGTAACAAAAGACAAAATCTCCCACGTGCAAGACCATGAACACAACAAACAATATGTATAGTTGATGTGTATAGAAGAAAAGCTCAAAATGATCCCTTCTAACTGGCTTAAGTGAGGTTACCCACATGAGTAGACCAGCTAAGAGGCTTATAACTCCAGGTAAGTTGGCTATGCCGGTGTTTTTCCACTCCAATAACTGCTCAAAACAATGTGAATTAGCATCTTTGTTTATGATTTTTTCAGTTGCACAACAAATACAACCTAGTTTGTTAAAGAGTGAGAAAAAACTTGGATCGATCTGTTTTAAAGTTTTTAGTTGTTTAAGCAGGACAAGCAGAAAACATCAGCTCTAATGCACAACTTACAATTACGATAAGATTGGGCTCACATTTCTTTTAAATTCCAACAGCTAGTCGAAAGAAGCTATATTAACTAGTTTCATTTATCAGGATGGGCTACTCTGGCTGTAACTTTTTCACAAATAATTGGTTTATCTGAGGCTGATAAAAGTTGATTTCATCCAACTAAAAAGAGCTTATAATTTTCAGGATGAACACCATTAGAATTCAGCTGCTTTCAGTTTTTCAGCCAAATGTGCTTCAAGAATCTATGACAGTGAAAGTTGGGTGGGAGTGCAGTATTGCAAAGTGTACATGTCAAGTTTATCGCATATGAGAGACTTAAAGAGTCGAGTGGACGATGTACATTTTTATGCGACCACACATTAACTACCAGAACTAATGATAAATAAGACTTGAGTCGAGGAAATTTGGTTGACCAGCTTAAGATATGAGCTTGACTGACTTTTTGGTCTAAAAGAACATGTACTCAGAATTTTTTTTCCACCCCAAAAATTCCAGATCACTTGCTTAAAAGCTGCCAACCAAACTCCCTTATTCTCGAGTAAAAGGGGAGTCTAAAATGAGAAAGAAAACATGCTTCTTGGTAGTAAACAAGTAAAAATAATTTAAATATGATATATATACATGAGAAAGATGATTAATCAATAGAGTAACTCACTTTTTCGATGAGAATGCCTTGTATTACCCAACCTATAACGTAAAAAAGACCATGGAGAGTAAAAATAAGCATAGTCAGATGTCCCAACCAGACATGGTATCTGGTTGCATGTTCAAAAGGTATATCTATAAGGCGTAAGAGAATCGATCCCCTTGCAACTGGAAGAAACAAAAAAGCCAAGCAAAACAGCCCAATTAACCCAAAGCGAAGTCCTGTTAGCTCCAACATCAGGTACCTACAAGGAAAAGAAACTTAAAAAAGACAGTCAAGCAGAAAAAAGACTTCAAAACACAGCTGCTTAAAATAAGCAGAAAAGATCTTTTATATTGGTAGACAAGCAAACCCCACCTTGACTAGTCGAAAATAGAAAATATACACCAGTTTAAGACTTAAAGCACTTAAAAACCAATATAAATCTGAAGCAACCACAAAAAAGCACATCTCACCATTCTTGTTTAAGAGTCAATTGGAACCCTGATAATAAGCTGAGGTCTTTCAAAGTGAAAGCATACATAGCCCATATGATAAACCCACAAAATAACACAATTCCAATCAACTCAGCAGCAGAAATGACCCCCAATGGCCCATCCACAAGCACTGGAAAAGTCCATAACCGAAAGTGTGGCTTTTCCGATGCCTTTTTCCTATTTCAAAAAATTAAAATTACATTAAAAATTCACACAAAAAGCTTCAAGTTGTGTTCAGTCTTCAGAGTTCGACTGGCTGCTTCTAAACTGGATTATTCTTTACCTTTTCACTTAAAAGTGAAACATATTTGGTTAGCCAAAATGGAAGACTGATATTGTTTGGAAGTCTAAATAAGCAATAAGTTTTAAGTAGTACTGGTTTTCTCAAGACTAAGATAAGCCAACTTATTTGCTTAAAAGTTGCAGTCAAACATACTTTTATTAGTCAGTAATAATTCCTTCAAAGGGTTAATTACAGCAATTTAAGATAATAAGCTGTCAAAATTCAATATTGTACAGATTAGCAATTAGTACACTAACGCTACAGTTCTCTGGAATTTAGTACGCTAAGCGTATGAAATGTAAACAAGATATCACAGGTTGAGCACTATTAGTAAGGAAAATTAAATTGTTTACTACTATTCATTCATACTTTTAATTTATACACTATTCTACCTTATTTCATATGCATTGTACAAAAGAGAGAGAGAGAAAATTAGGCTGGTGTTTTAAATTAGTTGAACTACTACAACAAATCTGAAAAAAGGCGATAGGTTAGTACAAAACTGTAATAAAGCATAAATTCCAACAAAGACCGATACTATCATAAAAAAAAACTGGACATTCGAATATAAAAACAAAAACCGTCAATGAAGTTACGTACTTTTTAATTTCCTCGTCTCCTGAGAGTGAAAGGTGAGCTGTAGCAAGAAATGCAATTACAAGAATTGGTGCACTGAACAAAAGAAAAACACTTCCTGCAATTTACAAGTTACAACCAGGATTATAAATCTTTGAAAAATTTCAATAATTATATCACAAACCAAGAACAAAAAACCCCCTTAAATCTTACCTGTGACCCCATACACAGTCCCATCTGTAGCTTGGATATAGTATTTTCTGTACCAGTTATTAACAAAATCTGCAGGGTATAGGAATATGAAAGAAGCCCATGAAATGAAGATTACCCACATTAAAAATTTGAGAATCATTTTCATGGGTGTTACAAAAAGGTAATTCTTGACTGAATTATCTGGTTCCATGCTTTTGTCCAAAAGAAGTGCCTTTTCATTTGCAGAATTTCCATCCATTGTAAAACGAAAATAGGAAAGAGAAGCTTATTTGCTCTCCTTCAACAGTCTTAACAAATAACAACTTATAAATACCAGAAAATATGAAAAGTGGCCAAACTCATTTAATATCCACAACAATTTTTCAAAACTAACTTTGTAAAATATATTGTAAAATACAAAAACTTGGGCCACTCATGACAATATTCTCATCTGAAATGCTTCAAGTAGATCAGTCACTATGACCACTTATTTAGTCATTTTAGGATTAAATGGGACGATAAGAATTTAAGAATGGTACCTTTGTGGTCATTGGAAGAGTTTAATTAGAATACAAAAAATCTTGACCAAGCCTACCAGTATACAGGGGGAAGCTAAGTGAGGACGATCGGGTGCCACGGCACCCCCCATAATTTTAGAAATCCCAAGTGACGCAATTTTTTTTTAGTACAATTTCTTTTTAGGTGTAGATTTGGCACCCCCATAAAAATATGTTACTTGTACATATATTTTGACACCCCCCATTTACACATCCTGGCTTCGCCCCTGAGTATACGTGTAGAAAGTTGGGTTGGTAACAACTAACAATTGTACATATTTTCAAGAAAATGTGATGTATATATTTTTCAAAAACAGATGTTATTCTTCATCAAAATTCCGTGTGAGAGTCTTCACTAATGAACTTAAATGTTTTGATCAATTTTATAATTTGGTTTTGAAATGGTCCAAATCTACTAAACTAATTCGAAATCAAGGAACCAAATCTGTCACCTTTCCAAATAGGAAGCTATTAATATTTCATTTGGAATTATTTCGTGCTTAGAAGTTACTAGTTAGAATAAAAAACAAATAAATAACACAATCAAAGGGTTACTAACTGGTAACTACTATGTTAACTGGCTAAAAACTTGAAATTAACTTAAGGTTCCAAAAAATAGTTCATAGCACTCCCTAACAACACTCTTGCCAAAAGTTAGTACATGAATATCGTGAACAATAAAACCAAAAACCTATGATCACAAAAAAAAAAATTGGTGTCCACCACAAAAAATACAAAAGATGGCAAACGTAAATTTATTGTGTACATGCAATCGTGTTTGATAAAAGGCCATAAAGCCGTTTCATGTATCAATCAACACACTTGTGGACCTGTGGTCTTGTTCTTGTTTGTGTGAACCTAATTGATTCTATAGTACTGTGTATAACGACATCACTCCCACAAGAGTACACTACAAGATGAGTTGAAAAAATGTGTCTAACGGGTCGATGCAAGTTCCATGCTCCGATTCGATTCAGTCTAGTCTGGATTCAAACAATTGAATTACGTAAACCAGAAATGTCGAGAATGCTTTTGAATTTTCAACTTGAATTCGGAAAATTGAATCCAAACGCATACCAAAGCAAAAACTGATCGATAAGTTAGATCCAATTACATGTATTCATGAATTTGTCATGTAAAGTTAGCAAAATATGATTTCTCCCTACTAAAAGACAAATGCCTCTTATAGTTGTAACATCTGAGAACAAAAATTTGTTGGCCTAAATTTAAACTGTATTTGGCTGACCGACTTAGAAGCTAAAAATGTACCCCATGGAGTATGTTTAGCGACCCCAACTATCATACGTTAACAAAATGGGGACTAAACTATTGACTTTAATAATTTAGGGACTGAACTTATGTTTTTTTCTTAAATTAGTATTTTCCGGCGAAATCTCAAAACGAGATCATGTGCATGCACGTGACCTATTTTAAGGGTAAGTTGGTCATTTTCTCCGCTTTTTATTAAAAAAACAAAAATATAAAAGAAAAAAATATAACAAAAAAAAAAGTGGTTGTGTATGGGTTCTGTTATGTTTATGCTTTTGTTTTTTTTAATAAAAAGTGGATAAAGTGACCAATTTACCCTTAAAATAGGTCACGTGCGGGCACATGATCTCGTTCTGAGATCGACTTCGTCGGAAAATACTAATTTAAGAAAAAAAACATAAGTTCAGTCCCTAAATTGTTAAAATCGGTAGTTTGGTCCCCATTTTGTTAATGTATAGTATCTAAATATTTTTTTCAAAAAAGCTAGGATGGAGTATGTTTAGTCTTGAAAATTCTAATCCTTCGCACTTTAATGAACCTACGTTGTTCTCACCATTAAAAATTCCAGCTTAGTTGCACAAAATTGCATGTCTTTAATCCCCAAGTCTCATATATAGTTACCAATAAAGTTTGTTTCCCCTTTATTAAATCGTGTCTCCCTCTTTCTATTCTCTCATGCGCTAATTTTTGTTTCAAAAAATAATAATGTTTTCACGTTTCATGTTTTCATTTCGTTTCTCGCTTTCGTATCGCTCCATGGAACTCTCATCCATCTTAGGTAATTAAGTCATCTACAATATGGCGACCAATATTAATAACATAGGAACTATGGAGTCCAAACAATTATTTTATTATCGCGTAACTAATGTGTATCCATTACAACCAATCTCATCGTTAGAGGAGTAGTTGGGTAACAACCTCATTTATTACTGTCCGTTCATATTTAATTGTCCATTACGAAATTAGATGCAATTTTGACCGATCAATAACATGTATCAAAATTGTCAGAATGAATTTTTTTAAAAATTGATCATATAGTTCAAATGTTAAATTTTATGATTATATTTTAAAAAAATTCATTCCGACAAATTTGATACAAGTTATAAGCCGGTCAAAATTACACGTAATTTCGTCGTTATAAGCAAATGATGTTGGCTGCGGAGGTCTGTGGTTTCTTTCTCTCTGTTCTTCCTTCTCTCCTCTGGCAGCCAACACTCTATTAGTGTTGGTTCAGACTTGTTAATTACAATAATTGTTCACAAACCAGTCTTGTATTTTGTATTGTATTAAAAAAAAAAAATCAGACCGTTATAATTACTCCGCTGGTCCTGTAGTTTCATATTATTACGAATTAGTCCTTATAACGGTAATAAATGGTAATATTAGTAATTTTTAAGATTCCTAAAATTTTAAATTATACAAATAGGTCATAAATAACGGCTAGTTATATTTTTTTCAGTTCAAAATGTTTTAAAAAACTAAATTTGATTCATTCCTCTCCCTATATAAATCAACATACGTTTTCATTCAAAACACATAATTTTCTCACGCTTATTACCTTTCTTATATTACTAAACATATTTATTCTTTACAAATGATCAATTATGGTGGTGATAATTTCAATTAGACAATAAATTCCGATGATGAAACGTATTACGTGTCTTCCCCACAATATCATTCATGCCAATATACATACAACAACTCACCTCAATATTCAACACAACATTTCGAACCCCAATTTTCTCAACCTTCAAAATGCAAACCAAGAAGAGAAAAAAACACCAAACTCAAACCGATACGAATACGGTTAATCGAAAAGTGTGTACCGAATACGAAGATGAGCGACTTTGTAAAAGTTGGTGTAATAT
This sequence comes from Primula vulgaris, assembly GCA_963920805.1. Classification (NCBI taxonomy): domain Eukaryota; kingdom Viridiplantae; phylum Streptophyta; class Magnoliopsida; order Ericales; family Primulaceae; genus Primula; species Primula vulgaris. The sequence goes on along the minus strand of OY987216.1, from coordinate 3,422,172 downwards.
ATCAACCGATAGGATTGTCGGCAATGAACAAGCAAAATGGCAATACTGGTTGAAAATTCATGCCGATTAACACCACGAGTTACCCGATGGATGACATTCTGAGCGTTCATCAGAAATGTTGCGCCATCATTTTGACGATGTGAGTAAAAGAGTGAAAAAATTTCAAGCATGTCTTAATCACGAGGAAATGAGGCTAAAAAGCGGGAGAGTCGACCACGATGTGGTATGCTTTTATAAACTTTTGCATAATTTTTTAATTAGTAATATACATTAGTTTTTTAATTATCAACTTCTTTATTTAGACTAATTACAATAATTTTTTTTATAAATTTTTAGTATAAAGCCGCGGAACTCAATTTTTTCGAAGATATGGGTAAAGCCTTTAAAGATAATCGTTGTTTTACCGTTTTGAAAGATCAACCAAAATGGCACACCCATATTCAAGAAGATAAAATAAAAAAATAAAAAACTAATGTAACAGGTGGATCAAAATCAACCGGTTTTGATATCGATGATGACGTCGTTGAAGAAGTATCAGTTTCGGATAAGCTAGAGACGCCAAAAGATAGAAAAGCCGCAAAGGCGGAGGCCTCTAGAAATTCTAGTTTGCCATCTATGATGGATTTTATGACTTCTTATAGATAGGAACAAAGTGCGAGCTATCAAATATCAGTGAATAACATGTCGGCAATGGCGGCTGCAGCTACAGGGAAAGCGACTGCAGCTGGAGAGAAATCGCGTGCACAACTTTGAGAGATGGAAGAAAGTATTATGGGATTGGATCCCGATGATACGAATATCACGACAGGTAGAAGAAACTGGATCATAGCAAAACAAGCCGAAATCATACGAAATCTTTCGGTTTAATTGATGTACTTTTAATTTCTTGTTTGATGTAATTTTTATTTTCAATTGATGTAATTTTTATTTTTAATTGATGTAATTTTTTTTATTGATGTACTACTTTATTAATTAATGAAATGAATGTTTATTTTTATATTATTTAAATTTTACTAAAGTTTTTAGTTGTTATTTACAATTATAACTGTTAGAATGTATTTGCAATAACATTTAATTAAAACTGTTACTACTTATTTAGTAATTACAATAAAATTTAAAACTTAATATTATATATATTTTTTAAACTTACATTAAACAAACACCATAAATCAAACCAAACCAGCGAAGTCACCGGTATCGTTACAATTGAAGTTAAACCAGTATACTATTAAACAACAACAACCCATACTTATAAAAAGTCAACAAAACAAGGAGCTTCGATTTGATACACCAAAATGGTTATTCTGGTTTTCTCTATATGTACTTTTAATTTTATATCTAAATTCATAGAATAAATAATTAAATAAACGAATATTTGGAAAATGGTTAATTAACAGGCAAGCAGTGTTGGTGAAAAGGAGAATAAGCTGAAGTTATATTCTTATTTTCGTAGCTCTTGCTCTCATCGTGTTCGTATCGCTCTCAATCTCAAAGGTCTATATATATTTTTTTCTATATACTTATATACACACATATATGTATGTGTGTATATATATGCTCTAGTAAAATTTGCTCACGCTTAAGGGCATAAATATCGTAATATATTTTATTTTGAACATAATATTCAGATTTTGTATTATTTATTGTAATTATGCAGGTTAAAACGAATTGTTAATTAATTTATGCTACATCCGTAATTATGAAAATATGGTGAGGACAAATTGTTAATTAATTAAATTAGGTATATTGGTAATTATTAAAACATAGTGATACTATTTTTGAAAAAATTGGGACATACTTATTAAAAAGTACTATTATTATTATTTTGAAATATATTAAAAAGTATTGAGAACCTTACTTTTGCTACTTTTACTTATATTCATGGGAAAAATACGTTTAGTATATCAAACTATGTGGTGTTAACGATTTGGGTACATGAACTTTCCCAATTTGGGTACCACACTATAAGAAACTGTCTAATTTAGGTACCACTGTCTAAATTAATCACGAAATCATGTCACATGACAGCATGTGCTTGATAAACTTGAACGTGATAGGGTAATTTTGTCACTCTGCACCAAAATATATCATCCTATAACAACGTTTCCCCACAAATTTGGACTACATGCTAATTTTTGTTATGTGTGAAATTGGGGGAAAACGTTTTTCTAGGATGATATATTTTGGTGCAGAATGACAAAATTACCCTTTTACGTTAACGTTTGTCAAACACATGCTGTCACGTGACACGATTCCGTGATTAATTGATACCTAAATTGGAAAGTTTCTTTATAGTGTGGTAACTAAATTGGAAAGTTTCTTATAGTGTTGTACCTAAATTGGAAAGTTTCTTACAGTGTGGTAACCAAATTGAAAAAATTGAAAGGCGGGTACCAAATCGTTAAAAGTACATAGTTTGGTGTACCAAACGTATAAAAACCCTTCAGGGAAAAAATACGTTTAGTACACCAAAAAATACGTTTAAAAACCCCTTGTATTCACTTTGTTGACTAGTCAAATATTTTTCACAATTACGGTATAAATAAAAAGAGTACTTTTTTCAGTTCAAACACGCATTTGATTTTGTCAATAGTATACCTTTTCACATCTATCAAAAACTATACTTTTAAAATACAACCAAGTGATATATTGTATGAGTCGCAATTTAGTTGTACTTTTGGGGATACGTGCAAGTGCAATTTTAGTTAGTAATTTGAGATATCATATTATGAATCGTAGAAGTTCATGGCATTGTTTAAGTTGTTAATTATATGAGGTATCTTTTGAAATTCGTTATTTCACACTGTAAGTATAAGGATTTTGCGTTGTAAAAGCTTACGGTGTACGTACTATTAAGTTGAGAGACGGAGGGAATATATATCAAGAGCTCTATTGATCGCTTCTTCTTCGAAGATCATATCTTTAAATGGTAGTTTTTTCTATATATATCAGGTATTGATTATGACTACAAAGGCGTAAATCTTCTCAAAGGAGAGCAGCACAGTGCTGGTGAGTTGTAATGTTGTATTTCATATCATTTTACACTCCCGGTATTTTTTTCCCATGGCTGCGGTTTATCTTATATACCAAACAAATTTAGCGTAACAGTTTTGGCTTTTGTATTAAGATAGAAAGATAGTGCATCATAAAGTGATGTAAAAGAATTACGCTATTTTTTATCTTTTAGTTTAGTATTCTTGCCTAAGCTAGTTTACGTGTTTGCTTATAGGTTTCCCTGAAAGAAAATGTCTATTTATAGTTCGATTTTCACTCTACAGTAGAAGGAATTGACAAATTGTTTTGCATGAATTCCTCATTTCTTTTAGAGAAGGGAGGGGGGGTGTTCGAGTTTCTTGTTGAAGATAAACGTAGAACATAATTCACTTCTCACCATAATCTTAGGCATTTGGCTGAGTTATAACAGCACATGTTTGAAATGATATTAGAGTATGCTGAGGTGATAAGTTAAATAGGTGTGAAATACAATGATACTCGTTAATAAAATTTTATAAAATAAAATAAAAGTTAAAATCTCACTCTTACTGACTACAAATATTGATCTGCACTTTTTTGGTCAGTGGGAGACATGCAGAACAACTACATAATAAAATACTGATGCCTGTAAAAGTTTAAGCTAATAGCATATCGTTTAACTCTTTCTAGTGTAAATATAAAATTAAACCCCTAATGGTTCGGAAAGCCACAAACCTTAACTATTTAAACATATGTTTAAGCCTTTTTTTTTCCATGGTTGTTATCAAACACCCAATTGATTATGTTTATACTTTGCTTAAGAGTGTGTTTTCTGTTTTCAAACTTCTCTTTTCACCTCTATATGATTCATGACGTTTTGGTGCTGGTAATGGTAGAATTCTTGAAGCTCAATCCTATTGGTTATGTACCGGTGTTGGTCGATGGGGACATTGTAATTTCTGATTCTTTTGCGATTTTAATGGTAAATTGACCTTCAACCTGCGTTACATGTAATAAACTATTGATCATATTTTTGTAGTTTTGTGCGTTCTCATATGCTCATTTAAAAAAAAAAACTTTTGTAGTACCTGGACGAAAAATATCCTCAACATCCCTTGCTGCCGCGTGATCTTCAACGGAAAGCAATTAATTACCAGGTGCATGTTCTTATCCATTTTAACGGGTTTCCATCTGGCTATATTCTGATTTATCGCAGTAATCCTAAAAAATCAGTTCTTATTGTAGGCTACAAATATTGTGTCCTCAAGCATACAACCTCTCCAGAATTTAGATGTATTGGTAAGCATTGAAATAGACTAGTTATGCTTTCAGATAAATATTTCCAGCAAAAAACAATATGATGCTTTTATAAACGTATGATAATTTCGCTAGCCTTCTGTGATTGTTAATACCTTATGCTATTCTATCATGTAGAAGTATATTGGCGAAAAAGTTGGCCCTCATGAACCACTTGTATGGGTTAAATTCCATATCGGAAAAGGTTTTGCAGGTAATCTTCATCAATAAAGACAGTAGTATTTTAGGATTTAAGTTACCATTGCTCCCCCCTTTGGAGTTCATTATTTATGTAGCCCTTTCATTTGCTTTAAATTTAAAACTTTGAGTGTGGTGTGTATGATATTTCAGCTCTTGAGAACTTGCTAAAAGATTACACTGGCAAATATGCTACTGGAGATGAAGTCTATCTGGTGTGTTTCTCCTAGCCACTTATCTTAGAACCTATACAGCCTCCATTATTACCATAAAAGAAAGATCATTTACTTTATGTACACCCAAGTAAATTTTGCATAATTTATAAAACACATGATAAGAATACTTGGGTATTTTTATCATTACTACCGAAGTCTTCTGCTTAAATAAGTATCAATCTGGTTTTGGGAACTTCTAAAGTTCAGAGGAAAAAAGAAATTTAAATAGCACTTTCTTCAAAAGATCACTATATAGTACTATAAACAACCAACTTACCACTTCTTATATTAAGATATCTATTGATTTCAGGCTGATCTATTTCTAGCGCCCCAGATTTATGGAGCGATTAAAAGGTTCGGCCTTGACATGGTATGTCTAGCTTTATGTTAAAAATGTTTTCTTTTTTAAACATACATTACATTGATGTACAACTCTTAGTATGGACTTCTAGTATCCAATATAACTAGGATTAGAAAGATGAATTTACATGCTCTACATGTATTCCCCAAATCCCCCACTAGCACGAAAACTCGGATTCAGGCGAGGGAAGTGGCAGTGGTTTGCTGTGCTAGTCTCACTGTGGAATTAGTTATCCAATTTCTTTGGATAACTCTCTCTAGATCACTTTTCAGAATGAGTTGCTTTTTTCTTTTCCCTTCCGAAAAGGATATTAATAAGTTGCTTTTTGTTAAATTTTGCAGAACGAGTATCCAATCCTGTCCAGGCTGAATGAAGCTTACAGTCAATTGCCCGCCTTTCAAAATGCTATGCCAGACAAACAGCCAGATGCACCTGTCGAGGCACAGGCTTGAGGTAATAAATTTACCCAGTTTTAAAAGTTTGAGATATGGTATTTAATTTCTTTTTCTCCAAAATGCTATGCTAGTAGGCTAAACTAATGCCACCTTTTAGAAAGAAAAAAAGAATTGCCTTTGCTAACACTTGAAATTAAAACCCTCGTTAACTTAAGTTGAAAGTGCCTACATAAACCCTTCTAGTGCAAATTCAGCACCTCTATGATCAAGGTATTTTTTTTTTAGACAAAATAAGTGTTCTGATACTGTGTTTAGTTACTATTACTAAATCATGTTTTCTTGCATTACTTGAGTTACCTCCATGTTTGAGAGGGTATATTTTACCCTGTTTATTTGTTCAGATTTTGCTGTTAAGATCAAAAGAAACAATGCCTGGTAAACGCAGATGCACACAAATCTATTCCAGAGATCACAGACTTTATTAACAAAGACGATTTCGTGTTCCTGTAGTAATGTAAATCATGTACAATAAGTTGCAAATGCACCTGAAATAAATATCCCTTTGTACCATTTTTAATTGTTGTTGTTTTCCAATTCTACTACTCTTAAGCAACGTCTGTTGTTGGTTATATTTATTAAGTGTTTACGATGCGGTTATTTCCACGATTAGTGAAGCATCGAACATGAAAAATCAAAAAATCTAAGTTCAGTATTTGTTAGTTCTTTGGGGAAAAAGATGGGTCAATAAGCAAAGTTTGATATTTTAACGTGAATCATTCCTCACATTAATCACTTATTAGAAATAGGCATCATCTATTTTTGCCCACATAAAAACCTTCTAATCCACTATCAGTACCAACCCAACTAAAGCCAGTATCTTTTGCTATTTTCTTCACCTTCATCAAATCCCTAAGTTCCCCCACATTATCCCATCTCCCAGCAGCTGCCAAAGTATTCGAGAGCGCCATGTAGGCACCCGGTCTACTCTCTTGATTCAACTTGAACAATTCGCGTGAGGCCAATTTTGCCATTTCCACCTCATCATGTAATTTACAAGCACTCAAAAGAGCTGCCCAAACATCAGAATTAGGCTTCTCTGGCATTGCCCTGACAAACTCAAATGCCCTATCTAACCTCCCTGCTCGACCAAAAAGATCGACCATACATGCGTAATGCTCCATTCGTGGTTTCATCGAATAATCTCTCTCTATACTATCGAAAATATCTTGGCCTTTTTCGACCAAACCAGCATGTCCACAAGCCGAAATAGCACTTAGAAACGTCACAAAGTTGGGTTCTACTCGTGCTTCTCTTCGCATGTTATAGAAAAGCTCGAGTGCCTTTTCAGGGTCTCCGTTTTTTCCATACCCATCGATCATCGAAGTCCATGAAAACACGTTCTTTTTCAGCATATAGTCAAAAACCCTTCTTGAATCTTTGATTTTACCGCACTTCGAGTACGTATCTATAAGAGCGCTTCCCATTTTCACATCCGTAAAAAGCGGAGTCTTCATCAACTGACCTTGTATTTGTTGCGTTATCTCAAACGCCGATAATATCGAGCAAGCGCCAACTACACTCGCGAAAGTCGATATCGTAGGCGTAAACCCCAACCTCAGCATGTCAATGTAGACACGAATACCCTTCTCCGCGGTTTCTATCACTTTACTATAACCTTCAATCATCGCGTTATAAACCACAACATCCTTTTCGATAGTTTTATCAAATACAATCTCCGCCTCCGAAACCAAACCTTGATTCATGTACCCCGAGATCATCGAAGTAGAGCAAATCACACTTCTTTCCGACATCACATTAAATACTCTTCTCGCGTAATCCACATTACCGCTCTTTACATACGAATCAACAAGTACGGTACAAAGAACATCATCGGGCTCCACATAAAATCTCACTATCTGGGCATGAACCTGTTTTCCCAAATTTCTCGTCCTAAGTAAAACATTTCCATTCGTCGAAGCCTTTAAAATCATCGAAAAGGTGAACCCATCAGGTCTTAAACCAGAGTAACTCAACCTCCTAGCAAAATCCAGCGATTCGAACACAAACCCATTTTTCACACATCCGGATATCATGTAATTATAAGCGGAAACAGTTGGTTCATGCATTTCATCGAACACCTTATTTGCATAACGCAAACAACCCGATTTAACATGAAGAATGAGTAACTTAATAAATATATTAGTATTGGGTATGAACCCAGTTTTGATAATGTGAGTGTGGATCTTTTGGCCATGGATTGGGTGGTCTGAGTTGATATAGTGTTGAAGTGTGGAGGAGAGAGAAGCGGCGATTTGCGGGTTTGGAATGTTAATATTCGGAAGTGAGGTATTGGTAGTGAAAGCTGATGAGAAAATGGAGGGTGTTTTTGTTAACAGCCTCCTATTTTTCATCTTTCAGAAATGAAATGAAAATTTATTATTTCTGTCTGTTTATAAACTTATTTAGGCATTCACTCCTATAGTCCTATGTAACTCTAGTTTTATTCAGTGGCAGCATGTTTGGGAGTATTTTGTTATTTTTTGCTTAAAACATTATAACAAAAGTAGTAAATATTCGGGTTTTTGAGTTTTTGTTTCCTGTATTGTTACATATTTCTCAATTAGTACCTTATATTGTTAATTTTTTCAATTAGTATTCTGCATTCGTGTTTTTTTTTTTTTGAAATTTTCAATCTAATTCTGGATGGAAAACAAATGTGTTATGCTGGCTTTCTATCCACTAATGTTGCTTTTCTATCCAAAATTGGATGGAAAAGTTTTTTTTTTTTGAATTCAAGGTACAAAATAGGAAAATTGTTAATAAAAGTTAATAAACAAGAAAAATTGGTACAAAAACCAACAAAGCCTAAAAGTTTGGATTTCTCCAAATATGGGAAGCAGTGCAATCCATTTCAAACTACCCCTACCTTCACACTATGCAAGTTGAGTTCTTTAGAAGCTATGGCTTCAAGTTGACTATCTTATTGAAGCTATGGCTTGTTTCGGTGCACCTTTTAAGCAAAAAAGCAGGATCATTTAGGTTTAGACAATAATAGCTCAATTTATTCAGGCTAAATCATTTAAACAAATAGTGGTTAATGATATCTTGGAAATTGGACACCAACTTGTTTATCTAAATTAAGATGTTACATTGTTATGACGTTGACTTATAGAATACCTAAAATAGGGTACTGAGTTGAACTTAGACTAAATATATAAGGGCGAACACGTGAAATAGAAAAAAATTACCGAGTTGGTCTACATAGTTATGTATTTGACAGTGATCGTCATTAGGTTTTAAAAAGTGATGAATACTAGTCTCACTAGCAAAGGAACCCCTCAAATTTAATACTATATCCTTAAGTCTGACATTTATTGTAGTGAAAAAAATACAATTAGAGTGATAGTCTCCTAATTAAGTAAATGTCTGTTTATTTGAATCCAATAACTCTTGTTAAATCAATCATTATTAAATCACTAGTAAAATAACCCCAAATAAAAATTCCTAATTTATTCAATAATAATATTTATGATCGTTTGCGATAGTCATTTGAAATGACCGAGATTCAAACCAGAAGAAAACTACTCCATTCCGTTTCCAATTAATTGTATTCTACGAAATTACATCTAATTTTGACCGACTTATAACATGTATCAAAATTGTCGAAATGAAAATTTTCAAAACTAAATCATATAATTTAATGTTCGAACTATACGATTAACTTTTAAAAAAATTCATTCCGACAATTTTGATTCAAGTTATTGACCGGTCAAAATTACACGTAATTTCGTAACGAACAATTAATCAGGAACAGGGGTAATAATATAAAAAGATGTCAGTTCTGTTACATTTAATACGTGGAAAATACCGTCGTGTTTTTTAAGCATGAAGCTATTTGTCTTTCAACAACCTTCGGTATTTTATTATAATCGATGAAATGATTACGTAAAGATAGAATGCAAGCGAGCGACAAACTGCACCACCGCTGTACTATGATTCAATTAGAACCAATCATTACTTGTAAACTGAACAACAGAACAACATTTGTTAGTTTAACTTCTGTCTCCTACAATGGTCTCTCTCTCTCTCTCTATATATATATATATATATATGTATGTATATATATTACTAGTATTGATTATGTATATATTGATCTAATTTTCTGTAACTAACTAACTAACTAGTAACTTTGTACTAATTATGTGTATTAAATTTATGATCAGACAAAGCTTAAGCTCTACTCCTACTTCTTCAGCTCTTGCGCTCACCGTGTTCGCATTGCTCTCGACTTTAAATGTCTCTCTCTCTCTCTCTATATATATATATTAGTAATCGTAGCAGTTGTGTTTACGATACGTATATAAATATAATTCCGGACAAACGAATTTAAAATTTTCAAAAAACAAAAAAATGATGAAACTAATATAGTAAATTAATAATCATATATAAGGAGTAATAGAAGTATGTGTGAGAATTAGCATTTTTATTTTGTTATTTATGTATTTGAATTGTATTATGGCAGACGACTAATTAGTAAATTAGAATAGGGGTATTTTAGTAAAAAAAATAGGCAAAATTTGGCTTCTGTTGGGTTGACTTATATTAATAGTATGATATACTCGCACTTATATTGTACATAATTGTTTTTTAACTTCATTTCTAATTATGATGAGTTTTCAAGCAGGTCTTGAATACGAGTACATAGCAGTTGATCTGATGAAAGGGGAGCACTTGACCCCTGGTAAGTTTTAATTGGTATTATTATTATTATTTATTTAATTGTAATTTTAAGTTATATGTGAAATTATATGGGGTTTTATGATAATATTGGTCGTAATTTTACATTTGATTGAAGTGAATTACATTAGAAGTTCCCCATCTTTAAGACTAAATCTCAATTTTAAATCTAGTTCTCTTAAAAGAAAATTAAGAATTGGCTGATTAGGATCCAATGTTTCTAATTACAAAGTGAAAAACGTCACGAATCCCCAGAATTTTTATTGAAATTATGGGTTAATGACTGCGATTTCCTCAGTTGGTTATTAACAAAAATATTGTTTGAATAAAATTTAAACTATCTTTGAATATGTGTTGTTTCTTGTATACTGACAACCTCATCGTTTTTTTTAATAAAGGATTGAATGATGAGTTAGCAATCATCAAGGCTCATTTTTTAGTAAAAACTTGTACTATGTTGTGTATTGTGTACAAACGAAACCAATTTTTATAATTCCATAAATAGAGTCGATAGATATTACAGTTTTATATCAGGTATCACATATAATATTCAAGTGCTTTTGAGATGTTGAATTAGCCACCTATGTCAATCACATTTGTGAACTCCAAATCCATCCGCTTTCATTACCATATCCTTAAGTGCAAGTTTAGGTTTTTTTGTTTGTTGATAATTTAGTGCAAGCTTAGGTTAATACAACGATTTTAACAAAAAAAGAGAGATGTAGATGGCAGGGGCGAAGCCAGAAACCATAAAGGGGGAGTGCCAAATTTACTTAAAAAGTAATGTTAAGTGAACAAAAAAATCATGGGGGGTGCCAAATCATATTTTTTTAACCAACTATGGTAAAAATACATTATAATTTTTTTTAAAACTCATAATTATTAGAGTTATGGGGCGTGTCATGGTCCCCCGATGGTCTCCACTTAGCTTCACCCCTGGTAGGTGGTTGAATCCGAATGATTACCTCGAGGAACTGATAGTTCTGTAAATTTTGGTTGCAGTTCGTCAATTTTAAGGAAGTGGACAGGTGTTTTTTTCCTGAATAAAATGGATGACTATTTGCCAAAGTTTAAGTACATAAATAATCTTGTGTGCCTACTCATTTTCCTCGGAAAACAACTAAATTGTATTAGATTTGGCTATGCGGTACTTGTCACTCCCCGATTTCCCGAAAGGGACGCCGGAGGGTGAATTTTTGAAAAGAAAAACATTTTATGGACTAAATAACAATCTGTATAAAATAAAATGAGTATCGAGCACATAATTTTAAAAGAAACGCAAACCGCGTAATTAGAAAATTTAACTCTGCCAAAACGGCTACAACCTGAACAAGATTCAACTATCAAAACGTTTGAAATTTAAAGCAAGGGATTACAACTTGAAATTCATAAAAAAATCCCGTCCCAAATGCTCGTGCTGCCACGTGTCCTAGTCCGCAGCGCTAACCTCTATCGGCACATGTGGAGTGGTGGTGCAAGGGTGAATTCTACGTCAATACATAAACGAAATATATACGAAAATAAACATGTACGAAAATGTATATATGAGAGAAAATATATATATTCAAGAAACCTCAACCAAACACTAATTAATCGCGAACTCGTTCCCTGTTACACAACACATCTAATTCTCCATTATCTCTGTACTGTTTACTACATCATCAGGCCTCTCAGCCACCTGCCCTGACCGAAAAGCAGGTCATTTCCCATGTCCACGGCAGTCACGTATTCCCACACGTGGGGAGAAATACGCGCTATTGCTAACTCATGTATATACTGTTATCACACATACTACACACTATAACTATACCATCAGGCCTCTCACCCACCTGCCCCGGCCGAAAAATAGGTCATTCCCCATGTCCACGGCAGTCACGTATTCCCAGACATGGGGAGGAATACGCACTATTGCTAAGACCTTATAAGCCACCTACCCCGGTCTAAATGTAGGTCATTCCCCATGTCCACGGCAGTCACGTATTTTCAGACATGGGGAGGGATACGGACTATTGCTAGGTTCACTACTCATGTATATCTCTTGTTCCATACTCATAATTAACAACGCCATAACGAAAAATAACAACACTATCACTTAACGGCTTATTATCAAACACAACTTCATTACACATTAATAATCCTAATATACATCAACATACATCAACTCATCAACCTTCAATATTTACGTAAACATACATGTCACGCATAATTAAAATCAATCATTATTCACTCAATTTCACAATCACGTCACCCCCCATTATTTCTCATAAAAACCTAAGAATCTCAAACACGGTATAATGTCAAATTCGTAATTTAATAAAATCATCCAAACAAACATAAAATTCAGCAATACACCCGCATCATAAAAATTCCCAACAATATGATTCATTCAACAATTTACAACGATAATATATACATATCTCCTAATATACGTAACTGATGGCATGATCATAATCATATATATAACGAGTATATTTTGGACAGAAAACCCCTTACCTTATTTGAAGAAAAACCGCAAAGAAAAACTAGGATTTGAGCAAAATTTGTTCCGGGCGTCTAGGGTTCGTCCTCCTCTATTTCCCCCCCCTTTTCTTCTTCTCTCCTTTTCTTTTCACTTCATCTGCAGTGTGTTTTTATCTCTCTCTCTATTTTTTTATTTTTTTTTGGTTTGGTTTTGTGTTGTTAAAAGGAAAAAACTGAATATGGAGAGTTTTGGTTTTTTTTTTTATTTATTTATTTCTTTTTAGTCTCCCAAATACTAATCATTACCCCTTAGTCCCAAAACCATTAATAAGTTTGTTATAAAAAATTAAAGTTTCCAGAAAATGCTAATAAAAAATCTGGGTCGTTACAGTCCTGTTTCCCTGTTTTCTGTATTCATATGATGTTCATGAGAACTTGTCCCCGTGTTGGTTTCTAGAGTTTCTGAAGCTTAATCCTGCTGGTTATGTACCGGTATTGGTGGATGATGGCATTGTCGTTTCTGATTCTTTGGCAATCTTGCTGGTAAGTTAAATGATATTTATCCTCTTCAACCTTTGTTATATCGAGGCACAATTCGTAGGATGACCAATGTATGGTGTTTCTGGTTTTATTTATCGTGTGTAGTACCTGGAAGAAAGGTATCCTGAGCATCCGTTACTGCCCCGTGATCTTCAAAGAAGAGCAATTAATTACCAAGTATGGCTCTTTTCAGCTCTTTTCATTTAATCAATACCTGAAATATGATCATTATTTCTAGCTGCATCTTTTAGCCTTTATAAAAGGGGAATGTAATTTTATGTAGCGTGGTCTCTTTTTTAAGCTTCTCTCTCAATTCAGTGTATCTGAAATTGTGTCTTTCATATGAGATTTCTGATATTGGTGCTTTTTGCTTAAAATTACCACTCTGTGCTTCTTTTTTAACGTCTTTATTTCTCATTTTAAATGTTCTCATTAGCTGGAATAACTTTCAATTTTTTTTATATCTGTAATTGTAGGCTGCAAATATCGTGTGCTCAAGCATACAACCCATTCAGAATGGTGGACTGGTGAGCGTTAATTGTTAAAGTGGACCTGTGAATTCATGCTTTTTTCACAAATACCATAAAACATTATCGTTGTCTTTAAGTGTACAGAAGTATAATCGTGAAAAAATTAGTCCTGAAGAGCGGGTCCTATGGGCTAAGGAATATATTTCAAAAGGCTTTGCAGGTATGCTTCAATCAACAAACTGAAAAGTTGAAAAGATTTATTTTCACAAATAGTATCCCACAAATTTTAGGTACAGAAGTTCATTGTTTGTTAGAGCCTTAACCTGCTGAAATTGTATAACATTTAAAATTATAGTCTTGGTTAAACGGGGTACTAGTTTTTAATTGATAATACTAAAAACTAGTCTTTTCAAGCCTTCATCGTTGTTTTGAGTTGTCCACTTACGCTCGTTGCAGCTCTTGAGAAGTTGTTAGAAGCTTATGCTGGAAAGTATGCTACTGGAGATGAAGTTCATCTGGTTCGTCTTTTATAGCATATACTATTTGTTAAATTTATATAGAACCAATGTATGTGCTTAAAGATATTGTAGCTTACCGATTTCGCCTTTTCTTTTAGAAGCCTGTGGTAGTGTTAATAAGGGTGGCATAGTCTTCTTTCTTATGTGACATTACTTCTAAAATACTCACAACTCAGTAAGTCATTAGTTCATTACCCTTTTTTTTCAGGCGGATTTGTTTCTTGCTCCTCAGATTCATTCAGCTATCAAAAGGTTCAACTTTGACATGGTAAGTCATTCGTTTAATTCCCTCTCTGAATCAGTTTTAAATTTTTTGGGGTAATATGCTATAATTGAAAGATAAGTATTATGTAAAATTTTATTGTTCTTTTCAATATAACGGGGATATGGCACCTTTCTGACCAGCTAGTTCCTCCACTGCTCACACCCTACATTTGGCATGCGTTGTTGTGAAGCAGTGGGAAATATACAGTTCAATTTGACAATGGCATGAACCTTTCATTTATGGTAGTGGTAGACTTAATTACTGTAGACACATTTTATAGATTAGTTCTTCTAGATTGATAAAGGAAAAGAATAACATTGGCCAATTCTTATGAGTTATCGATTTTCTGTTATTCAACTTAATAATAAAAACAAGTGTAATGGCATTTACTGGAGCATCCTTATTTTCGTCTCTATATATCGGTGTGTAAAAATCTATGAGATGTATAATTTGGTTCAATGTAAAATTGTCCTTATACCAGTTATTTACTTGGCAGTGAAGACCAAATCTATCTATATGGTATAATGCCAATGCTTTACCTTTCTGAGGATTTTATCTAATTACTTGTCTTCAACGTATCCAGAATGAATATCCCCTTCTTTCTCGGTTAAATGATGCCTACAATGTGCTTCCAGCTTTTCAAAATGCTATGCCGGAAAATCAGCCAGACACTCCGGTTGAGGTAATAGTTTATTTTCGATTTGTACCTACTTAAATTATTTGTTTTTGGTAGGCTAATTTTGTGGTAAAATCTTATTTAACGTCTGTCTGTCGTCTTAATCTTCTTTAGACCAAAAGACTAAAATTCCCCTCCTTTTAAAGACTAAAGAAAAACTATTTGTTTTTCTTGAATTATGAATTCATAATACTTGTCGCTCACTGCGTGCCACTTTGAAGGTTCACTAAATCAATCACTGTGCATAAAAGTAGAAATATATACAGTTTCCGATGATTTTAACTAGACAAAAAATAGTTCAAGTTGGCATCTAAACAAATCTTGGGATTTATTATTTCTCTTTTTATATGCAGACTTATGCAGACCCGTTACGGAGCTAATTAAAATGCATCGAAGTTTTCTCTGTTTTATGTTAAAACCGTGTATCCTTTCTTGAGCATAAGAATGTTGCTATACTTTTTTTTTGGGTACATCTTCTGTCAGACAACTGCTTTAACCATCTCAATAAGACAATTAAAAGAAGATATTTTCAATGTCCAGGGTATTTCTCTATTGTACCATGCTTGGATAAAGAATCCTTTTCTTTATTAGAAATATATACAGTACTCAGTTTTGTAATTATTATTTTTTGAAATAACTCTGTTTTGTAATTGTTCACAATAATATTGGAATTTTTGTGTGAATTACAACATAGCTCTCTTTAGAACAAACAAAACTTATGAGCTCAGACACACAGTTTAGCATCCGCATCAGTTTCTTCATCGTTGTTCTTGAATTTGAGGTGAAATGCATGCTTTATTTACAATAACTACTTAATTTTAAAATAGATTAATATTTCAGTTTTTCTATCACTTACCTCATATTTGTTTTTTATTGATTTATATCATTTATCAATTATTTTAAATTACCACTTTACACTTACACATATTTGAATTTGACATAAGTAAGAGAGAGAGAAAAGAAAAAGAATTTAAAAAGTTATAAGGGAAAACAAATGTTCCTTGTATATAAAGTGAAAGAGGTGTTACATCATATTTAAGAGCATGCGCACCATTTTCTTATATTTTTTCTCATATTTAAGGTAATTAACACCGTTTTTATATTTTTAGGGTAACAATTTAACTTTATACATTTTTCAGCTTTCCTATCAAAGTTATTATCATAAATAAATATTACTATATTTTAATATACTTCTATCAATTTTTTTCGATCCAAATTAATTTACTAGTTCTTATACATATTGATATTTTTACAAATAAACTGTAACTAACTAGTATAAAAGTATAAATACGTACGAACACCAATATGGAGTACAAATTTTCGAAAACAAAAAATGATGTGCTTCTATTCTAGCTGTTGAGTTTTATTTTTTAACCAGATGCACTAATTCCAAACTACTACAGGACAGTTTGTACAGATGGATTAGTTAGAATTAGCTTATACTAATCAAATATTTGCTTGATTATCTTCTTGGACTGAATCTTGATGATACATATTAATAATACAAGTTCCAACTTTTACTTTACCCGTGTGAAACGTTATAAATGATTTAAGATACTTTAAACAATAATTTACCATTAGATATCAATTTATTGTAATTGTGTACATAGTTCTACTCCCACAGGCTGTATCGTGTTTAATAATAAGCTGGGTCCAGAAAAATCATTTTAGTTTGTGTGTCAAAGAAGTGTTGGCCATGTCAAGACTAAATATTTATCCATATTACCCATTATTGACTTGGTAACATATAAGAAATAGTCTGCTGACTGAGACTTAGAAGAAGTGGTCACTGAATAGCACATTTTTGTTCAAAATACATATTAGTTCTCTTACTTTTACTTGTCAATGTAAATTATAAGTATTCTATTCCTATTACATGATATTCATGGTAAAAAATGGAAACTTAAGTTGAATTCTAAATGTATAGATCTTTCGGAGTTTTAAACATATCCTCTAGTCTCAATTTTGAAATAGTCATATCTTCAAACTTTATGGCTACTGTTTTTTTTTTTTTTTTTTTTTTGTAGACATTACTTTGCTATTATATGTAAAATAACCATAATCATAATTACAATCATTTAGTATTTTCTGAAATGGCCTGATGTTACAATCGAAACTAATCAGCTATTTTATAAAATAGAATATTGGTCTAAATCTGGAAACCATTAGTGTAATTCACCTTAATGTATTCGATAAACATGATACCATTGTGATTCCAAAATAAAACATAAGAAATTTCAGCATTGTGTTTAATGCAAGACAAACTCACACTCCCCCTTCACTATCACACAAATGACAAAACCCATATATATTTATTATAGTATGTACATAGTCTATGTACTTTTCCTAAGTAATCACTTGCTACAACAGATAAAACAAACCCTTAGCTAAGAGATCTTTTACTTATGAAAGAGATGAGTACTATTCAGAGGGTTCTAAGCCTAGGTAGGACCAGGAGAGGGTAATTTAATATGGAAATATTATAAATATTTGGCTAATGATAGTAGTAGTATTTTATGAACAGAGTTGTTGGGTTGGATATTTAGAGATGTTTATTACATTGGGATTATAGTCAATGGTTCTTCTCTAGTTCATGTCAAGTGGTTTTTGTGAAAACATAATTTATGTTCTCAACTTGACATTTGGAAATAGATAATCCCAAAGTTTTGCACACTTTTTTGTCAAAAAAGGTTCTTGAGAGATGGGTCCTAGGTTCAAGTTCTTTCTTTTGGTGATGATCATCCAAGTCTTAATTGCAACTGCAGTTACAAACTCTGGGGATGGTGAGACTTACTTGAATAATTAGAAAAAGTCTAGGGTCCATGTATGGATGAGGAACTATCCGTAGGGTGCTAATTTTGTTTAGTCTTGCAAGTTTAACACTATCCATTTTGCTAATTTTTTTGTTCCGCGTTATTTCTATCTTAGAATCCCACAGAAAATCCAGGTATATTTGTGAAAATAAAGTTTGTGTCTCCGATTTGTTATTTGAAACAGATTTTCTCAAGGTTTTCGGAACCCTTTTGTCAAATAAAACAAAATACAAAATAGTTCATGAGAATTGAGTCATGGGTTTAACGTCACATACAAACTCTAGGGATGGGTTTCCCTAGAATTTGCGATTCTCACATCTATACATATATCAGAAATAATCCACAATATGCTTAAGTATTACAGTGGTGTTAGGTAATCGTCCTTCATTTTCCATGTTTTCATTGTTTGCTGTTGTTTGACGATTACAACCTCACAGAAATGCCATTTATCATTGTTTACTTTTATTTTCTACTCCCTCGATCTAATCCAGATACCTTTCTAAAAATTGGTTTATGTAAATGTTGCAAGCGATCAACATGTAATTAGGGTCTCTTTGGTTTAGGCTTAGGTTTCCTTGAGATCAGTGGACAAATCTTAGGAAGAACTGAGAAGCAAACATTTTTGTTCTCCTGTATTACAGTATTCACCAATATGGTTTTACAAGTAATTTGTGTTATAAGCCGTGCCAGATGGGGTTTCACTAAATCTAGTCAAGTTTTGAAAATTAATCCCGACCGTGGCTTTGTAGCAAGATATATAGGGCTTGAGAAAACAAACCAAGTTGATTTTTTAAGGGTTTGTACAAATATTAATTTTACTCTGTCATTAATATTATTGAAATACGTGTATCCTGATGCAGTTGCTGCTCTAAATGCTCTCAAGTCAATATGGAAGAACACTCCACCAAACTGGGTTGGGGTTGACCCTTGTGGAAGCAATTGGGAGGGTATTTTTTGCAATAATACGCGGGTCACCTCCTTGTAATGCATTAACTTCAAATAAAATTGCATGCTTATCTGTCTTTTACAATGCTTTGATCTGAACATAACAACAATACTTAATAACTTCAGGATATTATCAGGCTTGAACATCGAAGGTTCTGTCACCAGTGACCTTTTGTCACTAACCGAATTACAATACCTGTACGTTTCCTGTTTCTGATTATTTATAATATCAATTTAATATCATACACCATGTAATAGTTCATTCAATATTTTATTTTGTCTACTTCTTTTGCCTTTTGTCATGATAAATCATCTTTTTCCAGCGTTGATCATTTGTTAGCTTATTTGGTTTACATAAGATCTAGTTCTTTTCACGTTGGTGCAACACAAAATTGTCATTTTAGTCCGATCTATATATTGTTTTCTTATTCCTTCGGTCCCCTTATTATTATTTTAATTATATGATATGCATTTTCAGGGATTTATCAAATAACAAGGATCTTAAAGGAACTCTTCCAGCAGCATTAGGAAATTTAAAGCAACTTTCAGTATTGTAAGGAAGTTTCAGATGTTATAAGCTTTTCCTGTTTGATTAAGCTGTGGTTGATAATTCCCTTTTCCTTGTGTGTAGAATGCTCATTGGTTGCGGTTTATTTGGTCCAATTCCAGATTCAATTGGATCTCTTGACAAGCTGTCTTTTCTGTAAGAGTACTTAGTTTTATGTATTTGTTGTGATCGAAGATAAAGATATACATACCAGGTCTGCAAGAAAGTAGAGATAGTAACTAAAAAGACCTACATCAGGCAATGGGCATGTATATTTATATCTTTAACATTAGGCTTTCTCTCATGTTTAATATTGTATGAGTAATCAAAACAAGCATTATGTGTAGGAAATTAATTCAACATTTTTCCAGTTCTGCAAAATAGTTTTCTATGATGGCTGATTATGTGTTTATAAAGCTCATTGTTTTTTTTACCAAAAGACGGAATTCTTTTCCAATAATAGATCTTAAACCCTGTTAACAAAAGCCAAAAATGCTCCCTTATTTTGTATTTCGCTAACTCCCCCCCTAAAAAAGTTTGCATTAACAGTTGCTTTAAAATCATAACTGTTTTCAAATTTTACCATGTATTCATTTTCCAATTTGTTTAAAGATCAATGATTTATCTAATTTTTCCAAATGCCGTAACTTATGTCGCCTATTTTTATGCAGAGCTTTGAATTCTAATAATTTCAGTGGACCAATACCGCCTTCTATTGGTAATTTAGCTAGCCTTTCATGGCTAGATCTAACCGATAACAAGCTCACTGGTCCACTTCCAGTCTCGATAGGAACAACAAGTGGCCTAGATAGGCTTCTAAAAGCAAAGCACTTGTATGTATATTTTTAATTATATCCCTTTCTTCAGTTATTTTTTCTGGAGCACTCATAAAATTTACTTCTTTGTTTGCATTTCCACAGTCATCTTGGACAGAATCAGCTATCTGGCCCCATTCCAGATCAACTCCTCCACTCGCAAATGAATATCATACATTTGTAAGTTGATTTGATGGGACAATAAAAAATGATTATCGATCACTCTATTTTCTTTAGGACTAAGATGGAAACGGAAAAAAGGAGGAAAAAGAAAGAAGAAGACAAAGTGATAACACTTGTAAATGTTTATGAAGGAATTAGTGACTACATAGAACATAGGCATGTATAAGTCTCAAATGTTTACGAAATCCACCATTAAATAGTATAATAGCACATTTGTTTCTTTCTACAACACTGTTTCATTTATGATCTTCGAGACCAAGTTTTCCTTTTGCGATATTTGAAGCTTATAAAAAGATGGTTGACGGTTTCATTAATTTTGAACCATCAATTTATTGAAAAAGTTTATAACTCGAAGCAGATGATATGATTTTTTTTCCTTTTTTTGTGCAACTAGTATAGACACGAACAAACCACAGAAACTAAAGTTCTGACAAGAGAATTAAACAAGCTTTTCAAACTTTTATGCAACTTTCAGTATTTTGACACATTCACAATATGTATATTAATATCCTGCAGGATATTCGATAACAATCAATTCACTGGCCAAATCCCTGCTACACTAGTTGATGTGCGGACATTGGAGGTGGTGTGAGTATCTTTCTCCCAAACTTCACTTTTTTTTCTCCCATTAGATGCTAATTATATATCTAATTTCTTGTATTGAAACAGGCGTTTGGATTGGAATTCTTTAAACGGTTCTGTCCCCGCAAATCTCAGCACCCTTACAACTGTTAGTGAGCTGTAAGTAAAACAAGTATTGAAATCGCCAGAACTAGGCCTCAGTTTTTTTAAAAGAAATCAATTTGTTTATTGTTTATCATTTGGTCAGGGTTTTGTCCAATAATAATCTGAAAGGTTCCATACCCGATCTCTCAGGCATGGAATTCCTCAATAATGTGTGAGTTTGTGATCTTTTTCCAGTTATTCATAAGAATCGAGTTTTAGTACAATGTCCATTCAACCTTTTTCTATAATGAGAATCTAGATATTATTAGTTCTCACATTTAATTTTATACGCAGTGTTTTATAGTGTAATAATCCCCAAGTCTGATATTGAGATGTTTTACAGGGACATGAGCAACAATAGTTTCGATCCATCTAATGTTCCCAATTGGTTTACAAGCCTGCTGTCTTTGACAACATTGTACTCTCTTTCTCCCTCCCTCTCTCTCTCTCTCACACACACACACACACACACGCACCACAAATATGCCTATGCTAAGGACTAGAGTAGTTGTCAATAGAAGTATAATGAAGCAGGGTTGGAACTACCCAAGAGTACTTTACTTGCATAAATAAAGAAGCGAACGTGTAATGATTTTAAAGAAAACAAGATGTTAGATAGATCGATAATTTCTAATTTTCTCCCTTGTAAGTTTCTAGCCCTTGATACGCACCAATCACAGGCTAATAGTATATTTGATGCAAGGAATTGTCAAAAAACATCTACTATTAGAAAGAAAGTTGCCTTAAGTCCTTTATCTTCCCGTTTATTTTTCCTCAAAAATGCTTGTGCAGAAAATACAGGACTAAGCATTAAAAATAAACTTTACTTTAGAAGCTACGTGCATGTCTTGTTGTCGAATAATTCGAGGATGGTAATGAAAGTTTATTAAATCTGTCAGAAAAATGGAGCGGACGCAAATTCAAGGATCTATACCTGCTGCTCTCTTTAATCTTCCTCAGTTGCAATCTTTGTGAGTATTAGTTTGAGCTTCTTAGCAATCAATTTTAAACTAATGAACTTTTGAAAATGAAACAAGCTATTAGCTATAGTTTATCTATAGATACGTATGTGATTATTTTCAGTTGGTTCACAGGGTGTTGAGCAACAACCAGCTCAACGGAACTCTAAACCTTGGCACCAGCAACAGCAATCTACTAACGCTTGTAGATTTGCAAAACAACAAGATAGCTAATGTTACGAAAAGTTCTGGACCTGATATGGACTTAAAGTAAGTATAATATGTACTTTGAAAAATTCTTTTCAAAATGCCATGTAGTCAGTTGCTCATTAAAAAAACAGAACTCTCACGGGCACATTTTGATGTTGATTTCTCCAACTATTTTCCTTAATTATCCTTTCCGTAAGTAGCTCCCTGAAGTTGTTGTATTTAGGCCTTGTTTGGTTGCACCTTTTTTTCCTATAATAAGCTGGGCACCCATTTGGTTGGTCATCTTAAAACCTGAACATTTCTAATTTTTTCCACCTGAAAAGCTACTAGTTGAATGAACCCAGTTTCATTCTTAAACTCAAAACAATTTTCCTTATTTGCTAAAAAACTGCAGACAAACAAGCAGTTTTTATCTCTATCATCTTAAAGCATATGGCTAACTTTATACCCTTTCTTTTTACAGACTAGAGGGTAACCCAATATGCAGTGGACCCGGATTAACAGAAAGTTACTGTATATCTAAAAACACAAATTCGTCAAACACTATTCCTAACTGTCCATCAACTATCTGTGGTTCAGATTCAACATTAAGCCCAAGCTGCAAATGTTCACATCCATATACAGGAAATATAAATTTCATAGCTTTTAACTACTCAAATTTGAATGACTCGAGTCACTATGGAGCTCTAGTGGACTCTTTTATGTCGACTTTCAAGGCTAACAATCTTCCTGTTGATTCTGTTTTTTTGGGAAATCCAGTAATGGATTTAAATTCGTATCTTCAATTTAGAATGGAAATGTTTCCTTTGAATGAAGAAAAATTTAATCGAAGTGGTGTTTCTGCAATTGGAACGATTCTGAATCGAAATCCGCTTTTGATCAGAAACTCATTTGGACCATTCTTCTTTATAGACGAAGACTATTGTTGCTTTACAGGTAATTTCTGTGAGCTCTTTAACTTCAAGTAGGAGATAATGTACCCGTGATTGATTATGATACCTTTTTTTAAGTTACTCTTACCTTTTTGTACCTAGACATTGTTCTACTTTGAACCCCTAGCCCTGCATTTTGAGTTTAGTTACAAACATTGGATAGTTTATGTGATCTATCATTGTTTTTGCGGGAGACAGTTCAAATCGTTAAGGAATTTCACATCCAGATAGTTCAAGCCACCAATACTAAACCAAGATGACCGATTTATATATTGCAATTTCTTAAGTTGGGGTACAGGTTTAAAATTGTTCTATGGATTGGATACAAGATTCGAATGATCGCCGTCTATTTCGTTGGTAGTAGTAATAGTTATTAATTCAAGATAAGGCTAAAAAAGGCAATATTTTCTTTCTTGCTTCGAGAAGATGGTAAAATTATATCAGTGGCACAAAATCATTTTTGAAAGCTTGTTTCAGAAGCTACTGGTAAAAATTACTAGCATATTGTAATTTTTATTTATTTATTTTTGGATTACAAAATCCTTCCCCTGTTCTATTCATATGGAATATCTTTTTCTTGGAAAGAGTTGCCAAACAGACCCTTTTAAAAAAGTATTTAATAGTTTCTTTTTTGTAACTGATTGTTTTTATAGGTAATGCTTCAGGGAATTCAACACACCATGGGCTTATAGCTGGAGTGGCAATTGGGTGCTCACTTCTTTTGCTCCTCTTAATCAGTGCTGGAATTTATGCTCTGCGACAGAAGAAAAGAGCTCAAAGAGCCGAATATAATCCTTTTGGTAAGAGCCTTTAAATGAATCCTGGATAGGATGTAGGAAATAAAATACATACTTTTGAAAGATATCTATGGTTTTAAACACTGAAACATATTGTGGTTCGTCATTCTATCGGAAACCAAGTGTTACAAATTTTCCCTAGAAACACTAGAATTATAAAGAGTTATTTGCTTTGGTTACAATTTTTTATATTAATTTCCAGTTTTTTCGGTATGAAATCAAGGATAATGACTAGAGATTAGAACCTAGCTTTTAAAAATATCAGTTCTTGTTGTTATAAAATTAAGGATTATGACTACACAAACCTAGGAAATATTTTCTCGTTTCTGAGAACTGTTTCTGGTTTTGAGAGCCGAAACACCATACATATCTTGTAACCGCTGTTTCCAGAAAACAACTTTTACTGAAAACTTCTTGTTGAATATTGTCTCACATTGACGGGTTATTGGTCCTAGCTTATTGCTTATATGTGAGTTCCGTCTATCCTATCACTAGGATTTTTGGTGGGAATTGATGGACTCTAATATGGTATCTGAGTACTGAGTAGGCTGTTTGTTTGCTTGTTAGGCTCCCCAGTTGTCTCATCTGTTTACACTTGTGGGCATTTGGGTCATTAGGCATTCGTGAGGGGGAGTGTTGAATATTGTCCCCTATTGATGTGTTATCGGTCCTTTTGGTGGGAAATGGGAATGAATAGACTCTAATACTCGTAAATAGTCTTAAAAAAATCTAACAAGATTTCTTTCCTTTGGTTCCAAGTTTTATTTCTTTCAACAGATTCAATAATATGAGAAATTGCATTTCCTGAAATCTCATTGTTTGTACTATCAGATACAACCTGGAAAATTAAAATTCATTGTTTCAAGAATTGTTCCTGATTTTGAAAGCTGAATTGTATACATAATCTGTTTAGCCGTTGTTTTAAAGATCAGGTATAAACATTTACTGAAACCAGCGTGGATATATAAATCTGCAGAGTTGTTTCCTTTGGTTTTAAGTTTTCATTCCCTTGATGATGAGAACGGTAAAAGAAATCCTAACGCACTGAAGCTTTTGATAAATAAATGAAAAATAACCGTTTTTGCAAATCACAGCATCATGGAACCCCAACCAAGGTAGTGGCGGTGTTCCTCAACTTAAAGGAGCAAGATGGTTTTCGTTTGAAGAAATTAAAAAATGTACCGACAACTTCTCTGAGTCCAACTGTATTGGTATCGGGGGCTATGGAAAGGTACTATCTTCATTATTTTCTAATTTTTAGTATGCATATCAACTGACATATTTCGGACCTAATTCCCATTTGACCACAAGGAAAAACTTATTTTCCATTTAGTGGGTACTTTTGATGGGGTCACACTTTAATAATCTGATTGATTTCACTTTTCATGGATTTGCATTTCATTTAATTTATTTGGAAATGCATACAATTATGTCAATTGATGGTAATTTGCGTTTTTAATTTCTATCATGTGAACTCCTGTCCTACTATTCTAAATCAATAAATAAGAGATTGTAAAACTCTTATTTGATGTTTGTTGTAACAAACAAACACTTGAATCGAAATCACTTCTCTTCTAATTTTTTATGATTATATTGTTTGACAGGTTTATAAAGGAACGATTGCTGATGGGCAATTAGTGGCGATTAAAAGAGCCCAGCAGGGGTCACTGCAGGGAGCTAATGAATTTAAGACGGAAATTGAGCTTTTATCACGTATTCATCACAAAAATGTTGTCAATCTTGTTGGATTCTGTTATGAACATGGTGAACAAATGTTAGTATACGAGTATGTCCCAAATGGTACTCTCAAGGATAGCATTACAGGTATTCCATGTCACCTAAAATTACGAGAATAAATGCTTTCAAGGGTAAAACAAACAAACATAGTTCTTCAGATCAGCTCCATTTAGTCTCTCATGTAGATATATGGTTATAAGTTTGAAGCACCTTCTAATTTTGAGAATAGGTCTATTCTAGAATAGGCCTCGGACACTTCTACGACAAAATGATTTTTAAATAATTTGTATAAGATCTATTATGGAATAACCTGGATGTAAATGTATCCTTTTAAAGGTTTCAGAGAACACGCTAATTTTAAGAATCTACATGCTAACTTTTTTTTATTTTGGCAAGATAACTCAAGTAACATGAAACTTAAAACAGTTTATTTTTAAAAAGTACAGTTTCTTCAGACCTGAAACTTTTTGGAACCATGAGGGATAATAAGTTCAATCTTCTGAATACAAAAACAAATACAGCCATTTTTGTTTCTCTCACCTAGCCTTTTGTTTCACACACACACATTGTTAAATTGTAACAAAAACAAGCCCATTTTAATAACTCATATATATGTTATCTTTTCAGGGAAGTCAGGTATAAAGTTAAATTGGACAAGGAGACTAAATATAGCTCTTGACTCTGCCAAAGGTTTGTCATATATGCATGAACTTGCCGATCCTCCGATTATACACCGAGATGTTAAAACACCAAACATATTGCTCGACGACCATTTAAATGCAAAAGTTGCTGATTTTGGCTTATGTAAACTTTTGGGCGACACTGACAAAGGATATGTTACTACTCAAGTGAAAGGGACATTGGTTAGCATCTCAACATTTGCTACATGCTTATATCATTTTGTTTGGATTATTTAATCAACTTATATTTACTTATTCTTTTAAGTAAGTTTGATATAAGGGTTGTTTGGCTGCAGCTGTTAAGCAAATAAGCTGGCTTATTTCAGGCTGAGCAAACAGCTTGAATCTTTGACTATTTTAATGCCAGAAAGCAATAAAAACACAGCTTTTAGGCTGGTTGCTAAAGGCAGGACAACTTGAGGTCGAAATGCAAAAAAAAAAAAAAAAAAAATTCTATTTGAAAGCTAAAAGCAGATAAGTTTTAGGTATTTTGTTTTTCAAAATTATTTTCTGATATTGTAAGCAGTTCTAGTTTAACATTCAGCGATTGTCTGCTTTTAAGCAAAGAGATTGACATAATTTCAGGTTGACAAACAGTTGTGAATACTTCAAGTTCATGTTAATCTTTGTTAGCATATTGAGGCTAAAAACGAAAAGGAAAATGCAACCTTTAAGCTAGCCAAACGACTACATTTAAATAAATAAGTGAAACAGAAAACTAGTTCTTCTTGAAAGCCGCAACTAAAAAAATCCCGACTTTTAATTCATTTCATTTTCTCCAAATACAGGGATACATGGACCCTGAATACTACATGACCCAACAGCTAACCGATAAGAGCGATGTTTACAGCTTTGGTATTGTATTGCTCGAGTTATTAACTGGTAGACCCCCCATAGAGAGGGGTAAATACATTGTTCGAGTTGTAAAGGAAGCCATGGAGAAGTCAAATGACCATCATACCCTTCCCGAGATTACCGACCCAAGTTTAGACTCTATACCGGGAGGTTTAAACAAGTTTTTGAACCTTGCTATGAGTTGTGTTACTGACGGGGGAGCTGAAAGGCCTAAAATGAGCGAAATTGTGAGAGAAATCGAAAATATTCTGTCATATGCCATGTCAGAAACTAAAAGCAAGTCGAGTTCTTCGAGTTACGAGGGAACAAATGATCGAAATTATTATCACCGTTATAGTAATGAAGATTTGTTTGCTTATAGTGGGGGTCATGTAGATTTAGACATAGATCGACGATGAAGGTTTTATCTCCTGTGGCGAAAGTAAATGTTTTCTGTTTTTTGAGTTTTTTTTAAAACATTTTTTATGATTTTTTTTGGGATGACTTTTTAACAATGCCCTGATAAGAGTGTAAGCAATTACTAATTAGTTACTTAATTTGTTATGTACTATTTTTAAGTTATTTGTTTGACCTATTGTTTAGTAAAATGAATAAATTACTTTGTGGTAATCTTTTGCAGTTATTCTCTATTATGTTAAACTGAGCCTGAGAAATTAATACTTTTGTATATGTTCCTGCATGTTTTTACATGTTTTTGGTTTTAATCTTAACGTTCAGAAATAGTTTATCAGATCATTGAACTGTTAAGTACCGTAAAGCTGGAGTAATTATAAGGTTATTTATAACTTAATTACTACTAATTTACCTTGTGAATTTATCCAGCTTACCTAAATTAACATATGTAGCCTAGTTACATTTAAATGTAACTCTTCAAATTCAAATTTTGAAAATACTAAAAAATGCTAACCTTAAGCATTTCTAATCGTAATTTTTTTTGTTACTTTATAGACGGGAGAAAAAGTAATTTCTAAAAATCATGAGTATATATCATCATAAGTACAATTCCTGCTGTAGACAAATTTTTTCTTTTGGTTAGATACTAGGTAGCACGGTTACTTCATATTTTCTTTTTTCTTTTTTGAGTATCCGGTACGGGTATCGGTACGGTACGACAAATGAAGTAGCCGGTACGGCAAATGGAGTATCGTTGACTTTTTCATTGTTTGACCATCTCAGTACGACATGAGTACGAGATCGGTACGTCTCCGATACTTTTTCGGTACAGCTGAGAATTTTAATTTTAATTTTTTTCATAAAAATTAATTAAAATATAAGATTATTAATATAATAATGTGAAATTGTTATAATTAACAAGTGATGAATTTAATTAAATTTGTTTAGACACTAGTTATGAAAAAATTATATTAACGTTCACTAAAATATTCGTATATAAACTTAAATTGTACTAAATTTTGTTAATTCTGTTATTTTAAGATTTTAATTTTTAAATTCAATCATATATATAAAAATAAGTTATTTTTTTATTGACGTACCATTTCCGTAACGTAACAAAAATTTTCAACTTTTGCCGTGCCACCGTATTTGTATCGTACCGGATACGATACTCGTATCCGTATCCTGCAACCTAGTTTAGAAACAATGAACCGTTGTAACTTGTGAGTGCATGGATCCTCAACAGTCTATTGTGGGTGGCACTGTTGAGTCATCATCATTGCATGTTTCATCTTTAAAAATTAAACTAAAGTGAAAAATCACACCGATTCTTGTTTTCTCTTAGGCCATAGCCCTAATTTTATCCTCTCCATGGTTTTTCTATATATGTCTCAGCTGAGTCAGCTCTAGGGGGTGAGAATGAGGCGAAAAATTCATAAAAAATTCATGGTCGTTTCGTTAAGAGCTTGTCTCAGTTTCCTTTACTACTAAATAAAAGGATAATGAACAAAAATATATATTTTGTTTATTAAACGAAATGATAATTATCATAATGATATTCGTTTTGTGAAATTTCGTTTTCGTTTAACATATGTATATAAAACTCATATAGTATAAAATTTGGTTAATGAGACGAAACGAAACTTTCATATACTTAACGGAACTAAAACGAAATAAAATTTTTTGTTTCGTCACGGAAACGTAACGATAACGATAACGAAAAACCTCAAATCTAAACGAAACGAAAACCGTTTTCGTTTCGTTTCACCTCGTTATCGGCTCTAGTCAGCTCTACAATTGCATCGTCCAATTTTATTTTATTTTACATCCACAAGAAATAGCCCAAATGATTTATGCACATGAGTACTCGGTTTTGTTTTGTTTCGAAATTGTGGACATCAATTCAAAATCTCATCAATTTAACATTCTAAAAGGAAAGATCAAAGCCTTGCCTTTCTTATTTTTTCATTTAACCTGAAGTTAGAATGAGAATGATAGGAAAATATACATGTTAGAGAAAACTATATAATTTTTTAAAAGTGAGAAATATACTTAAATAATAGTAAGATATTAAGCTGAAAGTAGTAAGTACAAGATTACCCTCACAATTACATTTCCATAAAAATACTTAATATACAAGTTTGGTCTTTTGGTCTTTTTGTAAGCACTGTTGAGCAGTCTATTAATATTTTATAGGCGGCTGAGGATCCGTGCCCTTTATTTGTATATCTGCTTAGACATTAATACTAGGGTTTTTTTTAGTATGGCAGAAAAGATAAATACGGACCGACGAACCAAAATGATTTTTTTTCCGAACCGTGGTGTAAAAAAATATATCGAATAAAAAATAAAATAAATATGGTCTAATATAAAAATAAAGTATTTTTTTTTTTTATGTTTAACATTGTATAAAATAAGGGTGATGGTAGACACACAACTTGCACACAACTCCCACACTCCCTAATTAATGAAAGACATATGTATCCCTCCAAATGTATATAAAACACAATCTATAATTTGATAAACCAAAATATAAATATTCAACATAATAAAAACTCAAATAAAAATATAGTATAACCCTAGTTGAGACTACTCTAAATTTAAATATTAATTAAAAATAAGAAAAATTATTAAATCTGGTATTACTAATATATATATATATATACCCGCACACTCCATACATGTATATTTGAAGGGATAAAAATGTATTTTTTAACAAAAATATATTATTATACATGTAAAGGAGTGTGCAATACATGTAAGAGACTGTGTGAGAGAGTGGCAAAGTTGTGTGAATATATTTTTTCATAAAATAAATATGAAGTTAAGACAAATGGTATTGGATAATAAAATATTTTTTTTAGTAATCTTGTTTGTTTGAAAAAATACAATGATCATTTACGAAATTTGCTAATTTTAAGATAAAAAACATTAAAAAATTTTTTAAAAAGAAGTTAATATGATTTGAACTCCTATATTTAAATTTTTTTTAAATTACAAATATAAAAAAAATTAGAAATCACCGTTGGATGGTCATCCCCCCTGTACACGGGGTATGTTCTTGTTGTAACTGAAATGTTCATCGTTTTTAGGGTATTCAAACAAGACAACTTCATATCTGTAAATTGTCAACGTGTTTCAAAAAACGAATAAATATCTAAAGTATTGAAAAGACAAAATATTTAAAACATTAGTAGAACAGCTTGGCCAAATAGAACTTCTCTTTATTTAATGGGATGGGCCCTAAATGACCGACTTGCAACTACTTCTTTTATTGGCAAGGTTATTAAATTCGTCATTAATGTTTACATGGGATAATTAAAAGTGTTGTATATAACTCATATTATATTATTACTGAAAATGATTTCGGCCCTCAACTACATGACATTTTTATTGGTAATCAATATGACTATATTATCTGTTCTAATTTTGCTAATTTATCTACAAACTCAAAGGTTTGTTGCTTAAACTAAAAAAAATCGTTTTACATGGAAGAAAAACGAGGTTATTGATGTGGTTGCTCGTATTTTGTTAACCATTTCCTTTTGTTAGACAGTTTTAACCAAAGTACTCTTAAACTGAACAATCAAATTGATATTGGCCTATCAAGGTAATGCCTTAGTTTAAAACTATCTAACAAAAGGAAATGGTTAACAAATAAATAATCACCCTTTTTATTCCTTTGTGCATGTCTTCATCCAGAAATACTTTTCTTCCGTCTTTTTTTCTAAAATATCTAAAACATATCATTTGTGTTGTTGAATCTTGACCGACAAATAACTCATATGTAAATTGTCGAAATCTAATTTTTCAAAAATTAATCACATAGTTCAAATATTAAACTATATGAACAAATTTTAAAAATTTATATTTCAACAATTTAAGCACAATATATTTGAGGGTAAAAGTTGCACGTAAATACATAGAACCCCAATATTTTAGGACGGAGAGAGTACCTTTTTTGGTCAGATTTTGAGGGGACCCTGGTTGCAAGGAGAAATCGTATAAACGACGCCATTCTTATTGGTACAAAACTACAAATGTTTTTTTAAGTTACAAATGCTTTTTTAAGTCAAAGGAAGTTTATACAAGTAGTGTACTATATATAAAATTAAAATGGCGTATGTAGGCATGTTCTAATAAGAAGTATCTTTAAATTGTTTACATAATCATAATTCTCTGTCAAGTTGACAATGACTGAAAAGAAGAATGGGGCCCTAATTATTAATGGCGAATTCATTAACATTACTTGCACAGACTGTCTAACGCTTATCAACTTGTCATATACTATAACTGAATTTAAATCAATAACTAGAAGTTATTTGGTTGGACATTTTTTTCATGAGATGAAGTTTAAAATTATCTTAAGGAATTGCAGACCATGAGTTATTTGCTGGATACAAGTCAATAGTAGTTAAGAGTAAAAGATAAACTCAGTTTTTCTTTTTCTGCATTGCAAAATGAGATATTGTTTCAGATTCTATTAGTTCAAGAATATCTATGGTTATGCACTGAGTCATGGGTTCAAGAGTTAAGCTGTGGTCTTTGGTAATATGGATCCAAATTTTGCTTGTAGCAGCTCAGGAGAATAATCATGATTGTAAGTTCAATATTTTTCTTTTGTGTTCTGATTAAAAATTAAAAATTTCTTTGGTGTTATCGGATTTGGGCTTGACTGGTGCACCTTTCAAGCTCAGGTTGTTTGCTTATAATCTGTAGTTCATTTGCTCGGCCAGCTTAAAAACATGATTTTTTAGGCGTTTGGTTGGTTAGTTTTAAAATGAGTTTCTATTTACCTGGCTTGTAGTTGCTGCTTTGTTATCTCTTAAAAATGGGTGGGAAAATACACCACCAAGCTGGATTGGGTCGGATCCATGTTCTAAATCTTGGGAAGGAGTTTTGTGCATCGGTTCACGCATTACAGTTATGTAAGTCAAACTAATGTAATTTTTTGAAAAAAAATTCCTGAATATTTGCTTATTTTCCACTCATAATAGTTGAAATTCAATTTCAGAACATTGGCAAGCATAGGATTGAGCGGGCAGCTTTCAGGAGATGTTCAATTGTTGTCGGAACTACAAACACTGTAATTTCCTTTTTTTCTACTTACACTATTAGTTAGAATCCTAATGAAAAATGGAGGCATGGATTACTGTTCAAGTTGTTGAAAAGTTTTTCTTGTTTTGAATTTTTTGCTTTTCAAAATCTGAGGAACATAGATATAGAGATTTCTTAAGCACATATACCCAAGTATCTGATGGGTTAAATGTAAAACCCGCTGGACAAGAAAGTTGAGCTTAGGCGAATGTTTAACAAAAACATACAAGGGCTCAATAACTTGGTTCATTTCTCAGTTTCTTATGCTTTGTCAGATTTTTCTTAAATACATATTCCATAAACTTCTGCTTTCTGCAAAATATTGAAATTAAGGCTTGGTTGTTGTTTTTTGTAATTTAGGGATTTGTCCTATAACAAAGATTTGAAAGGGCCTCTTCCTCCATCAATTGGAAACTTGACGAAGTTGACTAACCTGTGAGTAATTTTTTTTAACACTTTATAAACACGATGACAAAAAGGTAGATATATATGCTTTATATGTATTTAATAGTTAATTTATCGTAGGATCCTGGTCGGTTGCAGTTTCAGTGGTCCGATCCCGAACACAATAGGATCTCTTCAACAGTTGTCCATATTGTAAGGAATTGTAAAAAAAATTCTTTTTAGCCCCTTTTCCATAATGTAGAGGCAGAGATTTAAGAATTTCTAGATGCTTGTTTTATCCAATTTTATGAATTCGAATTGAGAAATATTCTTTAAGACCTTGGAATATTTGCTTATAAAATCAGATTTGTTTTCGAATTCATATCTTTCATGTAAGGGTCTGCATTTTCTTCAATGGAAAATGTTAAGCTTTCAGGTGGGACAGTGATCAATTATTCACAAATATTAGTTGTCTTCCTAATATTGTGCAGGTCTTTAAATTCCAACAGCTTCATTGGATCAATACCACCTGAAATTGGACTTTTATCAAAACTCTATTGGCTAGATTTGGCTGACAACAAACTTTCTGGAACTTTACCGGTCTCGGATGGGACCTCACCTGGCCTAGATATGCTGGTGAATACAAAGCATTTGTATGTTTATTATTTCACTATTTCATTGATTATTTATGCTTTGCTATGCACAATTTGTAAAATTGCAATATAATAATTAGTTTGATTTCTATACAATTTCTTCAGTCATTTTGGAAAGAACCAGCTGTCTGGAGAAATCCCACCGCGATTTTTCAATTCGAATATGACCCTGATACACGGGTAAGTTCTGGTAAATTAGCTATTTGAGCCAATTAATTTAGGGTTATATTCTATTTATCAAATGGTAGAATTTTTTTGAAACAAATGGTAATATTTTTAGTGTGCAGCAAGGTTCAGAAGAGAATTGGTTAAAAATGGTTTGAATTGTTGATACATATAAAGGAAATAAATCATCAGTCTTTTCAATCTACTGAACTTATTATCAAGAACGATGTTGGATTCATTCGTTGGAGATTATTACTCATAAAAATTTGGATGCAGATTTAATACAAATAGGCTGGTTTATTTGAAGTTGGGAAAATGTAGGTTTGTTCAGCTCTAAAAAAAAGTTTTATTAATTCTCTAGTGAACTTCTTTCATCAGGCTGTTTGATAGCAATATGCTAAGCGGTGAAATCCCTGCAACAGTCGGACTAGTGCAAAGTCTGGCAGTGCTGTAAGTATATAAATTAATAACCGAATTCTCATTATTATACTTCTTGAATTCTCTGATATTCAAGAAAGTTACGTATATTTAATAATTTTTTTTGTATATTTCAGACGCCTTGATAGAAACCAATTCAGTGGAAGTGTTCCATCTAGCCTCAAGAACCTTGTAAATGTCAATTACATGTAAGTAAACTCATTTGAAAGAATTAGGCGATAATAGTACCAACTTTTTCCACTCATTGGCTAGTAATTAACTCTATTTTATGCTTCTTATATATTTCTGTACTCCAATTTCAGGTTGCTGTCCAACAATCGACTGAATGGTCCATACCCCAACCTAACAGGCTTAGATTTAGTCAACTACGTGTAAGTCGCAACTATTCTGCTAATATAATCCTTGAATGTTTAGATATTTCTTTATTTTCCATGGCAAATAAATCAAATGTTGTTTTTTGATATTTGTGTTCTCAGTCTCTATTCCTCTCCCTTTTGCTGGTTTGAGAATTAGAGCCGTTGAAACATTGAAGAACTCATTTGTTTTTGTTTTAAGATCTGATAAAAATAGAGTCCTTAAAGAAGCAGTAACATCTTTCTTGGGTCTTGAACAATGGGTTGTTTCAGATACTTTCTTGAAAAAATTTGGGAACCAATTTGTTATTTTGTCTCTTGCAGTGTTGATTTAATATTTTGCACATATCTGTTTCTATAGCATGTAAATATGGCATTGGCCGTTGCTTCCCATTCTTACTCTTACATCATATTGCTATTTGCAGGGATTTGAGCAATAATACATTCGATGTATCTGAGTGCCCTCCGTGGTTTTCAACCTTAGAGTCCCTCGCGACACTGTATGATTTTAATATTTTTCACCCGAATTCTATTGTCTGAATTGGAATTTTACCATCAACCCTGTGCGCTTGTTTCAGATAAAAAATTAAAAAACTAAAAATATTATGTTTCTCCAGACTAATACTTTTCAAATTTTTGGGCACATGCTCCGTCAATATTTAGTTAAATCAAACTAGCTAACAGGTCTAATGTGGTTCAAATAGCTGGTTTGAGAATTTCATAACAACGAAATATAGATAGAAAATAGACATAACTGTGGTAGATTCTATTACTTTCAATTTGTTCTACATACTAAGCATGTATACTTTTGAAATGTATTTTCAGAATGGTAGAACACACTGGACTTGAAGGCGGCATTCCCTCTTCCTTATTCAGCCTTCCTCAGTTACAGAAAGTGTAAGAATCACTGTAATCGTATATTTTTGCCATTTTTTCTTTTTGATGAGATTTTTTTGTTCCTACCATACTGACTATTGTTAATCATATTCAAATTGTCATACTTGTAGTACTGATGTTTCTTTTTTAAATCCTATGTTTGATAGTGTGATGAAGAATAATCAGCTTAATGGCACTTTTGATGTCGGCTCTAGACGTAGTGATCAACTGGAGACTATAGATTTGCGTAACAATTTGATTGTTGGGTTTACACAAAGAGGTGGAGCTAAAGTGGATATACTGTAAGGAACCATCCTATTAGATTGTGTATCTAAGTTCACTTTAAGAATAAATAGGTTGTTAAATAAGTAATGATTACATTGATCTCACCCTTTTTTATCATGACTACGTGTACATTCACTTCCACAAACTTATAAGTTTTAATTTTGGATGGGTGTTTA
Organism: Primula vulgaris; assembly: GCA_963920805.1. Taxonomy (NCBI): domain Eukaryota; kingdom Viridiplantae; phylum Streptophyta; class Magnoliopsida; order Ericales; family Primulaceae; genus Primula; species Primula vulgaris. The sequence continues at coordinate 3,386,049 of OY987216.1, read as the reverse complement.
TTTATTTATTTCTTCACATGTCAAACATCTTATTGCTCAAGGGTATGAAGGTTAACAATCTGCAGTTCAAATCGGCATGGATTGTTTGACTAAGAAATTAAAACAAGAAATTCGAAAGTACTTAAAGAAAACCTTGTTATTCCCCTAGCTTATTGATGAAGCTTGAATCTTCACAAGGTTGAGTCTTGGCCCGCTGAGTAATAAACAAATTTGAACCTTCCACGTGTCTGACTTCGTTGGCGAAGTATGTATAAGTGTATCAAAATTATTCTAGAGGGAGAGAGTAGTTATTTTGTGGTCCCCTTCCTTGATGGTTTATGCTCTCTATTTATAGGTACGTAAGGTCATGAATGTTATTTTTCTTTTTTACCCACACCACGATCTATGGGAAGGATATAACCGCCGCTCTACCCACGATCTAGGGCATGGGCGGTTGTTTGTTAGGTGATGACTAACTTTCCTTATCTTTCGCTTGGTATTTCGTTGGGTCATTTCCAGATGATGGACCAGACTCTATTTTATAGAGTCATGTCCAGGTGATGGACCAGACTCTAGCATATAGGGTCGTTTTCATGTGATGGACCAGACTCTAGGCTATAGAGTCATCTTCAGGTGATGTAGCAGACTCTAGATTATAGGGTCATGTCCATGTGATGGAGCAGACTCTAACCTATATGGTCATTTCCAGGTGATGGACCAGACTCTAGGCTATAGGGCCATTTCCAGGTGATGGACCAGACTCTAGGCTATAGGGTCATGTCCAGGTAATGAACCAGACTATAACACGTAGGGTCATTTCCAGGTGATTGACCAGACTCTAGGCTATAGGGTCATGTCCAGGTGATGGACCAGACTCTAACATATAGGGTTATTTCCAGGTGATGGACCAGACTCTAGGCTATAGGGTCATGTCTAGGTAATGGACCAGACTATAACACGTAGGGTCATTTCCAGGTGATGGACCAGACTCTAGGCTATGGGGTCATGTCCAGGTGATGGACCAGACTCTAACATATAGGGTTATTTCCAGGTGATGGACCAGACTCTAGCCTATATGAGGTTGGAACCTGACGGGTGGGCCAAACTCTTCCAAATAGTGGTCCGACCCATATCTAAATTTTAGGGTCAAACCCATTCATTAATATGTTCATCACTTATATAAACAGAAAATCAAATAACGCATATAATGTGAGCTCAAAAACGGCAAGCAAGCAAGTCAACAGAAGGCTAGATTTGACACTGTGTAGAAGTAAACTATATCTGTTTATATTCCTTCCTGATAATTATTCTGTTATATTTATTTTCCTATTTTACCACAGGCTTGCTGGAAATCCAGTTTGCGAGGAAAATGTACAAGAACAAGCATTCTGCAATAGTTATCAATCTAATTCCTCATATTCAACACCACCCAACAATTGCTCGCCTATAAATTGCATATCCAATCAAATTTCAAGCCCAAATTGTCAATGTGCATACCCATACACGGGTACCCTTTTCTTCAGAGCCCCTTTATTCTCAGATCAAGGAAACTCAAGCATCTATACGACTCTTTCGAGTTCTTTAACAAAATCATTTCAGTTGAATAAGCTTGCTGTTGATTCAGTTTCTCTTAGTAATCCTGCTATAAATACAGATGACTATTTTGTGATAAGCCTTCAAGTTTTTCCTTCTGGGTCAGATCGTTTTAACCGAACGGGAGTTTCTGGTATTGGGTTTGTCTTGAGTAACCAAACGTTCAAGCCACCGAAAAATTACGGACCCTTCTTTTTCATTGGTGACCCATATGAATATTTCACAGGTATTCTGGACTATGCCTTGTTTGCTTGTATCTTTTTGCTTATAATCTGTTTATTTGTTTAAAAGCTGAATATACCTCGGTGCTTTTGCCGGAAAAAGTTACAAGCTTTGAGCTGGACAAACCTAGCTTTTTTCTCAACTATGAGCTTTATTTTGCCGTAAAAGAAAAAAAGTTGAGCCTTTCATTTTTGCCTGAAAATCTAGAAGCTTTGAGTTGGACTAACCAATTTTTTTCCTCAACTTCAAAGAAGCCAGCTCATTTGCTTACAAGCTGCAAGAATTTCGATTTGATTTATCTGAAAAGAAAATGCTGGAAGCTTTGAGATAAACGAACCCAGTTTTTTCCCAACTTAAAAAAAGCCAAGCTTATTTTCTTAAAGCTGAAACAGAACAAATTGTAAATTAGGGTATGAGTTAGATCTGTGTAATCCTTTTCAGTTTTTCACTATCGATGTTTTTATTCCATTCGAAAGGAACCAATGGAAAGGACAAATCATCGTCATCAAGTATTGGCATAATTGCGGGAGCGGCTGCTGGCGGCATTGTTCTTGTGATATTGGTTGTCCTTGCCGGAATATATGCTTTTCGTCAAAAAAGGCGAGCTGAAAAGGCTGATAAGCAGAACAATCCTTTTGGTAAAAGATCTGACTATGTTCAAATTCTAGAAAACTACCATTAATTGACTTATGGAAGATTTATTCCCATTTAATGACAAGGAAAAACTTGAGTACCATTTAGTGCTACTTTTTATAAGCATATACTGGATGTGCTGGTTTTGAATGACATACTCTTGAACAAACTGATTTCACTTTTGAGAGTAACTGATTTCACTTTGGATGGGCATACACTTCAATAAATTAGTTTTGGATATCTGTAGTGAATAATGTGCAGTATAATTAAATGGGGATGGAAATTTTTCACCAACACCTAAGGGGAAATAAGTCCAAAAATTGTCACTTGATGAGAATTGTTGGAATCTATACATAAAGTAGCTCATCCATTCTAATGCAGCTTCCTGGGATGCAAGTAAAAGCAGCGGTGGCGTTCCTCAGTTAAAAGGTGCCCGGAATTTCACATTTGACGAGCTAAAGAAATGCACCAACAATTTTTCAGAAACCAACAGCATTGGATCCGGTGGTTACGGAAAGGTTAAGGACTTAAAGTTCCAAATTCCTTCTGGCAATAAATACTTTATTTTTTAAGGTTATGTTGTCAAAGAATCCAAATTGTTTACTCGAGCTACCTTCCTTATAATATAGCGTTCTCAATATACACTTTGACTGTAAACCAACTTTTACATGTATACTTTTTACACCCAAAGAAACGAAGAGCTTATAGCATATAATCACTATTTAGATTTTAGATACAGATCATATTTTGGATTTTACAATATTCATTCATCAGCACCGTATTCGCATTTCTCGCCTTGAGAGGTAAAAATATTTATTTGAGTTTTGCTGGAAAGCATAAACCTCATGCTTTTAAACGTTCTTTTTTTGCACACTGAAATACGTAATAGCCTCAAGCTATTAACTTTAGAATCCATAAGCATAATTTTTCTTTTCCTGCTATAAATGGCGAAAAGGGAATACTGTAAGTCTAAACATTTTTTATGGTCATTAACAAATTTGTTAGTTGTTCAAATTTCATTTCAAGAATGTGGATCTCATATTACAATAACTTTATTGAGTGATAGGTTTCATTGCTTTACGTCATTATGAAAAACAGGAAATATTACAGTTTTCTCTTTGAATTTCGAATTTTCATAACTCTTAAACAATGTTGATTTGTTTTCTCTTCCAGGTATATAAAGGAGCTCTCCCCAGTGGACAACTAGTCGCTGTGAAAAGAGCTCAACCAGGGTCTGTGCAGGGTGGTTTAGAGTTCAAGACAGAGATTGAGCTTCTATCGAGGGTACATCATAAGAACGTGGTCAGTCTCGTGGGATTCTGCTTTGATGGAAGTGAACAAATGTTAGTTTACGAGTTTATTCCTAATGGTACACTCAAGGAGAGTCTTTCAGGTTCTTCCCCTTTCCCAATCTTTAAGATAGAATATTCATTATTTGTACACTTATTCAAGAATACTTTGGATTTGAGTATATATAACAAGATTGATTGGAGATTAATTCTTGCTCCAATGCTTGTGGTGATTAATAGTTCTTCAAATTAATGAGATTTTATTACCAGCCATTAATTAATCCCATTAAAATCTCAGTTAAGATGAGTATCAAAGAGTAAGTGATAAGGAAAAAAATTGGATTAGGGTACTAATTAAGATTTTGGTTAGGTTGAACTAAAAAATCAAAACAGCGTGATAGGCTTTTGCACAAAATTGTTAGTAACTCAAATGTGGGAGTTGATTTTTTCCAAAACAAATTAAGTACAAAAAACCGGTGAAATAGTTGTATTCACTCAGGGTGTGTTTGGAACCCGGAAATTTAGCGGGAAAAAAAAAGAAAAAGAAAGGAACATAAATGAAAATTAACATGAAATCATTTTTCCCTCATGTGTTTGGAAGATTGGAAAAAGAAAAGAATATGAAAATAAAAGAAAGGGGAGAGAGAGAGCTAGCCTTAATTTTCTCGTTTGTTTTTCTTTTCCTTCCATTTTTGGAAGTAAAATGGTTTCCCTCACTCTACACACAAAATTTTCCCATACTTTCTTTCACTTTATTTTCCATTGGTTTTCTTATGTAACCAAACCCAAACACACCCTTAAAGCACAGAAAAAAAAGGTTTACATTCTTTTATGAAGAATGTGGTTCCCTCAAGCTCATTCCAGTTACGTCTTGTTTAGTAGGTTTCTTAAATTCTTAGTCATATTGAACCAGGTAAGTCAGGGATTCGGTTGGATTGGATTAGGCGGCTTAAAGTAGCCCTCGGAACAGCAAAAGGTTTACAATATCTTCACGAGCTTGCAAACCCTCCAATAATACACAGGGATATAAAATCAAACAATATTTTGTTAGACGAACGGTTGAATGCAAAAGTTGCAGATTTTGGCCTCTCCAAGCTTTTTCCTGACTCTGAAAAAGGCCATGTGACTACTCAAGTCAAGGGAACAATGGTATGTGACTTGTGTTGATAAACTCGTGTTTGAATTCTAATTTTGATGTTAATCTAAATGTTGTGAGCTGTGCCTGAAGTTCTCGGGATGGGTTTAGTTTCCATTGAGTTGGGCCTGTTTCGGGATGGATTAAACAACTTCCCCATTTTTTTTAATGATATCTAGGCAAGTTTTGTAACCTCATATAGCAAATTATTATGCTTTTGATGTTGCAGCTTATAAGCTCCATTATTTGCTTTTGCATAGATAAAATCATCAAATGTACTGCATTAGGTTAACCAAATTACAGTTGAGCTTTTCATGAATTCCTGCCTAAGAAAACTGAAGTTTTAAACTTATTGAACCTGACTTTTTTTACCTCAGATTAACCAACTTCTTCGCTTAGAAGTTGCAGTACACAACCCCACAAAAATATTTTGTGTTCCTTGCAGGTAGTCCGGAATTTTATTTTCCCCATCAAGTAATAATTCCAATGATGTGAGAATTTCATATCGCGAAACTATAAAACCAGTAAGGTATTACTTTTATTTTTTGTTCAAATGTTGGACGAAATAAATTTCGTTTCCTTTTTTCTCCGCAGGGTTACTTGGACCCGGAATATTACATGACCCAACAACTAACTGAAAAGAGCGACGTTTACAGCTATGGAGTGCTACTATTGGAGCTAATAACTGCAAGACAACCAATAGAAAGAGGTAAATACATTGTAAGAGAGGTTAAACAAATATTGGACAAAGAACAGTCTTTATACAATCTATACGAACTCATCGACCCCATACTTTCGAGCTTTACATTGGGAGGGGTGGAAAAATTTATCGATTTGGCTATGAGTTGTTTAAAAGAGACTTCTATTGAGCGGCCTAGAATGGGTGAGGTGGTGAAACAACTTGAAAATATTATGCAAATAGCGGGGATTAATCCGAATACAGACTCAGGATCAACATCAACTAGTTATGATGGGTTTAATCACCCGTATAGCGATGAAAGTCTATACGTATATACTTCAGAATTTCCTGCTCCTAAGTAAGGTTTTTGTTGTCGATATTAGTATTAAAGTTTCTTTATTTTCTTTCTGTGTGGATGGATGAGTGTGATTTTCAAAAAAAAAATAAAAAATGGACGAGCGTGTAAATTTTTTGTAGGAGATGTGAATTCATTATTTGATGATTGAATTTAAGTTTCCAGGTGAAATTGAATTTGTATGTTTTTCTTTTGGGTGATTATTAACTTAGGCAAAAGTACGTTGATTCACGTACATGCATGGAGTATAATTTTATTATTTGATATCATAATTTATCATAACTTCATTTCTACTCAAGCATGTGTGCTTGTGAGACAATTAATGTGTATTATGGTAAATCGAATAATCACGTTGAAGTTAAGTACCCATCAACATCTTGTTTACAACAAAAGAAAAGAAAAGGACGTGTTAGTTGTCAACATGCCTTTAGTAGATCATTTGATTACCAAACATTAAATCATAGTTGCCGGTAGACAAAATGGTAGGGGAAAACAAAACGGGAAACGGGAAAGAAAATGAAAGAAGAAATGAATTGACAAGATTTTTATTACGAGAAACGAGTATCCATATAACTATGGTTAAAACCATTGATCTATAATGGTAACAACTGGTTTTGAAAATCCGCATGGTTAACAAATCCGTAACCGTCAATCAACAACACGTGAACTAAGATGTTTGATACGTTATTTTCAAAAAAAAAAAGATGTTTGATACGTGACATGTAAGATCGGTATCGAACATAAACACGAAAACTTTTTTATTTACATTTCTACGTGTTACATTGCACAAATGCTCAGGATGCATTGTTTTAAAAAAACGCATTTTATAGTAAAAATACTCGATAAAACCTTACACTTATGATTTCAGCATAACTCTTGTAAAAAAACGCTTGAGCTAAGATTTTGCTTTTGAAAACACGTGTTCGAGAGAGCATGTGTCCAAAAGAGAGTAGTTTCTTAGGTCGGAATAATATATTGAGGTCTATTTGTGTTATTAAGTATAACAAGAGGGCAAAGCTATCATATTTGCCTTTTTACTATTCGCATACACAAACACAAGTACATAAATAGACATCAGTTCCAAAATAATACTCTATTCGTTCCCAATTAATTATTCTTTTACGAAATTACGTGTAATTTTGACCGGCTTATAACATGTATCAAATTAGTCGAAATGAAAAATTTCAAAACTAAATCATATAATTTAATGTTTGAACTATATGATTAACTTTTGAAAATTTTCATTCCGACAATTTTGATACAAGTTATTGGCCGGTCAAAATTGCACGGAGTTTCGTAATGAATAATTAATTGGGAACGGAGGGAGTAGTATACTATAAAACCACGTGTAAAATTAGATCGGCCAATAAATTTTATCAAAATTATCAAAATGGATTTTTTTTAAAGTTAATCATATAGTTCAAAAGTTAAATTACAATATTAAATTTTGAATTTTTTTATTTCAGTAATTTTGAAACAAGTTATTGGCCGGTCAAACTTTGCACATGGTTTCATAGTCTACTATTATTTTACGACAAGCAAGTATATAATTTAATGATTATAACTAATATTTGACTTAATTATCAAAAACTTCAGTTTTTGTTTTATGTTTAATATATGTAGTAACATATCAATATAACATCAGAGCATTAAACTTGAACACAAAAGAGTAAAAATAAACACAGCCACTAAGACTAAGACTAAGTATATGTATTTCATTTTTTAAAAAGAGATCTTTAACAATGACCCTTTGATAATTAAATTCCAAATTTGTATTAAACGGATCAGTTTTCTTAAATATAACAGGCAAAGGTGTCTCATTTGACCTTTTCTAGAAACACACATAGATACATCCACAAAATATAGTAAGGTCTCACATAGAGGCACATTTGATCATCGATGGATATGTTTTGGTTATGTTATCATTTTTTTTATATGCATTCTTTGTAATTATTTTTTGATTATATTTTTTTTAAAGTGTTTATTCAAAAAAATCTATAAAATTAATATTTTATATTATTCTTTGGTATTTATTGATATTTTTGGCAATTTATAATATAGTAATATTAATAAATATCCGAAAAAATATAAAAAGTCAAATTTTACATATTTACTTGAACAAACACTTTAAAAATAATATAGAAAATTGATTAAAAAATATAATTAAAAAATAATTAGGAATACATATGAAAAAAAAACGATAAAATGACATATTTAACATGACTAAATGTGTACGCGTGTGTCCGTAACCATATGGCTATCGGTCTAATTATTATTATTTGGTACAAAGTGTAATTATTACTCCTTCCGTTCTTATTTAAATGTTCACTACGAAATTACGTATAATTTTGACTGCCTTATAACTTGTATCAAAATTATCAAAATGAATTTTTTTTAAATCTAATCATAAAATTTAACATTTGAACTATATAATCAACTTTTAAAAAAAATTATTTCGATAATTTTGACACAAGTTATTAACCGATCAAAATTGCACGTAATTTCGTCATATATAATTAAATAAAATAGTAACGGAGGGATATGTGAGAGGTTATATGAACATCAACTTAGACATCAACTTAGACACTTTTTCGTAAAAACGCTTCAAATCAAGATTTGTTTAATGCAAATCTTTATGGTTTCACGACGGGAACACAAATATACGTCTTGTTTTTTTTTTTCCGAGATGCATAATGACATGTTTTCGAAATTATGATAAAATTTAAAAATTCAAAACATGTCATTATACATCTCAGAAAAAAAAAAAACAAGACGCATATTTGTGTTCCCGTCGTGAAAACATAAGATTTGCATTAATTAAATATTGATTTAGAGCGTTTTTAAAAAAAAAAATTATACATTTGAATGTTTTTTCATGTTGTTCATGTAAGAGAGGGGGAGCCAGACTATACAGTGGGTATAGTCTGGAAAACTCTCATCTGTATCACCATTGGATTAATAGTGGGGTCCACAGACTGTAAGGATCCAATGGTGATACTGGGATAGTTTTCCAGACTATACCCACTGTATAGTCTGACACCCCTTGTCCGTTCATGTATTCTCAACTAAATTAAATATAAGGTAGATTCATATTTGCCTTTTGCCTATTCGCGTTTTCACTACATACACACATATAACGTATTTATATATAGAGAGAGAGATACAGAAAAAAAAGAGATAAATAAATAAATATATGAGTGGTCTCCGGAGAAACTCAGGTACGGCGTACAAATCTATGCCATATATCATCTCCCAATGCACATCTCTCAAAACCCTAGAACAAACCCACTCTCAAATCATTAAAAAAGGCTTAGAACAAGATCACTTCTTAATCACACGCTTCATCTCTCTCCTCCCTCCCTCCTCCTCCCCCTCTCTATCTTACGCCATCTCCGTCTTCTCTCGTGTATCCTCCCCCAACATTTACCTATGGAACACATTTATCACTACTCACTCTAATTTTAACTCTAATTTGACTCGATTACTCGCGCTATTTCGTAATATGATGACTTGTAAATGTTCACCACACCTTAGTCTGACCGATAATGTTAATAGAAATGAATACAACAACACACCTATTGTATTTAATAACTATACTGAACGAAATTATAAAATAGAAAAAGGACGTTGCCCTAGTTTGACTAGTTATAGGGTCGATGATATTATTAATGTTACTCCGGATGAATGTACATTTTCGATTATTATTAAGTCGTGTTGTAGGTATTTAGCATTGAGGGAAGGGGAGGTTATTCATGGGTTGGTTTTTAGATATGGTGTTGAGATGGATGTTTATTTGGGTTCTAGCTTGATTGATTTTTATGGAAAATGTGGGAAGGTTTTGTGTGCTCGTAAGGTGTTTGATGAAATGAGTGTTAGGAACGAGTTCTCTTGGACTTCTTTGGTGGTCGGGTATGTTGTCGCGGGTGATGTTGGTAATGCTAAGAAGGTGTTTGATGAAATGAGGGACGGGAAGAATGTGAATACCGTGTCTTGGAACTCTATGCTTACCGGGTTTGCTAGGGTTGGTGACGTGGCGAGTGCGCGGAAGCTTTTCGACGAGATTCCTGAGAGGAATTATGTTTCTTTTACTGTTATGATTGATTTGTATGCGAAATCCGGGGACATGGCTTCGGCTAGGTTTTTATTCGAGAAGTTGGGTAAGAAAGATATTGTTTCTTGGTCGGCTTTGATATCGGGTTATGCTCAGAATAACCAGCCTCATGAAGCGGTTAAGGTTTTTACAGAAATGCAGTCGAAGAGAGTGAAACCCGATGATTATGTACTAGTTAGCTTGATGTGTGCTTGTTCCCAGATCGGTAGTTTAGAAATGGCTAGATGGGTCGAGAGCTATCTGAGTGTGAACTCGTTTGATATTCGTAGGCCTCACGTGCTTGCGGCTCTCGTACACATGAATGCAAAATGTGGGAACATGGAAAGAGCGACGACCCTTTTTGAGGAGATGCCTCAAAAGGACCTGATCTCCTTTTGTTCTATGATACAAGGGTTGTCGGTTCATGGGCGTGCAGATAAGGCGGTTGTGCTTTTCAAGAGGATGTTGAGCGAAGGGCTTGTTCCGGATAATGTGGCTTTTACGGTAATTTTAACTTCTTGTAGCCGTGGAGGACTTGTAGAAGAAGGCTGCCAAATATTTACATCCATGGTGAACGATTACTCTGTGATACCCACGTCTCATCATTACGCTTGTATGGTTGATCTATTTGGCCGAGCTGGGAAGCTAAATGCAGCTTACGAGCTTTTGAAGTTGATGCCAGTTGAACCTCATGTCGGTGTTTGGGGTGCTCTACTCGGTGCCTGTAAGCTGCATTGTGATATTGAGTTGGGGGAGGAGATAGCTTCTCGGCTGTTTGAGATAGAGCCTCTTAATGCTGGTAATTATGTGGCAATGTCCGATATTTATGCGCAATTGGACAGGTGGTTAGATGTTTCTCTGGTGAGGCAGAAAATGAATGAGAGGGGTATAAGGAAATTAAGAGGATGCAGTTGGATATAGTTGACCAAAAGGTGGGATCCCTTATCTTTTGCTTAGACCGGCTATTGTCCTCATCTTGTGATACTGGCGTTGTAAAGCTCTCTGAGAGGGTGTTTTAGACGAGTCAAACATATGCCAGTTAGTCATTCTTCTAACGAATTCACATGTTAGCACTCCGGTGGAGACTTGGCTTAATGGGGTGCTCTATGGAATTTTTCTAGTCTCGAATGAGATTTGACCTGGTCCAGATATGCTGGTGAATGCCAAGCTTTTGTACGTAATGTATATCTTTATTTTCTGTGATTATGTACACTATATAAATTATACATACTGCATGTGTTTTTATAGATACTCCCTCATTTCCCAATTAATTGTCCACTACGAAACTACGTGCAATTTTGACCGGCCAATAACTTGTATCAAAATTGTCGGAATGAAAATTTTCAAAAGTTAATCATATAGTTCAAACATTAAATTATATGATTTAGGTTTAAAATTTATTATTTCGACAATTTTGTTACATGTTATAAACCGGTCAAAATTGCACGTAATGTCGTAGAGGACAATTAATTGGGAACGGAGGGAGTATGAAGTTTGATTTTCGTATAATATGTGCAGCTGCAGCCATTTTGGAAATTACCATCTGTCTGGAGACATTCCAACGGCTATTTTTAGTCCAATTATGACCCTGGTACATGGTAAGTTCTAGTAAATTAGCTCTTTAATCAAAGATAATCAGTATTATCTTCTAGCGATCAATTGGTAGAATAATTTTGAAATACAAATGTAATCGAGGTTAAGAAGACAATCTTCTACAGATGTTTTATACTGTTGATGCAGATAGAGAAGGAATCGTCATTCTTTTCACTCTAATGAACTTACTTTAATAAAATCTCAACTCAGATCAATTCAGTGGCGAATGATTTGGTCAAGATTTTGTCAGTTGTGCAAAATTAAGAGTACAGTTAGTGAATTGGTTGCACTAGTGTAAACAAATACTATATTTTTTTTTTCCGCTTCCTTTTCTGAAGAAAGTGATACCCTTGAATACACCCTGATTATATTGAAATATCAGCAATCTTTATTTATCTTAAAAGGCAGGTCAGGGATTATGTTGGATTGGATGAGGAGGCTTCGTGTATCCCTCAAGACAGCAAAAGTTTTCAATATCTTCACAAGCGTGCAAATCCTACAAAAATGCAGAGATGTCAACAATGTTTTATTAGACAAGCAGTTGAATGCAGAAGTTGTAGATTTTGGTGTCTCCAAACTTGTTTCTGACACCGGACAAGGCCATGTCATTACTCAAGTCAAGGGAACAATGGTACGTGTCTTGTTTTAATGAAGTTGTTTTATTCGTAATTTTGTCGGCATTTTTTATTAAAAAAAATTGCACTAAGTTCTCGCAATGGGTTCTATGTTTCCACAGAACTTTATTGAGTAAACTCATCCATATCAATAGGCTGGATGATCTGGGTTAAACAAATTCTCCATTTTCTTAAATAAAAGATGAGTAGGCAGGTTTTGTAGCGGCTCATAAGCTCCGTTTTTTCGCTTTTGTATTGATAAAATGTAATGTACTGCATTTTTTTGACCACATTAAATGTTGAGCTTTTTTTTAGGTTTCCAGCCTAATAAAAATTAAAAGTATATGATACATGCAATTCTCAACCTCAGATAAGCCAACTTCTCTGCTAAAAGTTTCACCTAAACAAACCCATAGTTATCTTTTTAACTGCATGAGAACTCATCTCTAATATCACAAAACTACAAAACCAATGAGTTATTGTTATTGTTGAAATGTTGGACTAATTAATTAATTTCGTCCGTTTCCTCTTGTTTCACAGGGTTACTTGGACCTGGAATATTACCTGACCCAACAGGCAACAACTAAACGAAAAAGGTGACATTCTGCAGCTAAACGATGCTACTATTAGAACTAATAACCGCAAAACAGCCAATGTAAAAAGGTGAAAACATTGTAAGAGAGGTTAACAAATACTGGAAAAATCTTTTTGCAATATATATGAACTCCTAGACCCTATCATTTCGAGCTTTACATTGGGAGGTTCAGACTTCAGAAACATTTGTAGGCTTAGCTATGAGATGTTTATATGAGACCTTGATTGAGGGGCCTAAAATGGGTGAAGTGGTGAAACACATTGAAAATATTATGCAAATCAAGGGGATTAATCCGAATATAGACTCAGAGTTAACATCAACTAATTATGAGGTATATTCACCCGTATAGTAACGAAAGCCTATACGTGTATACTCCAACTTTTCCTACTCGCAATTGAAGTTTTCATTCAGAATATTCATTGTTGACACTAGTACGATAGTTTGCTTATTTTTCTTTCTGTGAATACGAATTAGTGTAAAAGGTCTGTGTAGGAGATGCGATTTTACTTGATCATTTTCCTGAGTATTTAGGTTTCCTGGTGAAACTGAATTTGCATGTTTTCTATCTGGGGGATGGATAACTTAGGCTTGTGAATGGCCGGTACTTCCCGGAAGTACTTATTGTTGCACATTATTTTTAAGATAAAATCACTCTTTATTTTTATTGATTTAAAATAAAAGTGGATGAAAAAACCCACAAAAGGTACTTCAAAAGGAAAGAAACAGAACTTAAATGAAGTAAAACAAAGCTTGAGGCTGTCGCAGCAGCTTAACTGAAAAAAGTCCAAAACTTTAAACACACAAACTTCTTATCTTTGAATTTTGGAGAGAAGTAGCATCTAAATTAAGTAATTTGTACACTTGGAAATGGTTGAATTAAAAACCAATAGTATTTTAGTATTTTGTTTACAGGATGAAATTGGAAAAGAAAAAAAAACAATATTTCAGTTTTCAAGGAGCTTTGGAGCAACTGCATGCATTGGACTGGATAGTAATATCTCACTCTTTATTGTAGTTTGTTTGCTAAACAATAATATTTTGGTCACATTAGACTTGATAACACACTAATTAAATGTGATGTTGTCAATCATTTATTAAATTTATGCTAAAACACGCTAATAAGTGAGGCGACAATCACTTTATCATTTCCTTTTATTTTAAATTATTTAATAATCATATGTCTCACTTATCACATTAACCAGTATCAATATATTAATAAAATATACCCTTACTAGCCAAAACTAGTTAGTTCAATGTATACAAAAAAAAAATGCTAGTTAAAGTTAGCTCGTATGAATGTAAGTTAGTTGGTGTTTTTTTACTTACTTAACAATGTTTAGCTAGCCAAATTTATGAAGTGAAATATGGATGCTTCTAAAACGAAATTAAGATCTAGTCCATTATGCGAAGATATTTGTTCTTTAAATATCAGTACTGAACCCAACAATAAACTTGGTCAAAAACTTCTCCTGATCGTTATGTGTCTTTATCATTCACATGTGATGTTTTAGCTGGTGCTTCGTATTAAATTACGCCACATTTTAATCAAGTCCGGTCTTTCCCTTGGAAGGGTCATTATGATCAAAACATAACATAAACCCTCAAATTAAGCAATATATTCATGTGTTAGACTATAAGTTGCGATGCTTTTAAGTGGCCAGGTGTAACTTTTTTTTGGTTGCATGAAACACTGAAACCTTTTATAGTTATTTCACCTGTTCTCTGGGTCTCAAATAAACCAGCCTACTTGGTATAAAACTGCAACCAAATAAAGCCTTGGTCATCATACAATACTTGGATATTAAGATGAAGTGCTTTCTTCATGAAATTGTCAAAAGAACAATATTTCACCTAACTTTGATCTGCTTGGCAAAGGAAGTTGGCTTTATGAGGTTTGCAACAAAGATAAGCCATGATTTCCATCAAATTTTTTTCAAGATAAAGATGGTTGATCATCACAGTAATAGGTTTATCGCTAATCTGCACTCGATAATATGATTACAGTGAAGTATCAATTCACTTTTCTATTCTGTTAATAATACACCATCATCACATAGTGCCCGTACTTGGACAAACTTGCACTAATTTCCTGAGGTTTTCAATAATCATAACCAGCTTTGTACTGAGACGGTTCACAAAACACTTCGGCAGCCATCCTGCTGGATCCATCTGAAACATGACACGACAATAGAAATCAAAATCCGTTTTCCCTACTTTATATGACGATAATTGAAACGTAACGCATTTATGTATTCATGTCCCCAATATCTGCTCTCACATAGAAATTTAATGAAATATTTACAAACAAATAATTCTTACCTGAACTACATAGGTGACCATGCACGAGTCGTCGTCAAGCTTTTCAACAACCCACCCAGATTGCATCAAAAGCCCTCTTATCGCATTGTTTTGCTTTGGGTGTAACCCAGCTGCTATCTCCTTAGGCAGTGACGCTACTGCTACAACCTGCATATAACCAAGATTCTTTAATTGGAATCTACCAATCAAAATATTTGTGGCGGACGGAATCTTTTAATAATTGATTACCAGAGTGCCATCGTCCATGGTTTCTCGTCTCTCATATACGATGAATTCTCTGTTCTTGAAAAGAGGCTTAGAGTTCTCTCCAAACCTTAGTCTGATTATGCTAAGATTATCTTGGAGATCTTTTATGTATCTTGCTTCTAACAAATCAGAGTCCCATTGCTACATCATAACATGGAATCAATATGAATCAAAACCCAGAAATAGCAAAATTAAGCGCACACATATATGTCGGAATGATTCACAAAGAATAAAGTGGACTCTTGGTAGATGAATTTTTATATCACAGCCACTTATGTTGAAATTAATTATTTGTAGCATTATATTAAGTATGTAAGTCCGTAACCAATAAAATGGTGCGCAGCAGCTTAGCCGGTAGTACTATGTCATGTTCAAGCATCGGTACAAAACCATGCTTCATTGATGTCCCGATGAAACCAATAATAAAGTTCTTGAAAGGATCATGGACTTGTACTAAACGAGTGTAAGATTTTAGCTTCACGACAAACTAACGTCTTCATTCGAAAACGTGGATATTTTTTTTCCATTAACTATACAGTATATATTGTTCTGTAATGCTATTAATTTTTCATAGATACATATATATACACTGAAAAAGCTTATACCTTAGCAGCATCGATGGCGTTGGCCACAGTGATGAATTGTTGTGGAGGAATTGATCTTAGAACCCATCTACTACGGAACGTGTGGAGCGATCCGGACCCTCGCTTAGATATCTCGACTCCGTTTTCAACAGTAATTACCTTCCACCCATCACAATTCTTATTCGTATCTGAAGCCGACAATAATTCCTGAATACAGCTCTCACTCGCATATAGCGCGTACCTTTTTAAAGAGTCCTCGCTAATCGACCTATAAAAGAAAGAAAGAATGAAAAATTAGAAACTCTAATTGGACCAACTATATTTACTCCAAGAAATATTATGCACAAACAATGAATACCCCGATAAATATGTACTAGAATTGTGACTTGTCAGTCTACCAATGAACAAAACAGTGCAAAAGTCAATAATGTAAATAAGGGAATTTTAGATTCCTAATTGAAACATTGTAACATCACTCAATCTCCATTGATTTGGGGAGGAAATCAATGGAATGATCGTCTATTGGAATTGTAAAAATGATGAGCACACAAAGTGTATGTACACAACTACGCGGCAATAAACGTTTCTGCAATTTAAAGCAATTCATGGATATTATCTTTCTAAATGAATGGTGAAAGCTTGAGAAACTAGATAACTAATTGATAAAATATTCTGATCACCCAATATTCAAGAACTATAATTGGACTAATTAAATAAAAGGGGACATAGTTGGGACTCGGAAGCGAAATAATTACCAGGATCTGGTGCAAGGTGCTGTACGGTTACTCATTTCAACTGCACCAAGAGCTCCAAAAAACTAAACTAGGAAACAAGAAATATTTAAGTTAATGATGATATACATATACACGTATGTATTATGTATATATACACTGAAGAGGAAGAGAAACAGGAAAAAGAAGGTGATGCAAGTATTAATCATGGAGCTTATTCTGGCACTGCATGTGCATCAACCAGTTCGGCCCACATCACATTATTCTACACTTACTAAACCCTTTATTATCATTATTATTATCATCTTTTCCCATCTCTCAAAACCAAACTAAACATATTAGTTTGAGATAAACGGGCAACAAACTGCGCCGCTAGTCATCTTTTAATAGCAAATACTAACCTTCTAAACACGTATTCAGCCGAACCTGCAGTCAACACATTTATGTTCATAACTAAACAGTAAACACTTCTGCTTTGTCTCCCACTTTCTATCTCTCCTACCAAAACAAACCATGTGCATCTTCAACCTCCCACTCTTGGAGCCCTTTTAGAAAAAGACAGAATCTTTCTTTAATAGTATTGAGCAATAGGGATAAAAGCAAGAAAATTAAATGAAAGGTTTAATTAAACTTGACTGGTTTAGGGTGACAATTACAGAGCCAAGGTCCCCCATCACGTGACAGAAAAAATAAAAATAAATCAACAGCTGGATGAACAAACTTAAGACAGAGATATTGCAAACAAACAGAGATCTCATTGTTTTGGCCAGGTCTTCCACAAGTATTGGCACTTGTAGTATCTATCTCTTATTCTCTTTCTCCAAATAAAAATTAAAAAATAAATTTTTTGGAGAAGTACCATGAAGCAATCTGATAATGTACTTGTATAATGGAACTCAAATTCTTGGACATCAAATATAAAACTTATCCACAACTAAATATTTGATCAGATTTTTACCTGCTTTGGGTACGGCCTAGAGTACTCATATATTTTCAAGGCATTTAGTCCAAGGTTTCCAATATTGAAGACCATTTTTTCACAATTTTCTTAGACATTCATAAATTTACCAAGTTAAATTGAACATTTCAAGTCTGTTAGCCTATAGTTACACTATTAAAATCCACTTTTTAAAGTATTGCTGAAAACAAAATGGTAAAAAATATATATATAAATCATAAACTTTTATTATTTCTTTTGTTATTTCTAGGTGAGAGAGTAAAGTTAATCTAATTGATGGTTTTAAGTATTTAAAAAATATTTTTTTGATTTTTTTTATACTTTATACATGCGTTGACCAGCTTGAAAACGAATTGAATTAGACCTGGCGGTAAGTTGGCGCCCAGGCCGATTTTTAAAACACTGATTTGGTCGATCAGCAAAGTATTTCCTTTTTATTTCATGAATATTCATTAAAATCTTCTATATATTGTTTTTCAATTCTACTAAAGGCACATGCCATCTTAATGTTGGAAAAACCATGGTTTTCCGAATTAGTCACGAGTTCAAAAGTTTGGTCAAATTATATGCGAATAATCTAAAGTTTAGACTCCGTACTCAAGTGATTTGAGTAGCTTGTGTAACAAGCTTCGAAACGGTATATCGCATGACCTATTCGGTGAATGAGTGTGAATGAAAATTGGTTCCGAAGTTGGACCATGGAGAGACGAAATCTGAATTTTTGGGAGAGGAAGTGGGAAAACAAATGGATGGGGAAGCCATCCAAGTGATTATACCACATCAAAGAGGAAAAACTACTTTGAATAGTTTATATACATATTCACCACTAGAGAGTGGTAATAATGTGTAGCCTCATAGGTGTGTGTAGTCAAGTGTAGCACATGCGCTTGCTCAAGCACGGGTCGCGGGCGCGGGACTTAGGACTTGGGGAATATTTCGGTTCAAAAATTTCAGCGCCTATAATTAGGCAGCTCTCTAGAATTCCACCAACCTTGTAACTAATGCAATTAAATGAGAATAATTGCATCATTAATTCAGTTTTCCATAAACATATTAGAAAGAGAGAGAACCATTCACCAACAGCTCGACCTTGACTCGTCGTCAGTTTTCGGCGAGTTATCCGAGACGTTGTACCTTGGGATCGAAGCGTCAACGCAACCAGAAACTTTAAGATGGTTGGACGAATATCGGTTAAGGGCAGACTGTTTACAGTCGCCTCGTCTATTTATTTTCTGTTTTTTAATTACTGTAATTTATATTTTGTCTTTTTAATTCTGTAATTAGAATAGTTTCAATTCAGTCCTGTAATTTCTATTTCAATCAGAACAGTCCGGCTGTTAAGTTTATACTTTCCAGTCCGGCAGTTTCTATTTACTGCAATTCAGTACATCAGATTATTAATTGATAATAATCAGAATAACGTTTGCTTTAATTTCTATTCAGTACATACATGTTGTAATATGTAATTTCAGTTTCAATTCTGAATTAATAAAGATTACACTGATTTTTGATTATTTATTTTTAGTCCTTTATTATTGTTTAATTGTTATTTCGTACACGGAAACCAACACCTACTGATAACAATTTAAATCAGAAGAGTCCCCAAATATTTTCTGTTTCTTCAAGTAACAAACATGGATGAAGGACCGAAAATGGAGTTCAAGAATTACTTATTAAATAAAAATCAGAACATAACAATGAAGGAGAATAACCCGGGAACGTTTATTTATATAAAATAAATATCAATGTTTACAAAGGGTGAAAATAACTACACAACTGTTCTTCACCATGACTTATTACCCTGAGGGCCTGAAATAGAAAAAAGAAGAAGCTGACAGCCTTATAAAGCTATAAAAGGAACTGATGTTTTGGCTGATCATTTGGGTAAGTAACCTTTAAATCTGAGGCTTTCTACAGCTTCTTTGACAGCATCTTCAACTGGTGTAAAAACAAGTCCTAAATCAATCAATTTCTTTGCAGCTTTTTCACATGAAACCAATCCCGGTTGCGTTTCTCCAACAAACCTATTATGATAAACATTAATTTAGACAATCGATATATTGAAAGGAGTGTAAAGAAAAATCTGCAACTATTTTGGAACGGCGATTCTTAATTCAATTTGTCAAAACATAATACAACTCATCAACCATGATTAGAAGTTTCATTTCCATGGCAATCAAGTTATAGTTTCCAAGCACGAAACTATAATCCAACTAATGGTAAATTGATAAAAACAGGGATTTTTTTTAATTACAGTCTTAATAAACCAACTAATGGTGTAGTAAAAAACTTAATCGTGCAGAATTTGATGATTGTTTTTATTCCTCTCAGCTAGGCATCAACTTCAACTGCTCATGATAACAGTATATAGTTAAAAAGTAGAGATGAAATATAAGTTCCATGTGAAGCTTAATAACTACAATTGAAATAGAATAATGAGAGAAACATTATGATGAACTTCATGATTAAATTTAAATATTAAGTATTACTACTCTGCTCAACTTGTCATGCCCACAACAAAAATGGAGGCGCTTTTAGCAATGTAAGAGTGTTGTAGAAGCAAAAACAGGTAACTGGCCAACACAAGCTACAAATTATTGAAACTGAGGTCTAAAGAAACCAGGCTGAAAGAAAAGAGCTAACTTCAGTAAGGCCAAACAATCATGGCCCAGGAAAAAATAATAAAAAGGGTTGAGAACAGTCATCAAATGGATAAGATTAAGGGCATCCTAAACTATTGAATAAAAAAAAGTCAGATGCCCACCAAACAAAGGATGAGTTTTCACTGGCATAGAAGCATCTAGTGTCCACTTTTGAATTTAATTATTATCATCCACTGGTGGAAGAATGAAACTCACTAGCGACATTGAATTTAAATTAAGCTAGGTCAGATAAGTGTGGCTAACAACTAGGCCCTGATCCAGGATATCAGTGTAATATCTCTTACGTGATGATGTTTAAAATAGGAAGATAAAATTGTAGTCTTGCTATCAATGCTACTATGTTAATTCTTTCTTGAAATTAAAAGATTTAATAGATAAAAAAAATACTCCCCGAGTCCTAAATTTGTTGATGCTTTGCTATCTTGGGAAATCCAAAATCAATGGCTACACTAAGATACGTTACTTTTTCACCCAAATTAGTTGAATTTCTGACACTAACTTTGACTTAATTAGTTAATTGAGGCCTATTTGACACAGCTTCATTATCTCCCTTTTGAAACCTGGGTTCCCCAGACTTCCATTTCTTTTGGGACGGAGGGAGTAAAAAACAAAGGCTCTATTACCCATAATTTGAGTACTTTTCTATAATAGTGCCTAAGTACACCAAGTTTACTTAAGAATCAGTAGACGGGCAAGAGAAAATTGTTCTTTCTTTTTTACCGAAAGCAAAATTTGTTCTTGAAAGCAAAGGAAAACTTAGGTGACAGAAACAAAAGCATGAGAAGGATTTTTGAATGATCATAACTTTGCTGCAAACAAGAAAACACACAGGTCCAACTTTCTCTGATATGTACACCCAAAAAAAGAACTGGTCCCTGATATTGATGCTACACATACAATCATCTGATACGCAGAAGTAATATTACTGAAAAGTATACAATAAATAACAAGGGAAGAAATTTAAAGTAAATCTGACAAAAGGATTGTCTGAATGCTCCTTGCTTCTACTTTCTTTTTTTTCTTGCCGAGTGTAGAAGTAAAATGCTGTTTGGAGATGGACATAGAAGCAAACTTTTTTCTATACCGTATGTATGTACATAAAAAGTGTGATACTTTTCTTTCATAATCCGAAATTTACACTACAATGGATTACTTTCCACCACTTCCTTTAGAAAAGTATACTGATCATTCTCTACAATGGGTGAACCCGGTCGACTAGTTTTTAGTGTGCCAACCCAATAAAAACCCAAGAAATAGATATGGAACCCTTATGGGGCGCACCTTAAATTAAATACAAATAAAACCCAAAAATGTGATTGATTTGGCCCACTATATTTGTTGGTGAACCTCACAAAATACTTGGACAAAGAGTTGCTGCAATCCAATTTGGACAGCAGCAACCGAAATTTAGTTATCACGGTTGTTGAATTAAGATCCAACCGTCAGATGTACTGATTTTTAAAAAAAAAATACAACGTACATTTTTCATTTACAATGCATCTCGAGCGCTGGATCTTACTCCGACGGTCCTGGTTCTAATATACCACCGGCCATTTCTACGGATACAATCATCTATTATAAATCTGAAAAGTATAGACTTAATGTCTCTTTCAGACCAGAAAATTAAAATCCAATAGGACTAAAAAAGAGCTTACTGGCAATGAGAAGGGTGAAAATTTATAGTAATTCTTAAAGGATACATAACGACTGCATACCTGTGAATAGGGAAATCAGGAAAGAGCTTCGAGACCTTGTCAGCGAAATCACCAAACTGATAAATCCCATTAGTACATAGGTGTCTACCAGAAGCAATAGGTGTCTCGAATAGCAACACTAGTGCCTCAGCCACGTCTTTGACATGTATGGCACCTAACCAATGATATTCCTGGGTATCTTTTGATCCCTGTAGGAGCTGTTGTAGTACAGCGCTGCTCGCATTTAACCCTGGTTGTAAAAGCGGGCCTAGGCAAGTGGAGGGGTGGATTGTAACAACGTCTAACTTGTACTTTTCTGCAAATTCCCAAGCGGTTTTCTCCGCTAGTGTTTTTGAAACAGGGTACCATTTCTGTAGAATGGAGGGGGAAAAAGTAGGAAGTTATAAACTGATCAAAGTTGGATTATAATTTATATCTTTCCAGTTTCATTTCCAGTCTGAAAGAGTTAATCTAAAAAACGAGAATTCCAACAAACAAAATCATGTTACTTATAAAGAAAATTGCTATTGGAGACCATTTTTCGTAGACCATCGAAAAGAATTCTTTTACTCCTACGAAGACACCTAGAAGCTTTACTTTCAGAAGAAAACTTATCGGTTTCTTATCATCTTCATCAAACATAGCCTCAATCCCGAGAATTTGGGGATGACTATATGAGGTATTACGTTGGTTCGGAATAATGAATTATCCTATGCCACTTGTTGTTATCAGATAAATATCAAGCATTTATCAAATATTGCAGCAGTATAAGAGCGCAACAAACTAAACCTTTTTTTGGCAAATAACTAAAACCTTACCCCAGCATCTCAAGTTATTACCCCCAATGTCCACAATCTTACAATCTTACAATCTAATAAGTGGCACTTGTATCATGGTCATTAAATCAAATTCCGACACTAGCAAGGGCATTTGCGTGAGGACTATTCCATTACAACCAAGATAAGGGGTAAAACTAGTCCAGAGTTTATATGCTTTTAGTTTATCAGATATGTCCCGAAAAATACAGCGTAGGAAATTAAGTCTCACTGAACTGCTTTTTTTAATTTTCATGACCGGGTCTGCTTTCTAAGAGGTTGGCTTGCAGACTGAAATGTCAAGGAGCTTGTCTCTCACTCTCAGTCACTGACTGTTTTTTTTTTTGTTTTTTTTGTAACCAGTCACTGACTGTCTATCTAGAGACTAAATTACAAAAATTATAAAACATTAATTTGTAGATGTTTTTTTTCAAACAGCATAAAGAGAACACTGGATAGATTGTTCTCTTATTTAGGGTTAAAATAATTTGGACTAGATGACCTATTTGTTAATGGTATGAAATTGAAACAAAATACGGCACTCTATTTCAATCCAGGCAGATCCCCCCACAAACAAAAGAGTCAAATAATTTGTTCTGTTAGTGTTATAAGGTCTTATGACTCTATTAGTTCACTAGGTTATGAGTATATTCCAATTTACGGAGAAACGCATATTGGCCGGTGGGGCGCGCCTTCTTGACCGTATTAGGTAGTACTACTTTTAAATAAAAAGTGGTTCCTTCGCGCAAACCATCAGATTTAGCTATAGAACCAGATGTTCTACACAGTTCTTAAATCTTTGCCGCATTTTCCACTACATTTCTAACAACTTTGTCGCATTTCCACTACATTTCTAACATCTATATACCGTCTAAGATATCCCCTTTTTTTGGTTTTACGGGATTTAGTGAACAAAGCAAAGTAACTGACACAGCCACATATGAAGAATGGTAATCAAACTGATGTGTCATGTAGCCCCAGACTCTCAAATTGCTAACACTACTAAAAAAATGTGACTGTTTCCAATTCGATTATACAACAAGCATGGCATGTAATCGATAATGGTTTCAATCTCTATTTGCATCTGGTATTAGAGAATTTGTGGATTATTATGAGTCACTGTTTTATGCATAAGTTTACATTTGTCATTCCATCAAAAAACACTCATAACTAAGAGAATGTGTTATTTGATTATTTCCAATGGAATACACAACACAAAAATCACACAGTCAATCTGGTAATCAATCTCGAATTGTATCTGGCTAAATCATATTATGTATATTTAATCCCAGATTCGAGCTTCTATCTACATTTCTCTCATGGCAATTATGGCAAATGGGTGTGATTAAGGCACGTGTTAATATGCAATCTATTTCATGAAATAATGTGATAAGAACATTTATAATATTAAACATAGGAAGTGATAGAGGTCTTAAAATGTTTGAGCATCATTTACTTACCATGTTTTAACATCGCTGAATACTCAAATAAAATTCTCATCATATTTCAGGGAATAATTTTACCTTAACATCATGTGCCTAATGGGATAAAGTATTTAATCCTCCTAAAGTAAACATGACATGGTACTCTAGCGGAAAACAAAAGGCTACACCCTAATACTGAGGAATAGGAACCCCGCTCCCCTCTTGACAGTTGATTTAAACATAGTTTTGTGTACAAAATATATTTTCATCCACGGTTCACATTTTAGCTTTTCCCATAGTAAATTCATATACCTTAAACGATCAAAGTTAGAATAAGTTTCAGTTGCATCCCTTAATGCAACCTAGTTCCGCCATTGCCAACAATTACGATATACTCCTTCCTTTCAGAGAATAATTTAATTTGATTTTTCACACATTGAGAAAACTTTCAAATATTCTTAAAAAATTACTATAAGTTTTACTATTGTTTTATCTAGTATGCTCATAGGTTTATACACTTCTAACATTAAATTTTAGTTTATATTTATTTGTAAACGTCAATAATAAATAAAGCCATACTAGTAAACATAAAAGTTCTCAAAACTCCTAAATAGGAAAGCAAACTATACTATGGGACGCATAAAAATGGAATATTGGACAAGACTGAATGGAAACAAAACTATTATAATGATCAATTACATATGTTAATTTTATTAACCTGTCGAACTGCAGTAAGTAATCTAGATCGGTGCACACCCCGTCAACCCACGAGTAAGTATTCGGAGTTCCTGCCGAGCTAAAAAAAAGGGTGTGCTTCACCAATCAGATTGTAAGGATTTAAATTAGTAATGGGCCCCACAAGAGTCCTTTTGTAGGGTCCACTGCTAATTTAAATTCTTACAATATGATTGGTCGATCACACCCTAGTTTTAGTAAGGCGGAAACACAAAATACTTTTTCCTCGTCAAACACCTTATCTCCTATCTAGGTTTCAACACCATAGCCAAGATCGAACTAACCCCCCCCCCTTGCTAACATTAGTCCTCTTAGCACACTACAACACGGTCACAGTCCCCTCCACCGCCGGCCCCACCCCACCGGCTCCTTCTCTAGCTGAATCGGTTCCTCCAACGTACACAGATACGCTACGTGGAAGACCCTTCCACCGAAGAGGGAGTCAGCGTCCTATGTTATTATTCCATGGAACAATTACCAAGATATGAAACTTCTTATAATTTGTCACTCCCTCCTTCTCTATTTAGGTATCCACTTCTATTGTTGTATACCTCACATATATACAACAAACGGGACTTTTAAATAGGAACGGAGAGACTATATTTTTTCCCATTAATATTCAAGTAATTCTATCACCAATCATATTCATTTTTCGGTTTCCTATGTAATAGTCGGCGTTTCCTACTTCCATCTACATTTCACTATTGAGCAATCAAGGAAGAAATATCCATTTAAATTTCACTATTGAGCAACCAAGGAGGAAATATTTGATGACATTTCTACCTTTTACAACCCCTTTTTTTGTCAGAATCGTCCAATTATCACACTCAGATCCCAATAACAACAAATTCTACCAATATCGATTTCACCCCGTAATTCAGTCTGCTTCCAGAATGTCACTGCCTGATCCCTCCATCCAAAAACATGGTACCTTCTGACTATAATTATAAGTTGGGAAGCATAAAAATGGAATACTGGACTAGACGGAGGGAATATTAGCAAGACAAGTTTAATTAATAACGGAATGTACTAAAAGTATACTTAGAAAAGGGTGTAAATTGATAGTCTGGAAGTAAAGTTAAAGCATTGTCAGGTATGTGTCACAAATTAGATTTAAACTCAAAAACAACAATTAACTAAAACTATTTTGCGTCCTAAGGCCACCGCCGGATATACGGTAAAATCGCCTTGGAAAGTAATCCGAGTTCGAAAACCTGTTAAGCGTTGGACTCGTTTCGTGTATGCAAGGAACGTTCCTCCTAGATGTAGCTTTATTCTATGGCTCACTTGTTTAAATCGCCTCTCTACCCTTGACCGGTTACAAATGATGGATTTAGTACAAGTGAATAGATGCGAGCTATGTTACCATCATTCGGAAACAAGGGATCACCTATTCTTTGAGTGCTCTTACTCTTGTCGTATTTGGCGACTTCTTCTCTCGAAATCCGGGTTCATTGCTCAAAATGGTCCTTGGAGTTTTTGGGTGAAATGGGCAAATGCGCATTATAAAGATAATACGGTTTCAAATTCGTTGATTGGTATTCTCATTGCATCTACCGTTTATTGTATTTGGCGGGAAAGGAACGCTAGAATCTATCGAGACTCTAGTTTTTCACCGGGAACGATTATTAAAGCGATCGAATACTTAGTTGTTAATAGTTTGAATAGTTTCGAGAATGTTAAAAATAGATTAATTCAAAACGCTTGGAAGTTAGGCCCTTCGTTCTTGAGATGAGGCGCTATCTTTCGTTATATTTGTTGTAGCACTCGGGCATTGATCAAGCCTTTTGGCTAATAAACTTGCTTAATTTCCAAAAAAAAAAAACAATTAACTAAAACTATCAGTACTAATCAGAAATTGACCCGTGCGAAAATGTAACTTGATTTCCAATACCTTTTTTGTAATCCTGATCGTTCACTCCTCTTTAAATTTGGTCAACAATGCGTTATGGCCATTTTTACGATATTAGAGATACAAATAATCAAAACTAAAAACAGTTCATATAGTCAGTATTTTATTGATTATAATATTATAGTTATAGTGTGTGGATTACACGCATGCTACATGCTTACGAGTGTAATCCACACACTATAATAGTATAATCCATAAAATCTTAACTATATGAACTGTTTTTAGTTTTTATTATTCGTATCTCTAATATCGTACAATTGCCATAATGCATTGTTGAGGCATTGAGATGGTGACGGAGTCGAGGAGGTCGGCGGGGTGGAGGGTGGTCGAGGAGGGGGAGAGAGAGTAAATGAGTTGGGTGTTACCTTATTACAATTCGGTAACAGAATTATCAATAACTGACAAATTGGTCCTGCATTTTCATATAAACAGAACAACCTGTTCTTAATCAGGTAACAGACTTACCAATAAGTGACAAATTGGTCCTGTACTTTGAATAAATGACACATTTAACCCCACACTCTCTACCAACTAACAGAATCATCAATTATATATGCATTACCTAATTTTAATCAGGTAAAATGACTTACCAATAATTGACAAATTGGTCCTGTATTTTGAATAAATGACACATTCAATCCCACACTCTCAACCAACTAACAGAACCATCAAGTATATATATTATAATATCTTAAAATTATGTGTGTATAACATATAGATGGAATCTATGAGACTACCAGGTAAGTCAGATATTACCTAATTTCAAATCAGGTAACTTAAGTTACCAAATAATTCATAAATTGGTCCTCTGCTTTGAATATATGACAATTACATCAACACACCTGACGAGATCTGCAGTAACCTAAATCCGTCCAACACCCCTCATCAACCACCTTCCCTCTCCACTCCGGATTCGGCACCATAGCCGATATCGAACTCACCACCACCACTCTCCTAACTCCCTCCCTCCTCGCCGCCTCGAGCACATTCACCGTCCCCTCCACCGCGGGCCCCACCACCTCGTTCTCCCCAACCTCCTCGAGCGTGCACGGTGACGCCACATGAAACACTCCGCCGCCACGGCAGCCGGAGATGGCGGAAGAGAGGGCGACGGGGTCGAGGAGGTCGGCGGGGTGAATGTGGATCGAGGAGGGGGAGAGAGAGAGGAGGTGAGAGGGGGAGGAGAGAGGGTGGATCGAGGCGTGGATTTCGGTGTAGTTATGGGAGAGAAGGGTTTTTATTAGGTGGGTTCCGATGAACCCGTCTGCTCCCGTTACGCATACCGGTGGTTTCCCCATTGCTATAGAGAGAGAGAGAGTTGGCCGTTAACTGTAACCGGTTTTAACATGTAAATCCAGAGAGACTTGGCGTCGGTTAGAGCGTGATGTAAGTTAACCGTTAACCGGTTAGAGATAAGATTAGATTAAGTCATTAAGACAAGGAGCGTAGAGATGTGATATGTATATTTAAAACAGAAAATTATCCGGTTATATATCATGTTCGGTTTGGCAATACGTATCCCTTAGTTTGATATAATTGCATATACTAGTCTCGGTTGCTTCGCCATAGTGCCATTGTTGATCGTACATATCTTATATGTTTGTCTAGAAAAAAGAGTGTTGTGGATTAGTAGTGTGATTAGAGTGAGTACTTACTTTTTAGGCTTTAAACTTGCATGAAGTAAGTAATTTTTTTGTTACAATACACATTTTTGGTCCCTCAAATATTATGAAATTGTCCAAATATACTTATATGAACTGATGAAAATATGTCACACCATGGTGTCTAACTTGTATGATCAAGTATCAAGTGTAGGAAGCATTTTACTTGTTAATAAACATAAGATATGATTAATTATCCAACAGATGTAGGATTAGATTAAGATAAATAGAAGGAATGATCAGAGTGACACGATCGGAATAACCACACCAACCTCCTAATATTATTATTTTTTATATTTAAGTTGAAAATTTATTTCTCTATTTTCCTCCAATTATTGAAGTAATGAATAACATATCTAGTAACAGTGTAACACTATTACTCCTCTTTTCCATTTTTAGTGTAGGTAGGGAAATGTTAAAAGAGTAATAATGATATTAATCAAGATTTAAGGGTAACGAATGTTTTCAAAATTTTGAAAATTTTACATGTTGATTCCTTTCATCCAAACTGGGACATTCAAATACTAATCATGATTTTATTTGTATTGCAATATACATATGGTTATTTTTAACTAGGTTTGTTAATGAGAAAAAAAATTCGTGAAAAAATTCGTGTTCGTTTTAATAGCTCGTCCCGTTTTTGTTCATTACTAAATAAAATGATAATGAAATAAAATATACATTTCGTTTAGTAAACGATATGATAATGATCATATCCATGTTTGTTTCGTTAAATTTCGTTTTCGTAGAATATATTATATATATAATTTATACTTATATAAATATATATGTGTACGTTTGTATCAATAAAGTTATAGTAAAAAGTATTAGTAATACGAATTTACAAGTTACAACCCATTATATAAAAATATATAAGGCGATGTGTAAATATGATTATATGTAACATACTGATTCACGTAAGAAATTAAAAATTACTTACAAACTAATAGGGTTGTGAATGATGCGAAAAATTCATGTTCGTTTCATTAAAATGTGGTTTTGTTTTCGTTCATTACTAAACGAAGTGAAACGATAACGAAAAACTCAAAAACTAAACGAAACGAAAATGAAATGAACCGTTTTCGACTCGTTTCATTTCATTATCAGCCCTAGTTTTAACAAGGTGGAACTTTGTAAACGGGTTTCCCTTCCGAACTGTATTCGTTTCTTTAATTAATATTCATCAAAGCTGGATGAGGTAAAAGGTCAAGAAAAGAAAAAAAAACTTGCTAATCGAAATAGGATTCATGGTCTAAACGCTAATAAATAAAACTATAACGCACTAAAATGTGTAGATGAAAAGCTCAGGGAGCATAAATCATATTTCATGTAATAGGATAAAGTACCAAATTAGGCGGAATCATATCATTCTATTGTAATAACACAACTCAAGTTAAATAAAACAGTCCAATTTAGTTATATTTTTTATAAAAATACCCTTACTTTTTTTACTAATTACTCATTTACATTTATTCAATTCAAAATATAAAAAACACACAAAAATCATTATATTTTCAAAACAATTATAATCATATACCAAACAAAATTATTTTACGTGTATTTTGTATAATAAAAACATTATATTACTCATCATTTATAATTTAATATATTCATTCCATAAATATATTTTTAAAATTTTATTTGCTCGTATCATATTTATATATATCACGCGTCGCACACGCAACATGTGAGTAACGATTAGTAGTAATTAGTATTAATTAATATAACCTAAACCAACAGAAATGAACTTGTTTTTCAAAAATGCTCGTATTCTAACCATGATACAATTCAAATAACTAAATTACTAAATAAATATATTACTTACCGCACACCAATTCATCTATCAAACTATACTTATATAACACTAAAAACATCATATACACAAGATTATTAAATTAGCATACTGTTCCATCATTTTATTTATTTTTAAAAAAAAATTTAAATTTATTTATCCAGAAATTATATTTTATATAATATTAGTATATATATATAGATATAGAGAGAGAACAAAGATTTAAAGGTAGTGAAAATGTGGGGCGAGTCTCTTTTGACTCCTCAAATTCTGGTTAAAAATCAGGTCCACGTCACATCTTATTTTTATTTATTTTTTCAATTCATTTCATTCAATTTTATTACAAAATAAATAACTTTAACACCACTTCATTATATTTTATTACACTTTATTTATCTACAAAATAAATAAATTTAGCCACTCCATCACACTATTAATTAATACGTTCCTCTGTTTTTTTTTTCAAACTAAATACAAAATTAAAATATTTTATAATCATAATATTATATCAAGTTAACACTTTCAAGTAATTTATATTTTGCATATTTTTATTTATTAATTTTGTTACTTCCGAGTAAATAATTAAATTGTTCCCAAAAACCCTATACGTCATTATTTTCTTCCATCTTTACCTACCCACATTTAACCGGGTTAACTTGAAAGTGGTTAAATAAATATGGGTAGTTAAATGTTTTATGTGGTTAGGTAAAGATGGAAGAAAACAATGACATGTATGGTTTTTTGGGATAATTTAATTATTTACTCGGAAGTAACAAAATTAATAAATAAAAAAGTGCAAAATATAAATTACTTGAAAGTGTTAACTTGATATAATATTATGATTATAAAATATTTTAATTTTGTATTTAGTTTAAACGGAAAAAAACAGAGTAATGTATTAATTAATAGTGTGATGGAGTGGTTAAATTTATTTATTTTGTAGATAAATGAAGTGTAAATATATGTAATAAAGGGGTGTTAGAGTTATTTATTTTGTAATAAAATTGAATGGAATGAATTAAAAAAATAAAGACTCAGATGAGCAATCTGAGTCCTCAAAAGAGAATCTCCCGAAAATGTGTGATTAGTGTATTGGAGTAGAAGGTATGAAGTCACTCATATGGATGTGAATGGATGTGAAGAAGAAAAAGAAGAAGAAAAAGAAATAAAATAGAAATGATTTTGTAATTAAACCAACACATGAAAGCAATATATTCATTATCCCATCCATTTTATTTATTCTCCTCAAATACCAACTCTGATAATTATTCTTCTATTTCTTCATCTTCTTTCAAGATTCAGGCCAAAAGGACTAATAATTCAACTTCACCACAGGTCTCTCTCTCTCTCTCTATATATATATATATATTATCATTCATTAATATAATATGTACTTGGAAGTTTTTTTTATTGTTTTAATTTAGATTTCTGCTGTAATAAGGTTGTTTCGATCATTCATTATTATTAATAATAAAAGAGTGGGCATTTCGCAACAATTTATATATATCATTCTATTATAAGGCTGCCCAAATTTGCCAAAATTTTCCAAAAATACCCTCATTATGTTTTAATAATTACCAATATACCCAATCTAATTAATTAACAATTTGTAATCGCTATTTTTACTAATTACGGATGTAGCATAAATTAATTAACAATTCGTTTTAACCTGCATAACTATAATAAATGATACCAAATCTGAATATTATGTTCAAAATAAAATATATTACGAGATTTATGCCATTACGCGTCTCACACGCAACGCGTGGGTAACTTTTACTAGTATATATATAAATAATGTCTACTACATCGTTTCGGATTTTATTGTAAAAAAAACCGTATTTGTATGCGTTCTTCTTAAGATTAGGTACCATATATCAATTGAGCATCATTGGGCATTAACGATAAAGTCTAAAAGAAAAGAGAGTGAGCATCGGTGACATTTTCGAAGATATTAGATTTTATTGCCCCTAAAAGATAGCTTAGTAGTGAATCCTTTTGTCGAAAAAAAAGGGAAAACGGAAAAGATACGAAAACTATAGAATAGAAATTTGGTAGTCACACCACGAAGATCCAAAGCAAGTGCAGCCGTATGTATAGCGGGACCAGGTACCTAATCGAGGCGGAACCAAAATGGAAAAAAAGTGAAAAAATATACTTATTCATAAATAGTAATTTCAATTGAGAAGTACCGTTGTTGTGAGAATCAAATACGCTAAATATGAAACTACGAGAATCAAATTAACAAAATGTCTGATTGCGTGTGTTCTTCCTTAATTCACATTGGATTAATCGTTAAAGTAGCCTAAGAATATACTGTAGTAAATAAGTTAACAAACGTTCAGTTTGCACGGGTATCCAAATTCTAGGGCAACCCTGATCCATACCAAGTTTAATTGGGCTTGTTAATACAGTATGTTGTCATTTCTAAAGTTATAACCTTTCAGCTATGCTCAATTTATTCCCAATGTTAATCCTTGTTCAATTTTATTGCCCTACATTTTTCCAATCACGAACTTGAAGTTTTGTCTTTGCCATTGCCTTTTTAGTGTTCGTTTGAGTAGTTCTGCTTTAGTTTGCTTGTAATACATGTGAAGAAGGTGTTTACCTTATTATCTGGATGTTTGGCAAGACGACAACACACAAGTTTATAGTTAGATAATTATAGATTTAAGCAGAATTACTTGTTAATCATTCAAGTGTGTTAGTGTGAAAAACTTTTCTGTTAAAAAGTTTAACTAAACTCCAAAAAAATGGTTGTCTCTCTCTGTTTTCCCTTCCCAAACATATTGTTCAAGGAGATCGTAATATTGCACTCTGCAGGAAAATGAATGGAGTTGATTGAGCTTCAAGTTAAGTAACAATGAAATAATGTTCATATAGCTAGTTTTATATCGAAAGAAAAAAAGTGAGATGGCTTGGTTGCACTGATTAGTCTTTTGAGATGGATAGTATTCAAGCTCCAGTGTTAGTCACCCATTCTCAAATGGCGCATTAATGGTTTTTACATGATTATAGGATTCCGAGCCAGCTGCCCCAAGGATTAGATCAAATGTCAAGCAAAATTTGCAGTTCTTGAAGTTATGGAAAGTATGTTCTCGACTGTAATCTGTAAATTTATTAATCTAGTACCAAAATTTCTTCTCAAGAAAAAAAAACTTTGTCTTTTTTAAATTCTATCTAACTATAGAGAAGTTTTCATAGGAGTTTCAAAGAAGAAAGGCTGGTTCACCTAAGCCTGCTACTAGTTATCGAAGAAAGAAGGTAGAGAAGGACGACATTCCAGACGAATTAGAAAGCTATCGTGATCCTACTTTGACACTTTACTAGTAATATTTCTCTCCAATTCATTTTATACTGTAGATTATGTTTCGGTTGTTTGGAATGAGAAGCTCGTTCAAAGGATATTATTTTTTCAGATAAATCAAATATGAGATTCCACAAAACAACTTGTTTCCCCTGTGA
This sequence comes from Primula vulgaris, assembly GCA_963920805.1. Classification (NCBI taxonomy): domain Eukaryota; kingdom Viridiplantae; phylum Streptophyta; class Magnoliopsida; order Ericales; family Primulaceae; genus Primula; species Primula vulgaris. The sequence continues at coordinate 3,352,273 of OY987216.1, read as the reverse complement.
CTACATTTTTCTTAAGATTTTGAACTTACAACCCATCCAAAGCACTCAAATATTCGACTGCGGAATAAGGAGTAACTACCGTAAATGGAAACTACTGTTTTACATAACCTAATGTCTAATTTTCATATATCAATCTCAGTTCGATAACCTCTTAAAAAAAGTTGTATTCAGAAATCGTATTCTGAAAGCCCTCAACAAGAAACATCAGCTTAATGGACCCTTATCTATTTCAGGAAAGCATTATGTATCATTTTTGTGAATTATTTTCAGTACCAACCAAGGTGTAGAAACTGCAGTTCCTGTGTTGCTTGTTGATGGTTATAATGTGTGTGGCTATTGGCCAAAGTTGAAGAAACACTTTATGAGTGGTAGACTTGATATAGCTCGGCAAAAGCTTGTCGATGAACTTGTTACTTTCAGCATGCTAAGAGGTTTAAACTTTTGGTTTTTACACAATTTTATGAAAGATTTATGAATTTTTCATGCCTTCGTAACATGCTTTATTAAATATTTTTTTTAAAATGAATGGGTGGTTTATTACTATTTTGGTTATTGGATGTTTGACTTAAAAATAATCTTGAAAGCTTTATGTTCTGTTTGTATAGTATTTCACTATCTCATTCCAACATTTCGGATGGATTACAGAAGTGAAGGTGGTATGTGTCTTTGATGCGATGATGTCTGGACTTCCTAACCACAAGGAAATATTTGCTGGGTAAAGTTTTGTAAGCCTATGCTCTACTACTCTTTATTCTCATTGCTTTTTTATATCTGTAATACTCTTTTCGTATAGAATCGTGAATTTGATAAAGTATGTCAAGAAATTTAATCCTTGTTGCATAAAACTTCCTAGTGTTATGAATTTCTTGATATGCTTTCCAGGTTACTGTTTAATACCGTTATTCTGATACCTATATTTTTAAGTATTGCAGCATTGATTTAGTATTCTCAAGTGAGACGTGCGCTGATGCATGGATTGAAAAAGAGGTGCGGGCCAATCTCAATCTGTGTACAATTTCAAAGTTCTTATTTGCACTTTTACCCAAATCGTACATTGTTTTGAAATGCTATCCTTTTACTTGAAAGGATATGTTAAATGTAACTGTTTATTGGTTCGTCCTTCTCTGATTGTTTCTTCTTTGATCTTGGCTCAGTAAAGATATTGCTTGAATATAGCTAAGGTAACTGGTCTGAAATATGTAAACGTCTCTGAGATGATGGTTGTTAACTTACAAAACCTCTTTCTCTCGAACCCTAGGGTAGCATGTTGTTTCCAAACCTTTAATTCTAGAGTTGAAATAATCAATAAACCCAGGCTTAAAGTGAACACGTACTATAATATAAGGACAGGGTTTTGCATATCACCCCGTCTTCTTCATGGTAACCACTATTTTCCTATCTTTAGGCGACGTGAGAGGATGTCAGTGATTTGGTTGTATCTTAATTTTCTAGAGATTAGTACATACTGTGAAGAAAAATGGGAGTTATGTTCTTTTTGGAACTAAAAATTGGGAATGGGCAAAAAAATCAACCATAACCTTTCCCATTGTATTACACTATTACTTATACTACCATGCCATTGTTCTCCTACATGTTCGGAGTTCTTCTCCAGAATTGTTTAATGTATGAGCTTTCCAATTCAGAATTGAATCCTTCTGACATTTAGTCCAATCTAGCCAATTAAAATATACAATCTCATGAATAATAATCGTCTATAAATGATGTCTGTCCTCTACCTTTGGCTTTCTAAGCAGCCACGTTTCTTTATAATAAACCTATTGATAACTGGTTGGTAATTTTTTGTATCAGGTTGTAGCCTTAAGGGAGGATGGATGCCCAAAAGTTTGGGTTGTGACATCAGATAACTGTCAACAACAAGCAGCACATGGAGCAGTATGCTTTTTTCTTTCTAAAAAAAACCAAAATTACAGAAATACACTTTCTTGCATATTTTCTGATTTGGAAGATGAACTGAAACTGATAAGTTCGCACAAAAAACAATGTTAAACATGATGCATGGGCACTATGCTGGTTATCGAGGATCAAGGGTACCCACCACTATGACCTTTTTGGTTTCATAGTAAATTTTTTTCCCTTAGTTATGGTGTTTCCTCTATTTGCTCGTGTGATTTATCCGGTCCAGGAATCCTGCCTGAGTATAAATCATGAAAGGGTTTGTTTGACTGCAACTTTTAACCAAATAAACTGGTTTCTTTGAGATAAAGAAAAAGGTTCGATTCTTCTATCTTGAAATACACAAGTTTATCAGGCCAGAGACAAGTGTAGATAAGATTGTTAAGCTAGCCACCTAAATGCACCAATAAGAAAGTAAATAGAGCTTAAAAGATGCAACCAAATGAGCCGTAGGTTCTTTGAGATCTCATGGTACATTTAATTGTTTATTTACTGGACAACTATTCATGCTTTCTTGTGAAGAAAACATTTGTGTATTGGCAATAATTGTCAGCATATGTTCAATTTTTTATCCCAATCATATAGTTTGAATGAAATTGACTTTATCCTCGGCCATTTCTTTTTTCTTTGTGCTATCCGTCGAATGTATTCCTTAAGATATATCTGTATGTTTTGTTTACTCACATAGCTTCTTCTATTAACTCCGATGATGTGCTTGCAGGGTGCATTTGTTTGGAGTTGTAAGGCCTTGGTTTCTGAGGTAAGACATCTCAGATTTGTACAATTTCTAATCCTCTCTTGCTCCATAAATTGACATTCTTGGGAAACAAAGAGGAAGAGGTCTTGACTCCGGGTTATCTCTTTGCATTGGTTTACAACATTTGCAATTTGATTACTTTTTTCAGAGCGTTACGGGACTAGTTATTGCATAGCCACGAGAAGTTATTACCACAATCGTTTTTAATTTAATATTATGATGTTTCTTGTTCTGCCAAATTGCACATGGGCTAATTTTGATTTCCAAATTTGTAGATCAAAGCTTCACATAAGGAGGTCGAGACGATGCTTCATGAACAAAGGTGTCCTGGACCCATATGATTATTTTTGTTTGTTCTATTTTCAATTGGATCCGACTATTATAAGTTTTCTGCTTTTTTTATATAGACCTTTCCGATATTCAAAATCAGAATCTACATCATAATTTAAATAAATATGTCAGAACTCAGCATTTAATGAACATCATTTGTCTCCTGTAATTTTTTAAACCTGAGTTTGAACTTCCATTTCTTCCCTGCTAAGATTTTTTTAACTATTATCTTCCAGCGCACGACTAGTTATGGTGTTAATATATTACTTTTTCAATGTTCTATTTTCCTCAGAACCTCGTCTATGCAAGGTAAATTGTTGAAGCATAATCTAGACTCGGAAGTTGTCGATGCTCTCAAGGATCTGAGAAACAAGCTATCACAAAACGAATCGAAGTAAATAGCTCAACAACATCAGCAGCTCCTGTATTACATATTACACCATCTGCTAAATTCTTTTATCTGTTTTGCTTTTTTCGTGTTACCTTCTTTCTTTGTTATAGAGATCAAGAGTTTAATTTGTTGATATAGTGCAGTGCTCGAAAGTCTAACTTGTTAATATGTACCATGTATTTTGGGCTTTTCAATTGATCATTTATGCAAAGGAATATGTAATTATCGCATTTGACACTACTTATATTATTTTGTTACCCATATGGCAATTGGGGGTAAGTAGTATAACTGGCAATAGCTCTAGCTTATCTTCCGAGATTGCGATAGTAAACTGTCCAAATGTATCAGTTGGTCCTTTATTACGAGTTCATATAGTAGAACAAAGATTTGAAGTTAAATTTAGGCGAAGTACGTGGTTGCTGACTTTAAGTTCAAAATTTCCGGGTTTTTTAGCTTGTAGAATATAAATCTTACAATTGGACGAACGGCTTGTAAACATTTTTTTTTAACATCAGAAGTCAGTGGCATAGAAGTATCGTTGTATAGCTGGGGCAAAAATCCATGTGATATAATAATTATTAGGATGCTAATATCGTATGTAACTTTTATACTTACGGTCCGTTTGATATCAGATTTTTTGACAAAAAAACGGATTTTTAAAATCCAAAAATTCAGCAAAAATCCTATGAATTTTGGATTATTTTGACTAAAAATCTGGATTTTAAGAATCAAAAAAATCCTAATAACCAAACAACTATAAAAAAAATCTGGAATTTCAAATTTAAAAAATCCACAAATCAACCAAAAAATCTGATACTAAACACATCAAAATACATGATAAAATTTGGTTTCTATTAACATGGAGGCTTCTCCTAGCTCCTCCAGTGATTAAAATAGCACTGTATAATACCAAATAGGATGAATTTCTTTTATTTTTTACTTGCAAATAAGCCAATTCATTGAAAGCAATAGCCAAAGATGCCCAAATGCCATACGTCCCAGTGGAATTCTACTTGTGGTGACCTATAATCCAAAAAGAACACTTGTTTACATTTTTGTACTTTTTCATTCCCTCAATAAGTAAATAAAAATAAAAAACAAAAATAATATTGCACTGAAGCACATGTACAATTATTACGTTTGTATTACTTTGACAAATGACAACTAGGTATAATATAGAGGTGGTATTTAATGTCATGAAAAGAAACAACTCAGAGAATGACAGTAATGTAAGTGTGGCAGTGGTTGTGGTGGGGTTATTGTTTGTACCACAAAATTACACAACACCAAACAGACTTAACAGAGGAAGCTTAAATGTAAAAAAATTATAAAAATAATAAATTTTGACATATAAAAAAGGCAGGTTTTTTTTATTATATAGGTGACCACGTCATATTTAAGTCAGCCTGACAAGTCAAGATATGGTATGTCAGTCAGAGAGTCAACGGACATTTTGTCTGATATTTTGGGACTTTTCATTTAATATTAGCGGCAGATTTAAAAGGAGTGAATGATCCAGCGGTGGATGTGGCCCCATTAGCCTCTTAACCTTTTATCATCACTTGGCCCCTTACTAAAATACAAAAATAAATACTTTTCATTGGTTTATATTTAAGGTCTGTATGCAGACCGTCTGTGCTTGATACATACGGTGGCTGTATACAGACTTAACTAGGTTTCCAATATATTTATTTGAGTTTTTAGCAGGTTTAGTTTTTAGTACGTGGCGTGATTTGTACCATTAACGTCCGTATTAATCCTATTCGGTCTACATAAAGCATAAACCTATATTTAATTACTAAACTATTTATAGTTTTGACCGATCAAAAACTTGTATCAAAATTTTCGAAATGAAAAATTTCAAAAGTTTATAGTTTATAGTTTAAATGTTAAATTTTATAATTATATTTTAAAAAAATTCATTTTAACAATTTTGATACAAGTAATTATAAGTCGGTTAAAATTACATGTAGTTTTGTACTAGATAATTAAATGGAAATGTAGGGAGCAGTAAACAACAATAGTGAATTACAAAAATTTCATGTCTAAATTATGAAATCAAAATTTTCAAAACTTACATGATTTAGATTTTTTTTAATAAAACATATTTAAATAATTTATTTATGCAATTATGATTTGAAAATTTTAAAAGTCAAAGTTACCCGTAGTTTTCTAATGATTAGTTATTTAAAACCGAGGAAGTATGATTATGCTTTCATTTAAGAACAATTTATTTATATTCGGTTCAATTTTTTTTTTCAAATTTATATTTTAAAAAATGTATACATGTTTCTATTTCTGATATTTAAATGTTCCATCTGATACAAGCTTCCCCAGTAGTTACATGTAATAAGCGTCCAAAACTTAGAAATTTTACTTGATTTTCATTCTTTTTTACTTACTTTGACTTTATGTTTAGTTGCATTCTTCATAAAAAAAAGTAACTTTTAAATCTAAAGTCAACCAGAGTATACGTAATATGTGTTGAGTTGAGAAAACTGAAATATCTCCAAAGCATGCATGTTAACGTTTGGTTCAATAAAATAGCATGAAGATTGAAGTCAGAATATGTAGAAACGTATAAATTATGTTCGGATGATTTTATATGTGATAAGTATTTGATCACGATTGATATAGAGAGAGAATAGAGAGAAAATATAAAAGAAAATAAAACTTTTATTAAGCAAATGAATTAACCCAGTATTCTCGCAATAGCGGTGTATATATACAATTTACAGAGTTTTCAAATAGGTCATGTGACTTATAAAAGTATCGTCAACACTCCTTTACAAAAGTTCTTAAAGCTATCAATGAATACAAAATATTACTGAATCAATACTGAATATCCAGAAACAAAGCTAATTACTCTTATGTATAATAGATATACTTAATAGATATATATTTTTTTTGTTATCTTTTTGTCTTCGTCTTCAACAAGTTTTTACTTTTTTTCATAACAATTTTAGTCACGTACGCCTTTCCCCTCAATAGATATTCCGTATATCCTTTTTATTTATTTTTTGGAAATTAAGAATATATTAAAAAACATAAGAAAAAAAAAAGGATCAGAACACAAGTTCTGTCTCGATCATATCTAGTGATAATTATTACAATTTACAATTTGAAATGAATCAAATGAGCAGAAAAAAGAGACAAGCAATCCGTATATCCTTTCAATAATTAAAGGAATCATGTAGCTTAGATGCGTAATATAAAAATCTTAAAGACCTCCGATATAGGAGTCTAAATCTTCTATCCGCTATTCTCTACCCCTTCTCTACCCCTTTGCTTATTTTCACTTAAATTTTAAATTTTCACAACTTATACGGCAACTTTATAAACTTTTATATTATATTGTATTCAAATTTTAAAACATTTGAACATAATATTGTTTTAAACATTTTTTTTAATATTCAATGTTTAATTTACACTAATTTATACATTTATTCCAAAATAAAATTTGTGTGCATTTTCTTTTAAAAACAATTTTTCAAATGTATAGATACATGTATTATAGTAATTGTACAATTTTTTTCAAGTTTTTTAGAATTTTTTTGTGGATAAAATAAGCAGGGGGCACGGAAGGGGATAGAGAAATGTGGTAGAAGATTTGTACTCCCAATATTGTTGTACTATATGAGTCCAAATCTTCTACCCCCTATTCTCTACCCCCTTCCGTGCCCCCTTGCTTATTTTTACTCAAATTTTAAATTTTTACAACTTATACCGCAACTATATAAACTTTTATATTATATTGTATTCAAATTTTAAAACATTTGAACATAATATTGTTTTAGACAATTTTTTTAATATTCAATGTTTAATTTACACTAATTTATACATTTATTCCAAAACAAATTTTGTGTGGATTTCCTTTTAAAAGTAATTATTGGAATGTATTGATACATGTATTATAGTAATTGTATAATTTTTTTCAAGTTTTTTAGAATTTTTTTTTGGATAAAATAAGCAAGGGGGCACGAAGGGGGTAGAGAAATGGGGTAGAAGATTTGGACTCGTACTATATATATATTATGGGGTTACCATAGTAGTATAGTAATTAATAAATAAATTAACGGCATGAGAAAAAGGTTGTTTTAATTTACAAATAAAATTATAGTGTTACAATAAAATCATACACTAATTAAAAATTAAAACAATGACAAAATAAAATGAAATTGAGGGAGTAAGTATATATGTATCTTTTCGCAAGAGAGTGACAAAGGATAAATCGACCGTCAAAAGGGTATACACCACGAGAAGCTTGAGAGGACACACAAGCCGACTATCATATTTAACCCCTTTTTTAGCCTGCCCCAATCTACCTACTGATAATATTAGTTATAGTTTATCTTTTACAAGATTTTTTAAATAGAAGTCATAGACCAAATTTTTTTTTAAGTTTCAGTCACCCGAGCCAATAAAAAAAACTTAAAAGCTATTTTTAAGCTTAAAAAATAACTTATAATTTATACGGGAAAGATATTAAAATGTAAAAAATAGGTTGAAAGTTGTTTTTAAGCTTAAAAAAATATATTATAATCTATACGAGAAATATATCAAAGTGTAAAAAAACAAAACCTAAAAGCTGTTTTTTAGTGTTTGCTTGAATTATTAAGTAAAAAAAAATACCAAAAATTTATGAAAATAATATCTTTTTTATCACTTGTAAGATGACCTTATACATTTAAAAATCTTATGAGAATAGTGAAGTATGAAAAAAAATCTTATTGAAAAATGAACCCGCCGTACTTGCTACAACCTTCCAAGATAACACTTTTTTCCATCTTGTCAACTAAGTATTATATAGTACATAGATGCATATTTAGTAAATAAGTAGGGATTTTTTTAAACATAAATCCATATAATTAATAGGGAGTATAATTCAAGCTTTATTATATGGTCTGAAGTTGTGATATGCTCTTAGTTTGAACAATGTGATTATTGAAACGGATTGCCTAACTATGGTGAATTGGAAAAGCAATAAAGCTAAAGTCACTATAAAAAAATACTCAAATAGGGACGGGATTAGTGACGCTATTTTTTGTTACGAGTTTATTAGCGACGGTTTTTATGACGGCTTTGTGACAGTTTAGTCAATTTGTGACGGCTTTGTGACAGTTTAGTTAATTTGCGACAGACTTATGACAGCTTTTGACTCTCACTAAATCAAATATTATTTTGTAGTGCGTCCCACTCTTGCTTCATAACAAATAGGAGGATGCTTTGTGTCTGCTAGATTCAATTGAGTCTGGATTTGCTCATGTTTGGAGAGAACAAAACTCACTTACTGAGGATAAAAAAAGTTATGGACAAATTTGGGGGCTTTGGGTAATTTAGAGAACTTCTAGGATAAAAAAGAATTACCTAAGAAGGTTTTTGGCAAATTCTGGATGGATTTTACCCATAAAGAAAGTTTTAGAAGAGTTCAGTGAAATATGGACAAGTTGCTCTAACAATTTAATAAATCGCTGTAATGCTAGTTTGTTTCAGGTTGTATGTAATTCTTCTTTTTATTGTAGTAGGCTGGGTTTGGTCCCCAATTTTATAATGAAATTGGTGGTTTGCTTAAAAAAAATTAAAAATAGGGAGTATAATTTACGCAGGGATAAAAGTGTCAATGATTCGAGTCTTGATGAGAATTCGATATTTTTTTTCAACAATGTCGTTGTCATTTGATCCAATAATATATACTAATTTGATCCAACAAGCGCAGCCAAATAAAACTAATTTTGATATCAGTAACATTCTAACATCGCGTCCTTATACATAGCCACGTTAAAGTACGTACAAACTCGGAGCTAAAGAGCGCTTGATATTTTACTTTAATATAAATAAGTATAATTTTAAAAACTTAACGTGAGTACTAATATTTTTTCACCGGAAATTAGGTTAGGTAATAGGGAGGATTTCTTACTTCTATTACTCAGTTTTCAAATTCCGTTGATTTTTCTTATTGGCATATATAAGAAAACAAAATAACTCCAAAATAAATCTTTGTGCGGTCGGATCAGTGTTGGTTTTTAGAATTTTAAGACGTAGCAAAAGGTCCGTTTGAACAAGAAAGTACACTGAATTTGAAAAAAAATCATGAAATTTTTCTAGAAGTTGAAATTTAATTGTGTTTCTCATATATATATGGTCATTACGATAGAAGTCACTGTCATTTATGACATAGGGAATTCTAAATCCTTTACTTTTCATGGATCATTCATGTATATTAGCGTCGACTTTTCCTAACTAGCTATTTGAATTTGTTTAAAAATGACAAAAATCAAAGACTTGCTTCTAGTCGAAACTAGAGCTGACTATCAAGTGAGAACTTAGTATTATTGAAAGTTTGAAACTAAAGTTGATCAAGTGATAACTTAGTATTCACGGTACTATACATATTGGTAACAAGAAGAAAAAAATGTCGCTAGCTAGTTTTGATAAATTGGTCAATAAAGAAACGAGGATTATGTTTCTTTTAGATCAACTTTAACGGAAATATAATTAAGGAGGAATATGATTCCCAAGTCAGTGTCGTTAGATAAAGTTTGCTAATGAGACACGGTTTGGCTTTTCCATGACACATCAATTATCTAACAAAAGTTGGACGGCTGAATAGTGATTGAATTAACCATCCATTTGAAAAAAAAAGGTTCATATTACAAATGGTCTGATCTGTCATTCTGTTGAAAGTCCGTCAGTAACTATTGAATTATCCTCAATCAGGGTGACACAAAAAAAAAAACATACTCCGTCGTTATATTCTCGTCTGCGTTCAAACATTTGCTTTAGGCTCTTTTAGTTTTGTTGGAAAATGAATACTAGAAAAAAAAATCGGAAAAATACAGTTTTCTCACTTTCTGTATGTTCGGAAAATGGATTCTTGCATGAAAATATTTTCTAAATTTGATGGAGAAAGAAGGAAAATAACTTCCTATAAAATTGTCAATAGAATATTTTCCAAAAGGATGGAAAAGTTAAAAGTATCTTATAACAAGTAAAAAACTACTAAGTACAAATATCTAAAAATAATTTAGGCATGTAATCTACAAATACGTGCGTAACCTAAAAAGTATATGGAGAAAAGGAGAACAAAGTCAGTCCCAACTCTAAGGTAAACCAAAACATTCAGAGCTTGGACAATTCATTTTATAAACATGAAGGGTAACCAAATTGATCATTTTACAAGTGAAAAATACTGGTTTTAAGAAGAAAAAAATGCAATAGGCTTGCTTCCTGAAACCGTACCAAAGTTGAAAGATATGGGATTGGATTTTAATGGATTGAAATCTGAGGCTCAACAACAAGGGGAGGTGGCTCAATTAATGCATAAAAGTTTCATTTAGATGGTTGTGCCTTGTCATTTTTTGTTGCTTTCTGACTTTTTGTCTGTTAGATATATGTATCTATAGAATATATAATTTCCCATTCAGTTGTTGCTAGATACTTTTAGGGTTATACTGTATATATTTGGAACAAGATATAAGAAAAAAATAAATAAACGAATTTAGTTTCTAAATTATTATATTTCAAAATCAAACTTCAAAAGTTGATATTTCAAAGTGAAAAATAAAAAGGGAGAGGTATTTTTTAATACGTAATTTCATACTTAATTATCAAAAACCTCAATTCGTGGCTTTGTTTAAGTAGTTTTTTTTTTTTGAGAAGCAAACTTTGTTTAAGATTTGATACCTATCAACGTGTCGTGCATCAAAAATAAAAATAAAGAGTATAAAAAGTAACATCATTAATCATTTATATAAAAAGAAATTTTAATAATATGTATTTAATAATGAAGTCTCAAATTATGTATTAAATGAGTATTTTTGCAATTAAAATTGCCCGCTCATAAGCTAAAGAAGACGGGGCTAATTAAAATGCTCCACACAAACTCATAATAAAGGTGTCACATTATTGCCCCCTATTTTTATACTAAAATACTTGGTTTTCCTCATAGCTCTGATTGAATTATTAACTAGTCAATTATCTTCTGAAAATGTGCATTTTTTAAAAATGGTGGCAAATATGATCCTTCCGTATTATGCTTTAAAAGCCATGCTAGATTTAAGACTAAAAATAATAATATTTTGGTCCCAAGATCTAACATTTTGAGACAAGTTTTTATTGTTTATAAATATATGGTCTCCGATTTAATAGCTTCTTATAGTCATTCCAAAATCCAAACTAACTAGTGGTAACTAAAACTAATTAAGGCTAAAAAATAAAAGAAAAAAAGGGGGGGAAATCTTATTTATTTCGGGGTTTTTTTTCCTTCGGATATATGTGTTGCGGTCAATTGTTAATTGTCAAATAGTTGAGTGGTCACGGGAATTTCTTGACTAAGTTAATTTAGTTCCACGCGCAAATTAATTTGACATATATATATACATAGATATATTATATATGGACACCAGAAAAAACATTTAAATTGATATTTTTTTTTGTAAAAATGCTTCAAATTAATATTTGATTAATACAAATCTCCACGGTTTTACAACGGTAACACAAATATGCGTCTTTTTTTTTCTGAGATGTATAATGACATGTTTTGAATTTTTAAAATTTACCATAATTTCGAAAACATGTGATTATACATCTTGGAAAAAAAAACAAAATGCATATTTGTATTCCCGTCGTGAAATCATGGAGATTTGCATTAACCAAATCTTGATTTTAAACGTTTTTACGAAAAAGTGTCCAATTTGATGTTTAAGTTGATGTTCATATAACCTTATATATATATATATATATATATTAATTATTCTTCCATAGACCATGGGCCATATTGCCCACCCTAGGAAAAGAATGAATCTCGTAGCCTGAAAAGACGATATAATTTTATTAAAAGCGTATCCTTGATCTATATTTTTAAATACTATTATTATATGTACTGATTTTCAGTGATCTAGTGAATTTTGTACAATTTTCAATTCCGTCTTTATATTACACATTTACACTTAATCATTGGACAATTGAATATTACGTGTTATGCAATGCAAAAGACAAAAAAAGAAGAAGTTAAATGTCATCTCCCGTTCTTCTCCTTAAAGAAGTGACATGCATGTATAAATCTCTAGTAAAATATTACTATGAATCTGAATATATCTGATTATGACAATCCTTTCGAAACTATAAATTGATATCATGCATTTAAATTGTACAAACATTATTGCGATGGTAGATATTTTATAAACTTGAAAAAGCCTACTTCTTTTGTTACTACTACTAGCATGTGGAATTGAATAACATTTTTAGAAGCTAAAAGAGTAAAAGTTGACTGCCATTATTTCATTGACAAATGCACAAAACATACCATTAATCAAAACATATTACTAAAACATACAACATTTAAAAGTTTTTTTTCAAAACATACAAACATACAGTTATACATATTTATTAGAGCTGTATTTTTTGTGAATAAACGTTTTGGTTTGTAGTTTTTGCTAACTAGACTTAAAAAATTATAAGTTTCGATAATTTTCACTTATTTTTTCATTGCCACAAAAGAGTTCCAGTATAACTATTTTCCTAACTAACCTGAGGTCCAGCAATCTTTATGTGTAGTTGTTGTGTCACTACCTTAATACTCGATATAAAATAATGTTTGATTTAGTAAGAGTTAAAACTGTCACAAGACTGTCGCTAATTTAAAAAGTTGTCACAAATCTGTCGCAAATTGACTAAATTATCACAAAGCCGTCACAAAAACCGTCGCTAATAAGCCCGTAACAAAAAATACCGTCACGAATCCCGTCGCTATTTGAGTATTTTTTTTTGTAATGTACTCCTATAAGTCACATATGTCGTACAAGTACCTTTATTATCAGAACATAAATAATTCTTAGGCGTGAGAATAAAAGCCTAGATTGCAAACAACCCTATGTCGGATGGTGGTTTTTCAAATTCCACATGTACTATAATTAGTGTGATTACTGTGCTAATTAACATGGCCACTCTGATTTTTATCTCAAGTTGTTAGACAAATAATTGCAAATAAGTTAGTTTGGTTTGTTTCTTTTGTGATATTTGTGTTCTATGAAGTAAGTTGTGCTTCGAGAGACTCCACTTATATTTCTGTTTGTTTGGTTCTGAAATATATATATTGCACTTGATTTAAAAAAAAAATGGTCTAAATTTGTTGTTTCCTTCAAACACTATCTTATATATGCATAAATATTTTAGAAAAGCCATTTAAAGAATATCAAAATGGACCAACACAGAAATCAGCCTTTGGCTAGCCAAAACAGCTTGTTGGCTTGGGTGACGGTCCAAAAATATTTTTAATTTTGAAAAAAATATACAAAAAACGAATTTTTTATTTTATTTTAAATCCAATAATATGTAGGGGTGAGAATTTAGTGTCTATGCTAAGGATTGGGAACCGGGAAACTTTGAGCCGGCACTCGACGGACAATCAAGTTATACTGTTTCAAAACTGTATATGAGGGTTAATTAAATGCAATTTTTTTTTAAATAGTATATTAGCTTAATCAGAGAATGAAAAACACCATGGGGGTTATTTGCACTTTACCCTAAGAGCTCAAAGAACATTCAAATGTCCATATGGGTTGGAAAAGATAAATAGCAATAGGAATAAAGCCTTATAATTCTTCTTATCTATTTTAAAATGTTATTTACGGTACAATAAGTACGGAAAAATTCGTAAAACATGTTCGCTTAATTTTTATTACTCGAACAAATAATTCATTTTACCAAACTCTTATAATGTAATAATAAACCCTTGGGAATTAAATTAAATACATCATCTTTAATTTTTATAGAGAGGAATACAAAGGCCATTAATTAGTATATGCTAAAAAGGAAAAGGATATTTAGCATAGGTGAAATTATTGCATTATTATTATTATTATTTCATAGCATGGGGTTTGGGAGAATGTGAATGTAAGGCTAATGGTCCATGGCATGTATTATGTAATTAATACATTAATTAAACATGTTAGCTATTTATAACTTTTCTCACTACTTGTCTAGAGAGAAGTCTAGAACAACTACTAATTGAAAATGTAATATATAAAACCAGATTGGCTCAACCAGACTGATTACCAGACAGTATTTTATGTAATTTTTAAAATTATTTTGACACCCAACCAAAACAAAAATAAAACACCAAATATAATATTTATGTAATCCTAGTTAAAACTACACTAAACTTAAATATTAATTAAAAATATTTAAAATTTTAATGATTTTAATATATTTTATTTGACTATTCAACAAAATAAACCCTTAAATATAATATTTATGTAACTCTAGTCGAGACTACCATAAACTTAAATATTAATTAAAAATATTTAAAATTTTAATGATTTTAATATATTTTATTTGACGATTCAACAAAATAAAAACTCAAATATAATATTATAGAACCCTATTTGAGACTATCATAAACTTAAATATTAATTAAAAATATTAAATACATGGCCGAATAGCATACTTTTAAATTTCGGGGTGAAAATGAAATTCTAAATTTACATTAAGGACTGGTGTGTTGAGAGTATGGTTGAGTATATCTGGCTCATTAACATTATTCCTTACGTTAGTGCCTATAAATTAACTAATTAAGTAGTGTGAACTGAGAAGTAAAATAAATAGTGTACTGAAAAATGAGAAGGATAAAACTAACTCACTAATCACTATAATGGTATAATACTATAATCGATAGCAAGCAATTGCTTGTCCGAATTAGAACAACAGTCAAAAAACTATAAGTAGTAAATAAGGTCATTAATATTTAATTAGCAGCCCTTACAATAGTTGCTTTAATCTTCTTCCCTTTTTCATTCAAGTCTCACGCTCTCACTGCTATACAATTACTAAAACATTGCATTTTGTTTCTCTTGTAAATTAATGTAGTAGTACTCCTATAACACTAGGGTAAAAACTTATAAGAAAAGAGAGTGAGTTCCACAATTCTTCACTTCCCAAAGTTAGGGTTTCCTTTGAACTGTTATGCTCTAAAAACTTTTACAAATTATATATAAGACTCTTTTTTTTTAATTAAAATCCTCTATTAATTACAAAGAGTAATAACTTATTTTTGTCATCCCACAATACTGAATGCTTAGTTAAGAAAACCATAAACAATAAAAAAGAAGGAATCCGAAATAATGCTGTCTGCTTCTATCTCGAAAAGTCATAATCCAAGAAACCGTGCAAAGGGATTTTAACGCAACTGTAGATACAACCACCAAAACGAACATTAGTATACTCATGATGGGGTGCTAGCGGTTGAAGACTAAGGGGGTGTTTGGCGGACAGACCAGAAGTGATTCCTAGCCTAAGAAGCTCATTTAAGATATTTTTGTGTGTTTGGTAACATAAAATTACCCACTTCCCGAAAAGCAGGAGGTAATGGAAGCTCATTTTGTAAAAGTTGGTTTTTCATGCTTCTGGAGAAAGGCACTTACTCGGAAAGTTAAAATAAAATAAAAAAAAACCACAAAGAAAATAAAAAAATCACAAAAAAATTATAAAAAATCACAAAATTTTAAAAAAATTACAAAAAAAATAAAAATAAAAATAAAAATGAAAAAAAATCACAAAATATAAAAAAACATAAAAAATCACAAAATGAAAAAAATGAAAAAAATGAAAAAAATGAAAAAAAATCACAAAATATAAAAAATCACAAAAAATCACAAAATATAAAAAATGAAAAAAATGACAAAAAATCACAAAACTCTACTGTTATCTCTCACTCCGTAAACTCTATTTTTATAAAAAATTTTGTGAATTTTGTATTTTTTTAATAATTTTTTGTGATTTTTGGTGATTTTTTATAATTTTTGTTGATTTTTTATAATTTTTTATAATTTTTTTGATTTTTTGTTATTTTTATAAATTTTTTTCATTTTTATAATTTTTTTGTGTTTTTTTTTTATTTTGTTGTAATTTAAAACTATTTTTTTGGGTTTGTAGAAAGATAAAAAATATATATTATATTATATTCGTACAATATCAATTATTGTGGCATTAAGTCATTTCGAACTTATACATATCAAACGCAGACAAAACTTATAAAAATCAAAAACACTTTTCCACCAGACGCTAATTTTTTCTAAAGTACTTTTTATATAAGTCACTTTTCAACAGCATTTTTCCAGACAGGACTTTTTCGGGAAACACTTGATTTCCAAACAGCACCTAAATATTATAACCTCAACTTCTAAATATAAGACTTTATAACAAACGGGTAGAAGAGATACTGGCTTTCAGTTCTCTTAGATAAATTAGGGCATATTACAATTTACAAGTTGAGCAGCGAAATATTTATTAACCTTCAAGGAAAAAAGATTGTGCTTAAAAGTTACATTTCAAAATATGTATACACTTTTACAATAATGCAAAATACAAACAGATAAGTACGTACGTACAATATACAAATGCAATATCATTTTCTTTGGGGTAAGTATGTCAATATCATTGGTATCATCTAATAATTCATTTTCCTTTGGAAAATTGTAAAATAAAACGAGGAAAAAGGGAAATAGTTATGGTATGTCTTAAAAAGCATCCAAACTCACCGCTAAGAGGGTGTGCCCACCCTGGCCTCTATGTGTGTATGTGTGACAGTGTGTGTGTGAGAGAGATGTCTTTTTCTCATCTTAAAAATCATCTTAAGGGATACCCTCTTATTTGTAGGCCCTCAATGTTATGTAGATCTTTCCATTATCACCCTTTCTCTCTAATTGAAGCAATCACAACATAATTTGCATAAATAGGTAGTCTCATTAATATTTTACCTTATGTTTCAATTGCAACAATAATTAAGATTCACTAGGTTTGAAAAAAATGATCTAATTGACATGAATCATATATATCAGTTGCTCTTAGTGTAGGTTTTCAATAAGGAAGTCATGTTTTGATTATTTATGTAAAGTAACATTGTCGATTTTTCACATCAATAGCAAATTTGAATTTAAACAAGAAATTCAAAAGGGTATAAATTTATAACTTGTTTTCTAAGGTTTGGGAACATTAATCCAGCACTTGTTCAATGCTTAGGGATTATTACTGTTGTAGATAAAACTATGAGAACAAAATAATGTTTTTAATTCAAATATAATGGAACCATTAAAGTAGCATAGCCTCTCTAACTAATTCTATAATTTGAGAGAGAGTAAAAAATCAAGTCAATATAAGATTTGACATAGTCACAAGTTGGTTTGTACGATATCATAACCATCACTTATCTTCTCAAGACCCACAGCTTGCACTAGATCCCAAAAAGCCCTAGTATATAAATTTAGAAAAACCAAAGCCAATCTTTTAAGTGTACTGTATATATTTTTGATGCCCTAAATTATTTTTAAAAGTGTATTGCAGTCATTTTATGGCAATTGCATCTACAAACATGAGCAAAGATCATGAGAACAATAGTACTAAAGATATTCAAAATCAAGATGATCAACACGAACACGATATGGTCATGCCTGGGTTTCGTTTTCATCCCACTGAGGAAGAGCTTATAGAGTTCTATCTTCGTAGAAAGATAGAGGGGAAGAGATTTAATGTCGAGCTCATCACTTTTCTCGATCTCTATAGATACGATCCTTGGGAGCTCCCTGGTAGTAATTAGTATCTGTTTTTGTTTTTATTTCTTCCTTGATTTGATGGGGTTTCTTCAATCTAGTTAATATTCATAAGTTTGTATTTGGTACTATTAAAGTTTTGAATGACAAAGTACATAGATGTTTTCATGCTCTTTCTGACAGTTTGCTTCATGATTCTTATTCATATCTCCAAATTTTAAATGTTTGACTAAATCATAGTTGCAGTGTCTATATATAACTGAAAAGTACTTTAAGGACAATCAATAAGATCTAACAGAATTTGAATCATGATATATTTTTTCTATTTAAAATTGTCATTTTTTCCCTATGTTAGTGCATCAAGTTAAGAAACTCTAATTGTCTCATTTTTTCAGTCTTCAATATTTAAATTCCATCTTAAAATTTTAATTTGAAGATTGAAGAGTTGAACCTTTGGGAGACCGTAATACTTATGATCAGGATGAGATCTATAAATAAGACCATGAACTTTTCCATATTCTGAAATTATTAGTAATTAAACAAAATTTTCTTATCTTATCCTATATATGGTCTACAGTAACAAGGTTTATTTTACACGCATTATTTTGATTTTCTAGATTTTCAATTGCTATCTTCCGGTGTCCTCTTTCAGATCTGGAATCTCCAATACAATTTTCTTAGTTATGTTGTGACTTTTTCTAGGGTTTCTATTCTCATCCATACACAATGTTTATTTTTTTCCCTATTAATTTCAGCCATGGCAGCAATAGGGGAGAAAGAATGGTTCTTCTACGTGCCAAGAGACCGAAAATATCGAAACGGGGACCGACCCAATCGCGTGACTACATCTGGCTATTGGAAAGCTACCGGAGCGGATAGAACTATAAAGAATGAAAATTCAAGGTCAATTGGGCTGAAGAAAACCCTTGTCTTCTACTCCGGAAAGGCTCCAAAAGGCATTAGAACTAGCTGGATCATGAATGAATATCGCTTGCCGCAACATGAAACCGAACGATTACAAAAGGTAACTGATATAATAATTTTTTTGTTAAATAGGAAATATGATTATTCTTTTGTACTGAGTATAAATTTATGTGATGCATAATTGTAGCCAAGCTGGTATTCACTGTTCACTAGAGGGCGGCCTAACAGCCAGAACCCCAGTAATTCAGTTTAGCATCCGCACCAGCTACCTTAAACATTTCATCAAATCTAACACATTTTATACATTTTAAGCAACCGTTGACATTTACACAAATTCCAGCTTTCTTATTAATTTCCTTATAATAACCTTACATTATTTTATTTTTTTTATTATCTTTTAATAATCATAACAATATTACAACCACAAAAATGTGAACCTCGTGATAGTTTATTACTATTAGACTCTCTCCGTCCCTAAACAAATATCGCCTACGAAAATACGTGCAAAGTTGACTATCAAAATTTTCATATCAAAATTACCGAAATGAAAAAATTGAAAATTTCAACCATAAACTACGTGATTAACTTTTGAAATAATTTTCTCCGGCAATCTAAATATGAAAAAAATTATCGGTCAAAATTGTACGTATTTTCTTAAGAGATATTTGTTTAGGGACTGAAAGAGTATTAATCTAGGGAATCATATTCATTCCTCATATATGATGTGAATTTTGTGTTTTCTTAAATTTAGGTAATTTATAGGATTCCTGATACATGTTAATTTTTATACCACAATCGTCAATTTTTATACCATAATTATCAAATTTTAGGAAAAAATATGTTTTGAGAAACCAAATGCGTAAGATGAAACATTTAGTAAATAGAAAGATGTTAAGCTACGTACCATGTTCATATATAATTGTGTTTGGTGGAAATATGAATTTTAGGGTGTGATTCCTTAACTTTAGACCTTGTCCTAGGGGTTTATAGTGAAAATACTATAATTGAGTGGCGATATTAAGCAGAGACAATTTGACACTAATGTAAGCCGTTAGATCAATATACATCATGATGATTGTTGATTGTTAAATAGCCTGTGATTATATCGCTACTCAATATAATTATGCCATCTTGAGATTTAAGGAATTTTTTTATAATTTTTTTTACCACATTTTGTCTCCCAAGTTCCAATGGTTGAATGGTTAAAGCGCCCAAGACACCCAACACATCCCAAGTTTATCTATGAACTAACTTCTGAAACAATATCCGATGGACTCTAGCTCCATATGTAGTTAATATACTAATAATGATTGGTTTCGATTTCCTCCACAGTTGTACTAAACGAAGTCTATGCTAGTAACACAGTTTTATAACCAAATGAGCCATGCATACTTTTCATGTCTTTCTTAATTTTGTTTTCCTTTTTCGAAGTCTTGATGTTTCTTCTTCCAGGCTGAAATATCCCTTTGTCGAGTTTACAAAAGACCCGGAGTGGAAGACCACCCATCTCTCCCCCGATCTCTTCACACGAGGGTGTCTTCGTCAAAAGCCACACGATCTGACAAACTTATAAGCTCCTTAACCACTTATCCGGCAACCCAAGAAGGGTTTCAAGCATTTGGAGTGCAATCTCAACCCAATGAACCGCAAAAAATAGAGGAATTGAGTGCTACTATTAGCAATAGTCCTAGTTTACTACCCTTGGTACCCTCAATGACCTCATTAGACTATGCATCATCTTCTTTGATACCCCTACATAGTGGAGTTGATGATCTCCATAAAATAGTGAATTTCCAACAATCACAACAATTTAGTTACGATAATCATCTTTATAATAATCCATCCCAAGATTCAACTTTTCAACAACAACTATCAAACGAGACGGAAATTGTTAGTAATATCATTCCAAGTTCATTTCAGCCCGGGTTTGCGGATAGGTTGTGGCAGTGGAACTCAATATTGGAGGGGAACAAGAATTTCGGTACTCAATTCAAGTGACGTGTCAATTCCATACGACTTTTATAAGTATATGTAAGAGTAAAATAGGTATTGTTGTCGAGATAAGTCTAATGCAAACTTTATTTGATATGTATCATATTTGGTGTTATGGTATCACAATCTCCGATTTTTGCTTTTGGTGTAGACGGGATTAGACATTCAAAAATCCATTTGCTCATGTAATTTCTCAAATTCTGAACGATGTTTTAATGAAAAAACATTACTCAATTCTTGTGTGTATGAATTAATGTATCTAGGTATATAGCTGTTTACAAAATAGCTTTCAGAAGAATCAGAGAACCAAACTTAAATGCTATGGTACGTGAATTAATGTGGCTAGGTATATAGCTGTTATCCCAATCTTAGTTTTTTTATTCCTTGCTTTTTTGGGTAACATACCTTAGATTCTCTTGAAATATATTAGCGGCTTTTTAGTTAGGAGAAGTAGGGTGCATAATTAGAACCTGTATTTTATGTGACATTTTGTAGTTCAGCTTGAGCAAAACTACCAAAAAGGTCTTATTTGACGTTGTAATTGTGTGATATAGCAATCTTGATCACTATTTTCGATCCGAGAATTTCTCTTGCTGTAGTTTAAAGTTTAAACACTCAATCGTGGGTGAGTGATTTGTACTTTGCATACATAATTTGCATATGAGTTCTTAATTAATCAAACATACAAGACGCATATGACGGGACACGAACATTGGGTCGCTGCAATTCAACATGAATTGCAGGTGAACTTCTTATAATGGTCATCGGATGAAAAAGTTACTTAGGGCGTAGTGCAATTTTCTGAAAACTAAAATACCATTTCTTATTTATTGTGAACTTGGGCCATCGGTTTGAAATCTGACGATCGCAAATGAATTGCAGCAACTCACCTTCTAGAAATTCCGTATGTGACCCACGTCATTGCAAGCTTCTGCATACTTGTGAGAACCTTCATGAGCGGCAGCCTCTGTGGACAGAAAAATAACTCCAAAAAATCATTTATTGAGATACAACCATATGACTTGGCTATAGACAACTTTACGGGTCAAACACTGTCTTGGTGCAAATATAAAAATAATCACAAAAAATCTAAAAAGTCAAGAACATTCAGGAATCAATATACTGGTGAAAACAATGTTCTAGTGCACAAAATAAATAAGGCAAAAAAGTATAAAGTCATTTCAAACAGAAGCTTGAATCAAAATAAATAGCAAAAAATCGTAGATACTATCTTTGATAAAAAAAAAAATCTGTAAAATACACATTTGTGTTGTATAGATCTCTAGTCTCTAGATTGATATTTTCTGTGTACTTCCAATTGTATTGCATGTCCCCAAGAAACTGGTAGATATCTATAGAATACATAGTGTTAGAAAAAGGTTCATCTAATTCGGATGTAAAAAGGCTCATCGATCTAATTCGGATGTCCGAATCATTATTTGTGGCGTTCAAAAGTTCAGAAACTAAGGATATTGTAGGACACAGTTCACAGTCGTAATGATTTTAAACTTATGCAAGTGAATTAGTGAGTTGTATTAAATATAATTGTAAGTTGTTGCCATTTTAACTTTTGTGGGTTGATTGTTATTCACTGTGACTTAACAAGTGAGTGTGTAACTTTGGAATAAATTCACAAACTCATCTTCATCCCTGAAAACTTTACCAAGCAGGAGCATTTTCCTTTTAAAATATTATAAACCAGTAGCTCAAGTCAAGCCAATCAACCTCCGCCTCTTACCAAGCCACAGATAACCGCTGCGTTGTGGAGAGAGAAAGAATTGGGTGAGGCAGCGGGATTGTTCTTACGGCAAAGGGTTGAGTTTGGTGACATTTTTTATGATGGGATGTTTCCGGCTTGGGGTTTGGATCAGGGTTATTTTCCAACATTAGGCAATATGCATTTGATTTATACCCAAATTGCGAAAACGTGTTTACTTGACTAAAACTAGAAAGCGCATAAACTTCTAGATCCAAAATGTTGAAAAGAAATAGAAAAACTAATGAACAAGCAAAACATCTGGCAGAATGAACGCATTGCTATTACCTTCAACATCTGCACTGCAAAATAAAAGAACGAAATAAGGTACTATATAGCTAGACTTATCCTAGCAAGAAAAAGATTGTATTTTTCCAAATACAAAACAATCATTTAATGGGAAAATATAGAGAATGCTATCCAACAACATTTTGTGTTCCAAGAATGTTACCAGTGAAACAAGCATGCAGGTCCGCATCTGATGTTTCTTTTGAGTTAATTCGTTGGTTCAATGTTCCGCCTGCTTCCCGAGACACACCTATTTGCTTCATTAGTTTTGCCACAAGGGAATTTATAAGGCTATATGTCCTTACTCAGCTTCCTTGCTACATGCTTGCTCTTAATTTTAAGAGCATAAAGGAAGAACACACACATGTACAAAGTAGGGAAAATAATGAAAATGTCCATACTATTGGTAAAAAGTAAAAACCCACACTACGTTCTTTACTTTGCTACTTGATGCTACATTATATTATTATAAGTATCAAATCTTAATTTAGAGTTCAAAATTCGGGTTTTTGGATATTAAGTATGTTTTTATGTACCACTCAATGAATCTCCCTACAAAGTAAGAAGTCTACTCACAGAAAGAGAAAAGCCAAAAGTAGCACCATCAGAACTATAATCACCCAAGTTATGTATTCCAGTTAATATTAGATCTTCATCTCAAGATTAATTCAATTGTTCACAATTGCGTACTCTCTTCAAATATCTTAAAACTCGTTATCTTACCGGCTCTAATACTTAAACATAAAGAAGAAGCATCTGCACGAAAGGAAACACCCACTTTGATTATTGTTTTTAACTTACTTTTTTTTATCAGCACCAGGAACTTTTATTAATAAATGTAACCAAATATTTAGTTCTTGGGCCATGCCCCCAAGATGGCTATTCCGATCAAAGGCCGGTAAGAAAACTGAACTGAATGCCAGCAAAAGTATACATAAACCTGGTTTACTACATATTGAGAGGAAAAAAGCAAAAGAAGTAATACTATGAATCTCATGTTTTTATGACACAAAAGCTGCTACGATGACTTGCTATTTTCTCCTTATATCTCCACTTCACAGCTCCGATCAGTGTGATCAAAACAGCAAGTTATTGTTTTTAACTTACAAAAATGGTAAAGTAGGCAAGATTTTCATACAATATAAATTAGAAAATTTGCCGTAGAACATAGCTGCTAACGTCTGAGTATGATAAATTACAACTACTTAATACCAAAGTTGTGTTTTTTTCTTTAGCGAGCCAAATTGTAATACATATTACATAGGGAAATGAAAATTTTGGTCGCGTACTTAAGCTAAATTACACTGCTATCTCGGAATTCAAAAGGGAAAGTCTGAAACTAAAACCGTCTTGTAATCAACCTTAACATTGAAAAAAAGCTAAATATGCTTAATTCCGTCTTGTGAACCGTCTTGGTCGACTAGAGTCTAATCTGCTTAATCCCGCCTAGCGGTCTAATCCCGTCGCCTGAAAACCGTCTTGTGAACCTTCACTACAAAAAAATACTCAAATAGCGACGTGATTAGTGACGGTATTTTTTGTTACGATTTTATTAGCGACGGTTTTTGTGACGGATTTGTGACAGTTTAGCCAATTTGTAACAGATTTATGACAACTTTTTAAATTAGTGACATGTTTGTGTTAGAAATATATCATCTCCTCAAATCAAGGAGCACAATCAATCACGATAAGCTACTCTTGGCAACTTAATATTTGCCTCACAATCAATGTAAATTATAGCCTAAATTACGTGTTGTACATTAGGTAAATGTATAATTAGTTATTAGAATTATTTCTTTACTTAATTAAGATTGTCTAGGTTCATAGTTGTAGTTACTATATAATGTAACCTTGACTGATGAATAAATTATTAAGCTTTATTCTTTACATGGTATCACTGAGCTTCTAAGATCCAAATTTTTTTTTTTCGTCCCACAAAATTCGACCGGCCTCACGCCATCCCAAACGACCTCCATGTCTCCCACCAACGATACTCAAATTCCGAATTCCTCCGAACCCTCCAGACCTCTTACTTTGTTGCACTTCCGTGATTGTATACAACTAAAAGATACACAAACTTACCGCCAATGGCAATTCCAGATTCGAGCGTTACTCAATGGCTTCGAACTGTTTCCATTTCTCGATGGAAGCAACCCCTCCCCACCGAAAACGTTGCCTGCACCTGACAGCCCAACCACCACAATAACAGTCCCAAATCCGGCCTACTCAACCTGGTACCGCCAAGATCAACTCATCCTAGGCGCTCTTGCAGGCACATTAGCCCCTAGCGTCGCGTCCCTTATCGTTCATGTTCACACGTCTCATGAGGCATGGACAACTTTAAACAAAACTTATGCCAATCCGTCTCGAGGACACATCCTCCAAATCAAGGATCGTTTAGATTCCATTACCCACACCGACCTCACCATTTCCGACTACATGCAATCCATAAAGTCGTGTACCGATGATCTCGCTCAACTTGGGAAACCCATGGATTTGGAAGATATCATTTCCAAAATCCTCAAAGGCCTCAATTACGAGACTTATAAACCCGTTATTGATGTTATCCGTGCTCGAGATACCCCTATCTCATTCGAAGCATTACACGAAAAATTGATTAATCATGAACTCTCCCTAAAACAAATACCCCAGACTACTACCTTTACTCCATCGGCTCATGTAGCTAACCATCGACCCAACCATCGATCCACCTACACCCCTCGCTCCACTGGCTCCACCACCCGGAACAACAACATGACCAAAACCACCACTGGGCCCAAACCATACCTCGGTCGATGTCACTACTGTGATCTCCAAGGCCATGTCACATCCGACTGTTACAAACTCAAAAACCGTTACCCAAATGTTGTCTTCCCTACCCGCCACAACAACAACAATAACCCACGTCCTCAAGCTAATACCGCCAGCCACTATGCCAACCCGAATCCGAATGCGTGGCTCCTTGACAGTGGGGCTTCGCATCACATAACCGATGACATTCATACCCTCTCGCTTCACCAAGATTATGAAGGGCCCGATAACCTTCACATAGGAGATGGCTCATCTCTCCCAATTACTCACACTGGTTCATTTTATATATCATCTCCGTCTCACTTACTTAAATTTAGTAACGTTCTTTGTGTCCCAAAAATCTCTCGTAAACTTTTATCCGTTTCCCAATTTTGTCATGATAACAATGCCATTGCTATTTTCTCATCAACTTCTTTTTGTATTAAGGCACTCGTAACGGGAGCGGTCCTTCTAAAAGGTAGAAATCTCAATGGCACGTATGGATGGTGTCCCACCTCGCCTCAAGCTCAACTCGCCCTGGCCCCTGCTCAACCCTCATGGCATCATCGTCTTGGCCATCCATCCAACAAAACCTTGCATTTTCTTAATTCCAAATTTAATTTACGCATTCAAAATTTCGAACAATGTATTGCTTGCAATCTTAATAAAAGTCATAAACTCTCTTTTGGCCAATCCACCTTAAAATCTAATGCACCGCTCGATATTATTTTTTCAGACGTATGGACATCTCCCGTCCTTTCCTTTGATTCGTATAAATATTATGTCATTTTCATTGACCACTTTACTCACTACATCTGGCTATACCCTCTAAAACGTAAATCCGACACCCATCTCACTTTCATTCGCTTCCGCGCAATTGTTGAAAAATACTTTAACCGACCCATTAAACAGTTCTACTCCGACAACGGTGGTGAATTCACTAAACTTACTCTTGACCTCCATAATAACGGAATCACCCACCTTACTTCCCCACCCCACACACCCGAACATAATGGCTTTGCAGAACGACGACACCGACATATTGTTGAATCTGGCCTTTCTCTACTCACACATGCTCAACTTCCCCTCACACTCTGGCCTTATGCATTCGCCACTGCCACCTACCTTATCAACCGACTACCAACACCGACTCTCAAAAACAACTCCCCTTACTTCACTCTATTTCACCAAGAACCCAACTACCAGAAGTTACATAATTTTGGGTGTCTCTGCTTCCCTTGGTTAAAACCATATACGAACCATAAGCTCCAACCCCGATCGGCCCAGTGCGTCTTCCTTGGTTACTCCAATACCCAAAGTGCCTACCTCTGCCTTGAACCTCACACTTCTCGTATTTACACATCCCTCCATGTTCGGTTCGATGACACTACGTTCCCTTATGCTACTCTTGGCAAACTCACAAACGCCCCACCTTCAATACCCTCGACCACGTGGTGCACCCTCAGCATCCCCATTACCACGACAGCACCTGTCCCTCAAGAACCAACCCATGCCACTACACCCGAACCCAATTCGCGAGATGATACAGCAACTTCCTCTGCCCCTGCCAATACGCTCTCCGTTCCTACTGAAGTTCCCGAAACCGCTACTGCCCAGCCGAATGAGCCTCCTGACACCGCCACTGACCAGCCCCCACCATCCACGAATTCCTCACAGCCCATTTCTACTCGACCCACCACCCGCCTCTCAAACAATATCCGAAAGCCTAACCCGAAATACTCCCTTAATACCACGAAAACAGCCCACCTTACCACCACAATATCTTACACCCAACACTGTCAAACAAGCTCTAATTGATCCTCTATGGAGAGCAGCTATACTCAACGAATACGAAACGCTTATGCGTAATAACACGTGGTCTTTAGTCCCTCCTGATCAAGCCCAAAATGTTATTGGTTGTAAGTGGGTGTATCGAATTAAATACAATCTTGATGGAAGTCTCAACCAATACAAAGCTCGACTTGTTGCCAAAGGCTTTCTCCAACGTCCCGGTATCGATTACTCTGAAACATTTAGTCCGGTTATCAAGCGCACTACAGTCCGTCTATTATTGTCTCTGGCAGTTACACACGGCTGGTCACTTCGTCAAATTGACGTAAATAATGCCTTCTTGCAAGGCTCTCTCACTGATACGGTATTCATGTCTCAACCACCGGGATTTGTCAATCCCGATCAACCCCAGGCTGTCTGGAAGCTCACAAAAGTTATTTATGGTCTCAAACAAGCCCCTCGGGCTTGGTACACGGAACTTCGCAATTATCTACTCTCTTATGGTTTTCGCAATTTTATATCCGATTCATCTCTATTTATGTACACTAACGACACCGCCCGTTTATTTGTATTGGTTTATGTCGATGACATTATTGTGACAGGCCCTCGATCATCCGACATTACAACGTTCATCTCCGCAATATCGTCCAGATTCTCTCTCAAAGACCTCGGACCACTGTCGTACTTCTTGGGTGTTGAGGTTACTCCAACCTCCAAAGGTCTCCACCTCAATCAATCAAAGTACATCTCGGATGTTCTAGTCAAGTATAATATGGCGGACTGCAAACCTGTCAGCACACCTATGTCACCTCATCCCCCACTCACGCGTCAAGCAAACGAACCAACCGAAGACGAAAGCAATTATAGAGCAATTGTGGGCAGCCTCCAATATCTGTCATTCACGTGCCCCGACATTTCTTTCTCAGTCAACAAGTTAGCTCAGTATCTTGCTCATCCGACCACCACGCATTGGATTGCTCTGAAACATCTCCTTCACTTCTTAAAGGGCACGATGCATCACGGACTTCACCTGCTCAAAGACTCACCCCCCACGCTCCATGCCTACTGTGATGCAGATTGGGCCGGTGACAAAGATGACTACATCTCTACAACGGGTACCATTGTATTTCTCGGCAAAAATCCAATCTCCTGGTCCTCCAAGAAACAGAAGGCCCTCTCTCGTTCCTCAACAGAAGCGGAATTTCGCGCCATTGCAGACACTACTGCTGAGGTCCTTTGGCTCTGTGCACTCCTCTCAGAACTTGCTGTACAACCATATAGTACTCCGGTAATTTTCTGCGACAACCTCGGTGCCACACACTACTCGGCTAACCCTATTTTCCACTCTCGGATGAAGCACTTAGCTTTAGCTTTCCACTTTGTCCGAGAGCAGGTTCACCAAGGCACCATACGTGTACAACATATAAATGGAGACGATCAACTAGCCGATACACTTACTAAGCCACTTCATAAGTCCCGCTTCATCGAGTTAGCTTCCAAGATCGGACTAACTCTTCGACCGTCCGTCTTGCGGGAGCGTGTTAGAAATATATCATCTCCTCAAATCAAGGAGCACAATCAATCACGATAAGCTACTCTTGGCAACTTAATATTTGCCTCACAATCAATGTAAATTATAGCCTAAATTACGTGTTGTACATTAGGTAAATGTATAATTAGTTATTAGAATTATTTCTTTACTTAATTAAGATTGTCTAGGTTCATAGTTGTAGTTACTATATAATGTAACCTTGACTGATGAATAAATTATTAAGCTTTATTCTTTACAGTTTGTGACAGCTTTTGACTCTCACTAAATCAAACATTATTTTGTAGTGCTTAACATTCAAAAAAGCTAAAGTTTACATAGTGAAGGACACCATGATATATATTGAATTACATATCCAAAGGTAAAAGATACTCCATCTGTTTCTGGCTTGGAGATGCTACATTATTTATTTACTGTCACTGCTAAATTCCATTCCATTCCATTATTTTGTTCACTGAGTAGGTTACTTAAACTTGTGACAAGTGACAACTACAGCAGACTGAGGTGTATTGTAATTAAAATTAAACTTACAATTACATAGTCCAGCTTTACAAAACAGAATAATTAATCCTTTCTTACGGATTAAAAAAAATAGCTCCACGAAATAAAAAAACTATGATAGTAGATGATTTTTAAAAATCCGTACGTTCACAAGTCTTGTCCACGACTCAAGGCCCGAAGTAATGTTGAATCTTCGTAAATCGTAACACGCCTTCATTCGTAAATAATTTAACTAAAAACCTGGAAGAAAGTAGCAAACGGTACTATTTTAACACAACAGACGTTACAGACTTATTGCTATTTGAGCTGTATTATGTTCATGCATACAGTGTGACACACATATATATATAGGTGAACATATGCGTTTCAGCGTTTTTGTTTTTGTTTTTTGAGTAGTACTATTTCGTAAAAAAAAAATTAAGGTTAAGGAAAATGATCAGGACGTGTGAGAGGCGGCGTGGGAGATCAGTACATACTCTCTCCGTTCCCAATTAATTGTCCATTACAAAATTATATGTAATTTTTACCGGTCAATAATTTGTATAAAAATTTTCAAAAGTTAATCATATAGTAAAAACATTAAATTATATGATTTAGTTTTGAAATTTTTCATTTCGATAATTTTGATACATGTTATAAGCCGGTCAAAATTGTACGTAATTTTATAAAGAACAATTAATTAGGAACGGAGGGAGCATATGTTATTTTTTCTTACTTTTTTATATAAAAACCCTTATGTGTGTATAACTACACTGAAGGACCCCATCGATCCATAGTAACTTTAACTTATATGTTATTTGTAGTAATTTATTAATAAGATTTTTATAACGTGAGTGAATCAAAAACATATATTTGTTAAACCCAAAATGTTATGATATACATGCAACTTAATTTTGAAAATGTATTTAATACTTAAACGATACATCAGGGCACTCGTTAACCAAACTGATATTTATATCAGAGGTTTGTGACAATATAATATTTATATCGAAGGAGTAGTAAATATTACAAATGACTCATTTTCTAAAAACTATATTTTATTACATTACTATTGATATTTTTCCTCCATAGTTTATTTCTTATATTTATGAGCACACTAGTAATCGTTACTCACGTGTTACCTATGCGACGCGTGGTATATATATATATATATATATATATATATATAATCAGGGTAAATAAATTTTAAAAAAATATATTGATTGAATGAATATATTAAATTAGAAATCATGAGTAATATAATGTTTTTGTTATACAAAATACACGTAAAATGATTTTGTTTGGTATAATATTATAATTGTTTTGAAAATGTCATGATTTTTGTGTGTTTTTTATATTTTGAATTGAATAAATATAAATGAGTAATTAGTAAAAAAGAATGAGAATATTTTTGAAAAAAATTACCAAAATTTTACAGTCTCACTTTTTTTTGGGTTGGCTTATATATATGGGAATGAATCCATAATATGTCCCTAGACCTTAGAGTTCAATTTTCCACAATATACATAAATTAGTCAATTTTAATAGGATTAGTTGAAATAAAATAATTTAAAGTAATTATTCATTTTGATTTAAAAAAACTATTGGGTCAATATTTTTTCCAACACAAATGCGACGATCTACCTATACTACCCCCGACTACACATGTTATAGGATGGCTTTTTGATCGAGCGACTTTCCCCAAAAATATCATTGTTACCCGTTTGGCCGTCTCGTTCTTCCTACTTAAGTAGTCTGTTTCGCTAGATTAACTGAATCTCACAACAAAATTATGTCACATATCTTATCTACTATAATTAAATTGGCTATTAAAGTTATAAAACCTAGGGGGCGAGGCCTTTAATTAGTTTTAGTATTGGGACTATTTGTATTTAATTCAACAATTAGGACTAAAAATAACATTATAAAATCTCTTAGAACCATAATGTAATTAATTGGACATAAGAGTACAAGATAACACTTGGCTAGTTGTACAATATATAAACAACCTTGGAAACTACAAAACCCTCTTTCTATTCTATTTTCTTATTTTCTCTCTCTTTGATCACATAATATTTCATCATCTTAAATTCTTTTCGAAATTTTGAGATTAAATTCGTTAGTAAAGGTCTAAAAAATATGCTTGAAACGATTGATAACAATGTTCGTGATGTTAATGGCGTGTTTAACGACTTCAAAGGGAGAAGAATTGCCTTGATCAAAGCTCTAACTGATGGTTTTTAATTATTGATATACATATATCTATTTAATTTTGGCACTTTCATGTTTCTAGTTTTTATTTCTGAAAAATATAAATTTTATTGTATGTTTGATTATGAAGCAAATTTTGAAAGCTTTTTTGTAGGGTTTACAATAGCTTTCATACAGTTCCTGCTTTATCTAAAAAGATTGTCAAGTTTTTTTTTTTTTTTTTTCTCTTAGATTTAAATTAATCCATGCATATTACTAAATTTCAGTTGCATTGTGGAAAACTAACAAGTTTAACTCTTTTCTGTTTGATAATTTTCTAGACTTTCTAGTTTATTCCACATATTTTGAACTATGAAAAATTAAAAGAATTTGACACATGGTTTGAGAATAAGGGACCTTTTAAAAAAAAAAAACTTTTATGTGATTCTGATAAGAGGGTTTAATATAACTCTTGTGGTGAGGATATCCTTTATATTTCATAAAAAAAGTGGATCCTTTTTCTGTTTTGAATTCTTTTAAATGTAAATCTATCTTTATCTCAGCCAGACAAGTTCATGACTTTATTTTTTCTATTTCTCTACGATTTTTTTATTAGTTATGTCAGAAAAAAAGCTTATAAATCTTGGCTATTAAAAAATATGGTTTTTGCTAGTTGAATTTATGTATATTAAGATGACTCAGGTGCTGGAGATAACATGTTTATTATGTTTTCTACTTGTTTTTAGTAAAAGTTGTTTTTTTGATAAGTTTGATAAGTAATTACTAATAAGAACCTTACTATAATTGGATGGGAAATTACTAAACATGTTCTTTAATAATCTTTTTTTAATTCTAAAATGATTTTTCCATTTTTATGATTATTTGGACATATGATATCGGGGGAAATTTGATATTAATGTGATTTCCTTGCATGCAAAAAAATAATTAAAGTGTGCACTATCAATTTACTACTATTTTGTATTCCTTCTTTTTTATGCTAGGTAAGAAATTGAATTGAATTGAATTTAGTGCTTAGTACACCTAGGGGGTGAATCTGATGATAGACTGATGTTTATAAAGCCTTATACTGAACAATTTATTCGGGCTCTTTAAGTATTTGTTTGGCTTTATCCTATTCAATTTTCATACATAAATTGTTTGTGTATTGATTTAACCCGCGTGACTTAAACCGAAAATAATTAAAGTAAATATATATATTTGACGGGAAGTAAACTATTTATGGATTCGCTTAACAATCAAGTTTTAGTGATTCTGTTCTTTTCCTCTTATATAATTTTGTGTTTATAATTCGCAGAGCAGGACAAGTTCCATCAGTTGTGTGATCCTGGTAAGTTTTACTTATTTAAAGCTTAGTATTAAATTCTTTTTTAATCTTATATTGCATTTGCTAGCCAAATTCAAACTGTAAAGTTCATATATTATAATCGAGTAGCCATGATTTGGTGAGTTGATGTTAGAGCAATCGTTACAGTGAAAGTTTACAAGTGCATTGTTTGCTAATTTTTGTTTGTACACCTCCGTGTCGTTTTCTTTCATGCTCTGTTAAGTTGTTTCTACAGCATGGATAGATTAAACATATTGGATGGATATGACAAGTGTGGGTCGATCGTAATTTAATCGCAGATTACGTAACCAATATACTTAATATGAATATGTCGTCTGAAAACGTTAGATTTACCTTTTCCCTGATATTTATAATCTGACATGATGTACAATGTACATTGGTTGTTTTCTATGCTAAATTGCAAGGATGTCATGTGTACTAAAAATTGTTTAATCATAACAGCTTACTCACATTGTTGACGATTCAATGTATTTTTCTGATTTTCATGGTAAGGAAATGTCTGGAGACTGATATCAAATTGGGTTATCACCATCAATTAATGGTGGTTTTAATGGGTTTTATGTGAACCAATAATGAAATTTTCCCATTTGTACGTAGTTCTGTTCTTCGTGGTCAGATAATGTTATTGTCGTTTATTGTACTCTCCTTTTAACAGGGGGAAAGATTTGGATATATAGTCGTAGTGAGTTAGTTTTACGCGTAAAATTAAAGATTTTTTTCAAATTAACATATGTATATTTATCCATAGAGAGTTAATGCGTAGAATAAATGACACTACTAACATCAATTATTGGTAATTGTATTGAGTTTTACGCGTACAGTATATGAATTTTTCCGTACTTAATTAGTTAAACCTTTTGGTAATCATTTAGTTGTCGTTTATTGCTCTTTCCCTTTAATGTGGAAAGGAAAAGTAATTCAAATATACGTGTACAATTTTTTGTTCGTATTTAGTTTTGATGCAAGTTTGCTCAACAGTAATTACATTGAATTTATAGGATAAGTACCAATTGTTGCATTCAACTTCAACTATTAAATTTCATGTGGCCATGCCGTTTGGTTTTTACCATAATTCCTGAATTTATGTTTTCGCATTTTCATTTTGCTTTGCTTTTGAGCCGTGGAATGATTTGCATTGTGATTACTGAGATTTGATTGTCCGATAATTGAAAATTCCCATAAAATAGTTTCAATTGTATAGTTTTAATACGCTCTGGTCTGGTAATAAATATTAAACTGGCGGAGACTATGACGTCGCTTTTATTTGTCATTTGCTTCAGAGCCGCAAAAAGATATGGAACTGATTCTTTTGCATTTTTTTAAGCTCTACGTATGTAATGTGTTACCAACTAAGTTAGAACCAAGCATAAAATACTGATTTTTAGGAAACTATCTGTGAGCTCTATTTATGTAAATGTGAAACAAACCTGAGTACATACCCTCCAAAAAAAATCAAGTACATATCCTAGATCTTTGTACAGTATATAGCTGTGTTGGTTTTATTTTATTTTAGTCTGGATATGTCTTTTTGAATGTAGCAAAGGAGAACCTATGTTTGTATGGATTTCCTGACGGGGAGTGGGAAGTTAATATTCCATCTGAGGAGGTGCCGGCTGAGCTTCCCGAGCCAGTCTTGGGTATAAATTTTGCTAGGGATGGTATGGAACGCAAGGCGTGGTTGTCCCTCGTGGCGATCCATTGTGATTGCTGGTTAAAAGCAGTTGCCTATTATTTTGGTGGCCATTTTGGGTTTAAGAAAAATCAGCGGTAAGCTTATTTTCCTCCCTCGCTTGTCTGATTGTTTCCTTTTAATTCTCTTTTCAATTTTTACGATACTTTTGACTCTTCTATACAAGTGTAGTAATTATTCTTTGATTTTTGGTATCGTTTTGGTTAAGCTGCTATTTCATTATCTTCTTTCAAAAAATAAATTGATATTTAAAAAACAACAAATTTGTAGGCTAATTAGTGACATATCAGTATAGTATTGATGTAATAACAGTTTCCTATTGTGTATAATTTTTGTTGTGCTGCTATAGTTGCTCATTTTTAATGCTGACTATTGGATGATAGAGAAATATAATAGGCTTTCTCAAATCAGTCAGTCTTCCATTCAAGTGACTTGATGTTCTTTTGGCTGTTTATATATGCATACATGCATTTTGTTTTATATCATATGGATATGAATCAGAGTGATGCTTCTGTTTTGTTAATGATGTGCACAAATCTTGCCCTTTTTAGCTCAAATGGAAGAATTTATACTTTCTTGTAGAAAAAATTCGCTATATCGATATTGGCCCGTTATTACTTGAGATTCAAGATGTTCATAGGCCTCTACTGTTATCTTCCACCAATATGCATTGCCGGTATTACAAAAAAAATTTCATAATTACCAAGGCATGCAATTAATTTGTGCTGCAAAATTGTAAGAAAATGCTTTTCAAAGAAATGTTTGTACTTTTGTCACAATAACAGTGTAAAAGCTTTGGAATTAAGTTACATGTTTACTTGAGATCGAACTTACCTTTCAGCACTTACGATTAAGAAGTTCTTCATTTCATTAAGTATTTAAGTCCTCTCTAAAGTAATCAAAACTTATTAGTATTTCTCAGAATAAATAAATCCGAGTTTTCTGGTTAAAAATTCCAGCCAAGCAAGCCGTTTCAGTCTTCGCATTCACCTGTTAATTTTGTATTATCCTTTTTAAGCTTTAGTATTACTTATATGCCTTTTATCTCATACGACTCTATCTATTTTTGGATAATTGCGTGTTTTACAGAAAAGAGCTTTTTGATATGATAAATGATCTGCCAACTGTATATGATGCTGTGAATGCGGAGCCAAAAGACCGTTCGAGCAATCCCAATCCAAGCAAGAATATGGTAATCAATAACCACTCTTCACTATATGTTTCCTCTTCCCCACGCTTGTTTTTTCCATGCAACAAACAAAACACTAAAAGAGGTCTTATCTGGTATTGGAGTTTCTTTTTGTTGATACAGAGCTCTCTTTTTTTTCTTTGATGATACTGCTCTTTTGATTACGATATGTCAACATGTGGAAAGAAAAAAAAGATAAGAAGTCGAAATGTTGTTGCTTCCAAAGCCTTTATCCTCTTGTACTGCTGGATCAAACTGCTTAACCACTATGTTTTTAAAATTACTATAGGTGTGTAAGAAGAATCGGGTCCACAGTCTCCTTGGGAGGTGGTGGATCCAAACGAATTAAATTACTTGATTTCGTATCTATAAAATTTAGCCATTCTTGGTAAGATAGAAAACTCAAGCTCTTGTCTGGTTGCAGCTTTTAACCTGTTCCTTTTTTGCATTTCTGCTCAAAATCTGGTTTGCAATTTGTTGATCCTCTTAATTGACGAGCTTTGCTGATTTTTGGCCTGAAAAGGCTAGAAATTGCTTAAAACTTGCAACCAAACAAGCTGTTAGATAATTTCTTTGTGCTATTCTACATGATAGGTAATTGTACACTGATAAAAATACTGCTTTTTGGAAAGTATACACTTTCTCTTTGTATGAAATTTGATACAACTCATTTGTCTCTGCATTCGTATATTTCAGCAACCTTGCAAATCTGAACAACCCAAGGCTGTAGAGATGGCGAGTGAAGAAGAGGAGAGGGAAGAGGAGGAGGAGGAGGAAGAAGAGGAGGAGGAGGAACAAGATGCAACTCTGTGTGGAGCTTGTGGAAATGACTATGCAGAAGACAATGTCGAAGAATTTTGGATATGTTGTGATATGTGTGAGAGCTGGTTTCATGGAAAGTGTGTGAAGATCACACCTAAAAAGGCCGCAAATATTAAAAAGTACATGTGCCCCGTCTGCAGCATCAACAAAAGGGCTAAAGTCTGAGGTTTATGATTTTCAAAAGTTGTATAGAAAACCAGAGCATAATATTGGAAACCGGTGAGCTGGAGGATTTTTTCTTCATAATTTGGATTTTCTTATGGTTTGGTTGTTTTGAACATCTTGCGAAACTTTGTGCATTAGGAGTTTAGAACAGTTATTATCAGGGCTGGGTTTGTAATACCTTCCTTTTTCTTCATTTCATCCATCAAACTATTGTGTTGGATGACATAGGTGGATTGATTTGCCATTATAAAAAAGGTTGAACGTTTTGGGACATCTTTTTGCGTAATTTGAGGATGTTATGTTTTTCTTTCTAAAGAAGCGTGATATATTGCACAGATACAAGTTGCTAGATTCGGTAATGAAGTTTTCAATAACTTTTAGTTATGGGTTTTTTTTAGTGGCTACTTTCTAGCTCCCGCTTAGTTGCTTCTTTTTGCTTAGAAGCCTGCAGTGTATTTGGCTTGAAAAGCTAAGCTTCTTCGTACTGTGGGATGAAAAGCCAAAAGTTTTAAGCTGAATGAACCTAGAATTTCTTAGGCCCAAAATAGTCAGTTTTTTTTGCTTAGAAAAGCTGTAGCTAAACAAAGCCTCGGAAAGGATTATGATTCAACTTTTAGCGCACGTGTACTTTGTTAAGAAACATGATCCAAGTTTAGAAGCTTCAGGTGAATTGTATAGCAGTAGACCTCCGGTTCAGTTGTTATTTTTGCGTTTGACTTGGATAACATTTCATGTTCAGCTATTAAATTCATGCATTCTTTTTCCTTGCACACTCAAAAGCTACTAACTAGTTTGAAGATAGATCCATCTAGCTTTTTACTTAATTTTGAGAAGAGATAAAATTTCATTTTCTTTGTTTGCTAATTGGGATTAACGCTTGGTTTGATGATACATTTGTTTAGAAGCGAAAACTGAACATATTACTGCTACACAGTATCGCCTTTCATGAAACTCGGTGTAGGTCTTGAGTTTTGTAGCTTTTTCAAGGAGAAAGAGATAAACAAAGAGTAATTTCAGCCTTTACCCAAGTACAGTAGAACCTCTGTAAATGGATACTACATAAGTTAATAAACATTTTAAAATAATAAATTTTCTGGTCCCGACTTGTGCAATGTAAAAAATAGCTAATTTCGATAAATTAATAATATAATGAATTTTTAAAAGATTCTTATATAAATATTTGGTCCTCTCAAAATGATAAATTAATAATTTTTACAAATGACAAACATTAATATGACGATTTAGTGAAATATGACTCAATAGTCGTTTTATTCTTCTTAAAATTTAAATATAGTCGGAGGTTCTCACTACTTTAACGTATCTAATGTAAATTCTTAGTTTGATAGACGTTTAAGATATAACAAAACTTATACTCCATCCGTCCTTTTAAGTGTCCCCATTTGATTGCGATAAATATTATGAGGTATCATTAACTACATTTGAAAGTTACAAATATACCCATAATTTAAATTATATAATTATTATTGTCAAATTTTGAAATGTATTCATTACAATATTTGACAGTATTATATTACTTTTATCATTTTTTTCATTGATAAATTAGAAAAATTGACATTTATTTTGGGACAGCTAAATATGAAATAGCAGACACTTATTTAGGAACGAAGGGACTATATTAGTAAGTGAAATAGTGTATTTGATTTCACTAACGAGTTTAACGAGTATTATTAATAATATATAACGAGTTTTAAGGTTTTAACGAGTATATCTATTGAATCAATAAAAAAAACTTTTTTAAAATAATAAATTATTAATTTATCTATCGATTAATAGCTCTCTAAATTAATAAATTCCTCTGGTCCAAACAATATTAATTGATAGAAGTTTTACTGTAATGTCCTGCTAGTTCATACGCGAACTACGATTAACCACTATGTTTAAGATTATCAACCAATTACTTAGGTACTGACATGTGAGGTAATACATAAAACAAATGCAAAATACGCAACTGTAAGTCTGTAAAGTATTGAGTAAATATGAAACGTAGAATTGATAGATTATCGAATAGTAAGGAATATGAGGTTATCTGTAAACAAAATTAAAAATATAAAATAGCTACTCTTGATCTCGTTTGGCTGCCGGATTGGCAATCCGGAACTATGAGTCCGACGAGATAGCAAGGATAAAACAAATGATACTTGCATCACAATTGCCAATAGAATGTTTGATGTCATGTTTGTATGTAACATAACCAAATAGTAGCTATTTTGTATGATTTACCGTTATACCCAT
Source organism: Primula vulgaris (assembly GCA_963920805.1). Classification (NCBI taxonomy): domain Eukaryota; kingdom Viridiplantae; phylum Streptophyta; class Magnoliopsida; order Ericales; family Primulaceae; genus Primula; species Primula vulgaris. The sequence continues at coordinate 3,313,093 of OY987216.1, read as the reverse complement.
ATTAACGAAAGTATAAGCTAAGTCGTTCAAGTTATGTTATTGAATCAAAATTCTTCTACTAGTATAATTAGCATGAATAAATTAGATCATATATAATTTTATTTTCTTGAACGTCGCGACAGACTTAGGCTTCACAATGTCCTCTTCGTCTTCGGGTAATATGAATAGGGGGATCCTTCAGTCCAATTCACCGCACGCTATGTATGTTGCTGCCACATCACCATCATTACGGATCCGACCTGTCCTTATTCGTCGGGACCGTTGCCCATACCTCCGAAAACCATCATCATCATCATAATCTTCATGAACAACAACAACAGTTCTATGGAAACCATGAAAATGACAGACATTTAGACCATAAGGAAAACGGAAATAACTGATATTTTTATTCAATTATGGATTAAATAAAAATATTATTTCAATATCGAAACAAAAATGATTGGTACACTTAACCCGTCATATTAGCGGTTAAAGTTTTTGGGTTGATATATCATTTATGTTTGTCTAATCATTTTAATGATTTTTCAGTGTGGTCGGTAAATTGTTTGTAGTCATTCAAGTCCCATAAAATAAAATATGGTGTATTTTCATAGGATGCGCCAAAAATGTTTTACTTATGGAAGTGTACTCCATTTGGTTGTAATATTAATTTTCACCCATATGAGTCATTTATTGGAACTGAATTTCTTATCAAAAAAAAAAAGTTAAGGTAAACAAAAGGTTAATAATTGATGCATGTGGGTACACGAAAATAAGAGACGATTTAATTTAAAGAACTGATGTTCAAAGTAAAAACGAAGAAAAAAAATGAAAGTAAAGCTTTAATGGGACAGAGAAATTAGAGAGTTGTAAGGAAATAAAAAATCAAGAGGGGTAGTAGTAACATGGGTAATATAGGTATTTCATCCTATAGTCTAGGAATTGGAAATCTAATGCTAACTTTGGTGGTATTCATTTAGCGCATCTATAAATGTTAGCTAACAATATAATTTTGTCTCTCTATTAGATGTGTTAGTGTGTGTTAACTTTATAACACTTAAAAAAATTGTTAAAGATAACAATCTTTTTAAGTGTTATTACTTGATTATATGATAAAAAAACTGACCCACCCTCATATTTCTCATGCATATATTTTCTATCTCTAACCTACTCTACTTTTCTATCTCTAGACTACAATTAAATAAATCAATTTTCAATTTCAATCTGAAAATATATCACCAAATCGTTTGATAATATATCAATTAAAAAAAAAAAAAAAAGTAACTACTCTATTTTGAATATTTAATTTTTAATTAAAATAGATAACATTGTTAAAGTTAAAACTAATATTGGTGTTTAACTTAATATGCATATATGTCATTTAATAGCTTTTTAAATGATGATGTGTCACTAGTTAACAACAAAAAGTTAATACAACTATTATGAATGCTTTTAGTGTAGCTAAATGATGTCACAGAGTCATTTAGTATCCATCGATGTTATAGAGTCATTTAGCTAAAAATGTAGATAAACATTACATTTATGGGCACATGTTACTCTATACTCAATCCCACTTTTTTAATCACTCAAGCATAACATGCAAATGCATTTGAAATAAATTTCTCCTAGTAATAAAATTTTAAATAGTACAAGTACATACTTAAATGATTGATTGAGATGACTTTTATAGAGGGACGATAGTAATCGTTTAATTTTGTTTTTCATTATGTTTAGATGAATCAACTTATCTTAAAAACGCAATCGTATAAAATTATATCTCAACCGCGGAGGCAACCGTGGAGGGAGTTTAGTGGTTGGTAAATGATGACATAGATTCGCGATATTTTGTTTCTTCTATAGAAAAATCGTAAAGTATTTTAATAACCTTGCAAACAAAAAAAAACATTTTGAGATTTGTAACAGCGTAATAAAATAACCGTCTTCCCATCTCTAAAAACAATATAAAAGTACGATGCCAACTATAAAAGTATTTTTGTCTTGAATGTTAACAAATTTTTTATATCAATTCGTAAAGGGTGTAATACTTTTTTCTTATCATTATCATTTTTTATAAATTCGTGATCCCATGCAGAGTTTGAAGACATGAGGTGAAACACAAACTACGGTGAGTTTAGACGGTAAACGAAATCTAGATACCTAAAGTATTAACGGCCAGACAATGAATAGATAGACCGAATTAAACGAAATTATGCACCGACCAACTTATTTACATCTCGACCCCGACATGCGGGTTTTAAAAAATTAGATGTAGACCCGACCCGATCCGACCGGAACAAAATTGACGAGGTTTGTTTATACTCCACTTTATTATCACTCACATTACTCACACACCCGACTGAACAAGTCCCAAAGCCCAAAAGGTCAAAACCGTACATACATATTAAAATAATACTATAATACTCCGTATACTACTACTATATTCTACTCCATATATATACACACACACATATTTATATAACGGGGAGGGTACATATACATCAACTTAGACATCAATTTGGACATTTTTTTTTTATAAAAACACGCCAAATCAATATTTGATTAATGCAAATCTCAACGGTTTCATGACGGGAACACAAATATGCGTTTTTTTTTTCGAGATATATAATGACATGCTTTGAATTTTTATACTCTGCTTTCTTATCACCCACGTCATTCAAACACCCGACTGAAAGTCCCAAACTCCAAAGGGTCAAAACCGTATATACATATTAAAATAATACTATAATAGTCCATATACTACTACTATATTCTACTCCATATATATACATACACACATATTTATATATTGGTATGTTATATGTACATGTTGGACATTTTTTTTTGAAACGATCCAAATCAAAATTTGATTAATGCAAATCTCAACGGTTTCACGACGAGAACACAAATATGCGTATTGTTATTTTTTTTCCGATATGTATAATGACATATTTTGAATTTTTTATCAGCTACTTTATTATCACCCGCGTCACTTGTACACCGAGTGAACAAGTCTCAAATGGTCAAAATCGTACATACATATTAAAATAATACTATAATACTCCATATACTACTATTATATCATATCATATCATACTATTAATATAAACCAAACAAAATATTTTGAGGCTGCTCAATTTTGTCTAAATTTTCCAAAAATACTCCCACTCTAATATTGTAATTACTCTTAAATGACATAACTCAATTCAAATATATAAATAACTTAAAAAATGTTATTTTCCACACATTTATATTTCAAACAAAATCGTTGTGTATTTTTTATAAGAGTAAAACATTATGTTACTCTTTATATACTATTGTTAATTAATTATATTTAATCATTCGATATTTAAATTTAAAAAAAAACATTAAGTTTATTTGTCGGGATCATATCCATGTCATTACGTATCACACTATTATATACCTACATACGTACATTAGTTTATATATACATCAACTTATATGTCAATTTTAATCGATTTTTTATAAAAACGCTATAAATCAATATTTTTTTATAAAAACGTTACAAATTAATATTTTATTAATGAAAGGTATAAGGTTTCACGTTAATAAAGTAATGTTTTGAATTTTTATATTATAGTTATAAAAAAGTTAGAACACACGTATTTGTGTTGTGATGGGGAAGATTTGCATTATTGAATCTGAGAGTTTATTGAAAAAAGTGTATAACCTATCCCTTATATAATAATATATAAATATACATAGAGAGAGATATATATGGTGAAGAAGGAAGTGGGATTAAGAGTAAAGAATAATCCGATGATATTATACAAGCTATGCCACGTCACTGCCATGATGAATTTCAGGTTATATATAAATATGTTTATGAAATTAGGTATTTTATGTTCTTGTGTTCTTGTGCACTGTGTATTATTATTATTATTAGTATTTTATAAATTAGATCTCTGAGCTATGTATATATGTGTGTGTGTTTATGAAATTAGGTATTTTGTGTTGCTATGCACTGTGTAGTATTAGTATTAGTATTAGTGTATTAGAGTATTAGTGTATTAGTGTATTAGTATTAGTGTATTAGTGTATTAGTGTATTAGTATTAGTATTAGTATTAGTGTAATAGTGTTAGTATGTGTATTAGTATTAGTGTATTAGTGTTAGTATTAGTGTGTTAGTGTTAGTATTAGTATTAGTATAATCAATATTAGGACAGACTATGTACACATATCAATCTATAATACGACAGTAGAAATCGGATTTATACAGAATATAATAGGGTTTCTATGTTGATTTATAACACTTGTTGAAAAATGGAAGATTTCATGTAATGCTTTTGGTTGATAGTGCGATTTTGATTTGTTTCGTATGAGAAAGTGAGTAAAAATTTAGAGGATGGGATTTGAGGAATGATATAGAAAAGAGAGGGAGAAAGGGTTAATTTAAAAATATAAGTAAATATGCTAAATAAAAACGCACAACTCAAAAAGACGTGAATTTTAAGTCCCATGTGCAGTGTTTTGATCGGTGGCGGAACGATAACTATTGTTTTCGTAATTATGGAGGTGTTGAAAGGCTAAAATCGATAAAAATAAAATAAAAATCAAGATACATGGTAAAAGATCTAATGGGGGTGCTGGAGTTGCTTTTAACCTACTACTAGTATCTATTTTGTAGAAGTACCTTCGCTGACTATGCATGTATGTGTGAATGTATTTATGTACGAATCTAATTAGGGTTTTGAGTCGCCATGTATAGTGTAGTGTGAATCAATTGATGTTATGGGAATTAAATTAGGCAGTTTTAGGTTTGAGAAGTTTAAAAACTTGGTGTAAAGCAGAACCAGAAACTAATTTAGCATGCTCTTGTTCCCACGGAGGCCAACTCATCGCCTTATCAATTTTATGTATGTAGCTATGCATCTATATATCGGATAAAATTAGGATTTCGTGTTTGTACAGTCTACAAGCTTGTTTGGTTGTAGCGTTGTAAGCAAGGAAGCTAGTATCTATTATTTTTTAGAGACTATGTCGTTTTATATAAAATTGTGTCTCATGAGCGCAATGAGAAATGATTTTGTCATTCATTTAATGCAGACTACATATCAAACTAACCAAAAAAAACTGCACTATTTATAAACCTAATAAATAGATTTTTTTTGGGTTATTTGTCGATTTGTACAAAATCAAAGCTCCCGGAACTTTTTAAAATTTGGAAAGCAAAGACCTGCCCATTGTGGCCTGTACCTGACGCCCTCCGGGTTCCGTGACTTGAGCAAATCTCTGTTCTTTCAATTGCCCTAAAATCGGAGAATTATGTTGTTTAACTGAACTTTGGACTAAAACTTTTAAGGCCCAATCAGGAGGAACCATTAGTTAAGCCCATATAGGACGATATGTAATTTAAGAAAGGCCTAAATGATATTTGACATTTTAATTTTTGCCAAAATATCCACCATGATAAATTCATATAATCTTCATAGATTATGGTTTATCAAATTCTAATGACTAGACAGTAGAAGACGAATCTCATTGGTCAAAGAAGCCAAGTCAAAGAGTAGGAAATCAAGCTTCTTAATTATTAACCAATACATAATTCATGTAATCTTTCATATGTGTTAAAGGAGTAGCCCTTTGATTATTTTACTAACGATTAAATGAAGAAATCAGTTCATTTTGTATAGTCCTTTTTTTTTCCTGAACGAAAATGAAATGTCCACTAAATACTCGCATACAATTTAGTAATATGCATGGGTTCAAAAATGAACTCGATTGTATCATATTTCTTAAATGATATTTATAGCTGTATTGATTGATATGATAAGTTATTGTGTCGATCGTGCACATGCTACACGTTTGTGTGTGTAATGCACACACTATGATTTAAAAAATCTTGACTCCATGAACTGTAGTTAGTTGTCATTATTTATATCTCCAATTTCGTACAACTACCATAATACAGTTTTGACCAAATTTAAAAGGAGTGAATGACAGGAGACAAAATCGACTAATGCTATGAAGTATGAAAAAAAATTAGGAATTAAGTTACACTTTTATTGGACCAGTTCTAATTTGTTTTGAGGGTCAGTTTCTAATTATTACCAATCTCTCCGTTTAGTTGTCGTATTCGCATGTCAGTAGAGTTCAAGATATAGACATGACAATAAATAATCTAACTTCCAGAAAATTAAATCATTTCATAATTAGAAGTTAACTTTAGTCCACTGTCATTGTTAAGTTTATTAGAAAATCATATATCTATTCTATTATAATAAGGAAATCCAGAAAAAGGCAGTTACTTTTGAGGCTGCAAAGTGCTCCCACTTTTTTAGAAAAAAAAAACCCAAACTTTTAATAATTACATATGTAAAATTTCGAAAATACCTTTAAATTTTAAAAAATAACTGACAAGAACTAACTGTTTAATTTTTAAAACAAAAAAAAACCACCCATGGATGGGCACACAACGTGTGCCTGTTTTGACTATTATATATGTAATGTTTTTGTAAGGTTAACATACATAAGAATAAATGTCATTACCGACAATTTTAAGTTCGTACGAGCAGATGCATAATAAATCATGGACTCAAGAGACCTAAAAAAAATCATTCTACATAATGTATATAAATAAGTTTAATTTGTTTATGGGTATATGTACAATAAGATAGTACATGGTAATGGGTCATATTGTTCGAAAGAACATTCTATTTGGTTGTTGTATTTTTAATACCGCAACAGCGGTTCACAGTTTGTGAAAATACCATGAATTTGGTTCCTGTTATGGATGAAAAGCCATCCAATCCATAGAACTAATGTCATCTCCGGCATAAATGCAAGGATGTATATATGTAGGATGATTGTCTGAACGGACCAAAACTGCCGTATTTTGGGATTAAGGGCCAGATTGGTGAGTTCTTAAATTAAGGTTCTTTGTATCAATTTTAATTTTTAGGTCACATACTGAAAAACAGTATAAAGAGACATGCAACCTCAAAACCCTGTTTCAATATTTCATTTTCTCTTCTTTGATCTCACACTTTCTATCTCATCATCTCAGTTTCTCTTCAAAAAAATTTAAAACTCAGATAATGGCGTTGGTGATCGGTGGGCACAGTGTTGATGACGTTTTCAATGATTTTAAGGGGAGAAGAGCAGCTCTAATCAAAGCTCTCACCGATGGTTCGGTCACAGTTTTTTCAATTTTATTTTTGTTTTTTTATTTCTGATTGAACTGAGTTTGATTGATCTGTTTGATGAGAAAGAGGGTTTTGAAGTTATTTGTATGTGTTTAAATAATGGGGGGAAACTACAATTCTGACGGTATCTAAACTTATTGTACAGATTAGTTGCTTTTCTCTTTTCTTTTATATATAATTCATCTGGAAATAAATCAATCCCTAACACCGGAAGTTCAGGTGCATTGGGGTAAAACTAACTAGCTTATCCTCTTCGATATATAATGTTTTCTACATTTCTTTCTTCAGATCTGCTAATTTTTTTTTAAAGAATTTGATTACAAGGTTAGAGATAATTGAATTCCTATATAGACTAGATAAGAGGGTTTGTTACATTTTTTTTCTGGTGAGAGGAGGATATCTATAACATTGTATAAGAAAATTTCCGATTTGTTTTCCTTTTGTGGATTCTTTTGGTATGTGAATTTATCTCGAGATCAGTAGTTAAGATTGACATTCTGGTTCATCACAAGTTCAAAATTGTTATTTCATGAAATTCAGTCAAACTTCCAAAAAGAAAACCAATTTTCTCTAAGATTTTTTCTTTCAAAAGTAGTTTTATTTCTATATCAGTTAACAGTGGTGACTCAGCTGCATTGCAGCATTAGGATAACGTGTTAATAGTTTAAAGTTTTATTTTCTACTTGGTTTAGTAAACCCCTGTTTTTTATCTATATTAATTTTTCTATTCAATTTTACATTTTTAATGTTTCGATATTTTTAATTTGTTGGACAGATATTTTCATGGGGAAATTGATAAAAAAATGTATTTTCCTTGCTTGCAAATATTCTACAAGTGTGTAAGAGTTTTCTTTTGTTATTCTTTTTATGTTTGGTACGGAAAATAATTGAATTTAGTGACTTTTAATTTATTGGGAGTCTTCTGCTTTCTTGATAAATTTGATGCCTTAGACTTCACTAGTTTTCGAATTTTTTTCGTGCTGTTTGATTGTTTGTTTATATATTATTTTAATTTGCTCCCTGTTTCAGTTTGATACTTGATGAAACCCGATAATAACAATAATATCTTCTATCTCGGGGGAATTAAAAAATACTTTTAGACTCACTTATCAATCATGCTTGGTTTGAGCTTAAGCATTTTGTTTGTTTTCTTAAGAATTTTCTTTTGTTTAATTCGCAGAGGTGGACGAGCTTTATTTGAAGTGCAGTCCAGGTAGTTTTTATTGATTATTGTCCTAGTATTATAGCTCAGTAATCTTATTTAGTAGGCAAGTTCAGTTTTAAAATTTTCATGTATTAACGTCTGCTACCCATAATATGGTCAGCTGATCAAAGCAATCATTATAATGAAAGTTGGCAGTGCATTCTTTTTGCCAAATTTGGTATGTACAATTCGGGTGTCGTTTTCTTGCATGGGCTGTTACATAATTGCAGTCTTAGAGAGATCAATAATAACTTTTTGGAGTGAATACGATAAATCCGCCGGTTTTAACATAATTGCAGATGTAACTTGGTATTAATTAATTTATCTGAAAATGTTAAAATTTACCTTTAGTACATCTTCAGCCTGACATGATGAAATTGTGGCTTCTTATGCTGGATTGTGATGTGTGCTTAAATGTTTTTACTATACCAACTTAGATCACATTGTCGTTGTGTCTTTGTATTAAAGCTGATAACATGGTCAGGAGATATTAAACAATCATTATACTGAAGGTTGGCAGTGCTTTTTTTGCTAAATTTGGTTTGTACTCTTTGGTGTCGTTTTCTTTCATGCGCTGTTAGTTACTTTCTACCAATTGGACTGATTAATAATAAATCTTTGGGGGTGAATACGACAAGTCCGCCGGACCGCCGCTTTTTTAATATAATGCAGATTACTGAGATGATAAATTTTTTACTTAATCTTCAGACTGAGATGATAAATTTTTTGCTTTCTTTTGCTGGACTAGCAAGGTTGTGATTTGTACTAGAATGATTTTATTTAACAGCTTAGATCAAATTGTTGTTGTGTCTTTGTATTTTTCTCTTTCATGTCAAGGAAAGGTCCGGAATATGGTAGTTTACTGAATATATAGGTACGAGCAAATGAAATTTTTCGTTAACAAACATCAATTAGGGGTGTTTTTGCATAATTTAACGTGTACCATACATGGAATTTCTTGCTTGGAGTTAAGGCGTAACATAATGATAAGTGATGAAGATGATGATTTTTATATTTGGTAGTCAGATTATGTTTTTTTTCATTTGTTGCCATTTCCTTTTATGGCAGGGCATGATTTGGACAGCAATAGTTACTCAATCTTACGTATACAATTATGGAAAATTTCCATAACCACTTCGCATTTTTGGTAGTTTTCTCAATGATCGTTTTACTGAATTGCAGTACTTGTTTGCAATTTGTCATGCTTAAACTTCAATTATTTGAATTTATGCTTTATCCTTGGTTTGTGACGGTTGGATTTCACCATAATGCCTGAGATTATGTTATTTTTGTTTCACCGTCTTTTGCTTTTGAGTAATGGAAAGGTTTGGACAGTCGTACTAACCAGGTTTTATGCTTATAATGAATCTAATTTCTTGTACATAGTTTCAGTCATATGTTTTATTGATTGCTATATGCTGGTTTGGTATTACCATGCTCGGCGAGGCTGTTGTCCATTTTCATTGTCCTTTGCTTTTGAGCCATAAAAAATCTGGAAACTTGAATTTACACGTGTAAATTAAATGAAACTGCACTATGTTGTTTAACGATTAAACAGTTTTATGCTTTATTAAATGCTTTTTGCGGATTGGATAACATATGATTATGTTTACTGTATGATTTAACGAGTGAACATACAAAGTCGGCACTTAACATTTTCATATAACTTACCGTACGACTTGCTTTTGGTTTCCCTGATATACACATGTCAGTTTTTTCTGTTGTTGAATTCAACAAGTTGTATGACGTCTATGCTATATTGCTATGTAATTGGTACCATTTATTCCTATTGATATTAAGTTTATCTGCATTAAAGTAATGTATATATAAAAAAGTAATTTCATTCATTATCATTAGCATTACAAACTGGTTTAGTTTCTGTTTTCCTTTTTCATTGACCTTTATTATTATTATCATACACATCTCTAACTCAGTGAATGAATTTAATAAACATTGTACTATTTACAGGAAAGTATTCCATTGCTTAAAGGAATCTCTATTTTTGCTTGTCGTGTGGTGCCGCTTCCCTTTATTTTTTCTTGGCTCACCAATATTAGATTAGAGATTTTGACTTGGTCTCGCAGATCCGCTTCCCTTTAGTTTGCAGTTGATCTACTAGCACCTTACAAATCTTTGTTCTGGATCTGTGTATATAGCATAATGCTGCTTATTTCTACTCTGAATGTGACTTTTTGGTTGTAGAGAGGGAAAATTTGTGCTTATTTGGGTTTCCAAATGGGACTTGGGAAGTGAAAAAGCCCAGAGACGAGGCCCCGCCTGAGCTTCCCGAGCCAGCTGTGGGCATAAACTGTGCAAGGGATGGTTTAGACCGCATGGAGTGGATATCCTTCGTGGCAAAACATTCTGATTCTTGGTTGAAAGCTCTTGCCATTTATTTCGGTGCCCGTTTTGGGTTTGAAAAGAATGAAAGGTAAGTGGATTTTGTCTCGTCTTTCGGTTATCTCAGTTATCTCTTAACTTTTTTTGATAGAGGTATCTGGCTGTCACCTTGTGATTTTGAGCTTGTTTGACTAGAATTTATAAGCAAATAAGATGGATTTTTTTAGCTTTAAAATTTAAATATAAAATTATATCCATCCACCTTGAATACTTTAGTTTTCTTAATGTAAAGGACACTGGAATTGCTTAGCTTTAAAGTTGGTCTACGAAATGCAGTCTAGTTATTTAAGCAAGAAACTGTAAAAATAACTAAGACTAAAGTATACAATCAGATGAGGCATCCCTTATCATTGTCGGACACTTGCAACTTTAATATGCATTTTCCTTGCTATCCGACTGCTTCTTGGTTCATGAAAGAAATGCCATTGTTTAAAGGGGTGAAATAAGGGTTCAAAGGAAGAAGTTATGAGCTGAAAAACCAATTTGAAAAACCTAAAATATTATGCTGATAATCAGACATTAGCAAGTTTTTCGATGTTCATAACTCCGTTCATACTTTTTGCGATCTTGAAACATTTTTGATAACACGCATATATATATGTGTGTGTGTGTATTTATATATATACAGATGTTTATGTATATAATATGTATCAGAGGGATGCTCATGCTGGATCACACAGTACTTTTCGGATATTACTATTGCTAATTGTGGCATCTTCTGGTCTTAATCTGTTCTTTTAAGAACGTGCACAAATCTTGCCCTTTTTTAAACCTTGATGGAAGGTCTAGGAAGGTTTTGATTTCTCTAAGATTTCGATACTAGCCATCCTGAGATAAAGATTCCCATATGCCTCAACATCCTTTCTCTATGTGTATGATTTAGCAGTATTAGATTCACGTCTCATGACTTGCCGTATTAGATTCACTTCCCATTTACTCACCATTTTTGTGTTTCAGAATAGTTGGAAGCTATTTTTTGAGGAAATGATCGTGGTTTTGTAGCAGTAACAATTTGAAGTTTTTTTCCGAATAAAGTTACATAATTTGTTAATGTGTAACCGACCTTTCAGCACTGATCATTCGGAAGTTATTTGTAATTACATAGAATATTAGTATGTTTACTCTCAAAAACTAATTCATTTAATATTTGATCTTGCATTACCCTTTGCTAACCTTAAAATGATGCTCTTGATGCCTTATGTTTGATCTGATTCTTTATGTTCTTGGGTAATTGGGTACTTTTACAGGGAAAAGCTCTTTCTGATGATAAATAATCTCCCAACTATATTTGAAGTTGTGAAAAGGGAGCCAAAAGAACGATCTCATTGCAGCAAATCCTCCTCAAGCAAGAAAATGGTAATTGATTGTCACGGTTCAAGATATAGTTGCTCCTCCACATGGTTATTTTTTGTTAATTCATAAACAAATAATTAAAACAGTTTTATCTGTTTCTTGGAGGTTTTGTTTTTTCGGAAGCCCAAGTGGTGATGTTTACAGCATACGCTGGCGATACTGCTCTTTGAGTTATGAAACTGAAACAATGTGGTAAAATTAGGAGAAAAAATAAATGAAGGACTCATAATTGGTTGCTTATTTCCACATGTACTATGAGACCAAATCCAATTACTCCACTATGTTTTTAAATTTACAATATGCGGGAAGAAAGAATAGGATCAGGAAGGGAGAATAGGATGCACTGTCTTATTATAAGGAAGCGAATTTCAAGGAATTTAACATCACACCTGTTCGGTTGTCGATTTTAAGCTTGTTTTTTTTTTTTCTGAACATCTGATGGTATTTGGTAGATCTACTCCATCAATATCCTAGTATTCTAATTTTTGGCATGAAAAAGCTAGAAACTACGAGTTGGATGAGCCCAGATTTTCTCCAACCTTAAAAATCCAGCTTATTTGCTTAGAATCTGCAACCAAACAAGCACTTGGTGTGATATTTTAGTCTTGCTATTTCCTATGTGCTACTTATTCGCATTCCTTTAACAATAGAGACAATAATGGTGTTAGGAATTACTTGTTGTAAGCTGCTATTGTGATACAGGTTTCCCCTTTTTCTTTGCTTGGTCTATCAGCAGCCTCGAAAATCTGAACAACCTTATATACTGTTTTCAAAAAGCACAATTTATATAATTATATCCAAAGAGAAATAATATGCTGTTTCAGAAACTAATAGCTTTTTTCTTCTTGTTGAAAGCTAGACTTTTCTCTGGTTGACTAGTTTCAAAGCTGAGCTTTTTTGAGTCTTTTGTCCTGAAAGGCTTTAAGCTGGATGAACACGGCTTTCCCTTTTTTGCTACCTCAACAGTTCTCCTTATGTGGTTGTGCTATTTCCTTTTTTACATGATAGATAATAGGAATTCTTTTATGAAAAAGATAATGATAATACTTTTTGGAAACTTTGTATATTATCTACATATGGAAAGTGATACAATTTAATTCTCTTTTTTCCGGTATCTTCTACAGGCTCGCAAGTCTGAACAGCATAAGTCTGTGAATAGTCTGAATGAAGTAGAGCGGAGAGAAGAGCAGGAAGGAGATGATGAAAATAGAGAAAATATAAATCTCTGTGCTGCTTGTGGTAATGATTATGACGATGACTACACAGAAGAGTTTTGGATTTTCTGTGACATGTGCAGAAGGTGGTTTCATGGCAAGTGCGTAAAGATAACCCCTGAAAGAGCCACACATATAAACAAGTACATGTGCCCTAACTGCACCACCAACAAGAGGGCTAATGTCCAAAGTTTATAAGGTTCTGGATTTAAACAAAGTAGTTGATTAGTTTTCAAAAGTTTTGAACTGAACGATGAGAAATTGGCGGACTATAGTTTTCTCGTTTTCTTGATTGGATTTTGTTATAGTTTGGTCTTTGACAATCCTTGTGCATTAAGAGTTAAAACAGTTGTCAGATTTGAGTCTAAATTGCGTCCATTTCTCGTCATCTCTCTCCAAGGGCCTAAATGACATGAATTAATCTGATTACCTATATAAAAAAAGTTAGAATCTTAAGTGGGTTGAGTGTTTCGTTTCTTTTTCAAAAGAACCTGAAATATTGCACAGGTAAAGCTGCTGGATTCAGCAATGAATCCAACAGCTTTATTGTTTGACCTTTTTAGTAATGGATGCTCATTTGGTTGCAGTACATTTTGTTTGTCGGCTGAAAAAGCTCCGAGTAATGGATGCTCATCACTCTTTTAGTAATTGATGCTCATTTGGTTGCAGTACATTTTGTTTGTCGGCTGAAAAAGCTCCGAGTGCATTTAATTATTGTTTGACCTTTTGACAGTCTTGAGAATCTGTGTATTAAATGAATGTTTTCGAGGCTGGGTTTGAATATCCCCTTTTTCTTCGTTGAACCTCTTAAATTAGGGAGTTTAGGCTTGATATGACATAGGTGAACCAATTTGGCATTATGGGAAAAGTTGAACTTTTCTGTTTGGCAACCTTCTGGTTAAATTTACGATGTGTTGTCTTTCTTTTGCAACGAGTATGATATACTGCGCAGGTACATGCTCTTCTATTATTTAATGAATAAATTATTACCTTACCGGGGGAGCCTGGAGCTTGTTTGGTTGCAAAGTTTAGTTGGGCCTCTTTTCTTCTTTTATGTGTAATGCTTGCAGATTATTTTGTTGTCAAGTTCACTTTTAGCTTCTTCGGCTTCATGAGCTAAAAAGAGTCGGGATATAACTTCGTGTGGCTTTGTGTTCATTTTAACTTCAGTTATAACTTCTCCTAATCTATAAACCTATTTTAAATTGTATTTTTGACAAATTTTTTGATTAAGCTCATAATATCAGTCCAATTATCTATGATTCTGAAATTATGTAGAAAATAGAAATTATACTCTTTTTCCTGAAAAAGAACTTTAAATTAATAGATCATGATTTGTTTTTGAATAAAAAATGATTGATAAAATGTCTATACATCTTAAAAGAAGTTAGTAACTCAAATCTCGTTTATCAAGCTCCTGAAAAAAAGAAGAAGAGGATACGACACAAATAAATAGAGAATCTTTAATTTCATAACTTAAATTGCATAGATTCTTTTGAAACTCGATTCTCGAAATTAGCCTTATATAGGAGGGAGCAATGAGTATTAGATAGATAGATAACCAGAGCGTTTACACTGAACAAATTCTCTTTTTCTTCAGATTATGCATACGACACATCTCACAATCTTGCCAGATTGGAAGAAATAGATGTCAAAGAAGATAGAACTATTATTTTACAAATAATACTGCTTGCGACATTAAATAAGTCTTTTTTTAATTTTACAATTCATGATTGTTCTAACAAATGACTTATTTAATGTCGCAAGCGGTATTACTTTTCGGTTCTGATTTTTTGTTTGTTGCTTGGTAAATTATCTCTCTTTCAAAACCAAAAACTTTGCGACTCAAAATAAGTAAATAACAATCATTGTGAAAATGAACAAAGATACGAAAAAGGCTCTAACTAAACATTTTAAAAAGTAAAAAAAAAAAAAAAAACACAAATCGTTTCTTAATTTTATCAATCCGACCCGAAATACCAACCCCTATAATATTAATACAATAGAACCTTTTTAAATTAAAACTTGGTAAATTAATAAACTCTCTAAAATAATTTTTTTTTCGGTCCCGACTTGAGTCAGTATAAAAAATCATCAATTTCGATAAATTAATAATAATTTTTTGAAATGACAAACATTAGTAGAATGATTTAATAGAAAATAACTATTTAATCGTTTGATTCTTCTTAAAATTTAAATCTAATTATATTTTATTTATAACATTTCTTATTACATACTTTCAAAACTATTGTTGTGTTTTACAACTACACCAACAAATATGTATAATTGTATACAAATATTATGAATAATTATATACGCTATTAAATAATAAGTTTATTTTATGAATGGGTATATTTTTCGAATCTATAAATAATAATAATAATTAATTTCTACTTGTGATTCACATAAAAAGCACAAATAAGCAAAAACTGATAAGAGTTTTAGTGAGAGAAAGAGAAACAGGATGGCGAATAAACCACCCGATAATGGCGAAGTAGCTATGCCACGTGGCACTCTGAGGTACGTCACTTATATAACTATGTATGTATATATTTTTGTATCTATTTATGAAGTTAGGGCTTTTGTGTTGTTGTGGACCGTGTTTCAATTAAGATTATTTAGAAATTATATTATTTAGTGTTAGGATATAGAATTTGTAACAACTTTGGATATAATGCACAACCTTAGCTAATTTAATCACTCAAATGTCTCACTCAATTCAACTTTGATAACTATGTAATTGTATTATATATATATATATGTATTTTTTAAAGTTGAGTTTTCATGTTCTAGTGGATTGTTTTATCAATTGAAATTGTATTAATTAGATTATTCATCTAAACAGGGTCGGACCTAGAAATTTGGCACCTAAGTTGAATCTAAATTCGGCGCCTATTTTACTGAATAAAGAAAAACGACAACATATCCGTTACTAAATATGGCAGGGTTAAAGTACTACATATTAAAAGATATTTAATATTTTAATATATGCTTATTGTCAAGATGGTAATATAAGTACATTTAAGTGATTTGCAGGACAGGGGTTCGAGTCTCTCTTGTCCAAATATTTTGGAATTTTTTTAGTTTAAAGCATTAAATTCGATGCAAAAATCTAAAACTCCGTAATATTTTAGGGTGAGTATCGAACCATAGACTTCCAGCATAAATAAAATAGAGGGACATGTAACTTTTCCGTCAGACTACGCTTCAAATTACAAAATTAATGTGCAAGTTTATGTAATTATACATTAATTGCTGATATTTCTACATAATGGAAAAAAATAAGGATTTTTTTGGCGGCTTTCGGTCTGTCGACACCTAAGATAAAGGGTTGTTATGGCTCATACAAGGGTCGGCCCTGTAGGATATAGAATTTGTAACAAATTACGGTGACACACAACCCTAGCTAATTATTTCAATTGATGGATGTATTTGTGTATCGATTGATGGATGAATTTAGGTTAATCTCGTGTGAATTGTGTAGTGATTGGCACTGTAGAAATAATATTTTACTGAATTATCAGCAGGGACGATTTGTAACAATTTGGGTCAATGCACAACCCGGAATATGTGATTAATATGCCAGCATTCTGTCTCACTACTCCGCCGCAACTTCATACGCAAGTGAATATGTATGTGTGTATCTATTTTGTGGCTGAATTTTGGGGTTTTGTGTCTTTTATGTGGTTTTTTTCAATTGATACTATATAAATTAGATTTTACAATGGAGAATTTGTAACAATTACAAATTGGAATAAGGCATAACCAGAATTATATAAAAAATACTCCAGTAGTTCGCACTATCGATATGGGATCATTATAGTCTGTCACGTTCAGAAGGTGTGAGTAAAAAAGACCACAATGTTACTTGAAAATTCAAAAAGTATATAGTGTATGTAATTATTTGTTACTTTAAATAACATTTATGGTTGCTTGGGTCTATTCGATGAATCGGTTATAGGAATTGGGGTTCTTGAACGATTTGGTTTGTTTTCAAGTTAACTTGTATTTTAGTTATTTGATAAAGGAGTCATCCTTTCATTAATTTACAAACAAATATGATAAGGAAATCTATATAACGCTTACCTTTATTTTTGGAATTAAATTTACACCCAATGTTCACATTTAATCTAGCAGTATGCATGTTCAAATATGAACTTGATTATAGCATTTTCTTGATTGACATCTATAGTAGTATTAATTGATCGGATCAGTTGGTTTATTGCTAGTGCACATGCTTGTGCGTGTATCCGCACATTATAATCCATAAAATCTTGACTATATGAACGGTATTTTGTTTTCATTATTCGTATCTTTAATATCGTACAACTGCCATAATGCATTGTTGACCAAATTTAAAACGGAGTGAACAATCAGGATTACAAAAAAGTTATTGGAAATCAAGTTACATTTCCACAAGGGTCAATTTCTGATCAGTACTGATAGTTTCAGTTAATTGTTGTTTTTGAGTTTGAATCCAATCTGTGGCACATACTTCACAATACTTTAACTTTACTTCCAGACTATCAATTTGCACATTTTTCTAAGTATACTTTTAGTACATTCCGTTATTATCCTCTTTGGTTCTTGTACTTTCAATACCTCAACAATGATTTGCGTGTTGTGAGAACTTGATAGCTTTCCTTTGTAATACTGATGACTCTTAAAACTAGCTACGTCTGCCGCATAAATATAAGGATGTATATCTGATTTAGGATCTTATGATACATGAATCGACTCCACCAGCGGTGATAGTCAAGTGGCGTTCTCTTTAGAAATATAGATGATTTTCTATTTCGCTTTTCTTACTTGAGCAGTTCATCGCATTGACTTGAAGCCCACAATGAAAACGATATCACAAATGCATGTGGGGTATTTAGAGTAGATTAGCTTTTATCTACTATAATTCTTTTGAGGTTTTTAAAAATAGGAAAATTCTAGTATATCTGAACCAAATCTTCCAATTTTTAAACTTGAGGGGCCTGATCCGCTTTGGACTATTTGTTTCCCAGTTCAAATTATGAGGACCTTAATAAAATTGATGTACTCGGAATAATCGGATACAATGTATAAATTGAACTTTAATCTTTAAAAGACTCAGGCCAATCTTTCTTCTCTTCCTTTCTGCTTGAAATCACTTTCTCTCTCATACCGTATAAATTGAACTTCAATCTTTGAAAAAACTCTGGCCATTCTTTCTTCTCCTGCTTTCTGTTTGAAATCACTCTCTCTCATCATTTCAATCCTTTGATATAATGGAGATGCAGGGTAGGCAGCAAGTCCGTGATGTCTTCGATGATTTCAAGCGGAGAAGGGCTGCGATGATCAAAGCTCTCACTGATGGTTTGTATATGGTTCCTCTTTTTTCTTTGCTTTAGATTTGTAATTTGTTTCTGAACAAAATGAATATGATTGTATGGTTTGATCAAAAAGAGTTTTCGTTATGTTCTGCATGGTTTAAATATGTGGTTTGATTGCAATTTTTACGGTATCTAAGATTTATGTTGAGGTTAGTAATTAGTAATTAGTAATTAGAATCCAACAACAACTGGTTACGAAATTTATTAGACATTTTCTTTTATAGTTTTAATGTTTATTTTCCATTTTTTTTAAATTTATAATTTGTTGGAGAGATGTCGTCAGGGGAAAATTGATGAAAAAGATTGCTTGCTTGCAAGTAAAAAACGAGCGTGTGGGTTTTTCTATTTGTTTATATTTGTATGCTTGGTAAGAAAAAGAATTGAATTTATAATGTGAACATCTACCGAGTGGATCTGATTTATTGATGTTTTTTATTCCTTAGGCAAAAAAAATTGTGGCATGTTTTCTAGATTTTTGTGGTTCTGTTAATAAATAAAAAGAACTAACAAATCGGTTTGATATCTGGTCAAACCCTAGAAGAAAGAAATAATATGTATGTTCAGTAAGATTAAACATATTCAATTTCTGCCAATCAAATTTATGTTGGCTAATTAATCCTTTTTGTTTGCTTAAAAAATGCTTTATTTTTCATTTTCAGAGGAAGACATGTTGTTTCAGCTGTGTGATCCTGGTAAGTTTTATTTTATTACATATACGTGTATGATAAATGAAAGTTTCCATTATTAACATCAATTATTGGTGGTGGTACTGAGTTATATTTGAAATTTTCCATAGTTTCGATCCTTGTTATTTATTGAATTGTAGTTTACTATATTTACGTGTATACTTTTTCTGCAATTTTTGTAGTTAGCTTTGTTGATTGAATGTTCAGCTTCGGTGATTGGTTTACGTGAGTTGGATATTACCAAAATGGCTGCAATAATTTTTTGTTGTTTCTTATCTTTTGCCTTCCAGCAGTGGAAAGTTTTAAAAAGTTTAGAAATTGAATTGACGTATTCAATAATTGGAATTTCCCATAACTAGTTCTATTGATAGGGGTTTCATCGATTGCTCTATGCTGGTTTGGTATTTACTATAATAGCGGAGACCATTGTGTCGTTTTTCTTTTTCTTCTGAGCCGCAAAAAGCTCTGGAAACCTGAAGTGTACGTGTAACTTAAATGAAAATGCTGTGTCTAGTTCCATGATTGATTTTTTATCCAATTCTATTCTTCAGTGATTGGTTTATGTTGGTTGGATCTCATGACAAAAATTTTTGGAGTGTATTATTGGACAAATGAGCATCTTTAGCAGTACATTATAGGCTTACCTTCAACAGTTACATTATCAGCCAACAAGCATCCGAGTTATTCTGAAATTGTACATATGAAGTTTCTACTCAATAGTGTCACTTATATTTCCCCCATGATATGTTATGTGCTTCCTGGTGCCGAACAATCTAATTTTTTCTATTACAATGACATGTTTATTTCATGAACTTTACTTATCAGCTTATTCCTGTTCATTTTTGGGTTGGATGATTTGAATGGTGTGTACATAAACATAACTCTACTAATTATCATTAGAAAGACACATTGAGTTTGCTTCTCCTTTTCCCTTTTCCCTGGAACAGGCCTATTATCATACACATCTTGTACCAATAGTATTAATCTGATTTACATATATATCTCATTTCCAATTCAGAGTCACTGGCATGTTAAAAAAATTGCGAATAATAACCATTGCTCTATTTGCTTGATAGTACACCGTAGCTTAAATGAGAACCAAAAAATCTAAGTTACAATTTTGTGATTGAAAAATATCTTATTATTTAAAGATGCATCAAATTGTCACATTTGCTTGTCATCTGTTACCGAATTTTGTATTTATCGTGGTTCACCAATGAATCGATAAGAGAACTTTATTGTGTTAACAAAATTCCACGTACAGATTTGTGGGTTGGCAGTGATACTCTTGAATTTAAAATAATGACTGGTTAAGTATTATATAAGATCCACCGCCACTTTACAGATCTGTTTGTGGATCTACTTATATACTAGTGTTGTTATTTTTAATTTTCTTGCCTGACTGTGATTACTTTGGTTCCTAGAAAAAGAAAGCCTTTGTTTGTATTCATATCCTAACGGGACATGGCAAATAAAAATGCCAAGCGAGCAAGTGCCGACTGAGCTTCCAGAGCCATCTGTTGGAATCAATTTCGCGAGGGATGGTATGGAACGTAAAGATTGGCTTTTCCTTGTTGCTAACCATAGCTATTCTTGGTTGCTAGCTGTGGCCTCTTATTTTGCTGCCCGTTCTTGGTTCCAGAAGAATGAGAGGTAAAGTGGACTTTCTTCTCTGTTTGAGGATCTTGGTTATTTGTTTGCATTTTATCTGGTATGTGTGTGTTTGATTGTCTCCTTTGCTTATTTAGCTGCAGTTTTTAATCAACTAAACTGGAATTTGTCACTTGAAAAAAAACACTTAGTTCGTCCAGCTGAAGCTTCTAGTCTTTTCAGGCAAAAAAATACCAGAAATCCTTAGCTTATAAGCTAGTCGAGCAATTGCAGTCAACTTTTAAATAAAAAACTAGGAAAAGAACTGACCTTAAGCTGCAAGTGCAACTAGACAAAGCCTTTCTTTCCTTTTCTTTCTTTTCTTATTTTTTCGAATTTATAACTTATTTACATCTAGTAGTTGCCCACTGTGGCTATCAGATTATAAAGGGTATATTTATTCAAAAAAGAATTTTTTTTTGCAAAGGGTATAATAGGTTTTCTTTGCCTTGCACTCAAGTTTCATGATATTCTTCTCTTCTTTCATAATTTTTGCTTCCTTAAACCATTTTCAATACTTATATATGACTCCGTATGATGCTTATACTGGATCCAGTGTCGGTCCGGCATCTTTTTACACCTAAGCCTAAAAAAAATTTAGGCGCTTTTTTTAACTGTCTGAAAAAATTCATGTTATGCTTAGAAAAAAATTCCCAAAATACATTACAGAATCTAAACCATGTCGTAACAAAGTATGCTTAGAAAAAACGACTTCGTTCTGCCAAAACCGGCGCCTAAGCTATCTGGCTCACTCGGCTTATACCAAAACGGGCCCTGACTGGATCAAGTTTCGAATACTGGCATTGTTTATTCCGGTGTCTTTTAGTCTTTGGTTAGTTTGTTTAAGAACATGTTAAATTACCCTTGTTCCCCAATAGAAGGTATACGAGAAATTACTTCATTTTTATTAACTTTTTTGTAGTGATATTGGTATTGGCCCACTAAAGTTACTTGAGATCAAATATGCCCATAGGCCTCTACAATATTTCTTCAAAAGTTTGCATTGGCAGTATTAGAATCACTTACCAATTTTAACCAATTCATTCACTTAGTTTCGTATTGTCAGAATAGGTAACACTGTTTTCTGAAAATAATGTTCTTACATCTGTCGCAATGATAATTTACAAGGAACGAAGATACATGATCTGAAATCAACTTTTCAGCTCTAATGGTATAGAAGTTCCTTATCCCATAGAGCATTAAGGCATTGTTTTGCAGCTTTTGAGACAGCCTTTTTGCTTTTTGCTTTCTGCTTGAAAGCTAGATTGTATTTAGTTGACCATTTTG
The DNA here is from genome assembly GCA_963920805.1 of Primula vulgaris. NCBI lineage: Eukaryota > Viridiplantae > Streptophyta > Magnoliopsida > Ericales > Primulaceae > Primula > Primula vulgaris. The sequence continues at coordinate 3,290,795 of OY987216.1, read as the reverse complement.
ATCTGAAAAGGGTAGAAGCATTAAGCTCAATGAACTTAGGAGTTCCTACAATGTTTTATCTTTGATCTGACTTTAATTTCTTGGCCAATTGGGTGTTTTACAGAAAAAAGCTCTTTCAGATGATAAACGATCTCCCAACTGTATATGAAGTTATGGAAATGAAGCAAAAGGAACCTTCAGGTAGTCCCAAGCGCGCCAGAAGCAAATCAAGCAAGAAGACGGTAATCTATTATTCCTTTACACACTATATTTTCCATGCTTGATTTTTCCGTGCAGCAACGGGTAAATAATTAAATGTAACACTTTCAAAGCCAGTATCCCCAGTTGTAAGATCAAATCTGCTTAGTCACTAAGTTTTAATTTGCGATAAGTTGAAAAGCAGATTCGGATTCTTCCACATGCTTTTTTCTTCCATGCGGCATACAAAAAAAATACAACAGCTTTACGCTGGTGATACTGCTCTTTTAGTTATGATTTTGAACAATGTGGGGGGAAATGTTCCTTCCACAGCCATTATCTCCACTTGTAAGATCAAATCGGCTTAATCAGTATGTTTTTAATTGCAATATGTTGGGAAGGAGAATGGGATCCACTGTATCCTTATGAGAAGGTGAATCGTAAGGAACTACATTGCTCAAATTTGTACCTATAAACTTTAGTTATTTTAAGCAAAGAATATGAGACACTTTTAGGTCTTGCTTAGTTGCAGTTCTTAAGCTCGTTTTTTTTGTTTTGGATTTCTGGTTTTTGACCTGAAAAGGCTACTAGAAAACTTAAATTGGATGAACTCTTTTTCACACTTTGAATGATCCAGCTTATTTGCTTAAAAGCGTAACCAAATTAACTCTTAGTTTGATAATTTCGTTTGCTGTTTTCTACATGATAGATTTCCACGATTCTTTATTAGTATAGAGCAAGTGCTTTTGGGAAACTACCACTATAAGCTCTATTCATATAATGAGATTTAGTTTTACGTAATTCCATCGTTCAGACTTTCAGCAGCCTAGGGATTTCGTTTAATTTTATACCAATAGACCTCAATATTTCTATGCTGAACTGGATAATTTGGTTTTCAATTTTCTACATAATAGAAATTATTACTTTTAACAGTAAAGATAAATACTGGTTTCAGGAAATTGTCTGTGCATACGTAATGCAATACAAATTTTCTTTCTTTATTTTTTCATACTTTTAACACTGTAGACTTCAATTATTGTAAGCAAATAAAGCTTATAAAAAAAATCATTTAGAAACTCATGTAGTCTGATAATTCTGTTCTAGTTTTTGTACAATAGATATCCAGAGTTCCTTGTGTCAGTTATTCTATGTGATGGGATACGAAATCTTTATCTTTTTTGTTTGGATTTCTCAGCAGCCTTGCAAGTCTGAACGGTCCAAGCTGAATGGAAAAGAAGCGAAAGAAAAGGAGGGGGGAGATGATGAAGACAAAGAAGGTGCAGTTTTATGTGGTTTTTGTAACTATCACCATGTTGACGGCAGTACGTTTTGGATTGGCTGCGACACGTGCAATATGTGGTTTCATGGTAAGTGTGCGAAAATCACCCCGACAATGGCGGCAGGAATTAAGAGTTACATGTGCCCTACCTGCAGCAGCAATAAGCTGGCTAAAGTCTGAAAATCCCCCCCCCCCTCCCCTCTTTTTCTTTATTTTCCTTTAAACTTGGTGGTTGAGACCTGATACAGGTGAACTGATTTGCCATTATAGACAGTGTAACATTTTTGGCAACGTGCGCTCAATCTGAGTGTTGAAAAAGTGTGATATATTGCAAAGGTACAAACTGCTTAATGAAGTTATGGTTACCTTTTAGTAACGGGGGCGTGTTTTGCAGCGGCTTTTAAGCTTGCTTATTTGCTTTTATTTGCCTATAAGTGTATTTGGTTTTACAATCTTTCCTTCTCTGGTACCGAGTTGTAAAGCTATATAAATTGGGCTTTATCGCGAAGTGTAAGTATTGCCAGATGAAATACAAGACCGGACATAAGATGGAATCAGGCCTCTATCGGCTATTGGATAGCTGGTGGGGTGGCTGAACAATATGTTTGCCTTTTGGTTTATTGTGTATTTTATCTTTAGACTTGGCTGATAATATTGTCATGACGTTATGGGAGTCAGGACAGATAAAAGTGATTGCATAACTGAGGGTGGCCATCTCTAAAGCGCGTGTACCAAATTTGAGTAAAAATCATCACGTAGTTTTTCTAAAACTAAAATCCTTTATCTCACGTTTTTTACCGGCAGTAGAAAAGAAATTAACCTATAGATTCCAATTCGAATAAATAAGTATGTTAGGTATAAATTAATATAGGAAGCACCGACTTATAATTTATGGTGGTTTTAGGGGCAATAACAATCGCTTGACTTGATTACAAAAAAAAAAGTCTTTGACTTTGGGAATGTTTGGTTACGACTATGAACTCTTGTTTTGGGATTGTTGATTGAAGGTGGGAGTCGATTAGGCGAGACTGCTTGGGTGCATTTGCTTGCCTGATGGGTTGCTTCCTATTTATGGGTAGGATACATTACATTTCTATATATTCCGATGTTGAAATGGTATCTCCGAATGGTCTCGATCCATCGAAACACTTTTGAAAAGAGGCACACCTATGAGGAGTTGATGTTTCTTTCGGATTTAGTATTTTCTATTTTATGAGATAATTGTTTTTATCCTGATGTCCGAGACACTTTTGATGTTTGGCTTGCGGGCTTTGTTCTCCTTCATTGATGAAGTTGATTAAAAAATATCGTTTTCTTTTGTTTTCTATATGTAAGACAAAAACGAAATTTAGGAATAACTTATCTCATAAAGCAGTCCACTAACATATTAAACTCTGGTTAAAGATGACATCGCAACCCCTTAACTCATAAAAATTTCTTTTTTTGCATTGAACTCGTAACGTAATTTTACGATCCTACTGAAAAGCATTTTGTAATTCATAACCTCGTAATAAAATAACAGTGTCCTCCCTTAATCACAATGAAATCCGTGTAAAAATAGTGTCCGCTCCTAATCACAATAAAGCCGGTATAGAAATAACATCCCAACACAGTGAAAAAATCACGATACCGACCCGACCGGAACAAAATAGATCAATTTCTTATATCCCACGTCACTCGCTCACCACTATAGTGTACAAGTCCCAAAACCTATACATACATTATTATACATACATAATACATAATACATAATACATAATACATAATACATAATACATAAACTATTTAGAGAGAGAGAGAGAGAGATGGCGAAGAAGGTAGTGGGATCAAAACTGATGATATTTTACCAGCTCCGCCACGTCACACTCAGGTATATATAAATATGTTTATGAAATTAAGTATTTTGTGTATTATTATTATTATTAGTAGTAGTAGTATTGTATAATTTAGATCACTGAGCTATTTATGTATGTATGTATATATATATAGATTCAATACAGATCAATATATAAGGCTACAATAGAAATCGGAGTTATACAGAATAAAACAAAGGTTTCTATGTTGATTCAAACACTGTCGAAAAATGGAAGATTTCATGCAATGTATGTATATATATATGTGTGTGTGTGTGCGTTTTTATGTAATTAGGTATTTTGTATTGCTATATACACTGTGTATTGTAGAAATTAGGGGAGACTCAATACGGATTCAATATATAAGACGAGAATAGAAATCGGATTTATACTGAAGAAAATAAGGTTTCTATGTTGATTCATAACACTGTCAAAAAATGGAAGATTTCATGTAATGCTTTTGATGATAGTGCAATTTGATTTATTTCGTTAAAAAAGCGAGTCAAAATCTAGAGGATGGGATTTGAGGAACAATATAGAAAAGAGACGGAAAAGGGTTAATTAAAAAATAAGTAAATAAGCTAAATAAAAACGATGGAGAATTCGTAACAACTTGGGATTTTTGGTCCCATGGGTAGTGTTGCGACCAGTGGCGGAACTAGAACTGTTTTTTTTTCTCTCGTAATTATGGGTGCGGTGACATGCTAAAATCGATAAAAAAAAATATTAAATACGGGGGTGTTGGAGTCCCTTTTAGCCTACTACTAGTTCCACCTTTCATTGCGACTAGAGTACTAGTCACTGAAGTAGTTCGCTGACTATGCATGTATGTGTGTATGTATGCATGTACGAATCTAATTAGGGTGTCGAGTCATCATGTACAGTGTAACGTGGATCAATTGATATTATGGGAATTAAATCTGGCATTTATAGGTTCGAGAAATTTAAAAACTTGGTGTCAAGCAGAACCAGTGGTGGAACCATACTTTATTTTTAACTTGTTTTTGTTCCCACGGAGGCCAACACCCAACTCATCGCCTTATCAATTTTATGTATGTAGCTATGCATCTATATATCGGATAAAATTAGGGTTTCGTGTTGTTATAGTCTACAAGTTTGTTTGGTTGTAGCTTTGTAAGCAAGGAAGCTAAATCTTTGAGTATCTGAAACAGGCCAGTATCTATTTTTTAGAGAAGTCTATGCCGTTTTATATAAAATTATGTCTCATGAGCGCAAAGAGAAGTGAATCTTTCATTCATTAACTACAGGCTATATATTAACTAACAGAAAAAACTGCACAATATAGTAAATAGAAAATCTTTGGGTAATTTGTCGATTTGTACAAAATCAAGGCTCCCGGAACTTTTTAAAGTTTGGAAAGCAAAGGCCCGCCCGTTGTGGCCTATACTTCACGCCCTCCGTGACATGAGCAAATCTATGTTCTTTCAATTTCCCTAAAGTTGAAGAATTCCATTGCTTAATTGAACTTTGGGCTAAAACTTTTAAGGCCCAATCAGGAGGAACCATTAGTTAAGCCCATATAGGACGATATGTAATTTAAGAAAGGCCTTGAAATTTTAATTTTTGCCAAAATATCCACCATGATAAATCTATATAATCTTGATAGATTATGGTTTATCAAATTTAAATGACTGGACAGTAGAAGACGAATCTCATTGGTCAAAGAAGCTAATTCAAAGAGTAGGAAATCAAGCTTCTTAATTATTAACCAATACATAATTCATGTAATCTTTCATATGTGTTAAAGGAGTAGCCCTTTGATTATTTTACAAACGATTAAATGAAGAAATCAGTTCATTGTATAGTCCTATTTTTTTCCGGAACGAAAATGGAATGTCCACTAAATGCTCACATACAATTTAGTAATATGCACGGGATTAAAAACATGTAGATTGTACCATATTGATTGATAGTTATTGATAGTAATGCACACACTATGTAAATTTCTTGACTCCATGAAATGTATTTAGTTGTCATTATTTTTATCTCCAATTTCGTACAACTACCATAATGCAGTTTTGACCAAATTTAAAAGGAGTGGATGATAGGAGATGAATTTGATTAATGCTATGAAGTATGAATATGAAAAACAATTAGGAATTAAGTTACACTTTTATTTGACCAATTCTGATTTGTTTTGAGGGCTAGTTTCTAATTATTATGAAGTTCTCCCTTTAGTTGTTGTATTCGCATGTCAGTCCAGTTCAAGACATAGACATGACAATAAATAACCTCACTTCCAGAATATCAAACTATTTCATTATTAGAAGTTAACTTTAGTCCACTGCATTGTTATGTTTACTAGAAAATTATATATATAGAATGTTTTTGTAAGGTTAACATACATAAGCATAAATGTCATTACGTACAATTTCAAGTTCATGCGAGCAGATGCATAATAAGTCATGGACTCGAGGGAACTAAAAAGAATCATTCTACATAATGTATATAAATATGTTTAATTTGTTAATGGGTATATAAACAATAAGGTAGTACATGGTAATGGGTCGTATTGTTCGAAAGAACGTTCTATTTGGTTGTACTTTTAATACCGCAACAGCAGTTCACAGTTTGTGAAAATACCATGAAAATTTGGTTACTGTTATGGATGAAAAGCCATCCAATCCATAGAACTAGTGTCATCTCGCATAAAAGCAAGGATGTATATAGGATGATTGTCTGAACGGACCAAAACTGTCGTATTTTGGGATTAAGGGCCAGATTGGCGAGTTCTTAAACTAAGCCTCTTTTTTATTCAATTTTAATTTTTAGGACAGCCAAAAAATATTAGTATGTACTCACAATCTCACATGCTGAAAAACAGTATATAGAGAGACATGCAACCTTGAAAACCCTGTTTCATTTTTTTATTTTCCTGTCTCTGATCTCAAACACTTCCTATCTCATCATCTCAGTTTCTCTTCAAAAATTTTTAAAACTCAGCGATAATGGAGGTGGTGATCGGAAAGCAAAGTGTTCGTGATGTGTTTAATGATTTCAAGGGGAGAAGAGCTGCTCTGATCAAAGCTCTCACCGATGGTTCGGTCACAGCTTTTTCAATTTTATTTTTGTTGTTTTATTTCTGATTGAACTGAGTTTGATTGATCTGTTTGATGAGAAAGAGGGTTGTGAAGTTATTTGTATGTGTTTAAATAAAGGGGGAAAATTACAATTCTGACGGTATCTAAACTTATTGTACAGATTATTTGCTTTTCTCTTTTCTTTTATATATGATTCATCTAGATATAAATCAATCCCTAACACCGGAAGTTCAGGTGCATTGGGGTAAAACTAACACGTTTATACTTTTCAATATATTATGTTTTCTACATTTCTTTCTATAGATCTGCTCAAAAAAATTAAAGAATTTGATTACAAGGTTAGAGATTATTGAACTTTTATATAGACTAGATAAGAGGGTTTGTTACATGTCTTCTGGTGAGAGGAGGATATCTATAACATTGTATAAAAAAAAATTCGATCGGTTTTTCTCTTGTGGGTACTTTTAATATATGAATTTATCTCGAGATCAGTAGTTAAGATTGACATTCAGGTGCATCAGAAGTTCAAAATTGTTATTTCACGAAATTCAATCAAACTTTTAAAAAGAAAAAAACAATTTTCTATAAGAATATTTTTTTTTAAAATAGTTTTCTTTCTATATCAGTTAACACTGGTGGCTCAGCTGCATTGCAGCATTAGGATAACGTGTTAATAGTTTAAATTTTTTTTCCTACTTGGTTTAGTAAAAGTGTTTCCCTGGATAAGTTTGATCATAAATTACTGATCAGAAGCCTACAATAATTGGATGGGGAAAATACTAAACCTCTGTTTTTATTTATATAAATTTTAGTATTCAGTTTGACAGTTTTAAATTTTCAATATTTTTAATTTGTTGGATAGATGTTTTCATGGGAAAATTGAGAAAAATGTAATTTTCTTGCTTGCAAATATTCTACAAGTGCTTGTAAGAGTTTTCTTTTCCTATTCATGTTTATGTTTGGTACGGAAAATAATTGAATTTAACATATTGGGAGTCTTCTGATTTCTTAATTAATTTGATGCCTTACAACACTTCACTATTTTTTTGAATTTTTTACGTGCTGGTAAAAAAAAAATTTTTTTTTTTTTTAAATTTCCTCCCTGTATCAGTTTGATACCTGCTAAAGCCCGATAATAACAATAATATCTTGATATCTTCTATCTGGGGGGAATTTAAAAATACTTTTAGACTCACTTGCCAATTAAGCTTGTATGAGATTCAGCAATAGTTTTGGTTTTCTTAAGAATTTTCTTTTGTTTAATTTGCAGAGGTGGACGAGTTTTATTTGAAGTGCAGTCCAGGTAATTTTTATTGATTATTGTCTTAGTATTATAGCTCAGTAATCTTATTTAGTAGGTAAGTTGAATTTTAAAAAAAAAACTCATATTAACGTCGATTACCCATAATATGGTCAGCTGTTATCAAAGCAATTATTGTAATGAAAGTTGGCAGTGCATTTATTTGCTAAATTTGGTTTGTACAATTCGGTGTCGTTTTTTTTGCATGGGCTGTTAAATATTTTCTATCACTTGGATAGGTCAATAATAACTTTTTGGGGTGAATACGACAAGTCCTCCGCTTTCTTAACATAATTGCAGATGTAACTTGGTATTAATGATGTCGTCTGAAAACGTTGAGATTAACCTTTAGTACATCTTCAGCGCGACATGATGAAATTATGGTTTCTTATGTTGGATTGTGGTGTGTTCTAAAATGATTTTACTATACTAGCTTAGATCACATTGTCGCTGTGTCTTTGTTTTAAAGTGGATTATATGGTCAGATGATATTAAACCAATCATTATAATGAAAGTTGGCAGTGCATTTTTGGTAAATTTGGGTTGTACTATTTGGTGTCGTTTTCTTCCATGGGCTGTTAGTTACTTTCTACCACTTGGACTGAATATTTATAAATTTTTGGGATGAATACGACAAGTCCACCGCTTTTTTGATATAATGCAGGTTACCTATAATTGGTATTAGTTATTTGGTCCCAAAACGTTAAAACTTACCTTTTACTATATCTTCAGAGCGAGATGATGAAATTTCTGCTTTCTTTTGCTGGACTAGCAAGGTTGTGATTTGTACTAGAATGATTTTATTTAACAGCTTAGTTCAAATTGTTGTTGTGTCTTTGTATTTTACGCTTCCATGCCAAGGAAATGTCTGGAAAATGGTAGTTTACTGAATATTTATGTACGAGTAAATGATTTTTTTTTTGTTATCAAACATCAATTAGAGGTGTTTGTACAGAGTTTTACGTGTACGATACATGGAATTACCTGCCTTAGTGTGAAGGTGTAGCATAATGATAAGTGAAGAAGACGATAATTTTTATATTTGGTAGTCATATTATGTTTTTTTTTCATTTGTTGCCATTTCCTTTAAAGGCGGGATATGATTTAGACAGCAATAGTTACTCAATCTTACGTATACAATTATGGAAAATTTCCATAGCTACTTCGCATTTTTGGTAGTTTTCTTAATAATAGTTTGACTGAATTACTCTACTTGTATGCAATTTGTCATGCTTAAACTTCAATTATTTGAATTTATGCTTTATCCTTGGTTTGTGACGGTTGGATTTCACCATAATGCCTGAGATTATGTTATTTTTGTTTCACCGTCTTTTGCTTTTGAGCAATGGAAAGGTTTGGACAGTCTTACTAACCAGATTTTATGCTTATAATGAATGTAATTTCTTGTACGTAGTTTCAGTCATATGTTTCATTGATTGCTATATGTTGGTTTGGTATTACCATGCTGGGCGAGACTGTTGTCCTTTGCTTTTGAGCCATAAAATATGGAAACTTGAATTTACACGTGTAATTCACTATGTAGTTCAGCTATTGGTTTTATCCAGTTTTATGCTTATTAAATGCTTTTTGCGGATTGGATATTATATGATTATGTTTACTGCATGATTTAACGAGTGAACATACAATTCTGCACTTAACAGTTTCATTTAACTTACCGTACATTTTTTTTTTAATTTAATACCGTACAACTTGCTTTTTGTTTCCCTGATATACACATGTCAGTTTTTCCTGTTTGTTAAATTCAACAAGTTGTTTGCCGTCTATGCTATGTTATTAGTACCATTAGTTCCTTTGATATTAAGTTTATTTGCATTGAAGTAATGCTTATATATAAAGTAACTCATTCATTATTATTAGCATTGCAAACTGGTTTAGTAGCTGTTTTCCTTTTTTCATCGACCTCTCTTATTATCATACACATCTCAAACTCAGTGAATGAATTTGATAAACATATCGATCCCAACTCATCTTCCACTAGCACTTGAAAATATCGTGAACAATAATCATTCTACTCTTTACTGGACAGTATTGCATTGCTTAAAGGAATCCATATTTTTGCTTGTCGTTTGGTGCCGCTTCCCTTTATTTTTATTTGGCTCACCAATAATAGATTAGAGATTTTGACTTTGTCTCGCAAATTCGCTTCCCTTTTGTTGGCAGTGGATCTTACTCAAAACTAGAAAATTTGAACGGTTAATAGCGTGCGGGGTCTACTGGCACCTTACAATTTTTTGTTCTGGATCTGTGTATATAGCATATTGCTGGTTTATTTCTAGTCTGAATGTGACTTTTTGGTTGTAGAGAAGGAAAATATGTGCTTATATGGGCTTCCAAATGAGACTTGGGAAGTGAAAATGCCCAGTGACGAGGTTCCGCCTGAGCTTCCCGACCCAGTTGTGGGCATAAACTTTGCAAGGGATGGTTCAGACCGCAAGGAGTGGATACGCTTCGTGGCAGTACATTCTGATTGTTGGTTGAACGCTGTTGCCTGTTATTTCGGTTCCCGTTCTGGGTTTGAAAGGAATGAAAGGTAAGTGGATTTTGTCTCGTCTTTTGAGTTATCTCAGTTATCTGTTAACTTTTTTTTGGTAGAGGTATCTGGCTGTCTCCTTGTGATTCTGTGCTTGTTTGACTGGAATTTATAAGCAAATAAGATGGATTTTTTTTATTCATCCGCCTTAAATTCTCTTGTTTTCTTTAAGTAAAGGATACTGATATTGCTTAGCTTTAAAGCTGGTCTACGGAATGCAGTCTAGTTATTTAAGCAAGAAACTTTAAAAATAACCAAGACTAAAGTCTACAATCAGACGAGGCATCCCTTATCTTAGTCGGACACTTGCAACTTTCATATGCACTTTACTTGCTATTCGTCTGCTTATTGGTTCATGAAAGAAATGCCATTGTTTTAAGGGGTGAATGTATCAGAGGGATGCTCATGTTGGATCACACAGTACTTTTCCAATATTGGTATTGCTAATTGTGTTATCTTCTGATCTTAGTCTGTTCTTCTAAGAACGTACAGAAATCTTGCCCTTTTTTAAACCTTGATGGAACGTCGAGGAAGGTTTTGATTTCTCTAAGCTTCCGATACTGGCCCGTCCGAGTTACCTGAGATAAAGTTTTTCATATGCCTGTACATCCTTTCTCTATCAGTATTATTTTGCGATATTAGATTCACCTCCCATGTACTTACCGTATTATATTCGCTTCCCATCCCATTACTCACCGTTTTTGTGTTTCAGAATTGTTAGAAGCTAGTATTTTTTTGTAGAAATGATCGTGGTTTTGTTGCAGTAGCATTTTAAAGTTTTTTCGAATGAAGTTACATGGTTTTTTTATGTGTAACCAATCTTTCAGCACTGATCATTCATAAGTTATTTGTTATAACATAGAGTATTAGCAGTATGTTTACTCTCAAAAACCAATTCATTTAATATTTAATCTTGCATTACCCTTTGTTAACCTTAAAGTAATGCTCATGATGCCTCATGTTTGATCTGATTCTTTATGTTCTTGGGTAATTGGGTACTTTTACAGGGAAATGCTTTTTCAGATGATGAATAATCTCCCAACTGTATTTGAAGTTGTGAAGATGGGGCCAGAGGAACGATCGAGAATTGCTAATCGCAGCAAATCCTCTTCAAGCAAGAAAATGGTAATTGATTGTCACAGTTCACGATATAGTTGCTCCTCCACATGCTTGTTTTTTGTTAATGCATAAACAAATAATTGAAACAGTTTTATCTGGTTCGTGGAGGTTTTGTTTTATATACTCTATGTTAGCTTTAAGCTTGTCTTTTTTTCTGAAAAGTTGGACGGTATTTGATAAATCTACTCAATATCCTAGTATCCAATTTTTTGGCATGAAAAAGCTAGAAACTACAAGTTGGATGAGCCCAGTTTTTCTCCAACCTAAAAAAATCCAACTTATTTGCTTAAGATCTGCAACCAAACAAGCACTTGTTGTGATTATTTTGTCTTGCTAGTCCTATCTGCTACTTATTCGCATTCCTTTAACAACAAGGATACAATAATGGTGTTAGGGACTACTTAAACGCTCATTGTGACGTGATACAAGTTTTCCCAATTTTTTTGGTTGGTCTATCAGCAGCCTCGAAAGTCTGAACAACCTTATTATACTGTTCTAGCAAAGCACAATAAATATAAATATATTAAAAGAGAAATAACATGCTGTTCAGAAAACTATCAGCTTTTTTTCTTCTTCTTGAAAGTTTGACCTTTTCTGGTTAAGCTGAGCTTTTTGAGTCTTTTGTCCTGAAAAAGCTTAAAGCTGGATGAACCCAGATTTTCTTTTTTGCTACCTCAAAAGTTCTCCTTAAGTGGCTGTGCTATTACATGATAGATAACAGCAATTCTTACATATGGAAAGTGAATTTAAGTCTCTTTTTTCCGGTATCTTCTGCAGTCTTGCTCCAAGCAGCATGAGTCGGTGAAGAGGCCGAATGAGGTAGAGAGGAAAGAAGAGCAGGAGAGAGATGATGAAAATGGACAAAATGTAACTCTGTGCGGTGCTTGTGGCGATGACTATGCCGTTGACTACAGCGGAGAGTTCTGGATTTGCTGTGACATGTGCGAAACGTGGTTCCACGGCAAGTGCGTGAATATATCTCGTATAAGAGCCGCACGTATTGATAAGTACATGTGCCCTAACTGCACCACCAAGAGGGCTAAGGTCTAAAGTTTACAAGGTTCAGGATCTAAATAGAGTAGTTGATTAGTAATCAATAGCTTTAAACTGAACTATGAGAAATTGGTGGACTAGAGTTTTCTTGTTTTCTTGATTGGATTCTGTTGTAGTTTGGTCTTTGACATTCTTGGTGCATTTAGAGTTAAAACAGTTGTTGTCGGATTTGAGTCTAAATTGCGTCCATTTCTTTTCATTTCCTCCCCAGGAGCCTAGATGACATGAGTTGGTCTAATTTACCAAAAAAAAAGTTGGAATCTTATGTAGTTTGAGTGTTTCGTTTCTTTTTCAAAAGAACTTGAAGCATTGCACAGGTAAAGCTGCTGGATTCAGTAATGAAGATATTTTTCCCTCTATTAGTAATGGGGACTCGTTTGGTTGCAGTACATTTGGTCAAATCATCATTCTTTTTCAAAATCAGAAATTTTGCTACTGAAAACATACATTACGGTCGACAATCATTATTTGTGAAAATGAAAAAGACAAAAAGGCTCAAACAAAACATTTTTAAAACATGACTAATTTTAAAAAACAAAACCCTAGAAATTTGAGTGTGAAAGAAGAGAGATAGAGCTCATAAATCTTGGAGGTTGGAATAAAGAGAGACGTAAGTGGATAGAGACGTATTATAGGGCAAATTCCAACGTACCATTCACCCGTGTAATAATGAAGTTATAGTAAGTTATAAGATATATGGTTTGTATGATTAAAAAGTACGATTGAGATCATTTAACGCCTAAAGCATTAACCTTCCACTTACATGACCCATCTATTTTTCTCGTTCTGTTCTTTCTTTGTAGCTTGGTAAATTGTCTTTCTCTTACGAAAACATTAATTTTACAACTGAAAACATACATTCCGTTTCCACAATCATTATTTGTGAAAATAAACAGATACAAAAATGCTGAAACTAAACATTTTAAGAAACACGACTCACATGTATTAATTTTCTCGATCCGAACCCAACCATTCTAATAAACACAAACATATCTTAGTTTTCTCAACCCGAACACAACCATTTCTTAAGTTTTCTAAACCCGACCCGAAATTACCAACTCACATAAAAAAGCACAAATAAGCAAAAACTGATAGAGTTTTAGTGAGAGAAAGAGAAATATGATGGCGAATAAACCACCCGATAATGGCGAAGTAGCTATGCCACGTGGCACTCTGAGGTTCGTCACTTATATAACTATTTATGTATATATTTTTGTATCTATTTATGAAGTTAGGGCTTTTGTGTTGTTGTGGACCGTGTATCAATTGATATTATGGAAATTAGATTATACATTTATAGAATTTGTAAGGGTTAATTATGGTTTAGTGACCTGTGTTTTGGCCACTTTTAGGATTAGTGACCCAACTTTTAACAATCCCGTTTCAATTTCCTAAATTTAAAGTTTGAGTTGTTTTAGTGACCCGCCGTTATATTTATTGGATGTAAACCGTTTTGAAGTTTCAATTTAGTCTGTATAGTTTAAAACTTTACGATAAATGCTTAAAAGTTGTAAAAATTACACACTTATATAAAAACACTTATACGAAAGCTTATAAAACTGTCAAATGCAAGTTACATTTTGATATTTAAATTGAATTTTTTTTTTTTATAAATACAAATTTAAAAATGATATAAAACTATCAACAACGTGCTACAAATTAATTAATATAAGCTAAATCGTTCTTTTTTTTTGCTATGTAAGTTCATTATTAAACTTATTAAAGATGTATGAATTATGCTAAAATAAAAATAAAAGTCTAATTAGATTCTAATCCATACGAAATTGGGTTTATTAGATCTAAATTTATTTACGTAGGATGATATTAATAAGTTTTGATTTTATTCTTTGTATTTAATTATACGTGAAGAAACGAAAAAAAAAATGATAAATTATTAAAATTGAGTTGTTAGTAATTATCCTTTCAATTCATTAGCTTTGTAAAGATATATTTATATCATCCCAACTAATAGAGTTCATATGGTGTTCGATACTTCTATTCATTTTATTTGCTAATTGTGCAATTCACTTAAACACACGTTATATATAAGTGTGTAATTTAAGTGTGTTTATATAAGTGTATAATTTTTACGATTTTTAAGCGTTTGTCGTACAGTTTCAAACTATACGGACTAAATTGAAACTTCAAAACGGTTTCCATCCAAAAAATGTAACGGCGGGTCACTAAAACAATCCAAAATATAAATTTAGGTCACTAAAACGGAATTGTTAAAAGTTGGTTCATCTATCCTAAAAGTGGCCAAAACACAGGTCACCAAACCATAATTAACCCAATTTGTAACTACTTAGGATAATGCACAACCCTAGCTAATTTAATCAGTGTCAGTTATTTAAACTTTGATAACTATGTAGTATATTTATGTATGTATCTATGTATCTATGTATGTATGTATCTATATATGTCTTAATGTGTGTATGTATTTCTAAAATTGAGTTTTCATGTTCTGGTGGACTATGTATCGATTGATATTGTGGAAATTAGATTATTCATTTATAGGAAATTAGTTTTCATGTCACTGAGGTCATGTAGCTAAGCATCTATATATCGGATAAAATTAGGGTTTCGTGTTCTTAAAGTCTACAAGCTTGTTTAGTTGTAGCTTTCTAAGCAAGGAAGCTAGAATTTTGGTTGTATCTATATTTTTTTTAATTACGTCTCTTGAGTGCAAATGAGAAATGAATATTTCTTTCATCAATTGCAAACTATTTATCATACTAACAAAGAAAACTGAACAATATATAAATCTAATAAATAGACTATCTTTGGGTTATTTCTTAATCTGTACAAAATCAAGTCTCCCGGAACTTTTTAAAGTTTAGAAAGCAAAGGCCCGCCCTTTGTCGCGTAACTGAATTTTGGGCTAAATTTTTTAAGGCCCAATAAGGAGGAATCATTAGTGAAGCCCATATAGGTCGATATTGAAATTAAGAAAGGCCAAAATGTTGCTTGGAATTTTAATTTTTGCCAAAATATCCGCCTTGATTATCTATTTAATCTTCTTAAAGTGACTGGACAGTAGAAGATGAATCTCGTTGGTCAAAGAAGCCAAGTCAAAGAGTAGGAAATCAACTTCTTAATTAATCAGCAATACATAGTACTTGTAATCTTTCATAACAAAAATATAAATTTGTGATTAAGGGGGTCTTTTGGGTAGGAGGATTCATGATTACTTCGTGTTGTTGTTTTTTTGAAAATAATAATAATAAATAAATAAAAAATGATGTTCATAGCATGGGATAAAAAATGAACCGATTGTGTTGTATTTTTTAAATGATATTTATAGCAATGATGATTGATAGGATAAGTTCTTATGTTGACAGTGCACATGCTACACGTTTGTGTGTGTAATGAACACACTATGATTTCAAAAATCTTGACTCTATGAACTGTATTTATTTTTTATTACTTATTATCTCCAAATTAGTACAACTACGATAATGCTGTTTTGACCAAATTAAAAAGGAGTGAATGATAGGAGACGAAATTGATTAATGCTGTGAATGCGAAAAGCGATAAGGAAATTCAACTTGCACTTTTATTTGTCCAATTTTGGTAAGTTTCTAATTTTTGCTAATCTCTCCGTTAAGTTGTTGTATTCGCATGTCAGTCCATAAATAACCTCATTTCCAGAATATCAAATTATTTCGTTATTAAAGTTTAATTTAGTCCACTGTCGTTGTTATGTTTACTAGAAAATTTGCATTTATGACATAAGCATAAATGTCATTACCTACAATTTAAGCTCATGCGAGACGGATGCATAATACTCACGAGACGTAAAATGAATCACTATACACAATGTACATAATTAGTCTAATTTGTTGATAAGCTTATTTACAACAAGGTAGTACACGGTAATGGGTCGTATTGTTCAAAAGAAAGTTCTATTTGGTTTTTGTACTTCTAAATTTTGAATACTACAACAGCGGTTCACAGATTGTGAAAATACCATGAATTTGGTTCCTGTTATGGATGAAAAGCTATCCAATCCATAGAATTAACGTCATCTCGGCATAAATGCAAGGATGTATATAGGATGATTGTCTCAATGGACCAAATCTACCGTTTTTTGTAGTTAGGGGTCTGATTATTCAATTTTTAATTTTATGGACACTAATAAAGTTTAGTATGTACTATGTAGTCACATACTGACATACAGTATATAAAAAGGCATGCAACCTCCAAACCTCTTTTTATTCTTTCACCTTTTTGTCTCTTCTCTTAAACAGTTTCTATCTCATCATCTCATTTCTCTTCAAAATTCTTAAGCTCGATTTGCGCCTTTTTCTGTGTTCTGCATTACTGTTTCAGTTCAAGGTACTATATTCTTTTAATTTGGAGAGAGAGAGAATGGAGGTGGTGATCAGTAAGCAGAGTGTTGGTGAGGTGTTCAATGATTTGAAGGGGAGAAGAGTTGCTGTGATCAGAGCTCTCACTGATGGTTTGGTCACATTTTTTTCAACTTTATTTTTGTTGTTTTATTTCTGATTGAACTGAGTTTGATTGATCGGTTTGATGAGAAAGAGGTTTTTAGAGTAATTTGTATGTGTTTAAATAAGGGGGGCAATTACAATTCTGACGGTATCTGTACTTATTGTACAGATTATTTGCGTTTCTCTTTTCTTTTATCTATGACTCATCTAAATATAAATCAATCTCTAACACCGGAAGTTCAGGTGCATGGGGGTAAAACTAACAAGTTTCTGCTTTTTAATATATTATGTTTTCAACATTTATTTTTAAATATCTGCGCGAAAAAAATTAAAGAACTTGATTACAAAGGTTGGAAATATTTGAATTCTTATATGGACTAGATAAGAGGGTTTGTTACATTTCTTCTGGTGAGAAGAGGATATCTATAACATTTTATAAGAAAATTTTCGATCTATTTTTCTTCTTGTCTTTTCAAAATAGAATATATATATCTCGAGATCAGTAGTTAAGATTGACATTCTGGTGCATCACAAGTTCAAAATTGTTGTTTCACGAAATTCAATCAAACAAACAATTTTCTCTAAGAATTTTTATTTTTAAAAGTAGTTTTCCTTCTATATCAGTTAACAGTGTTAATAGTTTAAAGTTTTATTTTCTACTTGGTTTAGTAAAAGTGTTTCTCTGGATAAGTTTGATCAGTAATTACTGATTAGATTCACCAGAAGCCTACAATATTTGGTGGGGAAAATACTAAACCCCTGTTTTTTATTTATATAAATTTTAGTAATTAGTTTTATAGTTTTAAAATTTAAATATTTTTAATTTGTTGGATAGATGTTTTCATGGGAAAATGGATAAAAGTGTCTTTTCCTTGCTTGCAAATATTCTACAAGTGTGTAAGAGTTTTCTTTTGTTATTCATGTTTATGTTTGGTACGGAAAATAATTGAATTTAGTGACTTTTAACATCGTAGGAGTCTTCTGATTTCTTGATAAATTTGATGCCTTGGAGTTTGCTATTTTTTGAAATTTTTCCGTGCTGGTAAAATTTGTTTGGCTGTTTCTTTATTTATTATTTAAATTGCTCCCTGTATTATAATAACAATAACATCTTCTATCTCGAGGGAATTTAAAAAAACTTTTAAACTCGCTTGCCAGTTAAGCTTGTATGAGCTTTAGCATTTTTTTTGGTTTCTTAAGAATTTTCTTTTGTTTACTTTGCAGAGGTGGATGAGTTTTATGGGAAGTGCAGTCCAGGTAATTTTTATGATTAATTTATGTCTTATTATTATAGCTTTTTTAAACTTAATTTGCATTTAATAGATGAGTTCATTTTTTTTTAAATCATATATTAACGTCGATTAGCCATAATATGGTTAGCTGATATCAAAGCAATCATTATAGTAAAAGTTGGCAGTGCATTGTTTGCTAAATTTGGTCTTTCCCATTCGCTGTCGTTTTGTTGCATGGGCTCTTAAATATTTCCTACCACTTGGATAGATCAATAATAACTTCTTGGAGTGAATTCGACAAGTCTGCGGCTTCTTTAACATGATTGCAGATGTAACTTGGTATTAATGATGTCGTCTGAAAATGTTAAAATTTACCTTTAGGACATGATGAAAATATGGTTTCTTATGCTGGATCGTGATGTGTACTAAAATCATTTTACTATACCAGCTTAGATCACATTGTCATTGTGTCTTTGTATTAAAGTTGATAATATGGTCAGGTGAGATTAAAACAATCATTATAATGAAAGTTGGCAGTGCATTTTTTGCTAAATCTGGTTTGCACTATTTGGTGTCGTTTTCTTTCATGCGCTGTTAGTTACTTTCTACCACTTGGACTGATTATTAGTAAATCTTTGGGCTGAATACGACAAGTCCTCCGCTTTTTTGATACAATGCATATTACCTATAGTTGGTATTAGTTTTCGTCCAAAAACGTGAAAACTTACTTTTTACTTTATCGTCAGACTGAGATGATGAAATTTCTGCTTTCTTTTGTTGGACTAGCAAGGTTGTGAGTTGTACTAGAATTATTTTATTTAACAGCTTAGATCAAATTGTTGTTGTGTCTTTGTATTTTTCGCTTCCATTCCATGCCAAGGAAATGTCTGGAAAATGGTAGTTTATTGAATATATATGTACAAGTAAGTGGCCTGTCTTATTATCATACACATCTCGAACTCAGTGAATGAATTTGATTACGTATCTATCCCGACTCGTCTGTAACTTGCATGTGAAAATATCGTGAATAATAATCATTCTACTATTTACAGGAATATACAAGACAGTATTTCATTGCTTAAAGGTTTCTATGTTTTTGCTTGTCATGTGTTGCCGCTTCCCTTTACATTTTCTTGCCTCACAAATAATAGATTGGAGATTTTGACTTGGTCTTGCAGACCCACTTCCCTTTAGTTGGCAGGTTATCTTGCACAAATTATAAAAAATTGAATGGTTAATAGCGTGCAGGGTCTACTGCCACCTTAGAAATCTTTGTAATGGATCTGTGTATATGGCATATTGCTGGTTTATTTCTAGTCTGAATGTGACCTTTTGGTTGTAGAGAGGGAAAACCTGTGCTTATTTGGGTTTTCAAATGGGACTTGGGAAGTAAAAATGCCCAAGGACGAGGCTCCACCTAAGCTTCCCAAGCCAACTGTGGGCATAAACTTTGCAAGGGATTGTATAGATCGCAAGGAGTGGATATCTCTTGTGGCTGCACATTCTGATTGTTGGTTGAAAGCTGTTGCCTTTTTTTTGGGTGCCCGTTTTGGTTTTGAAAAGAATGAAAGGTAAGTGGATTTTCTTTCGTCTTTTTGGCTATCTCAGTTATCTGTTAAACATTTTTTTGGTAGAGGTATCTGACTGTCTCCTTGTGACTCTGAGCTTGTTTGACTATAATTTAAGATTAAATAAGATGTATTTTTTTTGCTTTAAATATAAAAATTATATTCATCCACCTTAAATCTTCTAGTTTTTCCAAGTAAAGGATACTGGATTTACTCAGATTTAAAGTTGGTCAACAGAATGCAGTCTAATTATCTAAGCAAGAGGCGTTAAATTAGCTAAGACTAAAGTCTATCAGATGAGGCATCGTTTATCATTGTCGGGCACTTACAACTTTCATATGCACTTAACTTGCTATTCGACTGTTTCTTGGTTCATGAAAGAAATGACATTGTTTAAAGGGGGTGAAATAAGGGTTTAAAGGAGGAAGTTATGAGCTGAAAGGGAATTTTAAAAACACTAATTTGAAAAACCCAAAATATTATGCTGATTATCCAAGTATGTATGTATGGATGTATGTGTGTGTTGTTACAGTACACGATGTAGTTGCTCTTCCACATGCTTGCTTTTTGTAAATGCATAAACAAATAATTGGAACAGTTTTATCTGGTTCTAGAAGGTTTTGTTTTTGATATGGAGCTCAGTTCTTTTTGTTCCTTTGGAAGCCCAAGTGGTGATGTTTACAGCATACGCTGGCGATACTGCTTTTTGAGTAATAATACTGAAACAGTGTGGTAAATTAGACGGAAAAAAACGGATGACTCAAAATTTGTTGCTTATTTCCACTTGTACTATGAGACCAAATCCAATTACTCCACTATGATTTTAAATTTACAATATGAGGGAAGGGAGGATAGGGTTTACAGTCTTACGCTAAGGAAGTGAATATCAAGAAATTACATTATTTAACATCACCCCTGTAGAATGGATACTTTTTAGGGCCTGTTCGGTTGTAGCTCTTAAGCTTCCTGAAAAGCTGGACGGTATTTGGTAGATCTGCTCAATATCCTAGTTTTCTATTTTTCGGCATGAAAAAGCTAGAAACTACAAGTTGGATGAGCCCAGTTTTTCTCCATCCTAAAAAAGTCCAACTTATTTGCTTAAAATCTGCAACCTAACAAGCACTTAGTGTGATAATGTTGTCTTGATATTTCCTATGTGTTAATTATTCGCATTCCTTTAACAATAAAGATACAATAATGGTGTTAGGGACTACTTAGACGCTCATTGTAACGTGATACAAGTTTTCCCGTGTGTGTGTAGCAATTTTTGAAGAAATAATAGTGGTTTTGTAGCAGTAACATTTTAAAGTTTTTTCGAATGAAGTTGCATGATTTGTTGCTGTGTAACCAACCTTTCAGCACTGATCATTCAGAAGTATTTGTTTTTTGGAGCATTAGTTTGTTCTACTCTCTAAAATTAATTCATTTAATATTTGATCTTGCATTACCCTTTGTTAATCTTAAAGCTATGCTCATGATGCCTTATGTTTGATCTGATTTTTTATGTTCTTGGGCAATTGGGTACTTTTACAGGGCAACGCTTTTTCAGATGATAAATAGTCTCCCAACTGTATCTGAAGTTGTGAAAATGGCGCCAGAGGAATGATTGAGCATTGCTCATTGCAGCAATTTTATCTCAAGCAACAAAATGGTAATTAATTGTTACAGTACACGATATAGTTGCTCCTCCACATGCTAGTTTTTTGTAAATGCATAATCAAATAATTGGAACAGTTTTATCTGGTTCTTGGAGGTTTTGTTTTTGATATGGAGCTCAGTTCTTTTTGTTCTTTCGGAAGCCCAAGTGGTGGTGTTTACAGCATACGCTGGCAATACTGCTCTTTGAGTTATGATACTGAAACAGTGTGGTAAATTAGACTGAAAAAAAATGGATGACTCAAAATTGGTTGCTTATTTCCACTTGTACTATGAGACCAAATTCAAATAATCCACTATGTTTTTAAATTTACAATAAGCGGGAAGGGGGGATAGGATTCATAGTCTTACTGTAAGTAAGTGAATGTCAAGGAATTACATTATTTAACATCACCCCTGTAGAATTGATACTTTTTAGGGCCTGTTTGGTTGTAGCTTTTAAGCTTGTCTATTTTTTCTGAAAAGCTGGTCGGTATTTGGTGGATCTGCTCAATATCCTAGTTTTCTAATTTTTGGCATGAAGAAGCTAGAAACTACAAGTTGGATGAGCCCAGTTTTTCTCCCACCCAAAAAAATCCAGCTCATGTGCTTAAAACCTGCAACCAACACAAGCGCTTAGTATGATAATTTTGTCTTGCTGCTTATTCGCATTTCTTCAACAATAAAGATACAGTTATGGTGTTAGGAACTAGTTAGACGCTCATTGTAACATGATACAAGTTTTCCCGTTTTATTTGCTTGGTCTATCAGCCGCCTCGAAAGTCTGAACAACCTTATTATACTGTTCTCACAAAGCACAATAAATTTAAATATATTAAAAGAGAAATAATATGCTGTTCAGAAAATTATCAGGGTTTTTTCTTCTTCTTGAAAGTTTGACTTTTTCTGGTTAAGCTGAGCTTTTTGAGTCTTTTGTCCTGAAAAAGCTTCAAGCTGGATGCACTCGGTTTTTCTTTTTTGCTACCTCAAAAGTTCTCCTTAATTGGTTGTGCTATTACATGATAGATAATAGCAATTCTTTTATGAAAAGATAATATACTGCTGTTTGGTAACTATGTGCATTATCTACATATGGAAAGTGATACGATTTAATTCTCTTTTTTTTTTGGTATTTCTGCAGTTTTGCAAGTCCGAGCAGCATGAGTCTGTGAAGAGGCTGAATGAAGTAGATAAGAGAGAAGAGCAGGAGGGAGATGATGAAAAAGGACAAATTGTAACTCTGTGTGGTGCTTGTGGCAATGACTATGCCGATGAATACTAAAGTAGTTGATTAGTATTCAAAAGTTTTGAAGTGAACTATGAAAAATTGGTGGCCTAGAGTTTTCTCGTTTTCTTGATTGGATTTTGTTATAGTTTGGTCTTTTGACAATCTTGGTGTTTAAAGTTAAAACAGCTGTTGTCGGATTTAAGTTTAAATCACGTCCATTTCGTTTATTTTCGTTTATTTTTCAAAAGAACTTAAAATATTGCACAGGCAAAACCGTAAAGCTGCTTGATTCAGTAATGAAGATATCTTCACTCTTTTAGTAATGGGGACTCGTTTGGTTGTAGTACATTTAGCTTATCGGCTTAAAGAGCTTGGAGTGCATTTGGTCATTGTTTGATTTTTTGACAGTCTTAACTCTTAAGAATCTGCCTATTAAACAAATGTTTTTGAGCGGGGTTTGAAATATCCCCATTTTCTTTGTTGAACTTTAACCCCTTAAATTAGGCCACCCATCCCCATGACAAGATTATTATCCCTATACCTCTCCAAATGCGGCTTAAATTCCATATCAGTAAAAACAGCGTCCGAGTCGATCCAAAAGATCCACTCACCCTCGGGATGGGCCACCATAGAGGACCGAACAACAGGTATCTTTGCCCAATAAGTCATCATAGTGGGATGCAAAAGCACGTTATAATCAACTTTATATAAACAACCTCGACATTAAATGATCCTCTATACGGTTCTTACAAGGCCATTGCTGCGACCCTGTCACCACGAAGACTTTCTCCGCCATGCTTATGGCGTAGGAAGGATGGTGGGGGGGGGGGGAAATCACAGTATAATTGTCAATAAATAGTTGGGGGTGGGGGAAGAAGAATAAATCAAAACGTTTAAATTTATTATTTTTATATGTTCGGATTACCCATATGACGTGATAATGAGACGTAATAGGATATAGAACTATGCTAGAAAGGAGAAGTTCAAATGTTATGCAGCATTCACCCGCGTAATAATTAAGTTAGAACAAATTATATGATTGTAGGATGAAACGACGATTGACATTTATTTATTAAAGTTGTGTTTTCATTTATTTGTAGGTTGGTAGGTAAACTTTGCGACTTAAAAGATACACTTCGTCTGATAAACATTGTGAAAATATGTAAAGAAAAAGACTCGCACTAAATATTTTAAAAAATAAACATGACTAAAACACAATATTATTAGCTCAATTTCTTAATTTTTTTTCCCTCAACCCGACCCGAAACACCAACCCCAAGTATATTACTACCTCCGTCCCGGTTTGTAAAAAACAATAGGGATAAGTGCAATTTAATTGTCGGAATTGTAAATTTTAAAATCTGACCACATTAACATACTAAGGTGCTGTTTGGTAATCAAGTGCTGGCCGAAAAAGTGCTGTCTGGAAAAGTGCTGTTGAAAAGTGACTTATATAAAAAGTACTTTAGAAAAAATTAGCGTCTGGTGAAAAAGTGCTTTTGATTTTTATAAGTTTTGTTTGCGTTTGTTATGTATAAGTTCGAAATGACTTAATACCATAATAATTCATATACTACGAAAAACACATAAAAATATATTAATAAATTCTGTATCACTTTAAAAACCAAATATTTATAAACAATTACAAAAATAAAAAAACATCGATAATATACATATTTTATCTTTCTACAAACCCAAAAAAATAGTTTTAAATTACAACAAAATAAAAAAAACAAAAAAATTATAAAAATCACAAAAATCATAAAAAATCATAAAAAATTATAAAAATAACAAAAAATAACAAAAAATTATAATTTTTATAATTTTTATATTTTTATAATATTTTGTGATTTTTTTCATTTTTTTCATTTTTTTCATCTTTTATAAAAAAAATTTATTTTTTTTGTAATTTTTTTAAAATTTTATGATTTTTTGTGATTTTTTCATTTTTTATAATTTTTTTGTGATTTTTTTGTGATTTTTTATATTTTTATAATATTTTGTGATTTTTTTCATTTTTTATAATTTTATGTGATTTTTTTCATTTTTTATAATATTTTGTGATTTTTTTAAAATTTTGTGATTTTTTTATTTTTTGTGTGATTTTTTTTAATAAAAATACATTTTTTTTAATTTTTACAATTTTTTATGATTTTTTTTCATTTATTTTGAGATTTTTTGCATTTTATATAATTTTATGTGTTTTTTTCCATTTTTTTATGAAATATGTGTATGACGTTTTGGTAAATAAAGTAAATAATAAAAAGTGGTACATATAGGGAATATGAAATTATGGAGGTAGATAGCAGTAATATAATTTCAAAAATGGTAGCTATTGGCCATTATTTATTTTTTATTTTGATTTTGTGAGGAAGTCTATTTTCAAAAGTGTCAAAAAACAACTTCTCGCAAATGCCCCGAAGCGGGTACTTACCAAACACTCAAAATTTTGCTTTGCTAGATGGGTTTGTGGAATGCTTCCAATTTGTCCGCGCCAGACACTAATTATAATTATATGAAAAACTTTTTAAATTAAAATTCGGACATTTCAAATTCACCAATTTTTTTATTGCAAAATTACTGTCACTCACAAAAAGTGCACAAATAAGCAAAAAACTGATAGTTTTAGTGAGAGAAAGAGAAATAAATGGCGAATAAACCACCCGAAACTGGCGAAGTAGCTCTGCCACGTGGCGCTCTGAGGTTTGTCACTTCCATAACTATGTATGTATGTATGTGTGTAATTTCTATGTTTTGGTAAAATAATTGAGTAATTAGATAATTTATGCCAGTTTATAAAATAATAGTTGTAGAAATTAGATTTAACTTATGCCAGTTTATAAAATTGAGTTTTCATGCTCTATTGGACTGTGTATAAATTAGAATATTCATTTAATAGGATATAGAATTTGTAATGAGTTGGGATAATGCACAAACGTGGCTAATTTAATTAGTGAGGTGTGTCACTTATTTAAACCATGATAGCTATGTAGTATATTTATGTATGTGTGTATGTATTTCTAAAAATTGAGTTTTCATGTTCTGGTGGACTGTGTTATCAGTTGATATTATAGAAATTAGATTATTCAACTATATGATATATATATATATATAATTTGTAACAACTTAGAAATAACATGGAAGGTCTGTCGGTAAAAGAAAAGTTCGTGGAGATCGAAAGAACCCGGCGTGGGAGTATGTCATTGACATCAATAAGAATGCGAAAAGAGTTGTTTGCAATTATTGCGGGCATTCATCTAGCGGAGGTATAAATCGGTTCAAACATCATTTAGCTGGCACTGGACAAAACACGACAAGTTGTACACGAGTGCCTGAGTGTCCGAAAGTCAATGAAATCTATTTTGTCCGAGTTTGAAACAATTACTAAAAGAAAAACTCTCGGAGATGGATCCGACCCGGGATGGTTACATGGGTTTGATATAGATGGTGATGGGAGAAGGGTACTACGTGATTATTGTAGTGTTATATGTAATGGTGTATATCGGTTCAAATATCACTTGGCCGGCTTCGGAAAGGAAGCGAAAGAGTGTACAAACGTGCCTAGTAATGTCGAAAGTTCATTCAAGTCACTTCTGTTGTCAAAAATAAAGAAAGGTATTTCTGATGATTTGGATACTACATATAATGTTACTGAACATAGTTTGGCCGGGGTCGGAAAATAAGTAGAAAAGTGTACAAAAGACATCTGTGATGATTTGGAAATTGTAATCAATTTGGACACTACCAACGAAGAACAACATAGAAAAAGAAAAAGGACCAAGATTTTACCAATTTCAGAGACCGGTAAACTGCAATATCATAGTGGGTGGAAACCATACACCCCCGTGAAGTCTGCTTCATTACAGCCGCAGCCCATGTGCACAGATTTGGACAATTTGAATGGCGTTGATAATGATTTTCACAATTGCAAAGCAGATTCAATGGGAAAACGTCTCACTGGTTTGCACAAATTCTCTTATAATTGTCCTATTCGTTTCGTGATGAAAACTTTTGTGCATTACAAACAGGTAAATAAGATGATAGAGTGGCATTCAGTGAAGAGATTAGTAGGACCCTTAATGTAAGCCTACAATTTTTTTAGCAAAGTCAGTCTGCTAAATAGCTTTTAATTTGACTGATGTAAAATAACTTGAGAGCACATGACTTGATTTATGACCTCCTTTTAACGAGCTAAATTGCATATCTCACATAATTAGTCTTTGCATAATCTGTATGTTATTAGCTGATTTGGCTCTCTCTTCATCTTGTTTATCTTGGTTATCTATTTGCATAGTGAAATCGCATTTCACCTATGGTATTTCAAACTCCTACGTTGTTTAGTTTTTCTAACTGTGATTATCTAATAAGAGTACATCCCTCTGTAGATTGTACAAGCCATGATGTATCTTTCTAACAAAACAATTTTTCGTAAGAACTCATTCTGGGTCTTCAAGAAAGTCAATCCCTGATTGATTCTTATATGGTTAGCTACCCATTGCATTTTACAAGCATCGTATGTGTATTGGTTTCTTACTATTATATTTACATTACGTGAATTATGAGGACCAAAATAAAATTGATGTACTCGCATACAGTGTATAAAAAGACCTGCAACCTTTGAAACTTATCAGGCCATTCTATCTTATTCTCCTTTCTGCTTTAAAGCACTTGCTCTCTCCTCATTCCAATCTTTTTTCAACCTGTTCAACCTTCTTATTTCAAATCCAGATTCTGCATTATTTCCATTTGGGAGAGATATAATGGAGGTGCAGGGTAGGCAGCAAGTCCGTGACGTCTTCGATGATTTCAAGCAAAGAAGGGCTGCGATGGTCAAAGCTCTCACTGATATGGTTCCTCTTTTTTCTTTACTTTAGACTTGTAATCTGTTTCTGAACAAAATGAATGTGATTGTATGGTTCGATCAAAAAGAGTTTTGGTGATGTTTTGCATGGTTTAAATATGTGGTCTAATTGCAATTTTTTACGGCATCTAAGATTTATGTTGAGGTTTATGATAGTAATTAGAATCCAACAGCAATCGGTTAGTGAATTTATTGGGAATTTGCTTGTATAGTTTTAATGTTTATTTTCCATTTTTTTTAAATTTATAATTTGTTGGAGAGATGTCTTCAGAGGAAAATTGATGAAAATGATTGCTTGCTTGCAAGTAAAAAACGATTGTGTGGGTTTTTCTATTTGTTTATATTTTTATACTTGGTTAGAAAAAGAATGGAATTTATAATCTGAACATCTACAAGTGGATCTGATTTATTGATGTGTTTTATTCCTTATAGGCAAAAGAAATTGTGGCATGTTTTGTAGATTTTTGTGATTCTGTTAATAAATAAAAAGAACTAACAAATCGGTTTGATATCTAGTCGAACCCGAGAATAAAGAAATAATATGTATGTTCAGTAAGATTAGACATTCAATTCCTGCCAATCAAATTTATGTTTGCAAATCAATCCTTTTTGTTTGCGTAAACATTGCTTTATTTTTCATTTGCAGAGGAAGACACGTTGTTTCAGCTGTGTGATCCTGGTAAGTTTTACTTAGGTCTTAGTGTTGAGTTTTTTCTTAATCTTAATCTGTATTTGGTTGACAAATTTAAGTTGTAATGATCATATATCAAAGTCAAGGTGATATAAAACCAATCATTATTGTGAAAGTTTGCAGCATTTGGTTTACAGCATCAGGTGTTGTTTTCTTTCAGCCACTGTTAAATACTTTCTACCTCTTGGCTAGATTAGTAATGAATGTCTGGGGTGAATACAGGAAATATGAACGCGTTATAATGATTTGTAGATTACTATACTCGGTATTAAAAATTTCACCCGGAAAATGTTCAATCTTAGCTTTTCTGACAATTATAATTGGACATCATGTACATGTGGGGTTTCTTAAGCTGGATTTATATGGATGTGCTGCGTCTTAGAAAGATTTTATCATAACAGCTGATCACATTGTTGTTGTTTTATGTTATTATTTCTGTTATTGCGAAGGAATGGACTTGAGAATGGTAGTTATATACTTTTATTACATATACCTGTATGATAAATGAAAATTTACATTATTAACATCAATTATTGGTGGTTGTACTGAGTTTTATTCAAAAAAAATCATAGTTTCGATCATTGTTCTTTATTGAATGGTAGCTTACTATATTTACGTGTATACTTTTTCTGCAATTTTTGTAGTTAGCTTTATTGATTGAATGTTAATCTTCGGTGATTGGTTTACGGGAGTTGGATATTACCAAAATGGCTGCAATAATTTTTTGTTGTATCTTATCTTTTGCCTTCCAGCAGTGGAAAGTTGTA
Source organism: Primula vulgaris (assembly GCA_963920805.1). Classification (NCBI taxonomy): domain Eukaryota; kingdom Viridiplantae; phylum Streptophyta; class Magnoliopsida; order Ericales; family Primulaceae; genus Primula; species Primula vulgaris. The sequence continues at coordinate 3,261,965 of OY987216.1, read as the reverse complement.
AACTTTTTAGTAATTGAATTGACGTGTTCAATAATTGGAATTTCCGACAAATAGTTCTATTGATAGGTGTTTCATTGATTGATATATGCTGGTTTGGTATTTACTATAATGGCGGTGACCATTGTGTCGTTTTTCTTTTTCTTCTGAGCCGCAATAAGCTCTGGAAACCTGAAGTCTACGTGTAACTTTAATGAAAATGCTGTGTCAGTTCCATGATTGGTTTTTATCCAATTCTATTATTCAGTGATTGGTTTAATGTTAGTTGGATCTCATGACAAAATTTTTTGGAGTGTATTATTGGACAAATGAGCATCTTTAGCAGTACATTATAAGCTTATCTTCAACAGTTATATTATCAGCCAACAAGCATCCGAAATATTCTGAAATTGTACATATGAAGTTTGCACTCAATTGTTTCACTTATGTTTCCCCCAGGATATGTTATGTGCTTCCTGGTGCCGACAATCTAGTTTTTTCTATTACAATAACATGTTTATTTCATGACTTTTACTTATCAGCTTATTCCTGTTCAATTTTGGGTTGGATGATTTGAATGGTGTGTACATAAACATAACTCTGCTAATTATCATTAGAAAGGCACGTTGACTTTGCTTCTCCTTTTCCCTTTTCCCTGGAACAGGGCTATTATCATACACATCTTGTACCAATAGTATTAATTTGATTTACATATCTATCTCATTTCTAATTTAGAGTTACTGCATGCGAAAAAAAATTGCGAATAATAATCATTTCTCTATTTTGCTTGATAGTACTCCATAGCTTAAATGAGAACCAAAAATCTAAGCCATAATTTTGTGATTGAAAAAATAGTTTATTATTTAAAGATGCATCAAAACGTCACCATACATTTGTTTGTCATCTGTTACCGATTTTTGTATTTTTTGTGGTTCACCAATGTTTTTTTTATAAGAGAACTTTATTGTGTTAACAAAATTCCACGTACAGATTTGTGGGTTGGCAGTGATACTCTTGAATTTAAAATAATGACTGGTTAAGTATTATATAAGATCCACCGCCACTTTACAGATCTGTTTGTGGATCTACTTATATACTAGTGTTGTTATTTTCAATTTTATTGCCCGACTGTGACTACTTTGGTTCCTAGAAAAAGAAAGCCTTTGTTTGTATTCATATCCTAACGGGACATGGCAAATAAAAATGCCAAGTGAGCAAGTGCCGACTGAGCTTCCAGAGCCATCTGTTGGAATCAATTTCGCGAGGGATGGTATGGAACGTAAAGATTGGCTTTTCCTTGTTGCTAACCATAGCTATTCTTGGTTGCTAGCTCTGGCCTCTTATTTCGCTTCCCATTCTGGGTTCCAGAACAATGAGAGGTAAAGTGGACTCTGATCTTGGTTATTTGTTTGCATTTTCCCTGTTATGTGTGTTTGATTGTCTCCTTTGCTTGTTTGAATGCAGCTTTTAATCAACTAAACTGGAATTTGTCACTTGAAAAGAGCACCTTGTTCATCCTGCTGAAAGCTTCTAGTCTTTTCAGGCAAAAAAATTACCAGAAATCCTTAGCTTATAAGCTATTCAAGCAATTGCAGTCAACTTTTAAATAAAAAACTAAGAAAATAACTGACCTTAAGAAAGCTGCACGTGCAACTAGACAAAGCCTTTCTTCCCTCTTCTCTTCTTTCTTTTCTCATTTTTTCAATTCTTATGACTTATCCATATCTAGATACGAGATATTCATTTGAACTGTGGAATGGTTTTGGTTCTGCGAAGAGGAATAAAATAAAATTATAAAGGGTCTAATAGGCTTTCTTGGTCTTACACTCAAGTTCCGTGATATTCCTTTCTTCATTCATAATTTTTGCATCCTTAAACCGTTTTCAATACTTATATATGACTATATGAGTCCTTATGATGCTTATACTGGATCAAGTCTCGAATATTGGCATTGCTTATTCCGGTACCTTTTAGTCTTTGGTTAGTTTGTTTAAGAACATGTTCCAAATTTACCCTTGTTCCCCAATAGAAGGTATACGAAGAATTACTTCATGGTATTGTCCCACTAAGGTTACTTGAGATCAACTATGTCCATAGGCCTCTACAACTTTTCTTCAAAAGTTTGCATTGGCAGTATTAGAATCACTTACCATTTCATGACCAAGGCATGCACTTAGTTTCGTTTTGTCAGAAAAGGTAACACTAATTTCTGAAAATAATCTTCTTACATCTGTCGCAATGACAATTTACAAGTTTCGAAATGAAGATCCATGATCTGAATTCAACTTTTTAGCACTGATGAACAGAAGTTCCGTATACCATAGAGCATTAAGGCATTGTTTGCTTGCAGCTTTTGAGTCAGGTTTTTTGCTTTCTGCTTGAAAGCTATATTGTATTTGGTTGACCATTTTGATCTGAAAAGGGTAGGAGCATTAAGCTCCGTGAATTTTGAAGTTCCTACAGTATTTTATCTTTGATCTGACTCTTTATTTTTCTGGCTAAATGGGTGATTTACAGAAAGAAGCTCTTTCAGATGATAAATGATCTCCCAACTATATGTGAAGTTGTGGAAATGAAGCAAAAAGAACCTTCAAGTAGTCCCAGGCGCATCAGAAGCAAATCAAGCAAGAAGATGGTAATTTATGATTGCTATACACATTATATTTTCTCTTTCGTATGCATAATTATTTCAGGCAGCAATGAGCAAATAGTTAAAAGTAACACTTCCAAAGCCAGTATCCCCAGTTGTAGATCAAATCCGCTTAATCACCATGTTTTAATTTGCATTGAAAAACAGAATCGGGTTCTTCCACATGCTTTCTTCGTTCATGCAGCAATTTTTTTTATAGCAGCTTTACACTGGTGATACTGCTCTTTTCGTTATGATATTGAACAATGTGGGGGGAAATGTTCCTTCCACAGCCATCATCTCCACTTGTAAGATCAAATCGTCTTAATCACTATGTTTTTAATTGCAATATGTTGGGAAGGAGAATGGGATCCACTGTATCCTTATAAGAAGGTGAATCGTAAGGAATTACGTTGTTAAAATTTATACCTATAAACTTCAGCTATTCTAAGCAAAGAATAGGTGACACTTTTAGGTCTTGCTTGGTTGCAGCTCTCAAGCTCGTTTGGTTTTTTCATTTCTGGTTTTTTACCTGAAAACGCTAGAAGACTTAAATTGGATGAACACTTTTTCCCAACTTTGAAAGATCCAACTTATTTGCTTAAAAGCATAACCAAATTAGCGCTTTGTCTGATAATTTCGTTTGCTGTTTTCTACATGATAGATATCCATGATTCTTTCTCAGTATAGAGAAAGTGCTTTTAGGAAACTGTCACTGTAAGCTCTACTCATATAATGTGATTTAGTTTTACGTGAGTCCATCGTTCGGATTTTCAGCAGCCTTGCAAATTTGAACAGCCAAGGATTTCGATTAATTTTATACCTATAGACCTCAATATTTCTATGCAATGAACTTGATAAATTGTTTTTCAACTTTCTACGTGATAGAATTTATTCCTTTCAACAGTAAAGATAAATACTGGTTTCAGGAAATTGTCTGTAAGCCTTGCATACGTAATGCAATTCAAAATTTCTTTTTTTTTTCCCGTACTTTTAACACTGTAGACTTCAATTATTCTAAGAAAATAAAAAAAATCATTTCGAAACTCATGTAGTCTGATAATTCCGTTGTTCTAGTGTATATACAATAGATATCCGGAATTCGTTGTTAGTTATTATATTTCTATGTGATGTGATGTGGATTTTTACTTTTTTTTTTGTTCGGATTTCTTAGCAGCCTCGCAAGTCTGAACAGTCCAAGTTGGTAAAGATGCCGAATGAAAAAGAAGCGACAGAAAAGGAGGGTGGAGGTGGTGAAGACGAACAAGATGCAGTTTTATGTGGTTCATGTGGCGATCACCATGTTGACGGCAGTGAGTTTTGGATTCAGTGTGAAATGTGCGAGAGGTGGTTTCGTGACAAGTGTGTGAAAATCACCCCGACAATGGCCAAGGGAATCAAGATTTGCATGTGCCCTACCTGCAGCAACAACAAGCGAGCTAAAGCGGTGGAGAAACTAGGTACGGGCTAAAAGGCGCTAAAGGACCCCCATATTGAAAAAACACTTGAAATTTTCCTTATATTTTGGTGAAAATTTGAAGATTATAGGCTTTCAGCACCCCCATAATTAAAAAGTAGTTACATGTGTAATTCAGCCCCAGCCACACCAACATTCTAGTTCCACCACTCGACTAAAGTCTGAAAATTCCCCCCCTTTTCTTTATTTTATCCCCTAAACTAGGTGGTTGAGATCTGATACAGGTGAACTGAGTTGCCGTTACAGAAAGAGTTGAACTTTTTTGCCAATGTGTGCTCGGTCTGAGGGTGTCTTATTTTTCTTGAAAAAGTGTGATATATTGGAAAGGTAGAAGCTGCTTAATGAAGTTATTGTTACCTTTTAATTATGACTAATGGGGTTTGTTTCGCATCGGCTTTTAAGCTCGCTTATTTGCCTATAAGTGTTTTTGGTTTTAGAATCTTTACTTATCTGATACCGAGTTGTAAAGCTAAATTTTAAGCTAAATAGATTGAGCCTTTTCTGAAGTTTAAACAAGTCAGCTTTGTGCTTAAAGAGTACCAACAAGCCTTGGAGATGAATGTCGATTGAAATATGTCATGCTGCAGACCACAGTTATGCTCATGCAATGGAACAAAATAGGAAAAGGCTAGAGCTCAGTTGTGCTTTTCTTAACTTTTTGATATAAAACCTCCTATAGGCTATCTAGAGATAATATTGCTCGTTAAGGCCTCTTTTGGTTGCGGCATCCAAAAGTGCATCCTTTGTAGTTAAGTCTGTATTATAAGTGCGGTTGCACTTTATGGAACCAAACACATGGTTTGTGTGCCCGGTAGGACTTCTAGTCTAATCCCGGCCTTGCAATGGTGCAACCAAACAAAGCTCAAGTGTAAGTATTGTCAAATGAAATACTTGATAGAATTGGACATAAGATGGAATCCGGCCCGTCTGTTAATTACTATTGCCTGTTGGATAGGTGGTGGGGTGGTTGAACAATATATTTACTTTTTGGTTTATTGTGTTTATCTTTAAACTTAGCAATTGATGTTCAGCTTTCAAATTCATTGTTTTTCCTTATGCTCAAAAGCTATTAAAAAATAAAATAAAATGTTCATTTTTCTTTTAATGATATAAACTCATGAATCATAATAGACATTATTTGATCTGTAGTTGGATTCAAATTCCAAAAGGTTCCAGCATACAGATTGATAAATAACTTGAAAAACAAATCTGGGAAATCCTTCTTATTGTTCCTGTAACTCTTTAAATCCAGGAATTCAACCTCAGTGAAAAACCTGTGACGATTCAAAAGCTTTTCGATTCCAAAACTTTTGTCATATATGCTTAATTCTCGATGTAAAACACGGAGACAAAGCCTGTCTGAAAAGGCCTTTATAAACCCCCATGATGTGCTAAAAGTGAAAAATATTAGGGAAGCATCAAAAAAATTAAAATCCTTTTGTACTTGCATAAACTTGAAATAATAATCATTCTAAAATCTGAAGTTTTGCAATGTGTATTAAAAAAATGGACTACAGCTAACTAATTAGGGAAGCATCAATTTTTTTTCCTCTCGTGCCATTGTCCCGATAAAAGGATTTGGTCGGTTCAATCTCTAAAATTTATTGGTCTCCGTGACGAATCTTAGAAACCGAAGCAAGTCGATTAGTAATTGATTTGATTTGATTAATCAATAAACAAATATAACCAATTCATTTTGCAGCTTTAGTTATTTCAAAATGTAACGGATCGAACCAAAACAATCTAAGCCAAGTATTTATTCGTTTTCTCGGATTGTGATTTTCTCAAATACTGAACAGAACCGCATCTAGTTACTAACCCACTCTAATTGGTTAGGTTCGTAGTTTGATTCTTACTTCCTGAAAAACTCGTTTTCCTTAAAAAACAAATGCGTTTTCTATTTTCAACTTCCTACAATTTAATGTCTAAATTTTTAAAAACTTTTCACCTCACGTTTCCGTTTACCATTTTATTTCCCGTACTGACAATTATGGTTTAATTACAAACAGACCCGATCCGTTTATTAACACTAATAACCCCACCAGGCCTAAAAAGAACAGAGAAAACACCTGAACCGATAAACCAACCCGGCCCATCTTCATTTCATTTTCTTCCCCACTCACTCACCCATAAATTAAAAAATTATGTTTTATGTTTCTTAATATTTTACAAATAAATATTACTTTCTCCGTTCCCAATTAATTGTCCACTATGAAACTGCATGCAATTTTAACCGGTCAATAACTTGTATCAAAATTGTCGGAATAAATTTTTTCAAAAGTTAATCATATAGTACAATTAATTGGGAACGGAAGTAGTACATTTTTTTTTCATCTTTGACGTTTTCGTTTACCGTTTTGCTTCTCGCCCGTCATGACAACTATGGTTTCATTATAACCCGACCCATTTGTAAACACTACTACTCAATCCGTTCTCATTTAATTGTTCATTACGTAACTACAAACAATTTTAACCGGCCAATAACTTGTATTAAAATTGTCGAAATGAAAATTTTCAAAAGTTGATCATATAGTTCAAATGTTAAATTTTACGATTAGATTTAAAAAAAAAACTATTTCAACAATTTTAATACAAATTATAATCCGATCAAAATTGCACATAGTTTCTTAATGAACAATTAAATGAAAAATAAATAACCCGACCCTACCCAATACGATTAGACGAGCGGAGAAAACACTTGACCCGATGAAAACCCACCCGATCCATTTTATCTTATTTCATTTTCTTCAACTCCACCCACCACGTCACTCACCTGACTACACAAAAAGGCTTGATTTTTTCACTGCACTTTATATGTTTTCGCGTTCAAACCGTAAATTTTTTTTACGAACCGTAAGTCAAATTTACGGTTTGATTTTTGGTCAAACCGTAATTCTGACTTACGGTTCGTAAAAAAAAATTACCGTTCCAAAAAAAAAATTAAGTAAATTGAAAATTTAGGCCTCCTACACAAATCAAACACCGATAAGTTCAGATACATATAGAGAGAGAAAGTGAGAGAGAGAGAGAGATGGGGAAGAAACCATTGGGATCAACGGGAGAGTTTTTTAAGAGGAGAGACGAGTGGAGGAGACACCCGATGCTATCTAACCAGTTCCGTCATGCTACTCCCGGTCTCGGTATCGCTCTCGTAGCCTTCGGTTTTTATCTAGCCGGAGAAGCCGCTTATAACAAGTTCTATGCTCCCTCTGATTCTCATTCTCATTGAGGTATTATATATACCGCTTTTATATCTATTACTTTTATAATAACTGTGATAGCCGCATCAATTGACTATCTATTTATAAAATCAGGTCGTATCAATTGATAGCATTAATCGATATCGTAGAAATTAGATTACCGAGATTATGGAAAATATCGGACACACTGGTTAATTATAGGGTTAGATAATTTATAACTTTGGATAACACACAAACACTCAAATTCTATAACTTTGGACTGGTATTTATACCGCTTTTTTTTTATATCTGTTACTTGTGTAACTGTGTATGTATATGAAATTAGGTGGCATCAATTGATAATGTAGAAATTAGATCATTATATCTATTAAATAACTGTGTATGTATATATGTTTGTATCTGCGAAATTTTTCTCTTTATCTCTCTCTGATCTTACTCTCTCTCTCATCCATTCTTCTATGTATCTTTATTTAATATCCCACTCTATCTCTCTCCCTTCCTCCACCACGAAAACCCGTCACTAACTACCGAACACCATTTAGATTATATAGATATCCATATACATATAAATACAGATATATATACGTAATACACAAATATTACACTATTTGATACCCCGTAATATATGAAAAATATATGAAATTGGTGAGATTGTTTTTTTTTATTTTTAAATGGTGAGATTGTTTTCTATTTATTGAGTTTTGAGACTATTCTAAACATTGTGGGTTTCAAGTTGAAAGAGAAGAATACATATGTACAATATTGAGAGAAATTCATATGTAGGGTATGAAGTTTTGAAATTAGGGTATGAAATTTTGAAATTAGAGTATGAAGTTTTGAAATTAGGGTATGAAGTTTTTGAAATTAGGGTATGAAGTTTTGAATTAGGGTATGAAGTTTTGAAATTAGGGTATGAAGTTTTAAAATTAGGGTATGGAGTTTTAAAATTAGGGTATGACGTTTTATAATTAGCATATACATATTTTGTGAGTTTTTAATCATTTTTAGAGAGAGATGTGTGATTAGTACGTGTTAGAAAGAGCTGCGATTATCGTGTGTTAGAGAGAGATGTGCGATTAGAGAGAGAGAGAGTTGCGGTTAGAGAGAGATAGGTTAGATTATGGTTTGATTAGAATTAGAAAAATAATAAGTATATATAGGTATGTTTTTGGTAATTTAACTTTTGAGGGTATGTTTTTGGTAATTTAACTTTTGAGGGTATGTTTTTGGTAATATAATAGGGGTAGGGTATGTTTTTGTTAATTGCCCCATTCTTTCAAATACTAGTGATTTTTTTTTTCTTCTGGAAAATAGCAATTAGTGTGATTCTTTATTTTTTTCTTCCGGAAAATAGAAATTAGCAACGATTTCTTATACAATCCTCTTTGTTTGATGCATACATCACCAGACATGTGTTTGACTCTATTGAACCTGCAACATAAATAACAAGTGATTTAAATATTAGAAAATAAAATAGATATAAAATTATTTTATGGTGTGTTTTTAACATGAAAAATGAATGGGAAAATTAAAATGATTTTTTGATAAAACAATTTTAGTGATTTAAATATTAGAAAAGAAAATAGATATAAAATTATTTTAGGGTGTGTTTTTAACATGGAAAATGAAAATGATTTTATGATAAAATAATTTTTTGTGTTTGATTGCATAGTAAAACCAATGGAAAATAAAACAAACAAAAAAGTGAGGGAAAACTTTTTGTGTATAATGAGAGAAATCATTTTCCTTATAAAAGTGGAAGAAAAATTAAAACAAATGGAAAAAGTGCGACTAACTCACTCTCTCCCTTTTTTTCTTTTATTTTCTCTTGATTTTTCAATCTTACAAACACCTGACCGGAAAATGATTACAAGTTCATTTTTCTTGGTTTTACTTTTTTTTTTCATAGTATTTTATTTGAAAATTTATATTCTTGATAGTTTTTATGAGAAAAAAACTTAAAAAAAGATGAAATTCCTAGCTTCTCCGCTTTTAAGTTTTTTTGACCCAAAATCTAGCTTCTTAAAAGCAAGCAAGCCCAACACCCGTAACTTATTTTAAACAAAAAAGCTAAATAGGCTGAGAAAAAAAGATGTTGCCAAACAGGTACTAGGTACTGTTTATGTATGTCTTTACAGAATCGACGCTATGCTTGTGTTTGGCACCATCTTAGATTTTTTCTTATAAGTGACTTCTAACTTTTTTTATTGGGAACTTGATTTTTACTATTCTTAACTTCTAAGTGACTTGTAAATATATGAACATAATTTTTTGAAATTTTCGATTCTTGATAGTTTTTATGTGAAAAACTTAAAAATATATGAAATTGCTAGCTTTTTAAAAGCAAACAAACCAAACTCCCGTAGCTTTTTTTAATAAAAAAAGATGTTGCTAAACAAGTACTAGGTACTGTAGCTATGCATATATGTATGTGTGTGTGTATTTATGTATGTTTCTACAAAATCACCGCCATGCTTGCATTTAAGGGATCTCGGCAGCCTAGGAGGAAGATGACTCTTCATCTTTGCCATGACGGCGTCCTGGGATCTGAATTTTGGATCCGAATTTTCTTTTTATGGCCTTCTCTTACGAGAGGGAGCAGTCTGGTGGTTCGTCGTTGGCTGTGCAAAGCGGTTCATTTGAGTGAAAAGAGAGAAAATCAGGGTAGGTATATTATAATGAGGGATTTGAATTGAGAGAGAGAGTAATGGAGAAAATGGAATAAGGGTATGTATATGTGTATATTATGGAAATTGGATCGGTTAATTATAGGTTTATAACTTTAAACTTCTTAGGATCACGCGCACATTAGTTCTTCTCCCCTTCTATAGCTTTTTACGTAGCGCATACATGTATGTATCTACAGATGAAATTAGGGATTTAGTGATTATGAGGAAATTAGTGTACTTAATTATAAGTTACAGAAATTGTAACAACTTAGGATATCACACACATGCACACTGTCTCATCACTTAGCTCTGTTTTCTATAGCTAATTTTTGATAGATGTATGTATGTATGTATGTACCTACATATGGATTGGTTTTGCTGTTGACAGTGTTTCAATTGATATTGTGGAAATTTGATTTACTTTGTCTTAGGTTAAGAAATTTCATTACATCTTAGGATCATACACCCTCGCATTAGTTCTTGTCCCCTCTATAGCCGTGTGTGTGTGTGTGGTATGTATCTACGAAATTTTGGCCGCATCAGTTAATATTATAGAATTTGGATTGGTTAATTATAGGTTAAGAGAATTTATAACAAATTAGGATAACAGACACTCCGGTTCTTTCCCCCTTCTGTCATTATGTATGTATGTGTGTACGCTTGAAATTAGAGTCGTTTGCAGTTGTTAACTGCATATCAGTTGATATTTCGGGAATTAGATCGGTTAATTACAGGTTAGATAATTTATTAACAACTTAGAATTACAAACTCTCTCATTGCTTATTATCCCATTCTATAGCTATTTTTATATGTATGTAGGTATGTAATGTAACTACAGTTAAAATTAAAATTTGGTGTTGTAGTAGACAGTGTTTCAATTGATTAGGGTTTTCGTCTCATGACAGACTGTGTTTCAAATGATATTCTGGATACTTACTAAGTTACTCAATTGTAGATTAGAGGTTTATAACAACTTAGGATCAGATACACAATCACACTCCCAATGTTTCTTCCCCCCTTCTATAGACGTATGTGTGTATGTACAAATGAATCTAGGTTCTCATGTTGTGGTGGACTGCATTTCAATTGATGTTGTGGAAACTGGATTACTCAATTGTAGGCTAGACGATTTATTTATCCATACCAAATACCCTTTTGTACTCATCTACTACATTTATGTATTGATTTGGAAAACTTCAAGAAGCGTAGGAGAGAGAAACTGATTTCATATGCAAAAAGTTTAAAACATCAGATACTATTTGAAAGAGAGAAAAAATGATTTTAGAAAAAGAAAGAAAAATGGGAACTTTAGGAAAGCTGAAACATTGTATACATGTACAAGTGTGATGATAAACTGGAAAATTGGTTCGTTTACTACGATTTGAAGGAGAATTTGTATGTTATCTAGACTTGTTCAACACTTCTATCAATTCATCCCCCTTCTATAGCTATGCAGTAATGTACTGAAAGGTGGTTTAGGAGGCCGCTTAATGCCTAGGTGCCTAGTCCCCGCCTAGGTGGCCATCTAGACCGCCTTTTGAAACACAACTTCGCTCCGAAGTCGGTCCTTCACTCTAGCAAATTTTTTTGAGTACCTATCTACAGATTTGATTAGGGTTTCCAACCGTGGTAGAGTGTAGCCTTGTTTGGTTGCAGTTTCAAGCAAATAAGCTGACTCTGTAGTATCAGAAAATAAATCCAGATCGGATCCAGCCTGAAGCTTCTAGCTTATTGGGCCAAAAGATTTAAAGAAGTCGGCCTTTAAGCTGGTCGGTTGACTGTATTCCAGATTTGAAGTACAAATGCATAAATCTTCAACCCAACAAGGCATGCATATCCATTGAGTGGAGAGAAATAACTTATAAAGGGAATGGCATGTCTCCATTTTTATAGAAAACTTAGATATCACATGGAACTATAGATAAAATGTGAATACATCAGTTGTCTTGGTTCTGGGGCACCTTAAGAATTTGAAGTAGTTACAATAATTTACGTTTTCTATGATTGTTATAATCCACCATCCTCATTACGAAATTGAAGCCCATGTTTTTCATTAATTTCTCAGTTTGCGTGTCCTTTTAGGACCAGGATTTATTGCTAAAAAAACAATAGGATGAGAAAAAAGATGATTAGAAGGCGCAGTATGATGTTTATAAAGAGGGGCAAAAACCATATTTCATAATTTAATGATGTATTTGATTTCAATTTTTTTAAGTAGAACTACTTTCAACTTGTTTTTCACTCTACTATCAAACATCTCTTGTCAAAAACCTTTTTGAAAGGGTTCTTTAATTTAGATCAACATTTCAGTAAAAAAAGATTGAAATCAGGGTTTCAAGTAATCAGCTGGTTTTTTTTTCAGCTTTGTAACTTATATCCAGCAAAAGCTCATCTCTTTAAGCAGAAAAAGGTGGCTGACAAACAACTTGAGTAATTTTAAGTAAATAACAGAGAAATGACTTGAATTAACGGTTACCAAAGGGCCATTTTATCTTTGACTAAATCATTAGTTAGGTAAAAAATTGATGTCCATTCTTTAGTTCTGCGCTGTTGATAATTGTTTCTTATGGACTTTTGATCAGAATCATCAGATAAATTTGTTTTTGGCGATTTCCCAACTATACATGGACATGTGAGTTACTGTTCTTATTTCATTTTTGGCTTGTGATTCGGTTAAGCTTACTATGGATGTAGACTTAGTTTTGATCCAATTTTACCAAGGATAGGATCAACATTTCTTTATTTAGCACATTCTAATACTCTTAAAAGAGATGTGACGGCACACAGTTTTTTTTATGGATAGGGTTATCATTTCATATAGATAAATCTGTATTAAATGTCATGCTTAAACTAACAGGCCCGTAAGTAGAATGTAAATTTCAAAATCGAGGCCTTAAATTGATGGGAAAACAAAATACTTTTTACGCTTTTGTTTATATTGTTGTGTACCACAGACTTCATACATCTTAACTGTTTCATTCCGTACTTTTATTTGTTATGGATCTCCAGTACTTAGTAATTTATGTATCTTGATGACTGATGCGAGCTTTGTAGTGGAACATGAAAGAATTCCACCTTCTTGGAACTCGATTTATTTATGTGTATGTGCAATCTACCATGGGGAGAATTTCGTAACGCGGCTGTTTATGATAATCCTCTTAAACCATTAATGAAAATCATAAAAACCATAAAGAAATCGTAATGCATATGAAGTTTCTTATTACCCACTCTCATACCCACCACATACTGTACAGCAAGAGAGTGTTTCTTAGATATAATAGATCGCACCTTGTAGTAATTATAGCTGCTCTTGTAGCTTTAGTTTGATTGTTGTCCATTCATTTTACGCGTGTATCCTTGTTGCCCTTTTCCCGCTCATTCTAAAATTGTGTGCGTTCTCTACTAGTTCACTGTTTTCTACTTTTCTTGCAGTTAATTGCTTAGTTGTGTTTTTGCAGGACCAAGCACTGTGACTGGAGTAAATTTTCGTCGTTTTCTTGTGTTTTTGTTTTGGTATTTAATAAGGCTTTAACATCAAGTAAGCCTGTTATTTCTAATGTGTTGCTTATGGAACGAACTTGTAATGTTTCAAGTATTGGATGTGAACGGAGCTTATGACATTCCCCTTATTTACCTCTTTTGATGTATGAACTGATTCACTATGACCTCTTTTGTGCACACCTTGCGTATATGAGGAATTCCTAGCTCATTGTGTTAAGACTTGAGAGCTGAGTAGTGAAAAAATGAATATTTGGAGTAGCTATTATATGTTGTAGTTGTAGAATCCGCATACATTATATTATTAAAAATACTGCTGTATTAGAAGAAATCCATTTGCACTTGTGTGAAAAAGATAAAATTATTTCAATAATTGGTGAAGTAAAACCAGGGTTTGGGTATGGAAAATCAACTTTAATAAAATTTCAGTTTAGGACTGTATCTATTACGATCAAGAAATTGATGAGCAAATAATGTTAAAAATAAGTGTACGGCCGAAGAAAGTTCAAAGCTGCGAGCGGTGATTGCTTTACATATCACATGGTTTTTCATATAGCCAACCAAAATTCTTAAGACTTAAATTAGGATTTGTTAAATTTTAAAATAAAATTTCAAGTTGAAATTGTTCTTAGACTTGTCAGGCACTTATTTTTTAATAAACGAAATTTTTTGGGGGTGGTGACTGAGCACTACAAGAAAATGACCAAACAAGTGCTAGAAAAAAAGTTGGTAAAGCTCTAAATCAGTTAGTAAAATCAACTTATTAACTGATTTCTTAACTAACCAACCAGTTAGTAAAAACCTAGTTAGTATATTATACTAACTAGATAAATGCCAGAGTTACTGTTTAGTTTTTAAGGAAATAAGGGTTTTTGGAGACTGTTTAGTATATTATACCAACTAAATTTAGGAGACTTTCAATTAAAAACATGAATGGAGCCTTATTAGGTTAGTTTTATTTTCTACGTACATACAATTTCCATACTAGGTACGTAAATAAAGAAACTTAAGCGTCGAACTTAACATCTATGTAATTTAAATTCTTAGGTAGGTCAGAAACGAATGGACAATTGAGGATAATATCTAAGCGACCGTCGCAGACCATATATACCTTTCAACAAGCATTTCTCGTCACCTTTCCCGTTCTTAAACAGCTCTGTACCCGTTAGACCTGTCCTTACCGTCGCTACATTTGTACGGACTACCTCGCTATTATTATCCAATTGTTGAATGGAGAAAGATACCTCTGTCGAGTACAAAAGTACAGTCTTGAAGGGGATCAGGGGACTAAGACCAACAACTATAGTTTTCCCGACTTCCACTTTTTTTCCAGGAGTAATTATTCTTGTGGTTATATAGATATTCATAGAATACCGTAACCCACAGTTGGTCGATTTAGGATACGGTAGGCTTCTGGTTAGGATTTGTGACCAAAAAAGTGAGCCTATGTGGCATTGCTAGTGATGCTGAGAGGGAGTGCGACCATGGATGTGATCTTGAATTCTGGAGGATAGTATCGTTGGATCATGACGACGGTTACGAGTAAAAGGATCATTACGCCTGATATAGAGCAGTTTTTTTAAATGTAGTTTGTAGCCATGACTATGACTGAGAAATAATTTATCCGGTTTTGTATGGTCCTGCGAGATCTCCCCATGTGTAACTGGGCGGGTTGTAAACTATTTGGGTTATTAGTATTAGTTTATGTCAACAAACCTTGTGAATACTTGAAATAAATATTTACAAACTAACCCTATTAATTAATAACTTCCATTATTACTTTCAAAAAAAACTTTTATTCTGCCTACAATATTATCGCTATCTCTTCTTCTATCAGATTAGAAATAGTTATATCAGAAAAATATTTAGATTAGTTCGAATTTTTTAAGCAATCAAAAAACGAAATCAATTCCATGCATCGCGTGCCTTAATTTACTAGTATGGTTAAAGCGTGGAAAAGGAAGAAAAAAGTCGTAGATTACTAACGTATTTCACATTGCTAAATAGTGATTAAAAATAAGATTAAAAAAATAGTTTGAGATATATATTAATATATTATAATACTATAATTATTCAATTTGCACGTGCCATGCACGACAATTGTATCTAATAAATTAGAGCATTTTTTTAAGGATATACTAATTGGTCGGGCGAAAACCTGAAAAAACCGAACCGAACCGAACTGAAAAACCGAAACTTTTTCGGTTCGGTTTCAGTTTACAATAAAACCGGACCGAAAAAAACCGAAAAACCGAAAATCAAACAGAAAAAACCAAAAAACCTGAAGAAAAACCAAAAAAACGAAAGACCGAAACCGGACCAAAACAAACCGGTTCGGTTCGGTTCGGTTTGGTCCAAAAAATAAAAAGACCGAAAACCGAAAAAAATTCGAACCGAAATTTATGCTCGGCTTCGATTTCGGTTTTGCCAATAACCGACCCGAACCGGCCCCGCTCTACTTTTGATGAGAGAGTATGTATTAATCCGGTTTTGTATTGTCCAAGTGAGAGCTAGCTAGTGTTAGCTAGAGACGGAGATAAACAATATCATCCCAATCGGTGCGTACTTATATAATGTGGTGTACTAATATTAGGCCTCACTTGTACGAAAATAACTAGGCGTCCAATTTAACATCGTACGCATTTCAAACTCCTTGATAAATCGGAAACGGAACCGACAGTGAAATACTTTTTTAAAACGATATCCATGCGACCGTTGCAGACCAAACCATTCACCCACCATTTCTTCTCAGTTTGCTCGTACTTAAATCGCACCGTAGCGGTTACTCCGACCCTAACTGTCCCTACTTTCTGATCCACTAAAAAGGCACGTACAACATCCTTATCCCCTAATTCATGATGAATAGAGAACGAAACCTCTCTTGGGTACAGACAGGGGCGAAGGCAGGATGTGTAAATGGGGGTGCCAAAATATACCAAAAAAAAAGCAACTTAAAATAATAATTTTTCATACTCACCCATAATCTATATACCCCATTTAAATGTTGTTGAACAAATACCAAAGCATAAACACAAAAATTATTGCAAATAACTAACATGATACCTGATAAAATCAAAAGAAATGAACCCGACGGCTGCTCGCATTCGCAAATGCATCAATGATAGTTTCCGTGCTAAATTTTGAAGCAATATCTTTCTCAATATACATCATCATACAATCTTCAAGATAATCGGCTTCCATTTTATTACGAATACTAGTTTTGATGATATTCATAGCTGAAAATGATCTTTCTGCGGTGGCGGTAGAAACGGGAAGAGTAAGCACGAGAACCATAATTCTATAAACAAGCTGATATGTTGTAGACCATTTTGTTTCTACCAACCATTGACAAAGCTCGGAAATCGATGATAAATTCTTGTATTCAGGAAGAGAAATAACACAATTCTCGTAATGTCGAAGTTCCAATTTCAAGTTACTTTTCTCAAACTCCGTAAAGTCCTCCGGATAAAATTTGACAACAAGTAGACAAATATCATCAATTTTGAATATTGAAGAGTGACAATTAGGATTCAAAGTAGAACTAAGAACTAACAATTCCATTACATGCTCATCAAAGCGACGATTTAGTTCTTGAATTTGAGAATCTATAACACGATAGAAAATATCAACTCTATAGCGGTCAAGTACTGAAAATTTATCACGAGTGGGATCATACTTCGAAGAATATTTTGCATTAAAGTTTGGGATATCAATGTTGCGTGATTCACAAAAGAGTTTGACGGTAGCAACCAAATCATCGAATTCATCATCTCTAAGATTTTGAAGAAGGCTTTTAGTAGATAAAACCATTGAAGTAGCCTTAAGAATGTCTTGAGTTTTAGATTGCAAAGCTAGACAAAGAGAATTCGTGATTCCTAACATTGACTTCATAAGATGAATTATAAAGACAAATTCAAAGGAAGTTAATGGCTTATGTGTTGAACGAGCTTCTCCCTTTAGAGAAGTAGGTCCATCTTCATAAATATTAAGTAAAACCATGCAAGCAGCACTATACATTTTTATCAAGCTAGAAACAGACTTTAGGTGAGAACTCCAGCGAGTATCACCAGGTCGTTGCAGATTACCAATTTGATTTAATCCTCTTCCAGTCTCAAGCTCTTCAATGGAAATTAAGAAAGCAATATCATCGGCATGGGCAGCTTTCAACTCATCATTTCTCTTGCATGATGCACTAACAATATTCACGATCCGAAGCAATTTAGCAAAAAATCGGTCGACTGGAAGCACTTCTTTTGCTGATGCCACTAATGCTAATTGTAATCGATGTGCGAAGCAGTAAACATAATAAGCATATGGGCAATCACTTAATATCAAAGCTTGTAGTCCATGAAACTCACCCCGCATGTTACTTGCACCGTCAAATCCTTGTCCCCGAATATTCCGAATATCGAGATTGTGGTGATTGAGAACTGAGCATATGCTATCTTTTAGTGTCACTGCCATAGTGTTGGGAACATGAACAATACCAAAAAAACGCTCCCGTAAAACACCATTTTTATCAACAAATCTTATAACTACTGCCATCTGCTCTTTTTTTGACGCATCTCGAGCTTCGTCCACTATAATGCAGAATTTAGCATGTCCAATTTCTTCTCGAATCGCCTCTTTCACTTTTATAAAAAAGATATGTAAAATTTCTTTTTGAATATCAGAGGACTTGTAAGTGGCATTATTTGGAACATTTATCAATGCTTTGGTGGCTTCTTCATTATATGATGCTAATAAATCATAAAACTCAAGGAAATTACCACGGTTGTTTGATGTTGATTTCTCATCATGCCCTCTGAAAGGCATAGCTTGAAAGGCCAATCTTTGAACCAAGTCAATAGAAATTTTTAAGCGAATGCGATTGTTAAAAACTTGTTCGGCAGAAAATTTTACAATCACCCTTTCAATATTTTGAGTTGGGTTTTGTATTTCCTTCCATTTATGTTCAGCGGTTCGATGACAAGAATCGGAATTAACACCTTCATGCAAACGAAAAGAACAAGTTTTCCCGCTATTGACCTTCCTCCAACCATCAAAACCTTCAACAACAAATGCACTATGTCCTGCAAAACTAGACCCATCCGGAGGCGCAAAAAGGAAACAAGGAAAACAGAAAGCCTTGTTCTTGGCCACTGAATATTCCAACCACGAAAATAAAGCAAACCACGGAGCTTGAAATCTTCGAGGACGAGCCTTGGCGGATGCAAGAGTATACGGATATTTTTTTCCTAAATCGGGACGATTTGGACCATGTAGAGTTATGTACGCCCTACGAACTTCGTCACGCCTATTAACAGGATACTCCCAAATTTTTCTACGTAATCCAGGATCACGCTCTAGCGAATTAATATCAAATTCTACTGTGTCGATTCTTTGAATTTTTGTTGGAGGACTAGGCGTATCGATTGTCACGTGATCAACACTACTACCAACATTCTCTTCCGTCGGAGAAACATTAGATCTCTTAAAGAACGAATTTATTTTAGGTGTCTTTCCCATTTTATACTCGATAAAAATATTAGCGATGCCAGATCTGCAGATTAAAACTCTAAGAGTTAATAGCCTATTTTTTTTTTCCTTTGAGTACTTTAATCAAACACCTATGGTGCAACATAACATCAATACATATAATAAAAAGAAGCATATTAAAGGAAAAAATAAATAGAAGAGTATACCTTGCCGAGCCAGAAGGATAGAATTGTTGATGTTTTTTTAATTAAATCTAACCCCAATCAATGCGGTGCACAGCAGCACAGAGGAGTGGAGTTTTTCTTTTTTCAACTTTGTTTTTTATTTTGATACACACGCTGACACGCACGAAGAGAAGTGTTGTTGATGTTATTTTTTTTTTAATTAAATCTTAAAGAGTCCAATATCAAAGAAAAATATAATTGGGTCTTTCGGCCCAAATTTAATTATTGTATTTTGGGTTCAAACATTAGCTATAAATATATGTACAAGTAACATATTTTTATGGGGGTGCCAAATCTACACCTAAAAAGAAATTGTACTAAAAAAAATTGCGTCACTTGGGATTTCTAAAATTATGGGGGGTGCCGTGGCACCCGATCGTCCCCACTTAGCTTCCCCCCTGGGTACAGGAAGACAGTCTGGGTGTGAACCAGTGGGGTGAGATCATGAAGTAGAGTTTCCCCGACTACCACATTCTTCCCCTTGTTATCGATATTTCGGTATTCGTAAAATACAGTCAACCAAAGTTAGTCGATGTAAAATACTATAGGCTTTGGGTTAGGGTTTGTGACCAACAATGTGAGAGCCCATGTGTCGTTGGTACTGGCGCTGAGGGGGAGGGCGACAAAATTAAGAAATTATCTCGAATTGTGGGAGTGAATTTGGGAGCTGGTTCATAGGATAGTACCAATATTGGACGACGACTGTTATCAAGAGCAGAAGAATGAGCATTCCCGATACATACAACAGTTTCTTCAGGAAATAGATTGTAGCCATGAGTGAGAAGGTATTGATACGGTTCTGCGTCCTACACACACTACAAGAAAAAAGTTCATTTAGCATCATAATTTTTTTCCGGTTATATTGTTAAAGTGCTTGTGGCTAAATTTTAGGAACAATTTAGCAACAAATTATGTTGATATGTGTAGCTAAACTGTTTCTAAAATTTAACCACAACCACTTTAGCAATATAACCGGAAAAAAATTATGATGTTAAATGAACTTTTTATTGTAGTGACATGAGAGATGTAGCCATTTGCGAGCGAGAGCTGGAGCTGAGACGGAGGCAAAACTCAGAAATTTTTAATGAAAGTGAATAGGGCATATTGAGTTTTGAGGGTACAAAGGCGAGAGATATAGTCAGAAACGGGATGTATAAGAAGTACGTACTGTTAGTTTGTTGAAATAATTAAGTTGAATGGTGTTTTTTTTTTTTTGAAAAGTAAAACTTTCCAAACTAAATTCTAAAAAACATCCCCAAACTATTTGTGCACAAAAACGTGTTTTATCATATTTTATACCATGTGTTATGCTGTTTTTTCGGTTTTTTATCATCTAATGTTTTTTTTCCAGTTTTGCAACCTCAATATAGTCTTATTTTTTATTTCGATGTTTTTTCCATCCAATTTTTGGCGGAAAAGTTGCATGTGCAAGTCACGTGTTCTTTTTCTGTTATATTTAAAGGTATTTTAGTCGCGTCGGTGCACGTTCAATATTGGGTTCAATCGTTGGATAGTGTCAAAGTGATGGAACGGCTTGTACTAACTGAAGTATCGATTAATTTGAACCATTAGATCGACTTCAATCATCCAACAATTTTTATATAAAAGAAGATCATATATACTATTTATAAACAGGTTTATACACAAAAGTATAAAGATTTATGTCATGTGCAAAACCTCAATTGAGGTTTTTATACACTAATTAATGTCATGTGTCATCTGCAAGTTCGTCATGTTAATTAAGTCCAAAATAATAAATATAATCAACTTACCAAAATATATCGACATCTTCTAGTGTTTGAAGTGAAAATTTAGGTATTAAAAAGACTATTAAACAATTAAGACCAAGTAACTCTGCATCCTCTTTGATGCAAGGGTCCATTTTGCTACCATTTCAGTAAACTGGTAGCTCTATAAGCTCATAAAATCGAATAACCCATTTAATTACTCATATATGAACTTATTATTTCTGTTGTGGAAAATGATTGGGAAAATAAGATAAATTCGATTTCTAAACCATTTTGGAAGCATTTTCTAAATTTAAGTTTTTTTTTTCCCAAGTAAATTTAGTTTGATTTTTCATACGAGAGGGCACATTTTTCTTTTCCGCCCCAAGCACAAGATTTCTCAGAGCCCACCCTGCGGTTTGCGGAGATATATCAAAGGTTTGCGGAGATATATCAAATGTCAAGGACGTATCTTTTTCTTTTCCTGTATTGATTGCACCATGTTTGTTTTTTATAACATATGTAAAAGCAAGCATAATGGTGAAAAACTATAGGTGGAATCGAGACGGACTTCACCCGAATAGCTCAAACTCGTGTTCTGATCCGATAGTTTTCGAATGCCATTAAAAAGTTTCGATCCCGACTCGAAAATGGTCGGGTCCCGATAATATGGATTATCGACAGTTCGGGATCCCAAAAGATCGGAACGGGATTTCCTCATATTTCATACTCTTAAAAAAAATTCTTAAAAAGTTACAACATAAAACTAGCAATTTTGTTAAAAAATTACTTAGATTTAAACAAAAAAAAAAAAAAAGTAGGACAATACTATATGTTGATATTTTATTGGTTTATAAGATTGAATATCAAACAAGACAACTAGTTATTATTAATTTAAGAAAAGATAAACAATAATATTATTCAAACAAAACGTAGAAACCAAATGTTATAATTTTAGTTATTTAATATTAAGATGGATACACAATGTATGCAACAATAAACTCATACGGAACATCAAAATAAAATAAAATGAATAACATGTTATATATGATGAAGAGTGATAAGTGATTAAATTAATAAATATACATTTATATACAATCTTTATATAAATAAATAAACCTATAGTATGTTTATAGAGAGCGAATAAAAGTGTGTTAAATACGGTAAAAGTGAGAGTAGATTCATTTTTTAAAATAAATATATATATATTATTCATAATAATATTTTTTTTGGGGTAATTAACAAAAATATACCCTACTGTTATTATATTAACAAAAACATATTATAATAATTTAAATTATCAAAAACATACATATATATACTTATTATTTGTCTAATTCTAATCGGACCATAATCTAACATCTCTCTAATCTAACCTCTATCTAACCGCAACTCTCTCTCTCTAATCACACGTTTCTCTAACACACGATAATCGCACCTCTTTATAACACGGGCTAATCACCCATCTCTTTCTCTAAAAATGACTAAAAACTCACAAAATATTCATATGCTAATTATAAAACGTCATATCCTAATTTTAAAATTTCATACCCTAAATGTTCTGTATCACAATCAAATATTTAAAAAAAGAGTTCATACTCTAATTTTAAAACTTGATACCCTAATTTCAAAACTTCATACCCTAATTTTAAAACTTTATACACTAATTTCAAAACTTCATACCCTAATTTCAAAAATTTATACTCTAATTTTAAAACTTCATACCCTAATTTTAAAACTCTATACCCTACATATGGATTTCTCTTAATACTGTACATATGGATTCTGCTCTTTCAACTTGAAAACCACAAGGTTTACAATAGTCTCAAATATTAATAAATAGAAAAGAATCTCACAAATTTCATATATTTTTCATATATTACGGGGTATCAACCAGTG
Organism: Primula vulgaris; assembly: GCA_963920805.1. Classification (NCBI taxonomy): domain Eukaryota; kingdom Viridiplantae; phylum Streptophyta; class Magnoliopsida; order Ericales; family Primulaceae; genus Primula; species Primula vulgaris. Next base: position 3,239,188 of record OY987216.1, on the reverse strand, counting down.
TAATATTTGTGTATTACGTATGTATATATTTGTATTTATATGTATATGGATGTCTATATAATCTAGATGATGTTCGGCAGTCAGTGACGGGTTTTCGTGATGGAGAAGGAGAGAGAGATAGAGTGGGATATGAAATAAAGATACAGAAAAGAATTGGAGAAGAATGGAGGAGAGGGTGAGTAAGATGAGAGATACAGATAAATAAGAGAATAAACAGTATTAAATTTGTTTGTTATGTTTTTGATAATGAAAACTTTTTGGACATGTTTTTGTTAATTTAGTTTAAAAAGTAGTATATTTTGTTAATTTATCTTTTTTGTTTAATAGGAAAGATTTATTTGCTTGGCTAATAGGGAAAGAAAAGCCTTAATTAAGAAACGTGTTTGATGAAAATGCTTGTATACAAAATTAGAATCAACCAAGTCCTGTAACAATTTATAAGTTAATTCTGAGTCTCTGACCTATAACCAACATATTTTAAGCCAATTATCATTTTATTATAATAAGTCAATGCAAGTTAAATGAATTTGTTCAATTTAGCTATTTTTTTTTAAAAATAGCTCTACATATTTATATTAATTACAATAATATCATACTTATATAAAAATATAAAAATATAAAAAATAAAAACTAATAAAACTATTTATCCCTCTTTAACAACCAAACATTCTTTTAAATTTTAAAATATATATTTTTTTATTATCCACGTATTTATATCATAATTATAAATATTTTCTATATTTTTATTGCATTACGCGCCACACACGTGGGACACGATTACTAGTTATATTCATTAAGGCATCGTTTGATTGCGGGATTCATAATCTTGTAATTCATAGTTCCGAGACTATAAATCCTATGTAATTAATTATGGACTCACACCAAACAAGACCTAAAATATTTATTGATAAAAAGAAATGAATCAACAATAAAAGAGTAGTAAACATATATACAAAATATATAGCCATGTATTTTATTTCGGAAGAGTACTGACTCAAACTTGACATTTTGATAAGAAATACAAAGCATAATAATATTCAAGTCATTCTTTCAAATACTAGTGATTTTTTTTTTCTTCTGGAAAATAGCAATTAGCGTGATTCTTTATTTTTTTTCTTCTGGAAAATAGAAATTAGCAACGATTTCTTATACAATCCTCTTTGTTCGATGCATACATCACCAGACATGTGTTTGACTCTGTTGAACCTGCAACATAAATAACAAGTGATTTAAATATTAGAAAAGAAAATAGATATAAAATTATTTTAGGGTGTGTTTTTAACATGGAAAATGAAAATGATTTTTTGATAAAATAATTTTTTGTGTTTGATTGCATAGTAAAACCAAATGGAAAATAAAACAAACAAAAAAGTGAGGGAAAACTTTGTATATATAATGAGAGAAACCATTTTCCTTACAAAAGTGGAAGAAAAATTAAAACAAATGAAAAAAGTACGACTAACTCACTCTCTCCCTTTTTTCTTTTATTTTCTCTTGATTTTCCAACCTTACAAACACCAGACCGGAAAATGATGACAAGTTCATTTCCCTTGTTTTTACTGTTTTTTTTTCCGTAACATTTTTTGGATTTCAAACACAATTTTAACGATTCTGTAAAACAAGTTAATCTCGGGCCATTTTACATAATCCACTAAGATACAGCCGCGTTGCTCCATGTGCACGAGGCACGTATTCCGACACAAGAACAACGTACGTTGATCGTTAATTTAAAGTTTTTCATAGTCTATATAGTTTGAAAATAAATAGAATATAGCCCAAAATTAGAAGAAAAAAAAGTATATTAGATCCTCATATTTAATCAATTGGTATTTGTTTAGTGTAATAGTTTCACTTCTTCTAAACTAAAATTGTTTTAATCAAAAGTTATTTCTTATCAAAAAATATTGGAAGTAATAAAAAAACACTTCCCGATAATCCCACCATGGCTCCTCTATAACCCCCGCAAAGTCACTCCAGACTATCACAAAAGTCATCGATCGGGATAATATGGGTATTCTACTAAATTTATTGGACAAAAGTGGTGGGTGTCGGACTATGTGGACAATGACTGGTAGGGCGATATATAGCAGATTACAACCTAAATAAATTGCTAAAAATGATTTGTTTTTCAAATACGTTTCGAAGGTAACTTAAAAATTAAAAAGTTCCATCTTTTTTCGGTACCTTACCTTTTCCCCAAAAAAATACCAACTGAGACTATACATGGTTATTGTAATTACGAGTTTATGCAAAAAATATTATAGTATTTTTTGTAATTACTTCTATTCAAATAATTTAATCTCGAGAATCGGTACCATAGAAGAAACAAAAATTCCATGCAAGGCATACAAAAGAACTACGCATTCACCTTTTTTATATGTTTTACATTGAGATGGTATGCAATTGGTTAAGCATTTAAGTCGATTGGAGTCCATCTCTATGCATTTTTCTGTGCAATAAGTGTAACACCCGTTTAAGGCATGTTCATCATAGTGTTGCCGGCTCATGCAATCATGTATACATGGCCTCATGCATTTCTCGCGAATGCCTGCTCCCGAGCCACCATGGATCGCGAAAACTACATAAATGATGAATACTACATAAGCTTTTAAAATACTCTTATTAGCTTGTCCCATATTTGTTTAATTTTTAGTGAGTAAAGAAGAAGAAAAAACTACGGTTTATTCTTCTAATCGGTTCTTATTTATAAGTAGTTCCACGTCTTATAGATAAGTTTGCTAACTAATGAATTATGATAATCATCATTCATGAATCAAATGAATTTTTAGGATTAGTCCATCATTCATATTTAAGCATTAAATGATTTTGCCAATTATATAATCATATTTATGAGTATTAATTAAGTAAAAACTAGTAGTATATCATTAGCAAAATTTGAACTATTATTGACATTGAGAATATCAGCCACTAATACATTAATTGTTTCACTCATTATTGTAAATTATGGGCCTTTTTATTAGATCAGGATATTTTCCGCGTGTAAATGCATGTATCATGTATTTTTATTTCTATTTTTTTGAAAATGATGTATCATGTATGTGCATAGTCCACTTTCCCCTTTATCAAGTTTAGCAAACAACATACTAACATTCAAATGTCATCTTCATTTATCTACCAAACAACTTTCACTTACTTCAAATTTTTTTATTTCAGTTTGAACACAAATATGAATCTTTTATTTATTAAAAGATGTACAAACAACCAATTAAACAAAATATTTGAATCTGAGGATGTATTTTCAGACTCCTAATATATAAAAAGTGAATTCCAATATTTCTACGTATCAACATCACCTAGTAAGTTGAAATTAAATAATTTACGTATCAAAAGTCTAAAACTCGTCTTTTGTCTTTTAAAACATTGGTGCTCGCTTTTAATTAATTGGAATGTGTGTTTATGGGCAACAAATTATTTAAGGAAAGAGCGCATGTTTTTTGTGTGTGTGTGGGTGGGTGTTTGTGCATTAATTAATTGGAATGTGTGTTTATGCGCAACAAATTATTTAAGATACGTTTTCGATCATTTAATTGGTTTTAATTATGTTTTGTTTTCATAGCTCTATATGGGGAAGCGAGTCTTTGATTGAAAGCGAGGAATCTAGGTGAAGTAAAAAGGCAAAGACGGAGAAGTCATTTGGTTCAGAGTTTCTAATCTACATGGCAGAAAACGATCCGGTGACATTCAAGTATGCAATGTCTTCACCGGAAACTCCCTATTAGGATGAGGCTATCAATAATGAGATACAGTCGATTATGCAAAATCACACTTGAGATTTGATAGATTTACCACAGGGGTGGAAACCTTTGAGTCACATGTGGATCTTCAGGAGGAAGATGAAAACTTATGGCACAATCGATAAATAAAAGGTTAGACTTGTAGTTAAAGGATATAGGCAAACATAAGTTGTTGATTATTTCGACACATATGCATCTGTATCGAGGAAAACGTCGATTAGACTAATCATTACCTTTACGGCGTTGTTTAATCTTGAGATACATCAAATGTATATAAAGACGACCTTTCTAAATGTATATTTAGGTGAGGAAATTTACATAGAACAATCCGAAGGATTTGTGATTCCGGGTAAAGAGGGAAAGGTGTGCAAGTTGGGTAAGTCCTTGTATGGACTGAAACAAGCACCTAAATAATGACATAAAAAGTTTGATAGCGTAATGCACTCTAACGAATTTTGTATCAATGAACGTGATAAATGCATTTATGTGAAAGGAGGTAAAAATGACTATGTGATAGTCTACCTTTACATGGATGACACGATTATCATTGCTAGCAAAGATAACATCAAGGCTACGAAAACCATGTTGTCCAGAAATTTCGACATGAACGACATGCGTGTTGCTGATGTGATTTTAGGTATGAAAATAACTAAAACATCAGATGGATATGCTCTCTCCCAATCGCACTATATCAGGCAAGTTCTTGACAGGTTCGATCCGGGAAGTGGGGTAGTTGCCTGAACAACGATAGAAGTTCTGCCACAACTCAAGAAGAATCTTGACGACGGTGTGCAATAACATGAATATTCTCATATTATAGGCAGTGTCATGTACATCATGAATTGTACTAGACCTGACATTGTCAACACAGTGAGTAGACTAAGTAGGCATACGAGTAATCCAAGTGTTGAACACTTGAAGGCCATAATAAAGTTACTCAGGTACATCAGCTATACCACGGACTATGGCCTACATTGTACGAGATATCCAGCGGTGTTAGAAGGTTATTCTAATGCAAACTGTATATCTGACTCCAATAGTACAAAGTACACGAGTGGATATGTGTTTGTACTATGAGGGCCAGCGGTTTCGTGAAAATCCTCAAAACAGACAGTTATTGCCAGGTCGACTATGGAGTCTGAGTTCATAGCATTGAACCTGGCGACTAAGAAAGTCGAATGGCTAATAAACTTTCTGGAGAGTATTCAGTATGGTCTCAACATGTTCCCGCCATAAGCGTGCACTATGATAGTCAGTCAGCCATTGGACAGGCATAGAGTACAATGTATAATGGAAAGTCCCGACATGTGCGTCAAAGACATAGATCCGTAAGGAAATTGCTAGCAAACGGTGTTGTATCCATAGACTTTGTGGTACTCTTGATTGCATTTAGGTTGCATGTTGCACGACAGTCAATTGCATTCATGTGGGGGCTGTTGGAATTTAAAATGGTTTTACCATGTTGATGAACCGACTTTGAACCAACGGTTAAGTAGTGTACACTTAACATTTGAGTCCGTCGTTGTAAATTTTGCCAAGTACATGCGACAAGTTTCAAGACGTATATTACATGCGCAAAACGGGTTAGCGGTGTGAATAGAAATTGTCTTCTAAAAGTCCATCTTGAAAGCGGGTAACTTCCAAGTGTGAAGTAGAAAAAACCTTTGTGGGATTTATCCCACATTAATGAGAAAGAGTCCCAAATAATAGTTTATATACAATTTCTACTCTTATAATGGAAATTTTTGTTGTGTGAAATTGGTGAAAACGTTTTTCTAGGATGACATATTTTTGTGCAAAATGGTTAAATTACCATCTCAAATTAACGTTTGTCAAATGTCACGAAACATGATTTCGTGATTAATTTAGATGGTGGTACCTAAATTGGAAAGTTATTATAGCGTGGTACCCAAATTGAAAAATTTGAAAGATAAGTATCCAAATCATTAAAAGCAAATAGATTAGTGCAATAAAAGGTCATTTTCATTTATCTACCAAACAACTTTCACTGACTTAATTTTTTTATTTCAATTTCAACAAGAATATAAATCCTTTATTAATTAAAAGATGTACAAACAACCAAACCAAATATTTGAGGATGTATTTTCGGACTCATAATGTATAAAAAGTGAATCTTAATATTTTCTACGTATCAACATCACCTAGTAATGATGTGGGGTATTTAGCAAGTATAGCTATCATTGTTAGTAATGATCTGGAGAATTTGATCAACATATGAAGTAGCTGCTGCGTAGCATCTTCTCATATCATGGCGGAAGCATTGGCTTTACGAAGTGCTTGTATTCGTGCGAAGCAAAATAATTGGAGAATAGTGATTTTCCAATCCGACAACTTGGAAATAGTCACTTTATGTACTAAAAGCGAATTATCTATTCTTTGGGAGATCGAAGCCATTATTGAAGATGTGAAGGCTATACGAGTCGACTTTGATTGGAGATTTATATCGGAACATAGATCAACGAATTGCCCGACAAATTGTTAAGGTATTTTTACTAGAGAAACTACCTCAAATTGTAGTGTTTTATTATGACATGACCAGAGATTTGGTCATGTATCGCTTCAGATTCTATTTAATTAAACATTGTTCTCGTTTCAAAAAAACATAACCTAGTAAGTTGAAATAAAATATTCTGCTTTCTTAATATTACTAATCTTTAGTTGATGATTTGAGGGATTAGCCTTACCTAAATGATTCTCCACTCTGAATAATCCTTTTGTAAAGTACAAATAATATCACTAAAGTATGAGTGACTTATGAACAATGTTTCATCAACTTTCAACTTTAGCAAATCACCATAAAAATTACGAATTTTACAACCCGAAGTTCAGATTTAAAATGGCATAAATTAATGTTCGATGCTCTTTTTTTATTTTTGTAAATTCGATGGTCTATTATGATTTATACTTCTTGCATTTTACATAATTTTTTAGCATTGATGCATTTAAAACTAACTGAATACGGGCCGCACGAAATATTGGAAAAAAATAATAATTTAGCATATACTTTATCAGTATGACCCTTTTTTCCCCTATTACCAATCCAAATTACTTTTTTCATAAACCCCTTATCCTACTTAGATATTATAAAAATGCATATACGAAAAGCTTAAAAAGTACTATCAATTATGGGGATACATGACATCAACTTACACATTAACTTGGACATTTTTTTGTAAAAACGATTCAAATCAAAATTTAGTTAATGCAAATCTCCACGGTTTCACGACGGGAACACAAATATGCGTCTTGTTTTTTTTTCCGAGATGTATAATGACATGTTTTGGAAATTATGATAAAATTTAAAAATTCAAAACATGTCATTATACATGTCGGAAAAAAAAAAAAAGACGCATATTTGTGTTCCCGTCGTGAAACCGTAGAGATTTGTATTAGACAAATCTTGATTTGGAGCGTTTTTACAAAAAAATTGTCTAAGTTGATGTCTAATTTGATGTTCATATAACATCTCTCATCAATTACATACTGTCATTTTAAGAATTAATATTTATATATATAGCTTATTTTGGAAAACTAATTAGAAACATATGGAGGATAAATTGCACAAGATTCATGGTTCTTGTTTTGAAAATTTTACATACTTAATTTGCAATATAACTTAAACAATCCTCTCTTGAATTTTCTTCATACAATAATATTACAATGATACGAATATAAAACCCCGGCAATTTTTTTTTTCTTCAACTACACAACCCCACAATTTATCTCACTCTCCACCACTCAACTCCTCATTGATTAGTGATCGATCACACACACAAAAACTGAGAGAGAATCGATTATTCTCATCTCCGAGCAATGGATATGAACAAGTTTTTGACACAGTGCGAGAAGTCCGGTGACACGGCCTACGGCGAGCTTCGAATTCTTTTAGAGAGGCTAGAAAATCCGAAAACCAGACCTGAGGCTCGGATCTTCTTATCGGAGCTACAGAAACGGTTACGTGAAGAGGACCCCGATCAATGCCTACGGACCTATCATTTCCTTATCCAGGAAATCTTCCTACATTCCTCAACAATGCCAAGTTTTTTGGGTAAAATTAAAGCTTTTGTTAAATAAAGTATTTAAATTTATTAGTAGGTAGTTTATTGGTTAATAAAATATTAAACTTAGTTAGTAGTTTACACTTAAGCAAAACACTCTTATTCCATTCATCTGTGAATCCTCAGTGACACCACGAAACATGATAAGAGTACTTTTGAGACGGATTAGGAGTAAACCTATAAATAATACTTCAATATTCTTTTAATCATAACACTTTTTAGTCTTGTTTATCTTGAGAGAATAAACGGAGATCATCGGGCAAGAAAATATGGTTTCGAAACCTTCCATTTTGCACGTAACACCTATTAACATTACCGAAAGGAAGAGGGTAGCCTCAAGCATCCCATTCCGTTTGTTTATAGGGTTTTATACCAAAAAAATCTCTTGCATTAGGTTCCCTAGCTAATCATTCCTTAAATCTAAGTTTGTTGAAAATGCACCATATATCTAAGAAATCGTTATCATTTACTCTAATTAAAATATTGTTATTTTCATTTTTGATAATGTCAGTAAGACTCAGATGTAAGTTGTGAAATATATGAATGGAGACTAAATTAATAATATATATAGCATAATAATATTATTATAGGTAAATTGATAGAAACCTGGTAAATTATATAAACTAAATATTTTTTTTAAAACATGTTAAAAAATAAATAGCACTTTATATTTAGGGAAAAAATTGGTGCACATGGACGGTTGCAAATAATTGAAAGTTTCCTATTGAATCGTGACAAAGTGCTATGAATGAGAGTGAATGCCAAAACACATATTCCGAGATATATTTTGGTTTTTTGACGCACACTATTGCATATGCCCATTCAAATCCACTATCCCCACTTTACATGAATATGTTTGTCATAAAGTCTTCAAATACTAATATTAGCGTATTTCTAAAAAAAATAAAGTTATATAAACTCAGGGTCACCAAAGTTTTTGGTAAGAAGCTTTGTTGAAATAAAGTTACTACTTTTAGTACTACTAATCATGCAAGAGGCGAGGGATTAGACCCACCATAATAATTACTTGGGTAAAATGCAGATCACTTTGCCAAAGTATGGATGATTTTAAATAATGTTCATTTCAATTTTAGCATCTAACCCCCAATTTTTTTTCCGATTTTACAAAGCAACCCAAATCCAACTTTAAAATGTCATAACTTAGTGCTGGCTTGCCATTTTGGTTTATACTTCTTGTACTATAGGAGTATGTATTTCTATATATATGTGTGTGTATGTAAACTAAGCGATTACCGGTCACCCGCAATTTTAGAAAATAAATAGTTTTGTCTAGTTTTATATAAAAAAGGTTATAAAGTTTTTCACTAATTCTAATTTTTTCGTGAATTGGTATCTTAGTTAGATATTGTGAAAGTACATGCATGAAACCGCAAATGAGGAAAAAAAAAAAGAATTATCAAATAAATACAAAGTTATGCCAACTTAAAATAGACATAAGGGGGTATTTACAAAAGTTGTCAAGCTAATGAAGGTTAATTGCAAAACTTCATTGTTTAGTTTGGTCTATGCAAATCACCCTAAATTAGTGAGATTATGATCCAAACTAATTTGAGAGGAAGCTGAAACAACAAATAGGCCAGATAAGACTAGCGAAGACAAATTATGTAACTTTAGAGATAAAACCCATGACTATTGCAAAAATACAAAAGTCGAAAAGCGTTATTTGCAAAACTTAATAGTCGTTAGTTGGCCTGAAAAGGACTAATAAATATAAAGGTACACCATTTCAAGAGTAAACATGGCGATTATTTGCAAAAAATGAAAGGCTAACGGGGTGGATTGTCAAAGTTCATGGTTGTAAGGGGTTGTTTGCATATCATCTATAGTTTATGGGGGAATAGACGTTTAGTAATTAATACCCTATACTGTTAGTTTTACTATTTTAGTATCCATCTATTAATTTTTAACAATTCGGGTCCTGAGGCATCAATTTTCATCCCCAACATGTTGACGTAATTACACTCACTATGTAATCATATGTCAAAATGCATGACCGAAATTTCATCATTTTACTAAACAATAGTCCCTAATTAGATGATAGCTTGAGACATAAAATAAGACAAATTAAAATTTAAAAATACCAAGATAATAAAAAACAATAATAATACAAGTTACCAAACCGTATTTTTTCTCATAATATTTATAGCAGTATAGGTAGGGGTGTTCGCGGTTCGGCTCGCTTTTTGAGTAAAATGTGAACCAAACCAATAAAAAATAATCGGTTCGGCTCGGTTCAGTTTTGACAAAAAAATTATCGCAAGCGAACTAAACCAAACCAGTTATAATCGGTTTGGTTCGATCGGTTTGAACTTTAAACAATAAAAAACACAATATTCAAAATTATACTAGTTTCGTAAAGTTTTCGCTTATATTTCATTTCAAAATTTGAACAAAAAGTCGAATAACAAGTAAATTTACAAATCATTTAACAAAATATATTATTGATAACTAAAATAACAAGCAAAACATCGTATATCAACTTATTGAATTATATATAAATAATTATATTATTTTATATATTAATAAAAATAATCAGTTCAATTCGATTCGGTTTGAAAATCACTAAAATCACAAAACAAACTGATTAAATCGCTTATCAAATTTCAAACCGAACCAAACCAAACCAATTACTAATCGATTTGGTTCGATTTTTAATCGGTTCGGTTTGATTCGATCGTTTTGATCGGTTTAGTTACCATTTTCTCCTCACCCCACGTTTATTACTTTTTCTTCATACAAATATAATACATAACCCGGCAAAAGTCTCTCCTTATAATTCCCTCTCTCTCTCTACACCCCACATTCTCTCTCTCTCTCTTCCACTCTCACTCTCAAACACACATACCGAGAGAGATCCCAATTTCCATTTATTATCATTTCCCAAAAACAAAATTAAATAAAAAAAAATGGACGAGTTTTTGGCTCAATGCAAGAAATCGGGTGACTCGGCTTACGCGGAGCTCCGATCACTTTTAGAAAGGTTAGAAGATCAGAAAACCCGAGTCGAGGCTCGGATCTTCTTATCAGAACTACAGAAACGGTTATGTGATGAGGATCCTGATCAATGCTTACATACTTATCATTTCCTTATTCAGGATATTTTCCTTCAACAATACGAAGGTTTCTCTCTCTCTCTCTCTCTCTCTATATATATATATATATAGATATAGATATGTTTGTGTGTGTTTGTATCTATTTTTATTGATAGATGAAATATATGTCTATGTAAATGCTGAGTATTAGTTTTGGTTGATGAAATTGATTTAAATATACAAATTTTTTTTGATATCTGTGTATCAGTGATGTATTTACACACACACACACACACTTATGTATATGCATACTCTCTCTCTCTATATATATATAGTCATATATTTATGTGTATGTATGTGTGTGTGTGTGTCGATTTTTATAGATAAATGTATATCTGTGTATGTATTCGCTGAGTATTAGTTTTGGTTGATGAAATTGGTATACGAAACAATGAGGTTTCTGATTTATATTAAATCCGTAGTGAGGGCGTTGTTTTGGTGACGTGTCAGATGGTATTCTGATTCGTTTTCTATCTGAATCTATTTTTACAAGTATATATGTGTATTGGTTCAAGTATGAGTTTTGGTTGATTAAACTGATTTATGAAATTAGAACGATTACGTGCTTCAAATTGATAGTGTCATTATTAAAATTAAATTTCTCAACTATCACTTTCTTTATAACATTTAAGTATATATTTTAATACTTGATTTAAATTTCTGTAGTTTTGTTGGAGAGTAACTTGCAAATTTAGAGACAAATTATGTTGCTGTTTCCTATCAAAGTGATTGGGCGAGTGTTAGCCAACTGACGTATGTATGTTTATATTTTCCGACCAATATTAAGACCAAGGTTTCAAAAGACGCTAGGCGGGTTATAGGCGGAAAGGGTCCGCCTAGACCGATTTTTTCCCACCTAGGTCCGCCTAATGCCTAGGCGCCTAGGCCGATTTTTAAAACACTGATTAAGACACAGAAATACTAGGCATATTCTCTACATAATGATTGGTGCTGGAAATTTATTTTACATAATGTTGGGTGTCTTGCTCTGAATAGATTGTTTATTTAATTCTCTGAGGAAAAACAAGAGTAGAAAACCTGATGCACAAAAATCTCGGGATGTTCAGGGTCTGGGGAGGGTCGGGCCACTATGATCCCGGTTAATATGTACCATCGGATACTAATATATCCTCTAATCTCTGATTCTGCTTAGCTGTGAAAATGCATTCTTTTGGATTAAGTTCAATACGATTGCTTGATAGACTTTGTCATGGGATAACCAGAGTGATTTTGGATAATTTGATAGCTTGTTTTGTGGTGGATTACGTATGTTTAACTCATCTGGATCTTAAGCCTAGCTCCATTTGAAGCTTATAAGTTGCAAAGTAGTTATCGTCCCTGCTTAAAGGCTTATTTTTTTAATAACTTTTCTGTCCTAAAACAGGAAGGCTTCAAGTATATTGTCATTTTTCATAACTCAAATCCAGCTTTTGCTTAAAAAAACTGCACCAGGAGAAGCATGTTTGTTGGTTTTCATAGGTAGCAACATGAAAGCATCACTCCCTTTTCCCGTTTGTAATGTGTACGAGTATAAATTTTCTCAATATAATGTACTCAAAATGCTAACTATGGTAAAGAGGTACTCATAGGATGGTTGCTACATCTGCTTTACTCATTATTTAGATGTTGAAAGTTTGAAACACAACGAGCTACTATTTTACATACAGATTACAAAATAAGCGTCTAACTTTACCGCACTTATGTTGTATTTTTGGCTTCAGCAAACACGGGCTATGAGAAGAGGAAGAAATTAACAATGATGGTGATTCCCAGCATATTCATTCCAGAAGACTGGTCCTTCACTTTTTACGAAGGGCTAAATAGACATCCAGACACTATTTTCAAGGACAAGACGCTTGCGGAGCTTGGTTGTGGTAATGGATGGATATCCATTGCCATTGCTGAGAAATGGGCTCCATCGAAGGTAAAAAAATAATTGTTTATTACTTTACTTTTAATCAATTTACAATCTATAGAACTTGATTCTATAATTAGCAATTCTCTTGCTGATAATCCTCTGACATTGATCAGAAAGGCCTTCGGTCATTTTGAATATTTCCAGTCTCATTGTTACTCACTAAGGTCTCAAACACTTTGGTTTCTGCTTTTAAGCCCGTTTTGTTTTAAAGACGGATTGTATTGGTTCATCAGGCGGAAAGCTGAACAATTCTCAATGTTGGCCTAAAATATCTATAGAAGCTTTGTGCTGGATGAAGCTAACTTTTTTTTTGACCTTCAAATTCCAGCTTTTTTTGCTTGAAAGTTGCGAACAAATATCATCAGACAAGCTCTGAAGCAAACTAAGAACTCACTTTTTAACTGACAAGTTATTTAATGTACATTTGCTAAATAGTTTAACACCATATGATGTGATTCCCGTCTCTTCAAAAGCATTTGAAATTAATTTTTTAAGTAGAAGGTTTCTGTTGATGATAATACTCAAAACATTTATTGGAAATGGCTTCAGTTTTCTTGACATTTTCATTCTAATTGTTGCTCACTAAGAAAAACATAAAGAACTCGTTTACTTGTTCACTGAGAAATTCTTGAGATGATTTTAAGCTGTACGGCGTGAGTTTTGTGTCCTGAGTAGCATGTGTAATTGATCTTCAAGTAACAGTATGAGTTGATAACAATACTCAAGAATTGATTGAAAAGACCTTCAGTTTCTTGAAATTATCAATCTAATTGTTGCTCACGATCGCAAACGTAAGAAACCTCATTTCTTGTTTGCCTGCATATATTTGACTTCAAACTTGGTAAATGTTTTTGAACCATACAACAGGATGCTTATCATACTGTGTGAAACTTTCTCTGTGGAAAAAAAACTTTTTAATTTTTTTACTAATTACCCTGTTATGTATCCAGGTTTATGGTCTTGATATCAATCCAAGAGCTGTAAAGATATCTTGGATAAACTTATATCTCAATGCCCTGGATGAAAATGGTCAACCAATCTATGACGACGAGGGGAAGACACTATTGGATAGAGTAGAGTTTTATGAATCTGACTTGCTATCTTACTGTAGGGATAATCACATAGAACTGGAAAGAATTGTTGGATGTATCCCTCAGGTACCTGATTTAATTGTTATTCACCCTTTACTCAAGTTAAATGATAGATAGCTTGTAACACTACCTTTTCTCATTACTTTTATCCCAATCTCTCCTGATGATTTGTTTTTGTTATTGCAGATACTAAATCCTAACCCAGATGCAATGTCCAAGATGATCACGGAAAATGCCAGCGAGGAATTTTTGCATTCACTGAGTAACTATTGCGCTCTTCAGGTCAGTAAGAAATTTACCCACTATTCAGTTTTTAGATTTAACTTGTTACAAATTACCTAGAACTGCATTCAAATATCATACTTTATCCCCTATTCCAGAGTTTTTGGTTATTTTATATTTTTTCTGTTCTCTTAAAGTTCCAACTTCCAAGATGACTTTATGGTTTCTGTACGTCTACTTAATTGTTGTGATTTAATCTTACATTTTTACCTTTTTATATTGTTTTTGTTACTCTCGTATAGGGGTTTGTCGAGGATCAGTTTGGCCTGGGTCTGATTGCCAGAGCTGTTGAAGAGGGGATTTCTGTCATCAAACCATTAGGAATTATGATTTTTAACATGGGAGGTCGTCCAGGACAAGGAGTTTGTCAACGTTTATTTGCACGCCGTGGTCTTCTTGTAAACAAGCTTTGGCAGACCAAAATCCTTCAGGTAGATCTGATGTTTCCAATACAAGTTTTGTTAAATTTTTATATAATGTATAGCAAGGAGCCCTTGAAATAATGAAAATTTTGATTTATTCTCGATCTTTTTTTTTTTTGTTCTGAATCTGCTCATTACCCTTGGGTAGATTTTTCGTCTTTAATGAATGCAATGTTTCCACCTAAAATGCCAACTACGACAAATTTAATTTTTCAGGCTGCTGATACGGATATAGACGCTTTAGTGGAGATTGAGAAAAATAGTCCCCATCGTTTTGAATTCTTCATGGGTTTAGCTGGAGACCAGCCAATTTGTGCTCGGACAGCTTGGGCCTATGGAAAAGCTGGTGGTCGTATTTCTCATGCTTTATCAGTTTACAGCTGTCAACTCCGCCAACCCAATAAGGTCTGTGTTTTATAAACTTATTGGGCTCGTCTGGTTATATTTGAAAATGTTACTAATTTAGTGGATCTGGATAAGAAATTTTTAGCGATAACAATCTCTACGTTTTTCATTAGTACAAAACCATCAAACAATATTTCATGGTTTTGTACTTTTTAAGTACAAAAAATGAGAATTTTGGGAACCATATAAATCCACAGTACTTTAACTGAGTCTATGCAACTGCCTGGGCTAGAATGCTAGTCATCTGATATTTCACGAATCCTCTGGCAGGTTAAGATTATTTTTGATTTTCTGAAAAATGGATTTCACGACATCAGCAATTCCTTGGATTTGTCATTTGAGGACGATGCTGTTGCGGATGAGAAGATTCCTTTCCTTGCTTATCTTGCCAGTGGTTTGAAAACGAGCTCATTTTTCCCCTACGAGCCACCAGCTGGAAGCAAAAGATTTCGCAATTATGTAGCAGGCTACATGAAAACTTACCATCATGTGCCACTGTCTATGGATGTAAGAAAATTTCACCATCAATTTTTTTTCCCATTGTTATAATATTCCCCTGTTTATTACTGTGATAAAAGTTGTCTTCTTCGTGCATCTTAGCGGCTCTTACTACAATTTACTCATGTTAAATAAAATTTAGATACATAAAGGGATATAATACTGCTATTTATGCTGTAGTCTGTACCCTCTAATGAACTCCTTTACAAGATCACTGTTTTACTGTCTTTAGATTAATATGATACTGCACTGCTGACCTTTTGTCCTCAAAATCTTGTGCTAGAATGTTATCGTGTTTCCTTCAAGGGCTGTGGCGATAGAAAATGCTCTAAGATTATTCTTGCCCCGTCTTGCTATTGTCGACGAACATCTGACTAGACATTTACCCCGACATTGGTTAACTTCACTGGCAATTGGGGTATGTTCATTTTTCTAGTTTATTACTCTTTCTATAAAACATGTTCAAGATCTAGAGATTCTTAATATACAAAGCAAAAAGGTTTATGACATGCTTGAGGGTGATAATTACGTTCCTGTACACTAACATATCATGTGATTATAATTTTGTACTCGTATACATCAACCTTAAAAATTGGCAATTGGTATTTAGTACACTAAAGTTATTTTCTTGGCCATACGATACCAAATGGAAAAATTCCATAGGTTGGGTACTAGTTAGCCAAGAAATCATATAATTTCATAGAATATTAGTTCATTTAATATTGTTTCCAATTGTCTGTCACCTTTTTCCTATCCAAATTATGAATTTCCTACACTATGTGGTTTACAAAAGCGAAAAATTATGTTAGATTAGAGTAGGTGTTGCTTACCTCTATAGATTGGTATACAAGATTGAAATATGAGTATACGTTTGTGTAAGAAATTTTATTAATTCTAAATTATTGGATTTTGTTCCTGGATGTAACTTTATTCCCAGAATACGGAGGCGTCACAGGATGTGCTTACAGTAATTGAAGCGCCACGTCAGTCTGATTTAATGATGGAGCTGATAAAAAAGTTGAGGCCACAGGTGGTCATAACTGGAATGGCTCAGTTCGAGGCGATTACCAGTTCTGCATTTCAACAGCTTTTAGACACTACTAGAGAAATTGGATCTCGTCTATTAATAGACATATCTGATCAATTCGAACTATCCAGCTTACCCAGTTCCAATGGTGTTCTCAAGTATCTTGCAGGAACCTCTTTGCCCTCACATGCTACAATTATATGCGGTTTATTGAAAAATCGGGTAATCTTTTTGTATTTATTTTCAAGTAACTTCTTATGTGGTAACTTATATTTTATATGCACTTAATAGCTATATTGGTTTTACAGGTTTATTCCGACTTAGAAGTAGCATTTATGATATCAGAGGACGAAACTATTTTGAAAGCATTATCCAAGACCGTCGAACTATTAGAAGGGACAACTGCACCAATTAGTCAATACTATTATGGTTGTCTCTTCCACGATCTTCTAGCTTTCCAACTAGCGGACCGGCATCCACTTGCAGAGGTTAGTTTATCATTTAGTATCTTGTTATAAATTATCATAAAATAAATTCAACCTTTCAAAGTTACTTGTTGGACCACTGGATTTTTGTGGAAGATAATAAATTTGACATGCAACGAAAGTCATATATACGTCGATCATTTCTTACCTCATTATAAATTAACCCTAACAATGAATTTTCAAAGTTTTAATGGACCACGGGAATTTCTTTATAAAAGAAAGCATATGTAATATACAAAGGAAAGGGTCCTTATACCTAACATTGTTGCTAAAGTTTATAATTACTTTTAGAAATTGTTGGAATTTTTTTACAATTGCTTCTTCATTGTTATGATTCTTTAACAAAAAGGAACTTTGTTAGAAAAATGTTGATTTTTTTTTTACAATTGGCTCTCCATATCTGTCCTCCAGAGAGAAGTCGAAAAAGTGAAAGCTGGTGAAATGATTGGGTTTTCAAGCTCTGCCACTTCCATATTTGAAAATGCCGAGTTTTCAGTTAAGGAGACCGAAAGCTCGTCAGTGATTCACATGGACGTGGATCAAAGCTTTTCCCGTATTCCATCTCCTGTCAAGGCCGCTATTTTTGAAAGTTTTGCAAGACAAAACATAGCAGAATCAGAACTCGATGTGACAACAAGCATCAAACAATTCGTCAAGAGCCATTACGGATTCCAAACCACAAGCAATACGGAATATATATACGCAGACTGTTCTGTGCCGCTTTTTAACAAGCTTGCTCAGTGTTGTATACAAGAGGGTGGGACTTTATGTTTCCCATCTGGGTCGCACGGAAGTTATGTTTCGTCTGCTAGATTTTTGAACGCAAATGTGACGACTATACCTACCGAATGTAAGGTAGGGTTTAAGTTGACCGAAAATGCCTTAGTAAGTGTATTTGATACTGTGAGTAAACCTTGGTTATACATAACCGGTCCCACAATAAGCCCAACTGGCCTGGTTTACACTAACGAAGAGATGGAAAGCATATTGACCACTTGTGCTACATTTGGAGCTAGGGTCATAATCGATACGTCGTTTTCGGGACTAAAATTTGACCCTAAGGGTTGGGGTGGTTGGGATTTGGAGGGCATTTTATCCAGACTGAACTCTTCGGCTAAATCGTCATTTTGCGTCTCCCTGCTTGGAGGGCTTTCTTTGAAGATGCTGACGGGTGGGCTAAAATTTGGATTTCTGGTCCTGAATGAGCCTTTTCTTGCTGAAACTTTCAATAGTTTTGGGGGTTTGAGCAAACCTCATTGCACTCTAAAATATATGGTAAAGAAGTTGCTTGATTTGTGGGAGCAGAAAGCAGAAGGGCTAATGAATGCCATCGCTGAGCAGGCGAAGCAATTGGGAGTTAGATCTAAGCGTTTGAAAGAGGTTAGCAATAAACATGATGATCTCATGTGTTTACATGTTCAATTTTGCTCTTTTGATCCATGTTTTATTCTCTTTCATCCGTTTGAATGGTCAATAAGTTAAATACTTAATTACAGGGAAAATTACACTTTAGTGCCCTGTATTTACACGAAATTTTGATTTAGTATAACGAGGTTTTAAAATCTTGATTTCCTGTACCGAGTTTACCAAATAACTTGAATTAGTGTACTGAGGTTCAAAATTCTTGATTTAGTGTATTAAAGAAGGTTGTTACTGGAAAATTCTACTGAAAATGGACTTTAAAATCGCAATTAAAAGGAAAGTGATTCGAACATAGAGTCCACCTTGTATTTATTTATTTTTCTGATATTGAGATTCTGGGTTCACATTTTTCATCTATGCTAGTTTGCTTTATCGTCAGATTTCATTGTCTCAACTTTATCTTGTCCCATTCACTATTCCTCTTTTTTTTTTTTTTCAAATCAAGTTATATTTGGATTCTATTTTAAATATCTTCCATTTTTCTCAAACCATCTCCTAATACAATTTCTGTTTTAGACTCTCGAGAATTGCGGGTGGGAAGTACTCGAATCCCGTGGCGGAGTTTCCATGGTGGCAAAACCATCTGCCTATATAGGCAAGCGTATCTCTCTAAACGAAAACGCTGCTTATGAAGCTGAGCTCAAGGACTCAAATATCAGGGAAGCAATACTCAGAGCCACTGGGCTTTGCATCAACAGTGACTCATGGACTGGAATTCCAGGTTATTGTCGATTCACTATTGCTTTGGAAGACGACGAATTTGAACATGCATTAGATTGCATCGCCAAATTCAAACAGGTCATAGCCATTTGAAACACGTCTAATGATTATCAACTTGCCCCAATTCTTGTTTTCTGTTGTGAAACCGAGTTTTCGTAGAATAAAAATAGTCATATACCTGTCCTTGTGAGCTTATGTCTAGCTCCTTAGACAATTTGGCATTGAGTGGAATTTTCTTCTGGCATGTATGTGCATGTTAGTGTTGCTTATTTTCAGGCGACACAGGCTTATCACCCCTTAATTTTTGTGGGTTTAAATATTTCCATCTGGTTATGTGCAGAAGCTTAACAGTACTTTAGCTCGCACAATGATGGCAAAAACATTGTTTTCTTATATTCTCCGGGCCATGGATGATTGAAATTTTACTGTTTTGCTTGGGAATATTAACTTTATATATGTGTTTGTATATGCATTGGGACAGGATTCAGTTTAATTCTATATAATATTCTGATCTGATCACATATAAGTTGATCCTGGACTGGACGATAGAACCACACGCCTATACCTTCTTACTTATTTGTTGTTGTTAGAAGGTCAGTTGAACATATAATTTTATTCCTAGACGGGATGATCAGACGCGCACGCCTATACAGATTAATTCTTACTTTTCCTATTGTGGCCTCGAGGTTTATGATATTACAGCTTGTCGCAGTGCAAGCGCATCAAAGATATTTATCCTTCTTGGTTTTGATAAAATACTGTGTAAGCAGCAGATTCAAAAGATGAAAACATTGCACAAAAGGAAAGCGTAAGTGCATTTATCTGAAACACAAGACTAGATGCACTTCGATTAGTGTTCTAGTTCTGTATCGCATTACAAAACCCAGGTGTTTTCTAATAATATTTTCTGAAATAGTACAATTTTTTTAAGGGAACATTGGTTTTCTTTTCTTTTTTTTCTTCGAGAGCGTATGTTCGTTATCCTAGGCAGCGTTTTGAACTTGCACAATATTTATGAAAATATAGTGTTCTGTATATACTTTGCTTTTGGATAACTGAAATGGCGTAGCTTTTCTTCCCATTATTCTCGCTGTATTTGTTCCGAATTCTGGCAGTGTTAATCCGCACACTATTAGCAGAAATACTGTTTGTTGGATTTGATTTGCATCTGGATTTGCTTTACTTTGTTTACTAGACGTTGTACATGCCACGTCTTATTTACAGCAGGATCTCTTTTTTTTCCCTAAAATCAAGTATTTCTTAGTTTGGGATGTCAGTATATACACGCAAACTTATACTTCCATACTTATAATCAACATTGACTGAGATTTATTTGAATCTCTCGTTCCAATCACCATGTAAGGATAGCAACTTAGCATTCCTTACCAACACATTTTTCTACTTTTTCAAGCAAAGTGGCTTTCCATTCATCCTGATTGGTACACAAGAAGCAAGTGGCATTGTTATTGCAGATTCAAGATTTGACATTAGGAAACATAATAACATTAATTCGAAACACAAAACAACTGACATTTTATACATTATTCAACAATCTTACACCACAGTACATAAGACACCAACTTGCAATACATAGCAAAAAGCTCGATTTCATTTCCCTGAGACTGTTGAGTGATTACTTTTTTTACATCTCATCTCTGCTAGTTTTAGTAGCCTTAACCTCCTCTTTAGCCCCAACTTCCTCAATCCCGATAACCTTCGCCTCCCTCTTCTTCTCTTCTGCCATCTTCGGCACAGTAACAGTTAGCACTCCATTCTCCGTCCTCGCCTTGATACCCTCCATGTTAGCATTATCCGGCATCCTAAACTGCCTCCAAAACCTCCCAACGGCCCTCTCCGCCCGATGCCAGCTATCTCCCTCCTCTTCCCTCTCTACCTTCCTCTCCCCGCTAATCTTCAACACCCTCTCCTCCACCTCGATCTTCACATCCTCTTTTTTCATCCCGGGTATATCAAGGGTAATAACATGTTCTTTAGGGGTTTCTTTCCAGTCGCACCGGGCCAGGGCTAGGGTTTCATCTGATTTCGGAATGGTGAGAGGACCTTGTTCAAGAATCTTGAATGGGTCTTCGAAAGATGGGATTATGTCGAAAAGAGGGGATCGGTAGGGCATGAGGGAGGTGGCTTGAGTAGTGAGAAAGACAAGGATGAGAATGCATGTTCCTGTGACCTTAAGTGTATTCATTCCTAGGGTGTAGAAAACAAGTGAAAAATAAACTACAGAAGTTTGTTAGTTGATTAATGAATGCTTTTTTTACAATGGCTGGTGTTTTGTTTGTGAAGCTGATATGGTCATTTAAGCCAAGTGCATGTATATATATATATGTGTGTGTGTATGTGTGGAGGGTAGTAGAGTTTTCTGGATTTCTCATGTATGTTTTAAGTGAGCTGTTCAAGATAGTCAATAGAGGCATCTGCAAATTTCTAGAAAAATCTAAAGGGAAAATATGAGCAGTAGTTTGTAATTTCAAAATAAAATAAAATAAAAACGCTATAAATGGAGTAATAGCCAAGCTATTTGGTCCATTTTATATATAGTGATACAGTAATTGTCCCAAGTCTTGAAGAAGATTATGGGAAGGTGATGAAAGTTATGATTATCAAGTATCACGTTAGTTGTCTACGTGATTGTTTTTCAAAGTGAATCATTTTGTACTAGTTGAAACTGGTGGCGTTTCGTATCGTGAATACGTCCCCAATTTTGAATTTTTAATGTATAACCGACCAAATCAATCTTTCACGTTTTCTATATTTTGGAGAGCAAATCCATACGTGTTTTAAATTTTGGAATTTTTATAGTATATGAACGTACACGCACACACACTTATTGAAAGACTTGGAAAAAAAGATCCAAAATGAAAATTATGCAGCTCAAATAAAATCAAAATGTTATTTAAGCAGTTGAAAACAGCAGATATCGTATCATCGATCGAAAAGTTGAGAAATGTCGTACATGATATTGTGGGTCAATAGTAAACTGACTTTGGGCTGGACTATTTTAGTACCACTATACCCATGGCTTAAGAAAAACCTGCCTATTTGAAGAAGCCTACGAGAAGTTTATGTAGTCCAGCCCCATACGACGAAGTACTCTCAAGTATTAACACTCTTAACGCTCGAGTTAACACCACAATATTACGGTTCCTGCAGTGTCGTGTAATTGGTAAAGGGTGTTGAAGGAGTCCTCCAAGAGTACCAAATATTTTTTTTTCTTTTACGGAGTTTTGGTTTGCCCTTTCGTTTTTTGTCCATTCTTTTTGTGCAAAGGTTGATTCTATCAGAAATTATGGTGAGAAAAAAAGTATTTCTTGTAGTTCGCGTGTCGTAGCTAAGGCACTTTACTTATTTGTCTACATCTTAAACGAGTAGTACTTTTTACTAATTGGTAACCTCTGATCGATATTACATCAATTGGTTTCCATTAAGCTGAAAGAAGTCATTATCTGTCTATCTGACTGCTGCATGGTTAAACTATACAAGACAAATGAACATAATAATACAAATTTTAAGAAAATTGATCTTTTCCTTGGGGTATAAACATAAAATCAGGGCTAATATCACTTAAGTAGAGAATTTCCTAATTGTTCCATAGAAATTAGAAAGAGATTCTTTAACCAGAAAAAATTCGATTGAGATGTATGATACCTATCCAAAAGTTTTTGCAAGTGACTTATCCCTAGATACATTTAAATCAATTCAATTATAGATCGAGTACAAATTTATATATAGATTGTGCTAAAGATCTAAAAAAACCGTTTTCATCTTGTTTTGTAAACAAAAAGATGAAATAAATCTAATGGAATTAAAACTAATTTTTCAGTAAATCGAAGTAATTCTATCTCCAATAGTTGAACGATGGAAATCCTTGTAATATTCTGAACCGAGTTTTGAGTTTCAAAAATTTTGAATTAGTGATTCAAGTTTCACATATACTTTGATTTAGTAGTTTAGTTAACTACACAAGTTTTAAACAATTGCAATACAAACCACTTAGTTTAGAAATTAATAAACTAGACACCGATTTGTTGAAAATGACAAAATTAACTATTAAATTTACAATTTTTGTAAAAGACACGTTTTCTAATAAGCAAACTTTTTTTTATAATAAATATAATTTTAGACATAATTTTTGTTATTTTCAGAAAAGTTTTAATCTGTAAAAAAATTGTTTTAATCAGTAAAAATTACATTACATCCGTAAATAATTTTTGTTAATTAAAAAAAAGTGTACGGATTAATATTAAAAATTATTTGGTAAATTACAGAAAATTATTAAAGAAAATTACACGGAGTTATCGCACATAAAATTTTACGTCCACATGACTTCAGCATGGAGGTATACTATTTTTTTCGTAACAAAAGGGTTCACAAAAACACAAATTGACACTTTTATCAGACTATCAAATAATCAAGATATGTGTAGTGTAATTTTCTGTAATATTAATCAGTAAAATTTTATTTAATTACCAAATATTATTTACGGATTAAAACACAATTTTTACGTATTGAAACCTTTCTGAAAAGAAAAAAAAATTAAATGTAGTGTTTATTTTGCTGGAAAAATTGTATTCAAAGTCGTTTTTCTTTTTTAAAACTTATGTCTAAAATTGTATTTATTATAAATAAAAGTTTACTTATTGAAAAATATGTATTTTACAAAAATTGTAAAATTAAAAAGTTAATTTTATCATTTTTAACAAATTGGTGTCTACTTTATTAATTTCTAAATTAAGTGAGATGTATTGCAATTGTTTAAAACTTGTGAAATTAAGTAGACCACTAAATCAAAATATATATGAAAGTTTGGTCACTAACCATAAGTCTTAACTTACATTCTCGAAAGTACAATAGATCTCTAAAATAAAGATGACTGAGAAATAGATAAAAATCGGAAAGGAAAGAATAATATTTTAGTCAAAATAGATAATAAGCAAAGGCAAAACCATGCTACATATGGACAAAAAACAAAAAAGAATCCTAAGCAAATTGCAAATTGCATTTTGCTTTATGATTTATTCTTCAATCATTCATAATTTGATACCAAGAGATCATACATAAAAAAGTAAAAGGTTATCTTTCTTAGGTGTTCTTTTATTTACTTTGAATCTCATGCTTTTGCATTTGGTAGGAAAGCTTTTAATCTAAGACAAAAAAATTAAAGTGAAGAGAATGTTCCCAACGACTACGGTACTACCACTTTTTTTTTGCCTTTTGTTCTGCAAACAAGTTTTAATTTAAATTGTATAAAAACAAGTTTATTTATTTATATAAAGACAAGTAATGTTACATATTAATAGAATGTATGTGCAAGTAATTGAACTTTTTAATAACAAGTCAACCAAAGTTACAACGTTAAAATCCATATTTCACAAGTAGTATTATTTTTCATCAAATCAATAGTTGACACAAAAACTGGAAAGTATACTAGGCTGTATGTGTTTTACCCGCTAAAAGAACTTGTGAAAAGATATATTGAGACTACCCAATAAATAGTGATAAATTTGTGAAATTAATAATCCCATTTGTCTAATGTACATTACTGTTTTTCAGTTTTTCAGTTTATAGGTAGGTGTCTAATTAAAACAGTGAAAAAAAATGCTTAGGTCAGACATATATAGAAGATAGTTCAAGCTAATTCAAGCTATATATAGGTCAGACATATATAAAAAAAAATTGCTTAGAAGACATATATATATATATAAAATGCAATCCTCACTTATGCAAAATTTACGCTATTTTAATTTCACCTATACAAGAAAAAGTTATAGGCATGTATAATTCTATAAATACTGCCACTTTAGTGGGAGCAATACGTGAATAGTATTCTTAATTATGTATATCGTGCTGCGCATGAACTACAATAAATTATAGTGAAAGCAACAAAGTACTTATAATATATGAACCACCATAACCTTATACTAAAATTGGATGAATGAAATTCGTCAATGAAAAAAAGTACTGTCTGAGTAAATTTAGAAATTGTGAAATTGGACAAAATGATGGAGTATGTATATTGAAAGAGTGTACAAAGAAGTTGTTCATTTAATTAGTGCGGCGTCGGCTTTACACTACAAAAAAATACACAAATACCGACGGGATTAATGACGGTATTTTTTTGTTACGAGCTTATTAGCGACGGTTTTTGTGACGGTTTTGTGACAGTTTAGTCAATTTGCGACAAATTTATGACTGTTTTTGCTTTTGACTCTCATTAAATCAAACATTATTTTGTAGTGTTAAATTACTCAACAATTCATAAACAAGTAATTTGATGGAGAATTAACCTAAAGAAAAATCTAATATTCAGGTTTACTCTGTTATTTTTTCATATAAAATGTAAAATGATTCCACTCTTAGCTCTTCTCATGAGATTCAAACTCACTGCAGCCTCCCATTTGAGAGCGTGAATTATTTGGAACTTTTGATTATCAAAAGACCCGGCCCGAGGTCACTCCAAAATGATTATACTCCTAAAATTGCTTAGTCGGGTCGGATATCAATATTTTGGGAGACCTTAGGTGTTTAAAATGTTCATGTCCGTTCCGGTCGAGAATTGCCCAATACAAATAGGGTCTTAGACTGTCCAGATCTCAATTATGATAAACATATGGTATCTAGTTTAAACTTTATACCAAATTTAAATAACCAATGAAATAAATTGAAACAAAAAAAAAAGTCATATTAAAGGAAATTTACAATTATATTTAAAAACTACAACATAAAGTCGTCTAGAGGAAATAAGTTGAAACAAGAAATTAACGACTTTAATTAAAATTGTTGTTTCTTTTTTTCTTCATAATCTGAATGTTTATTCGTTTACATGCATTTTGAGGTTGAGTTATGTTAACATCATTTTGACATAAACTTAATAAATTTAATACTTTATGCTCTACTAGAATAATATTTTGAAAATTATTCCTAAATTAGGAGAAAAAGTTTCCTATGTGTGTAATGTTGATAGTCTTTTGATGTAAAAAAAATAGAAAAATTAGGGTACAAAATGTAAATTGTGGTGTTCATATATTTCTACTAAGAGAAATGCAAAATAAAAGGTCCTTAAAAAAAGTGAGCACGAGTATGAAGTTAGCAAACTTGATATCTAGTACGTGGTGGTGGTCACATTTACTATTAAAAGTGAAGGAGTATTTTCATTGTATTACAGAAAACATGTTGAGTACTATTTACTAAACAAGGCACATGTAGCAGCCTTATATCGTACTACCTTGCAGAATACTTCTCTGACAAATGTAAAAATTCAATTTTGGAATATATTAGCTGAGTACCAATTATATTGCAGCCTTTTCTATGAAAAATATAAGAACCTTGTATTCAACAGTAAGTAAATAATGATTTCTAATATATTATAGGTTACATAACAATGCAAATTTAAGGCCGACACGGTCATATAGGTCGGATCAAACCTGTTTTGGATTTCAATATATTATAGGTTACATAACAATCAAGATAAACTATTTTGTTTAGGATTCGAAATATATATAGAACCGAATCAGTTATGTTAATGCCATCACAATTAACTTTTGGTTTTCAATCTTGTCAGACTGGTATATACTCATCCAACTTACATTAAAAAAAAAAAGACAAAAATGACTGGTATATACTCGAGCCAAAATTCCAGAAAATCCTAATCTTGAAACTGGTCAAGTGCAAACCTTTTTTTTTTTCTTCAAAATAATAAAGCAAAAACCTTTCTTTATTATGGTCATCTTTGTCCATTCAATTTAGATATCACTTGTACTGGTCACAAAAGAACCTAACAAAGGGTATTAGTTAAACTAAGTATATAATCATTAGATTTTTTTTTACTTTCTTTCCACTTGCAAGTGATATTTTCCGCATATTTGTCCTTAATTAATTAGAAGTAAAAACTGTCAAATAGCTAGCAAGCATGATAGCTTTAGAGGTAAAGGGAACTTTGGGACCTTGGATTGCTGAAAATAATGGGATCATAAAGGTCGTTTGGTAATATTCAAGACCAGTTGGATATAGAGGTAAGATTAGCTACATCTACTTTACATATTCTTTGTTATGTTACATCGACTTTACTTATTAAACTTGACACTTTAGTTCAACTGAAACTATAGTTGGATCAAATCAAATATACTTATATATACATTTATGTAACTATCATTGTATTTAGGGTGCAAGAGAAGTCTTGAAAATTGTGACCAAACTTAAGCCACATATACGGGCAGAGTCTTTTTGGAGGAAGCAAATTGCTTTTTTTTAGGACCTGTTTAGATTACAGGTTCACGTCACATTTTATTTTTATTTATTTTTTCAATTCATTCCACTCAATTTCATTACAAAATAAATAAATCTAACATCACTTCA
Organism: Primula vulgaris; assembly: GCA_963920805.1. NCBI lineage: Eukaryota > Viridiplantae > Streptophyta > Magnoliopsida > Ericales > Primulaceae > Primula > Primula vulgaris. The sequence goes on along the minus strand of OY987216.1, from coordinate 3,211,601 downwards.
TTACATCTCATTACACTTCATTTATTTACAAAATAAATAAATTTACTCACTCCATCACACTATTAATAAATACATTCCTCTGCTTTTTTTTCCACTCAAACTAAATACAAAATTAAAATATTTTATAATCATAATATTATATCAATTTAACACTTTCAAATAATTTATATTTTGCATTTTTTTATTTATTAATTTTGTTACTTCCGAGTAAATAATTAAATTGTCCCAAAAAATCATACACGTCATTATTTTCTTCCACCTTTACCTACTCACACTTGTAAAAACATTAGTCGGGTTAACTTGAAAGTGGTTAAATTGGATAGGTAAAGGTGGAAGAAAATAATGACGTGTATGGTTTTTGGGGACAATTTAATTATTTACTCGGAAGTAACAAAATTAATAAATAAAAAAGTGCAAAATATAAATTATTTAAAAGTGTTAAATTGATATAATATTATGATTATAAAATATTTTAATTTTGTATTTAGTTTGAGTGGAAAAAAAAAGCAAATGAATGTATTAATTAATAATGTGATGGAGTGAGTAAATTTATTTATTTTGTAGATAAATAAAGTGTAATGAGATGTAATGAATTGATGTTAAATTTATTTATTTTGTAATGAAATTGAGTGGAATGAATTGAAAAAATAAATAAAAATAAGATTTGACGCGAAACTCAAATCTAAACATATCCTCAAAAAATCAATTTGCTTCCTCTAAAAATACTCCCCCACATATAAGCTCGTATTTATTCTTGTGGCCCCTTTCTACAGTCTATTATTACCTCCTGCACCGTTCCCTCTCCCTTTCTTATTGTATAAACTGTAAACTGTTTTTTTTCCGTTTTATTTAATTGTCCATTACGAAACTACGTGTAATTCTAACCTGTCAGTAACTTATATCAAAGTTATCGGAATGAAAATTTTCAAAAGTTTATCATATAGTTCAAATATTAAATTTTTAAAAAAATCATTTTGACAATTTTGATACAAGTTATAAGCCGGTCATAATTGCACGTAGTTTCGTAATGGATAATTAAACGGGAACGGATGGAGTAATACAGTAATAAATTACTTCAAAAAAAACTAATAATAAATGTTTGTTTACGTAAAGAGACTAATTTATCATTGTAGAATACTATTATTTATTCCTAGTTAAATGTCTAACTTATTATTTTCTCCTACCATGTGTGTGGAAGTAAAATCATGACTTGTTTCAGTTTCAATTTAATATGTTCCACACTAGATCATTTAACCGACCCACGATATACTTGCTTAAATATTTGTAACAGTCCAAAAGGCTCATAAAGTAAAATATGAATAAATTCAGGAAGTTGGATTGAGATTACAAAATAATGTTAATATAGTGAGAGTGAAAAATTGTCACTAATTCGAATACATGTCATAAATCTGTTACAAATCGAATAAATTATCACTATTTAGCATCTTTTTTAGTGAGCAATTTAAATCTGATGGGTCAAAGTGAGAAAAAGTGTAGCATATAGATGTAAAATGTAAACTATCCAATTCTTAATTTAGGTACGCACTCAAACAAATACTTCTTGTAAATATTTTTTACTAATTCTTTTTTATTTTTGAAACTTTATGTCTAATTATTGTTTCAAAATTATTTAATTTTGCAAAATTTGTGGAAACTCTTATGAATATGGATTTTGCAGAAATTATATTACAAAACTAAAATAAATGGTAAATTTTATATGGAATTACTACTTCAAGAATGGACACCAAAGGCGAAGACAAAATATTAAAGAGTGATAAGAGTCTTTAAATACGGTCTTTGAAGTGTGGAATAAAGTCATAGACGATGAGGAATAAAGTGATTTGGATAACATAATAAAGTAAAGAGTAAAATTACATTAACTTGAAGCTGTAGTTGGTTTATTTTAGAGAGGAATAATAATGATCATGCTAGTTTTTCTTTTATTCCTACAGTTAATATATTAAGCAATGAAAATGGGACCAATTTCTTGACCTTTTTTAAACATGGGGATTTTTTATTGTTAGAATAAAAATACAAGGTCCAGTATGAGTTTTAATTTACAACTGCAGAAGCTATTGATGAAGTTAACCCTAATATAGTTCTAGAATCATACCATAAGTTGTTTTATATATAGTACATTTTTATCTACCAATTCTTATCAAATTTAATTCACTTCAATCAAGGGTTTCAGATCATGTGAGTGTATTTACTTCTAGGACAAAGTCTGACAAAATTAGCCATGAAAATGACCTCATTATCAAATTGGTTCAAGCATTTTCTGATAAGATTTGTATTGGTACTCTTCTACCCATGAAATAGTTTTGAGATTCAATGTGATTATTACTGCATTTTAGTCTTGAGATTATTTTTAATTCAGTACAGGTACCCCTTTTCTTTAACCGATTTCCAAAGATCATGTATTATCTCGTGTGACACTATCACTATCTTCCAAACTTTATACAGAAAACCTAGCTCTAAACTAGAAAACTTAATATTATCCCTAAATTTGGATGTTAGTTTGTACAAAATATTACATTTAATTTGGACCCTATTGCTTCAACACTATTGAACATATATAGGACCACCTATATATGAAAGTTTCTTAAATCATGACGACCAAATAGGAAAGATTGATGGAATTAACCCGAAATCTTATTATCTGAAATCGTGGCCGAAATAATGAAAGTATGATTTAGTTTATTTGTGGCAGTCTTGCGACGATTTTTATTAAATTATCATAGTAATAATATTGCTGCATTTCATGTTTATAACACAACCTATTATTTTTATTCATTTTTTAGTTCTACTGATAACTATCAAAAACCCAAAAAAACACACAAAACTATAGTACCTTCTTTCATACTAATGTACACACATGGTCCCTATTCCCTAGTAGTATGTATTTTGATCATCAGCTTATTAACTTATTTACGATTATGAAATTGTCCTATCACATAAATTTCTTCGCATATAATTAAATTTCATACCAATTAAACTATATATGTAACCATTGAAACTATGAGAATCAATGCCTACGAGTGTATACCTCCCTTTCATATAACCACAATGTGGCTGAACGTATATTCATTTAATACAAAAATATAAAAAAAACATTGAGAAGGGACCTTAATTTGTGAGCAAGCTAGTTCCGAACATCACTATAAACTAATATTGATTTTGTTATAGTCAAAATTTGTTACAAATTTGTCACAAAACTGTCACAAATTGACAATTTTGTCACAAACCGTCACAATTTTTATAGGTATTAACCACGTCACGTCACTTATTTATACATTTGTTTTTTTTATAGTGCATAAAGCAAGTACATATGATGGATTTCACTTCCAATAGCAGTAAGTTCTGTATATGAAGTTACAACCCACTAGACCAAAGTTAGCTATTCTCAGCTAAAGAAGTAATAATTATCACCACTTTTGTCACCTTTGACCATTTTCACTCCTCCTATTACACTAGGATCCTATATACGAGCTATATACGAGCTAAGAGCATACATGTAATTTTTACATGTTATATATAACGTCACATAAGCAAAAAATTAACTTTTAACTTTTTTTTTAATAAATGTGTTAACTTAACAAGTAGTAGGTCTGCACAATTGACACTACAATTTTAACACCTCATTGTCACATATGACCCCGTATGAACAAAAAATTCAAAGAACAAAATAAAAATAGTGATAAAAATGTATAATGTTGAATAAAACAATGAATTAAAACATTAAAAGTAGATGGATCTCACATAGCACTTGTTAACACTCTTGCTCGGGTTAACATAAAATTTAACATATAACACAATACTAAAAGGTCCAATTTAGCTCTAAAACCCTCACACTATAACTTACACTAACATAGACAGTAAATGAACCATTGAAGATGTTTCAAAAGGGTTAAAACACCCCATATTCATAAAACATTTTTAAAAAATCATATATTTTAATGAAAATTTATAAATTCAGCAACTCCATAATTAAAAAATAACTTATATATGTAATTCATCTCCAACCGGATCAACATCCTGTATTACAAGAAAATGTTCATTTACCAACTGTTTTGAAAAAGCAAACTGTTCGTAAATGGAATTTTTTCTTATAGTGCTAGTTTCCCCACTGTTAGAATTTTATCACCCCGGTCCACTTAAAATATCGACGCATATTTCCTCCCAAAAAAACCTCTTTTAGGAAAAGAAAAAAACGTTTCGCTCACTTCTCAGTCCGTCGAACCTAAGCTAATACTTATATTTTTTTTATTATGATAGGCTAGTTTGACTCTTAATATGATTGGAGGTTGATTATTTTTTTAGCTATGGAATTCTTCAATATCATCTTGAGATAATAGTAGAGATATGTGCTTACACACGTACGTTTGCTTGAACGTGTACATATAAACCCAAAAAAACCGAACCGAACTACAAAAGACCGAAATAGAAAAAATATTTTTTCGGGTCGGTTTCGGTTCACAATAAAACCGAACTGAAAAAAACCGAAAAAACCCGAAGATCGAAAATAACCGAAAAAACTCAAAAGACCGAAACCGGACAGAAACAAACCCGTTCGGTTCGGTCCAAAAAATAAAAAAACCGGAAACCGAAAAAAATCGAAGCGAACAATCTGCTCGATTTCGGTTTTACCAAAAACCAAACCAAAACGAACCCAGTCCTACGGATACACGCGCTCACTTCCGCTTTAAAATGTTTTCATGGTGAGCTCAGGCATGTGAGTAACTAAATGCTCTTATGACACTTATCTTTCTCCTTAATCCTCATCGTTTTTTTTTATAAATATTACAGATATACTAAATTATGCTACAGTATATGTTACATGATACAATTTTTTTTTACTATTTATTTTTTACATGATGTTACATTATATGTACTAAATTTTAAGTAAGAGTTAAACCTTTTGGTTTTTGAATATTGAGTATGTTTTTATATACCAATAAATGAACCTCCCTTTTTTTTCATGTATTATTTTTTAATAAAGTACTTTAATTATTTAGATATTTTTCTATATTCAGAACTCTGTATTTTGTAAGTAGACGATTAGTGGCAAGTGGCAAGTGAGGTGATTAAGAACCCAATCCTTTAAGCCTTTGTTGTTTGTAAATTGTAATACTCATTTGCCTAATTTTGGCTAATATTGGAATTTGGAACAGTATGTTTTTCAGTTATAATAAAATATATTTTTCCATTAATGTATACTAGGATCACTAAGTTCAACAGTGACTAAATCCACCATGCATAATTAGTAACACTAAATGGAAATTCAGGAAACCTAATAAAGTTGGAAAATGAATGGAAATACGTAATTTTATATTAATGCAGACATGCAATGTAGCTTTTTAATTCTAGCATATCTTTCAATAATAGCTTGTTGGCTTGTTCTAGTTTTTTTCATTTAAATATAAAAAAAAAAAAACATTAGTAGTACTCCTTAACTTTTACTACTATATATATATATATATAGTATGACCAACCAATAAAATGGGATTTTTATAAACAGTAAAATAGTTTCTATCTCTATGTACTCTCCACTGTCTGACACACACACTGTTCTTCTAAATGCGTAAACTTGGTGCCTGCCTGCTACTCCAAGCAAAGCTCCTCTCTTTCTATATATAAAAAATAATAAAATAAAAAATATATATAACTATTTAAATAAAATAAATATATATATGTATATACATATAAGATGGATTTTTTCACTGCAAAAAATATGTTTTCATCCCAAAACCGTAATTCCAAATTAAAAATCATAATTCTGATTTACGGTTTACATTTTTATTTTATTTTTCACAAAAAAAAAAAAATTTTAAAAAAAAGGTAAACCGTAATTCTGAATTACATAGTATTTTAGTTTGAAATTAAGGTTTTAATGTGATAGTGTAAAAAATGGAGCCTCATATACATAATAAATGTTATATTCCGCCGGTGTAGCCAATGAATCATTGGAAGTAATAGGTTTTTATAATATTAATTGTACACATTTCCTTCGTTTTTTATCTTTGCGAATCTAATAACTATCCAGTGATCACGTATATATGTAATTAAATTATTGAACACGGTTTATTTATTTTTAATAAACGTGAAACTGACCACTTTTTATGAAGATTAACCAAAATTTCAACTCAATAATGTTGTTATCTGGCTTCATACTTTTTACTCATTTGAGTCATTTACATATGATTTGAGCTGAATATTGTATCAACGTTCCTTATATTTTCACAATTCTATTTAGTACAGAGCTTTAGTCGCAAAAGGGTTATATATGTTTATAATTATATATACTATTCTGTAACCCTAATGGTATTTATTATTATCTATAAAAAGTTTATTGTAGATGACAAGGAGAAAAAAAAAATTGTAGTTTTTTCTTTGTAATAATACGTGGATATCATTGATAAGTCTAAGCACATCAAAAGTACACGAGTTTGAAAAATATTGTGGAGGGTTCTAAATATGTTCAATGTTTAAAACTATGAACTAGCATAGTCACGTTATCAAAACTTAAAGAGCACTATGGTATCAATGAAACTATATATGGCCTATTAAAACTTAAAATTTTTGAGAATCATTCAATGTAAAACACGAATTGGAGTATTTTATTTTATTTTTTTAATGAGAAATCCCTTCTTTTGAATTTTTACAATCCCAATTTTGGCCCTCAACACTGCTATAAGCTCATGTTAGTGCTTGGTTCACTACCAAAACTCACTCAAAAACTCTCTTTCTCTTACTCCTCTCCATTTCCTCTTTCTCTACCCTCTCTTTTATTTTCATTACCTAATTCCTTAAACTCAAAATCTTCCATTTCGTTATAGCCTACTACTTTGTCTCACACATAGAAGTGCATTTGGTTTTAATTATTTCTCCCAAAAGTGTTAAAGATCAAGTTATAATATGGGGGTAGTTTCCAAATTCTTCATTTTTTGGTTCACTATTTACTGCTTCCTTCCCTATTTTATGTAATTGTTTTACATCACTTGACAAGCTTCTTTTAGTCAAGTTCATGAATGCTTTTGTTTTCTTGAGTCTAATCTCAATATTATTTTATTGTGTGTAGAATGTTGGAAGATTTGGTGGCATTTAACAACTTAAGTACTCAATAGTTTGGAGTACTAGTTACATTGTGCAAGTGTTTTTGCTTCCAAATAAGAGACAAATCTAACAAAACATCCTTTTTTTAAAATAATTACTCATTTTTAATTCTCTTAATCTTTTCCCTTGTCTCCAAACAAGCAAACATAAAACCACAAAGGGACACAAAATGGAAATTTCAAATAATCAAGAAGTGGAAATCCCAATCCCTCTAAACACATCATATAATGGTATTTACAATCCCACCCCTCAAAATCACATTATTCCCACTTCTGCCCCTACAAATAGCCAAAATATCATAAATGGCCCTTGCATACCCGCAAATTTGACAGAAAACACTCTCATAGTGCCATACAACAACAACAGGATCAAAATGGTTAGATACAAAGAGTGTTTGAAGAACCACGCGGCTTCGATGGGAGGTACCGCAACAGATGGATGTGGTGAGTTCATGCCAAGTGGCGAAGACGGTACCATAGAAGCCTTCACTTGCTCAGCTTGTCATTGTCATAGAAATTTCCATAGGAAGGAAATTGAAGGAGACCCCTCAAGTTTTGACTATTTTCACAATGGTCCCCAATTTGGTAGAATTGACAGAAAGCTCCTTTTGAGCATGGGACAATATGGTCCGAGGGTGTTCATGGGAGCCGGGGGATCGGAGAGCGATGAGGAGAGGGGAGCGCCATGTCAGAAGAAGGAGAAGAAGAGGTTTCGGACGAGGTTTAGCGTGGAACAAAAGGAGAAAATGTTAGGTTTTGCTGAGAAAGTTGGGTGGAAGATACAAAAACAAGAGGAGGGTGTTGTTCAACAATTTTGTCAAGAGATTGGGGTCAAAAGAAGAGTGCTTAAGGTGTGGATGCATAATAATAAACATAGTTTGGCTAAGAAAGACACTACTACTACTATCCTTGCTCCAAATGAACCAAATCCTATTTAAATCAAGATAATCAAGTTATTGCGACTTGTTTATTTATTCAATTACTAGAGGGGTGTTTTCAGGCTAGCTAGTTACATTACTTGTACGTTGTAACCCTGCTAATTTCAATCAAAATGCACCATGTTGATGTGTTTTTATGGTCGCTACTTAAATCCTGCTTGCATTATCGATCGTTTCCGATTCAAACCGATATATCCATTAATATCAGTTTCTCCGTTCTTTGTTTTGTGGAGTAGTTTTTTTTCTTGAATATATTAGGTCTGTAATGTTGTTTCAAAAAAATATAAAAAAATATTAGGTCTGTAATGATATTATGATAATTAATATGCTATGCAGATGAGGGCTTTTACTGTTTGGTAGCTTATTTACAAAAGGGGTAATTAGTAAAAACATACAATTAAATAAAACATATTATCAAAACATACAACGCCTAAAAGTTTATTCTTAAAATACACAAACATACAATTACATATATTTATTATATTTGTATGTTTTGATAATAAAAGTTTTGTCTTGTAGTTTTTGTTAATTAGACTTGAAAAGTTATATGTTTTGATAATTTTCCCATTACGAAAATGTTTCTAATTAATTATAAAGTTCTGTTTAATCCCTACAGTTTTATTTGAAGCATTTGCACCCTCCAAGTCTTGACTCTCGAGTAACGTGACATTGTGTCCCAGTTATTAACGGAAGCTTATCCTAAAAGTTAATAAACATATCATGTAATCCATATTCCATTGTCAGTTATTTGGCTGTAAATTATACTTATTGCTGTTTATGTTGCTATGTTCTCAAAATTTAAGATATACTTTATCATTTAAAAAAACTAATTTATTTCTGCCTTTCCCAGAAAACATATACTACTATATATATATATATGAAAGACAATAATATGATATCCTTCTTACATTAATGTAGACATAAAAATGGCTATCATTTGTTGAATATTAGAAACTGTTAGTGTTTTTATCTGAACTATGTGGACTAACAAAAACATTTTTCAAAATCAAAATAATTAACCATTTGAAGCAAGCGCAAATCAAATATTATTCCTGACATTTTGATCACTTCTCAATTTATTTTTTAATTGAAACTTCAAATATTTTAAATTTCCTTGAATTTACACCTTCACAATATATGTGGTTTCCCAAATTGGAGTTTGCATACCTTCACATATATATACCTTGAATTTACAGTGATCTTTTTAAATGGAGCAGTAATACCCTAATATGTGGTTCCATTTAATTGTCTATTACGAAACTACGTGTAATTTTGATCAGCTTATAACTTCTATTAAAATTGTCAAAATAATTTTTTTTTTAAATTTAATCATAAAATTTAACATTTGAACTATATGACCAACTTTTGAAAATTTTCATTCCGACAATTTTGATACAAGTTTTTAACCGAGTAAAATTACTCGTAGTTTCGTAATAAATAATTAAATAGGAAGGGATGTATAAATATTTATAATATTATGGTTTAATGTTGTGACTTTTGGTGGTGGTGCTATATGAGAAAAGCGCGATATGATTGATTGTTATGTTATTTTGTAATTTTGTTTATGAAACTTATAATTTTCTAACTTTCATTCATAATGCTTGACGTGACTAGTCAATATAATGTTTATTGCTATGCACTAACTTTCTGCTGTTTTGTTATAGTTTCTCTCTTTTTTCACATATGGTAATCAATGGTTATGTCAGCTTTTGCATATTCATGATCATGAAATGTTAAATTTGTTATTCACAAATCACAAGTATTTTAATTTCAATAGTCCAATTAACAAAAGATTATTCTCTTTCTCTATGTGACTTGAATAAAGAGTATTAACCTGTAGCATTCAAAAGGACAAGTATACAAATTTTGCCAAGTCAAACAATGAATGCGCATACTTCCACATCTACCAATGCATGCTCTCAAAAAATAAGTAAATTTCAAGGAAATTTTATTTGGCATCATTTTTACAGAGGTGATCCTCCCTTACTGCCAAAGATATATAAATTCATCAGATTTTCAAATGTCATTAGAGTCCGAATTCTGGTATTTTTATTTTTATCATATGATATGATATTATTTCAAAGATAATATGATATTATTTCAAAGATATAAAAATAAAAATACTGGCATAGTCTTAAATACTGCCAAAGATATATAAATTCATCAGATTTTCAAATGTCATACTATAAGGGAAGACTAAAGACTATGCCAGTATTTTTATTTTTATTTTTATCATATGATATGATATTATTTCGTAAATATAGTCGACCGTTATTATAGAAGCATGTCTTCCTGTTTGCTAATAAATATTAAAATTAAATTTTTGTTGTTGTAATTCCTGTATATAAACATTACAAGAACTCAGGCTGGTAGATATCGGTTTGTTTGCCGACTGTCGTCACTTCATACGTTTTCGACACTTTAGAGACGAACAAAGATAACATGTGTTCATATTAGTGATCGATTCTTATATTCTATCCAAAACTATTACTACATGAATTTCTTTTAAAATAATTTATTATTATCGTCCCAGAGTCGAATTCTTACGAATCACCTTATTACTCGTACTTCGTATTGTTGATTTTAGGAAAATCGTGTATGAATTAATTTAGGCGGAATGAGGTAATGATACATACACTACATGCACACTCAACTATACTCAATTACGTGACATGTTGATGTGACATAGATTATTTAATAAAAAGTTGAATTGTATGGACTAATTAAATAGTTATATATGCTGTTGCACTATTTCTTGTTTTGTTGAATTTTTTTTACATCCTATTTTTTTATTTTGTCTTGGGCTTCTACTTGAAGTGTTGACATTATGTAACCATTTACTTATAAAAATTATATCTATTTATAATTTTTGAAAAGTAATGAAAAACTATATATACAGTTTTAAATAAGAAAAGTGTGAGCAATTTAAACGTACCTATTTACATGGTTGTGTGTCACTTTTTTTTTATTTTGATGTCTATTTATAAATTTAAAAAGTAATTAATGAAAAACACTATTTTTTAATTAAGAAAAGTGAGGGCAATGTAGGGTTGTGGGCTACTTTTTTTTTTCTTTTGATACAAATAAATATTTACTAATATAATACGTTCAATTTAACTTTTTATTAAATAGTTTATGTCACATCAACATGTCACGTGATTGAGTGTGATTGATAGCGTACAATTAGTATATATATCGATACCCGAATCGTGTGTGTCCGGGGTAATGGTGGATGCACATACAGGTCACGTACCTCCCAAATTTATGTATATTGTGAAAAAATTACTACGATACACCTAATGTGTTCTGCAACTACAAGTTAAAAAAGTGGCATTGTTTGGACGAAAAGGGCCACTGTTAGGTATAAGCGGTGGATACTACTTACATACACATTATTTGGACAAATGATTGATATCATAAATGTGTGTGTACTATAAAAATAGAAGAATATGAGATATCTCAATGACTCTAATTCTACCTTATGTGGTATTTGTGATTTGTTGTTATAGTTTTAAGTAAAACTTATATATAAATGTAAATCAAGCATTGATGATATTGATATCTTTTTATTGATCTTGTTTTTGTTCTTAGTATAACATAATAAAGGATATAAGATCGTTGAACTAGAATTATTTGTGCAAAATACTGGTTTTTAACACATGAGTTCCATTGTATAGTTTAAGCACACATATACATAATGACTAAATGGATTGATTAAAAACGACGAGAAGTGTATGGTGACATTGTTCGTTAGCTTTCCATTTGACTATATATTTTCTTTTTCAATCTACTATTGATGAAAAAACATTCGTATCGTTCACGCAAGCATATAACATTCACCATTTCAATTTCAACAAAATCAAAATTGTGCCCCCTCCAAAGTAAAATTCCTGGATCCGCCCCTGTCCCGGGGGACGGATTCCGTTGTATGATCAACATTTTACTACTTAAATTACATTTCTCAAAATTATCTATTCTCTAGATTGTAATGGTAAATTCTATATTTATCTTTACTCCCTCGAAAGAATACTACACTATTTTATTCAGTTTATACTATTGAGTAATTACAGAACATAATACTTTTCAATTCCATATGCAGTATAATTGATCATGTAGCCATTTATTAGAGGCTTCCAACAAAGTACAACAATGAAAATAGAGTACTCTTGTATAATTAGGGTATTTTTGGAAGCAGCGTCTGTGAGTCAGGTACGGCTTCATATTCCTACACTACATTTCATATTTTAACTGTAGCAATATCTAATGGTACAGAAGCTGAGTAACCCTAACGCTTGAGTCAGTTACGCTTTGCTTCCGGTATTTTTCCAAATAAATGTGGAACCTTGGTATTCTGTGCCAAAAAAATGTGTAGGGTTGTAGAATAGGACACTATTTATTGCGTGCAATTCTGTATTGAAACGACGTTACTGAGCAAAAGCGTCCCCCTTCAATTTCACAAAACTGTCAAATCTTGTCCCTTTTCTATGCAGGTTAATTTAATTTATTAAAGAAGACTATCGTTACGATTGCCGATGCTTTTAATATGTTACTATCATACTGTTAAAAGGTTATAAATGATACCGGAGTAATAGAAGGCACATGATTCTAATTTCTGAGAAGTCACCAAAGTAAAAACCTTAAGGATTGCAGAAAAATATGAGATTAGGCGCAAAACTGTTAGGAAGGTGAAAAAGACTTTGTTCCTTGACTGTTGTGGATAAATCAGCATGCACCTTTTGTATTATAAGATTTGATCATTACTACTGATTTTTTTTCGTTCTTGTGTACAAAAGATCCGAGTCAATTGCAGATAAATCTTCGCCGACATTAAAAACCACAAAAAAGTAGTTTGATCTTTTACCCGAATTCTAGTTTGCACGTATGTGTCCGCTATATAGCCTGTAAAACTTAGGGGTTAAACTGCAAGAACTCAGTTTACTGTCATCCTTAGAAAACCCAGCTTATGAACTTGAAAGCTACAGTCAGACGATTTCTTAAATAAGTAGGACCCAAGTTTGCGAGTTTACTACAGATGAGGAACTCAGAGAGCAATTGCCTCTTAAAAAGTCGAGTTCGGAGTACCTTGTTAGAGTTCATAGGAAATGGTATGGTTACAAAACTAAAATAAAATGTATGGCACTAAAACTGCCCAAATAAAAAAGGGTTTATCAGAGCACAAAAGATATTCCAGTCTGCAAGCAAATCTACAATATAATACAACAAACTAAAAGAAGTACACATAACTAGTCATTAAAAATCACTATATCCTAAGAAAAAGAAAAGGGAAATTATACAATAAACACAGAACCAAAAAGAAAAAAAACTTTCTTTCATTTACCATCAAACTATAAACTCAAGCAACATTCCTAACTTTCAAGCCGAATTGTAGTTTTCGAAGAGCTCTAGAGACCACAGCTTATTATATCATATTTCCAAAATTCCGATGGTGCAAGCACTTCCTTGGCATTAAATTACTCCATCGTGGTTTTTTTCAAAATTAATGCAAAACACTTGGATCACCAAATTGACAAGTTACACCACTATATTGTGCAAGTTCCATACAGTATCTGGTCATTTGAATGATTCACATAGCCGAGCTCTCCCAGGATTAAGAAGTGACTCCGACATTACCCATCCCTGAAGAAACAATAGTCCATTTATTTATCATATAGAACATATTACATTATTACCTGCAGATCTGTATTATCAATAAATACATACAACAAAACAGTGAGGTTTTGTAACAATGGGCTTGTTTGGTTGGCAGCAAAAGTAAATTACTTTTGCTTTTACTTTTACTTATTGAACATGTTGTTTGGCTGCCACTTTAAAAATTTATTTTTATAAAAGTAAACCATTAAGTATACTTTTGACTTTACTTTTACTTTTACTTTTACTTATATTAGTTTGTTTGGACGTCATCTCATAAGTATACTTTCGCTGAAAAGTAAATGTCTATAACTAGACTTTTTAAAAGTAAATTTGATGATACTTTTTAAAAAAGTAAGTTTGATGATACTTTTACTTTTGATGATACTTTTAAGTAGGTTTTAATCTGAATGTGCTTTTAAAGTACAGTTCAAAACCTAGTTCCTATCATCATTATATTTTCCTAATTTTGTATTTTTTAATCTTTAAATAATAAAATGTTTTTTTGCTACTTAATTATTTTGCATTATTCTATTAATCGAAATAAACAAGCTGTAATTCCCTATAAGTATCTCATAGCAACTTATATTTCTCCTAGATAACTTGATAATTTCACATTCATCATAGATAACAATTTTTAATTATTTAGTTTATTTACTAAATTGTCATACAAACTAAAATATAATATACATATTTTATCTTTCTACAAACCCAAAAAAATAGTTTTAAATTACAACAAAATAAAAAAATCACAAAAAATTTATAAAAATAAAAAAAATCACAAAAAATATAAAAAATAACAAAAAAAAAATTATGAAAAAAATCATAAAAATCATAAAAAATTATAAAAATCACAAAAAATCACAAAAAAATCAAAAAAAATTATAAAAAATTATAAAAAATTTAAAAAATTTAAAAAATTCACAAAAAATGAAAAAAATCATAAACTTTTAAAAAAATTAAAAATATATATATATAATTTTTTTTGTCAATATAACACTTTATATCGAAAAATCAAAAAAAATATAAAAAATCACAAAAACTTGTAAAAAAACACAAAAAATTAAAAAAAATTATTTTTTTTTGTAATTTTTTTAAAATTTTGTGATTTTTTATAATTTTTTTGTGATTTTTTTTTAATTTTTGTGATTTTTGTGATTTTTTTTTTATTTTATTTTATTTTTTTTATTTTAATATTTTGTGATTTTTTTCAATTTTTTAATTTTTTTTGTAATTTTTTTAAAATTTTGTGATTTTTTCAATTTTTATATTTTTTTGTGATTTTTTTTATTTTTTTTTCATTTTTTGTGAATATGAACTTATGGAGGTACCTAGGAGTAATATAAGTTCAAAAGTGGTACTTATTGTGCATTATTTGAATAAACAATTCATTTTCACTCAAAAAGTAAAAGTAAACATATTTTATCAAACAACATTTTTAATGAAAAGTATACTTTTACGGTGTTCACCAAACAGCATTTACTTACTAAAAAGTAAACAGAAAAGTATACTTTTCAACCCACCTACAAAAAGTATACTTTTGAACATAAAAGATGCGACCAAACGAGACCAATATTATAGGTTACTCGGACTGTTTTATAATTCATAAAATGCATGTGTCGGCAACTTGACTAGGCTATTAGACAACAATATATTATATCATCCTTTTTCTTTTTTGAACAAGTCCACCATAGAAAAAAATTCCTCTAATCTTCTGTGCAGAATGAAGATACGCTTCCCTGACCAAGGCAAGTTGTGCCTGATCAGCTTCTTTTTTGAACATGTCCATCATAGAAGATAGTCCTCTAATCTTTGGTGAAGAATGACGATACAAATCTCTGACCGAGACAATTGAGCCTTTTATATAGTGTTGTGTAGTAGTCTCCTTATAAAGAATAATTAAATGTTTTATGCTAGCCTACAATAGTACAATTACAATTTACATGAAACAAAAATGGTGTGTTCGAACCGCTGAATCTGAAAAGTGGGTTGCTATTATATTTGGGTGAAAATTTGAAAATTAATGAAATAAGATTCAAATATTTACTTGATTGAGTCTCACAAGTTGGGCATAGTTCGATCTTGCATTCTAGGTTGTGTAACATAAGCTAAACCTCAGCTCTCGATTGTAAAGAACAATAAATATAACATAACCTGTATCTAGGGGTGTCAATTTTACCCGACCCGACTCGACCCAACGGTTTTTGGGTATTCGGGTAACGGTTTTAGTGGTTCTCTTGTCATCTATGGGTCGAATTGGGTCGGGTCTATATAACTTTTTGTACTTATTTTACCCGACTCATACACGTATTTGTAATGGGTATAACGGTTCTCGGTGCGGGTATTTACCCAAAGTACCCAAAATTCGTAAAATTTATTCTACTTTTCTATATGTTCTTTTCTAAAGGATATTTTTATGTATTGATAATGAATTTATTTTTTCAAGTTATTTCTTAACTTACTTGTAAAAAAATAAACAAAGTAATGAGAGACTCAATTTTTTTGCTTCATATTGGTCAACAATGTGTTTGATTGATTAATGAATCACGTAAACATTACACAGCCACTTAAACATTACAAACTAATATAGTAATCATAATAATAATATGCATATATATTTTTAAAATATGGATATATATTGCGGTTCTACAATTCGGGTATGCGGGTCGGTTCCGCGGGTCGGCTCCGCGGTATAGAGTTGAGAACCATACCCGCCCCAAGAACCAACAGGTTCGGGTCGGTTTTTACAGTTTTTGGGTATTTACGGTGCGGTTTTTGGGTATTGGGTATTTTTGACACCCCTACCTGTATCCCAAGTGTAGATACACAGTTCATGGAATGCCTTCAGGTCTTAATGCAACTCTTAAGGAATGGATCATGGACCACAATGGATGCCACTCTTAAATAATCATCAATATCTCAATTATGTTGGTATTACTGGTAACTATGGTACTATATTTAACCCAGTGCAATATACTTCATTAGTCGCTTAGCAGTTTGATCAGGCTACTACATACCATCAGTAATAAAGTAAAAAGGAAGCATAATTTATTGATCATACCTGTTCTTTTGCTTTGCACTTAAAAGGCACATATAAAGCTGACACCAATTTGTAAGATTCAGCAATATCGGCTTGAATATCAGTAATTGAAGGGATCAACACCGCAAGGTCATTTCCCTGATGCTCTTCATGAATTGGTCGACTCTTTCTTGATGTTCGAACAATATGTAGGAGAACATGAGCCTGTAATAAAAGTGAAGCATTTCGTAAATACAAAATCAACAACTTCAGGGAAATGTAAAAGAAAGAAACATTTCCTCACATGAAAAGCTGCTTTCAAGATGTCATCAGATTTTGCTTGATCCTTGAGCAATGCATATATGTTCCCTTTTAAGGGATTGTATGACACAATGTATTTCTCTTTCTGTGAAAAGAAAAACATACTTCAATATACAGTTGACATGAGAAAGAAAGAGTTGCATTTGGTGAATAATTTTGTATGAAAAAAGGTACACACCTCAAAAATAGGCTGTACAGCTAGGTAAGAATTCGGTTCTTGAAATGCATCTTTAAATCTTGATCCTGCCAAAAGCCATAAACAAACTTAAATCAACTTCAGAAACAGTACATTTAACAAAAGGTGCTGTTCCAAATAATACAAACCAAGGATGACAGGGCCTTCTTTTGACCAGGGAAAATTCAATACGTTTTCCATTGCATTTCCCTCCTCAAGTGTGGGGACTCTCCCTGCAAACAGAATAATATCATGGATACATATTATTAACTACGCCATTTGGAATAGAGAAAAGGCTAACTTAGTTTCATTTCCTTTCTTCGAATAAATGATCTAAAAGGACTCAGATTCTTAGTGTCAGAAGAACTAGAACCAAAGTACGGGCACTAAATCTAACCTGTCCTGAGGAATGAATCTATAGCCACATTTAGCCTTGCACGGTTCATTGTTCGCAGCACTATAGATTTTACCTAACAACGAAAATAAAATAAAAGACATGTCATATTTTAGCAGAAGAATGTCAAAAGTCGCATATCTCAAAGGTATAGAATTTAAAAGAGCCAACCTCTTGGTACGAGCTGAAAACATATCCACACGAAAGAAGACCAAATGTTGCGAATAGTGAGGGATTTCTTTTTGCCAACATGATGCTTAACCCAGTTCCTAGCTTCAATAACACACATATTTCAAAAAATAAAACACTGGCTAAAATTTTCAATTTATTGGCGTATGGATAGCACAAGGCATTAAAAAAATACATCACACTTGTACTATAATTGTAAGCAAAATGACTGATTTTGTGGATGCGTGCTTTCCCACTCTGCTCTTTGTGAACTACGGAGTACATGTTTATTGTCCATCCACAAAGGCCATTACATACATATGCCCCCTTCAAAATATTACAACATCTCTCAAATGGTAAATCTTGGGTAGCAAGCGACAGGAATTGTGATATGGCTTTCAGGTATAAATTCTTTTTTACACGCATATCAACCTGTCTATGTGAATCTGTGTGAACTTTCATCGATGAATGGTTTTCGTTTCTCAGTTGGTTAAATATTAATATATCAAGTCATGCTGGAGTGACGCAAATTTCCATCTTTAAACTTGATGCATTTTGTATAAGCAGGCCCCTTTTTTAGAG
Organism: Primula vulgaris; assembly: GCA_963920805.1. Classification (NCBI taxonomy): domain Eukaryota; kingdom Viridiplantae; phylum Streptophyta; class Magnoliopsida; order Ericales; family Primulaceae; genus Primula; species Primula vulgaris. Next base: position 3,193,243 of record OY987216.1, on the reverse strand, counting down.
AAGTAATTAAATGTAAACCTCTCAATTTTCCGAGACACAGCTTCTCGCAAATTTCTCGTCTATCTAACCAAAAATCTGTCAGGCCAAATCTTACGAGATAAAAATTCAAAAAAACTTTCTGGATTTACCAAACCAGTACATTATCTCATGAAGCCTCACAAGAACTAGCATTACATAGAGTAATTTCAATAGAAAGATTACTTGATGTGATGCTTTCTTCTTTCAATGCATTTCGTTCTGAACGTTCATACAGCAATTATGATACTTAGATTGATAAAGAGTTTTAGAGGAACTTTAAAGGTTTAGCTCACAGAAATCTTTGAAGATATTGAAATTATAAATTTTGAGCTGCAATAGAAGTGGGAAAAGTATACCAGATCTGCAATATTTCCGACACATTCCCCCTTGGCTGTAACATCCCCTAAGTTTTCGCCTCTAGCAAATGCTTTATAGATGGGAGTACGAGTAGACGTTGATGTGACAGCCGCAACATTCTGCAAGTTGAAAGGTGTCAAAATAAACCAAAACAAGAAAAGGATTAGCAGAAAGAAAGAGAGAGAGCGCGGATAAACCTTGACTACATTGGCAGCACAAGCTAACGGCAGAAAAAGATGAGGAACAGCTGCAGTGGCTAATTCTACCCCAGCACCTAATTCCATTAGAAGATCACCCGCAAAACGAAGCTACAAATAATCATTAGACGAGCATTGTTAAAAAAAAACGTGTTCACCATAAAAGTATTGATGAGGGACACCTGTATGAAATAACATTACTTGTTTGAGGTCGTAATCAAACTTCCTCCCTTGCCGAGAAAAAAGCATTTTTCCTACTCTACCAGCACCATCCTACAAACAAAGCATATACAAAGTACCTTAAAATTGCTCCATCTCAAACTCAAAATGCCATCAAAATATCGCGGCAGATTCCGGGCTTGTTTAGTTGCATATTTTAAACTAAATTGGCCAAGTTTTTAGGGTTGAAAAAAAAAACATTGCTCGACCATGTTAAAGCTTCTAGGCTTCTAGTTTTTTCAGGCCCAAAACCCACAACATATTAGCTGATGAACCAAACAAAAACAAGCTTTTAAGAAATAAAACAAGAAACCGGCCTTAACAGCGGCAACCAAATGAAGCCTCCGTAAACCTTATAACAACATGATACCTTAAGAATCCAATTGATGGCAACTGCTCCTTGAGCAGATGTGTTTCTCGAGACTCCAACAGAATTCAAAAGCGTTTGTGTAGTAAAAACACCCATTGCTCCACCAAAAAAATGCTGTGAGATATACATTAACAATTATATACTAAAACTTAACAGCACAACAGTATAAAATAAACATCATATTAGTGTGCTCTACACAAGAAGAGGAGTAAATAGAACACCGTATATCACTTATAAAAGTATTTAAGGTTTAAAAACCCAAGCGCAAGTACCTTCAGAGCCCTCCAGCTCATATATGGCACATATGATGGAATAACACTATCAGGGAAACCTTCTGGCACGACATAAGATCTAATGAATGACATTAGTTCCTGCAAATTTTCAGGGAGCAGAATCAATAGTTTGCCTAAGGATTCAACATAATCAAACTCTTCCATGTTTCTTCTAAGGAGACAACAATTACATACTTATGAGATTATACAAAATTTTACTTGCACGCCACGCTTTAAGAGTATGTTAAATAACTCTTTGTATAACATAATGCAAATTAAATGACAAAACATACAGACAATATTTTACTCAATTGGCAGCAAAATATCAAACTGTCAGTCCTACTGTTTGTTCTTAACTACATTTTCATGGCACATGCTTGCAAATTTATTCGCCCGCTTTATTTCGTGAGAGTTTAATCCACACTCGATCACTAGTTTTTAGATATTATGATCAAAATACACAGAAAAATACTAGTTTCCAATAAAAAAAATACAAAATTGGAGAGGCTATTACACCTAGTTCCTTACCAGACTAGGCTGACACCATCCTCGTATTATTAATGTTGTTTCTTTTATCATATATTCTAGGTCTGTAAATGAGCCGAGTCGACCTCTGCTCAAGCTCCGCTCATTTACTAAAACGAGCTCTAAAATCCTAATCTGCTCGTTTATAGACGAGCTCGAGCTTGAGCTGAGACCATTCACCAGCCCAGTCTTAACACGGTTTCGGACACGTTTAGCATCGGGGTTTTTTTTTTAAAATATATTACTTAGTTAAAGTATACGCTAAGATAATCAATAATACAAATTAAATAACATGAGTTTTAATCCTACATTCTAACAAAAAAAAACACATGTTTTAATATTTCATTATCCGCGTAATACTCACCCAAAAAAATCCACACTGAATTCAGCCCTGCCATGCCATAATTGAATCCTATATCCCTCGCTTACACACACATAGATACACACACACATAGATACACACACATACATACACGTATACATACATAGATACATAAACACACACACACATAAATACATATACATAAAAGTATATATATAACAGACCTCAACAGGTGGCTGAGGAGCATGTAAGCTAACAGCTCGAATCGACCCCTTTTTCGACCCTCCTCTAATATTAATATTATTATTATTATTATTATCATCTCCGCCAACGTAATAGCTCCACCTCCTCCCATCCATCTCCTCGCTACATATCAACTTCATACTCGAATCGACAAACCCCTTATCCATCATCCCCATTCCCAATCCACCCTCAATCTTTGCTCCGCCTCCGATATCCTCCGCTGGAGACGAGGCGAGGTCGGCAGAGATACGGAGGGTCTCGCGCATGAGCTGCCGTGTGTCGGGTTTTGGTGTCGGCTTCATCGGCGCCATTGTAGAGATAAAAGGAATTAGGGCTAAATATGTATATATATATATATATGTATATGTGCGTATGTGTATATATATAAGGGGAATTGAGAGGAGCTTTGGTATTGACGAAGAAGGAACAAAAAAGGAGGTGGATTAATAACGGAATATAAGAGAGAGAGAGAGAGAGAGAGAGAGAAATTTATACTTACGGTGACAAGTTTTAGTAGCAACCGCATCAAATAAAATAATAATAGCAATAATATTAAGTTTACAAGAAAAATTAACAAAATATATCACTTTTACAACTAAATTAACAAAAACATAACCTAAACTTTTTAACTATCAAAAACATATCATATTATTCTAATTTCATGTAACACTCTTTCATGTTTATACATATAACCCCATATTTCTCTCTCCTCTCTCCCTCTCCCCCCTCTTCGGCAACGGTCATGGCCTCTCCGACGACGGCTCATTGTCATAGTTTCTCTTTATATCTCTCACGTCATATCGGTATATCTATATATATTTATATACAAATATCGACACTGATACATATATATATACATACATAACACACATATAGATACATATAAATATAATCATAAAACTTTACTCCGCCTCCATATCCCAGCAAAAAAGTAAAAATAAGAGTTCATACCATTATTTCAAAAGTTCATATCCCAATTTACAGAATTCATACCCATTTTCAAGATCATACCATAATTTGTATATGTCATACCCTAATTCGTAAATTACATATCATTATTTCAAAAGTTCATACCCCATGAAGTTTTAAAATTAGGGTATTAAGTTTTATAATTAGAATATGAACTCTATGAATTAGTAGTATATGTTTGTTTACACGTGGCAGTTAATTAGGGCATGAAATTTTAAAATTAGGGTATAAAGTTTTAAAATTAGGGTATAAACTTTTAAAATTAGGGTATAAAGTTTTATAATTAGCGTATGAAATTTTAAAATTAAGATATGAAGTTTTAAAATTAGAGTATAAAATTTTAAAATTATGGTATAAACTTTTATAATTAGGGTATGAAGTTTTTAAAATTAATATATGAAATTTTATAATTAGTGTATGAACTTAAAAAATTAGTTTATGAATTGCACAAAATAATGATATGAAGTTTTATATATAAATTTTTTATGTCTTTATTCCAAAAGTTCATACCATAATTCATAAAGTTCATACCCAATTTACAAATTCATATACTTATTTACAAAATTTATATCTATAATTTTTAACTTCATACATTTAATTTAAGAAGTCAATACACTTATTTTTCAAACTTATACACTAGTTAACAAATCCAACTCTTACCCGTCCTCCGATCTCGAATTTTCACGTCGTCGTTGTGCGCCTCTCATTCGACGACTGCATCTGCATCGTCATTGACCTCGAGTTTTTGATCTCGCTCTACACCCTCGTCGTCCACTCCGACGGATGTCTCCGTCTCAATCTCCACCAAAAAGAGAGATCGGAGAGAAAGGGGGAAAAAATGAGAGAAAGATCGAAAAAAGAGAAAGATAATAAGAGAGATCGGAAAGAGAGATGAAAGAGGAGAGATGGGAGAGAGAAAGAACAAGGAGGAGAGAGAGATGAGAAAAGAGAGGAGAGAGAGATTGAGTGAGAGGAGGAGAGAGATAGTAAATATTACATATTTTTATTATTATTAATTGAAGCTATGTTTTTGATAATGTAACTTTTGAGGGTATGTTTTTGTTAATATAATAGATGTAGGGTATGTTTATGTTAATTGTCTTTTACATTAACTTAAATATATTTTAAATATAATGAATTAATATGTTATTGTTGTGTGACATATTAGCTCGTTATAGATATATATAAAGATATGTATAGATATAGAGAGATTTATGAGAGAGACAACAACAGAGTCTTTTCTTAATCAGAATGTATGAATCAATATCAAATAGAAGACCCCTAACCCTCTTTATATAGATAGAGAGGTAGGGTTACAAGCCCACTTGGGCCCATAAAGTACAAGCCCAATAGTCCAATAATATATTACAACACTTCCCCTTTGGACGTCTTGAATTCTTCGTCTTCATGCAGTCGATCTGAATCGAGTTCATTCGCAGTGCTAAACACATAAAAACCTTAGGGCCGGAAAACCCAGTGTGGGACAAAACCGGTAACTAGGAGAAACTGTGTACCCGAATGATATAAGCCGAAATATCATGTAAGTAACTAACCACAAAACAGTGTGCCTCATCAAAACCTTGCCAGAGCAAACCCAATGGGAAAATCTCTGATCGAAGGAAAAAGAGTGTGTTGGTCCGTAGGAGTCTAAACCTTAGAGGGGGGGTGAATAAGGTTTTGTACGTTTTTCACGGAATAAAATCTATGTGTTATTAACTAAGCAAATTAGCGGTTTTTATAACTTAAACAATTACGTTAACAAATAATTGCTAATTTAATCTATGCAAGCAATGAATATAAGCAATTAATAATTTGCGAAAAGTAAAAGTTGAGGGAAAAGAAATAACGCAAGATTTATAGAGGTTCGGCAAATTGCGCCTACGTCCTCTTCTCGGTATTTTCACTACCGAGTGTTTCACTAAAAAATCTCCGTTCCAAGGTTACACCTTAACAAGCTTAATCAACCGATTACGCTCCCCCTCACTTTATGAGTATCCCGAATAAATGACCTAGAGCTTTTAAGCTACATTTGCTTAAAAGCCTCTACCCAATCACTCGCTCACAAATGAGTTTATAAAACACTCTTTTACAAAATTGAATTTTTTGTATCACTCACTAACAATTAATATCTCGAAGTTTATAGAATTACAAGAATAATACTCTCGAGAAAAATTATGAATACAAGTGAGATTTTGGAAGTATAAGCTTGAAGAATTTCTTAGTAGGATTTGCTTAAATGTTGTGTATGCTTGGATAATGTCTCCAATGGACTTTGGGGCTATTTGTAGAGTGAAAAGGTTCAGCAATTAATTTCAGACCGTTGCTGGTTGTTGGCTGAATTGAATGCTGGTTATTCAGCAGTTCGCCCATTTTTCAGGAAAGACTTAAAAGCTGGAATTTTGAAATTCTACAGAAACGATCGGTCGTTTCTGAAAAACGATCGGTCGTTTTTCATCTGTGCTCACTAGAAGAGATCACACTAAAAACGATCGGTCGTTTTAAGCCTGGCGATCGGTCGTTTTTGTGTTGAGCTCACTGGAAGAAAATTTCACTTAAATGATCGATCGTTTCCTTATGGATCAGTCGTTTTTTTTGTTCTGGGCTTGTTTTCGGTTTTCTCGACAAACTTCGAAACCCCGTAACTAATTCGTTCCAACTCCGATTTAGGTTCCGCTTGAATCAATGGCTTCGTAATTACGTATTCTATCATTTTGAACCTTTAATACACTCAATAAATGATTAGTACGCAAAATGAGCTTTTATTATGTTTTACACATTTTGTTATCATTAAAACAATCGATTTGAAGAACATGGTTCAACAGAGTGCAACAATGATAGTAGTAGGGATCAACCACAAAACAAGTGCCTCATCAAAACCTTGCTAGAGTAAACCCAGTGGGAAAAACCTCTAGTCGAAGGACAAAAGAGTACACAGTGGTAAGAAGTATACAACAGGATACTCTCCCTAATTTCGGCAATCTTAAGTGAGGTATGATGGGAACGTGTCTCGCTAAAAACCTTGCCAAGGAAAACCCAGTGGGAAAAAACCTTGGTCTAAGGACAAAAAAAAAAGTACACGAGCATGCGACTGGATGCTCCCCCTCACTTGCACACGACAGGGTGCGAGGATTTCGACTAAATAGTAATTAGTGCAATAAGCATTCACCTGGATGCTCCCTCTCACTTGCACACGACTGGGTGCAAAGATTTCATATTCCAAGAAAGAGAACAAGCATTCGACTGGATGCCTCATTTACTTGCACACGACTGTATGCAAGAAAATATAACGTGGAATAAAACGAGCATTCGACAGGATGCTCTTAAACTTCATATGTGAAGATTTATTTCGACGATAAATGCTAAATAGCATAATGTAGTCATGTCTCTCTTGATCGATAACAACAAGTTGTCTTCTATGACAAGTGTTTTATCTGGATCGTGAGACAGAGCATATGTAATTCAAATATGGCTAATACTAGCTCGAAGCCATATACACTCTCTAGTCGTCTCATAGAGCACGAGCAGATCATAGTGATTCGTTTAGAGTCATTCCAAGACCTCCAAGATATCGCCTTATTCCTAATGGTAAAGACATGCCATGTTAGGAATATCCCTTATGCGGGTCTGATAAGTAACCAGCATCGGTATAACCGAAAAAAGGGTTGCGTTAATTCGAGTACCGAAGGGGGTAGGTACACTCGGTGACGCAAATGGGATAAGACAAGCCCTCATCCACAGTTACCTTAAGGTAATGGGAAAATGTCTTTTATGCCATTTCGATGGCAGCGTGTTAGCGCGATGCTGTGTCGAGCTATACCATTCACAGCAGACGAGATGTTCGTCCTAGCACATTAGACCAAGTATAATAATGCGCTTATTGTACTTAGATATGAACATCATAGTTCAATATCTCTTCATCGTCACATCAGGGACGGACTAGGTCTATATCAATGTCTAGTGATCGAACGATCATGGGAGAATCTGACGACTTAGCGTCATGATGACTACAACGTCATAACACCTTCTAGGTGTAGTCTGAATCATAGACTTAGATTCAATCTTTACGGGACTCGATCATCTGGCCGAGTCACTACCGTTTCTTCCCAAGATCCTTCATCTCGAAGGCAAATCCAAAAATGGATCGCGTAATAAAACACGCAAGGGCATAATACTTGTTCAAGTATCCCAAGCTAATCAAGTACTCACTTAGGCGGTATACCACATCCGCTCGGATTATATTAATCCATATAGTGAACGTCTCAGTTAATTGAGATCGTGTTCCGTGGTCAGGAACTACTTGATTTAAGCACATGAAGTCACACAGGGACCTTCATTTATATCTCTTTGTCTAAATCCCCATAGAGATAAAACCATGACCACATTCATGGCTGCATACTCAGTTTTTCGGAAGCTACTAAACTGGTAAAGTAGAGGACTGTTATAATGTCCATTACGAAGAAATCAACCATCTCGTAATCAATTCCAAGGTGTGAGAGAAGCCTTGCGCTACTAGGCGAGCATTCTACAATCTCATTATTCTCATCATTTTTCCTTACGAATAACCAAATAAACGAACTCGTTTAACATTGGTGGTGTTGGAGCTACAGGTCCGAACACACTTTTGCTAAGGAGTCTACTTGGATTGTAAGTTTCCATTAGTCCAGTCTATTCTACGTTGACTTCAGGCAACGGTACATGGTTCCCTGTCATAATTTGCTCATATTATCAGTCGTCACCGAATATATGAACAGGTAATCAATGACAGTCTCGTTTCGCTACAATATTGTCTAAGATATCATGATCGACAGATATTTCGATATTCTTAGGATGAGGAGGAAATCACACATCTCCTTGATCTTTTATAATCTCATGCGACAAACGAGTTTCAGTTCACCACCTCTGGGGCTGAACGAATTAAGAACCGGTCAACTTCCTCATATCTTAGGAAGGATGACAGACTGACGGCCGACGGCAGCGTCCTTTGCTTGGCGGGTTCGGCCAAAGCAACGTGTTACGACAGGAACACGGCGTCCGACAGGGACGTCTATTCTTGCAAGCATTTTGCAGCAGGTATAAATGATCTCGTAACATCTCATAAAGTCATTAAATGCGTTTGGCATTTAGTTAGACTTGAGGGAGTCTATGCACTTACTTATCACTAAGTGCAGTTTTGGGGATCAAGCTAAGACTGAGTGGGTTATGCCACGTTACTTCACGTCGTTCCTTATCAACGGTAACGTGCAAATCTCCCCCTAACGACGGGGAGAACAGTCTTAACGATGTCACTTTCGCATATCATGCGGTAAAGAGATCGCTTGCCAAGGTTACTCTATCAAATGATAGGCAGGAGATTCATAATCGACTTATGTCCCCTTCAGAGGTCCATATTTTGAACGCTAGAACGGCTCAATCAAAATATTAATTAATCACTCTAAACACGCGTTAATATGAGACTTTTGGCTCATAACCAGTAACCAGCTGGTACGCATATGGTGTTTGAGTGTCTATGGGCCTCATAACGGACCAATGCAGCAAAATAGCATAACCCCACACGGAAATATAAATCTTGGTGCGCAAGACCAAGAAATGCGTGCAATCATTTGCAGTCGCATCATCAAACTTTCCGTGAGTCCATTTGGGTCTGAACATAATCGACAGGATGTTCAATTTCAATTTCCAAACTCAAGTAATTCAAATCGAAATTTCGATTATTACTCTTCGGAATTATCAAGTCGACTAGACTTTTCAGGATAATCCGGATCATGAGCCATCAACTTAATGATAGGGCTAAAAGTTTGGGAAATGCTGCATTTATGTGGACAACAATAATCATGTGACCTATTGTCGATGCATCAACCATAACCATTTATATTTATGGTCCGTCTTATGGTTGGATAAGTCCACAATAACTCCTTCAATTCTTTACAAGAATTCTACGAGTTCATTTCGTGATCTTTACACATACTAGTCTTTCAAAGTGAGCATTAATGGCATGAATTTCGGATTAATCGCGAAATATATTCTCAGAGAGAATCCAAATGCGATGCGATTATAAATCAAGCATCGCCTTTTGACCCGGGAATATCTCATCCGGTCAATGCCACAATATCAAAATGCTCTTATCAATCGACGACAGGCGAATGATAGTAAAGACAATCATGTCTTAGCATTTAAATTCTTTATCATTCGACGACATGCGAAATGATAAGGTAACTTTAAACGCTTTAAAAAATGTGGTAGCAACCACTTGAAAGAGATTCCAACTCCTCTAAAATACGCTTTTGGTCGTATTGAATGGAGACTATGTAAAGAAATTTCAATTCTTTCATGAGCTATTACCAGATAACACTGGTTTTCTCGAATATTTTATAACTCAACAAGGTACGGCAGGACCTACATGAGTATAAGACCTCATATTTGACAAATCAATTTGGTTTTACCAAAGATTTCGATTTTGGAACGACAGGTCCAGAATTATTGTCACTGAGTACTTTTTTTTAGGCAAGTAGTTGGTGAAATTATGTGGTACACTGTTACCCACTATATCCAGAAAAGCAACTACACCACAAGTATTGCCTAAAATTTCATAATTTAAAGTTTGGTCACATTTGCCAAAGGACTTTGCTCAAAGCACTTTAAATTATTTCGAGAAATTTCGTAAACAGGCAAACCACAATCCAAAAGTATGGTCCAAATAGAAAATAATAATCCAAATGTAAAACATAATCCAGATGAGCGAAAAAATGGCTCAATGATTTATCAAAATCAATAAAGAAAGGTATCAAACTCATTTGAACCACAAAAGTGGGGGTCTCAAGAGTTTCCTTTCAATTAAATTTAACCACATTAGCATCGGTTTTTCCACCTTTATAATAGTTGTGAACTATTTAAGGAGTAACCGTGCATGACCGTTGTCTTTATAGCATAGAGTTGGCTCCTTGAGCATCATCTCTTACTTTGTGACAACGGCCCATATTGTTCCTTTCAATTACTGTCTTGGAGCCACAGGTTTTCGATTTTGACGATTGTCTAAAATCTCGCTTGGCTAGGCGATTCATCCGGATCGCGACAGTTCGAGACAAATAACACTTGTCTCGGTTCTCGATTCGTGGAAAAAAAAAATATACACGAAGAGCATTAATATCAGGCAAACAATTCGTCATTGACTCAATAGGATTAAAACTACTCACCGGGGTAATTTTCTTATCCAATAACAGATGGGTGATAAAGGAACATGTTGAATATAAATTCACGATACTGCTTATGAATACAATTTCCAAGCTAGTATTTTGGTGAAGGATTGCTCCAATATGTCAATTTCAGACATTTGTTCACCATAGACGTCATCACGTCTCAAATGTGGCGGCGGAATAAAATCAACGCCTTAGCATTCATCATGAGGGTAACAACAAACTCGTGTTTTACTCATAAAAGATGGCATCCAAAAAAATTTGGGCATCACATTTTCACACATCAGGGTGACTAACATGTGGTGACGGAATAACATCAACGTCTAAACAGTCGCAAGTATGTTTTGCGAATTTTCTCATCATAGATGGCATCCAACATGTGTTGGGAGTTCTGGATTATTTTTCATATAAAACGACTGGTTTATATGTTTATGGTTTGCATAAGCACAAACGTTTTTTCGAAACAACAGGTTCGAAAACATTAGTTTTGCTTCTCATGTGAATCGGTTCTCATTGATCGAACGACGGGTCGATACTGAAACACCAATTCGGCGAAACATACATCACTATATAAACACACTCGGGAAAATTATTATTTAGTCAACCCCTTTCGGTAGCTCTACTTGAAAAACGACCATGAAAGACGGTGTGGGTGGAGGGCACGAATGCCACTTAAAACCCGACCTCATTAAGATATCGACTTCCGCCTATATCTTTCCTAGACATCGTATCCAAATAGGTGAGCCTATTTAGGGAAGGTTCATAATTTTTCCAACTTAAATGTGAAAATATATGATTTCGCAAATTACCATATTTTACACAAGTGTACATGGCAGTAAATCAATACATAGATCGTACCTGCTTGCATGATTAAATAATATAGCAGTAGCATGGTAGTAAATATTAGCACAATCTAAATTTACCAATTTACACTAAGCAATATATTACTCAATATTTATTTATTCTATTGCTATATGTGTAACTTTTATGCATGGTAACTAAATCATTCATGTACGTAATATATTTTATTTACCAATTTAAAATATACACGCAAGTTACATACATGGTAATTCACAAGATTCATTATATCATGAAAGGAATCAAATATTAACTCATGGTAATTGACTAATTACATTAATAAGTTCCAAGTTTGCATGTATTGACCAGATTCTACGTGAATTCAAACACATATACTGTTTTATATACAAGGAATTTAATAGACTGTTTCTAGCCATACAGTCCATACGTGTATTAACATGGATTAATTCATGCAATGTAGATCATGTTAGACAATAAGGAATAATCCATCATGTAGTGAGATTTTATTCATAACATGCAATTTAGCTTTTACACGTCTGATTACTAGAACACCAATAGTAGCCTATACAATTTAGTAATTTACTTAGGCATAGTATATATGATTTTGTTTTATATGACTGTAATTCTATTTATAAATCATGCAAGTTGGACAATATGAAGCCTTTTAACATGCAGTAGGATCAGTACATATACACATGACGTTTTAATAGTTATTAAAATACTACGCAGCGGTGGTTTACTGTATGACGTTTGTACACATGACGTTTGTTGAAGGTCGAAACGAACCCAATAAATCCCGGATAAATCTCAACATTTATAAATACCCAATATCCGTGCGTTTACCAAAAATCTCCAATATCCGTGCGTTTACCAAAAATCTCCAATATCCGCGAGCGTATATCCTATTCTCCGTGAGCAAAGTGCTGATAACGTGTTGTGTGACATATTAGCTCGTTATAGAGATATGTATAGATATAGAGATATGTATGAGAGAGACAACAACAGAGTCTTTTCTTAATCAGAATGTATGAATCAATATCAAATAGAAGACTCATAACCCTCTTTATATAGATAGAGAGATAGGGTTACAAGCCCACTTGGGCCCATAAAGTACAAGCCCAATAGTCCAATAATATCTTATAACAGATATATTATAATTAAAATAATAATTTCTCTCTCTTATTTTTCTCTTATTATCTCTCATTTATTTGTACTTTTCACATATAAATTAATAAAATAACAAAAAGATGAGTTGTATAGTTTTGATAGAGAAATTGATAAAAAAGCTGATAATTTGTATAAAACAAAACGTTTACTTATAAGTTGTAAAAGTGTACTTTTTACTTTAAATACAATATAACTTATAAGTTATTTAATGTGGTTGCTATATTAAATTAATAGAATTATATTAAAATATAGTAATATTTAGTTATGATAATAAATTTGATAGAGAAACTGAAAAATATATAAAATTAAATTGTTATCTTAAAAATATAAAAATGATATAATTAGGAGAGAAAACGTAAACAAACGTTTCTCTAATATATCCCTGAGTAGATAGAGAGAGGTGGACGAAATTAGTTGGAAAGGTGCGATAAATGCGAGGATAATGATGGTCTCGTGGACCAGTGGAGTATTTATTTATTTTTAAATAGTTATGCATTTCTTAGTCAACTTATTACATCTTTAGTTTTTTAATATTTCGTCAAAAAAAATGTGTATTTTATTTTATAAAATTTGGTCAAACTCCGCACTCGCTTGCTAAATCTCCAGCTGTGTGCGGATTTAGACCATCCGCATCGCTATCTACATCGTTTTCGTTCTCCTTTGAGCTGAAATATGTATTTTATTTGATTTAACAGCATGTTTTATCATAGTTCAATATATCAGTCCTTATTTTATTTTTTTATTTATCTTTTTTATTATCATTTTACATCTACACATATTTGAAAATGACATAAAGTATGAGAGAGAGTGTTTATATCAATTACCTCGTATATTTTTTTTATTGATTTATCTATTTTATCAACTTTTTTATTATCAATTTACGCTTACACATATTTGTAAATGAAATAAAGTATGAGAGAGTGTTTATTTTAATATTATAAATTTATAAGGAAATTAAGCATTAGCTTGTATACAAGGGAACCACCACCTTAATGTAAAAATAGGGGTCCACATAATCTAATTGATGCAAATCAATTTTTGATACAATGTATCTAAATATAAGGGAATTATATGGTTTGAGAACACTGATGCATATGCTCTTAGAGGATAGATGGGTCAATTTGTGTTTAGAGTCCGTTTGACAATATATATTTTTTTGCTAATTTTTAGATTTTGTATATTTACAAATTTGTGCATGTTTGTTAAGTCAGATTTTTCATATTCTAAAAATTTGATTTTAGGGATGAAAAATCTAAAAAAAAAATCAGATTTTTAAAATTTACATTTCCAATGGATTTTTAAAACAGATTTTTAAAATTTGATCTTAGACCAAAATTTTTTTTGCCAAACGGACCCTTAATAATATAAACAATATGTTTCTATATTTCGTAATACGATGGTTTTTATGCTCGGACATATGACTTTCACGTCGTATAAGATCAATTTTACCATTGCGATAGAACTCGTCAGAAACAACTAGATTAGACAAAGTATGAATTGTTGATTATAGGATTAACTTGGTACATTAGCAGGTAAAGAGGTTGGATTTTTATACTACATTTTTTCTGAAAAAACGCACAAACCGTAAAAAAAATCTACGGTTTACAGTGTTTTTATGCAAACCGTAAAAAAAAATCTACGGTTTGCAAAAATACATGCAAACCGTAAAAAAAATCTACGGTTTGCATGTATTTTTGCAAACCGTATATTTTTTTAACGGTTTGCATGTATTTTTTTTTTTTTTTGTAATTTCAATTTGTAAAATAGTAAAAAAATATATAAAATATGCAAATCCATAATTCACTTAGGTATATATAATTGTTTGTTGTTTGTTTATATTAATTATAGAAATTATAATAATTGTTGATATTTGTCCCATTTAATAAAAAAATTAGGATTTTTATTTAAATTTGTATTATTTAGATATTTATTACTAATGGTTTGGTTATGATGCTACATGTTTATGATGGTTATTTGTTTTGATTGAGAAAAATAAAAATTGTTACGTTTTATTAATATTTACCCGTTTTGAAAATTAGGGGTTTTTATAAAATTATGTTTTTTAATTAGTTTGTTTGCCCAAATCACCAATAAAAATTGGGGTTGTTGATATTTTATCCGTTTTATAAAAAAATTGAGTTATCATTGTTTGGTTATCATTAAATGTGTTTGGTTATAATTAAAAAATTGAGTTATCATTGTTTGGTTATGATTAAAAAATTGAGTTATCATTGTTTGGTTATAACTCAATTATAACTCAATTATAACCAAACAATGATAACTAGAAAATTGCAAATCAGTCCCTGTATTTCGTAAAAACTCAATATTGGTCCTATCAATTAAAATACAGAATATTTTTTACAAACATACAAATCAAACATACGAATCAAATTAAACTTACGAATTTATAACGTACAAATCAAACATACGAATCAAATTAAACTTACGAATTTATAATATTCCAACTCAGGTAAGAATAAAACTTACAAATCAAACATAGAAATCAAATACAAAAAACACAAATGTGCATTTATTTATTTTTGTAACGAGTAAATCCTTTAAAGTTGGACGTAGGGAGCATCTTTCCCGCCGATGTTAATCTATCCGATGACGGCTCAGTAGACTCTTCGATTTCGTTTAGCTCCGGACGACGTCTCTGTCGATGCTGCGATTCTGGATGCGGAGCACGCTCGTGGGATGTAAGTGTCAATCCTCGACTCCAACTGTCGTACGACCCAAATGATTGTCTATGATGATCCAACGGAACATCATCCTGAACGTAGTCCGGCCCAGCAAAAGAAGCACGACGACCATGACCGCTTGAACTCGGACCCGGACCCTGATCTGTAGTCGGGGGTCGACCTCCACTCGATCTTCTACCCCCGCTACGCCCGCCGCTACTAGATTCGCCTTCCCCTCTACCTCTTTCGTCGGGACGCCGACAACTTGAAGCCCTAGTGTAAGTTCTTGGGTCGTAACGTAGGTCGTCATCACCATCGTCGTCGTCGTCGTCATTGTCATCCTCCTCATCCGACTGTTCATCAGCTGACTCATACGGATTCATTCCCATTTCAGCGAACTCCACACGTAGTAAGTCCACGTCCGTTTTCATTTTCGCCCGTTTGAACGATTTGAAACTGCGGCGCAACATCGCTTTCTGAAAAAAAAAACAATAAAAAACGATTTATTAGTATTGAAATAACCAAACAAAAAAATAACACACAAATATTAATGAACTTTAACTAGTTGTTACCATTTTATTGAGCACACCCGTATGCTCCCGGAAACCGTGAGATGGCCGGGCAAGTTCAGGTGGGTTTATAAAGATGCGGGTCCTCTCTGTATACCATCTCATGTAATCCGGTGACGTCCCCGTACCAAATTCGCCGTTAACAAGCCGGTTGTGGCGGTCATTCCACACGGTTATAAACTCTGCAAAAAGTGCAGGCCAATCGTGTTTTTGCACAATCCCACATCTTCTATCCTTGCCGTGACCCTGTCTGGGTTTCCAAATATATGTAGGGACCCGCTGAACAAAACCGAACTGTCTCATGAACCTGTCCGCGGGGTGGAACTCAATCTTCTCATTACAAATGAGCGGCACAGAACAATGCCACATATAACGGCCCCGCGTGCAGTATTCCGGATAGTCATCGAGATTTCCGTAAGGTTGCCACACTATCTGTAATCAGCAAAATTATTATTAGAATATGTAAACAAGGGTTTAAAAATACTAGTAATAAAATTCTGCGAACATAAGACCAATGGAAACATATACAACATATAATACGTAAGTTGCATGTAGGAAATAAGAAAGTTAAAATTTTACCTGTTCATGCGACATATTGTCAAACTGGTCACGTATGTGGACCACATTATGTCCGTAGACATATGGCTTAAAGTTAGTTTGCCTCCAAATCTTCCATCTGTAATATACAAACAAAACCCGATAAACAATAAATATAAATAAGATAAGTAAATGATAGATGACACAATAAAAAAAACACAAATCCAATACAAAAACTAAATAATATCATACCTGTAACCGAGGGGGAACCTAGGCCAGCCCTCAGGTGGCTCGATATCTTCCGGCAGCTCTTCACATGGTCTAACCGGCAGTAGTCTGGTCATCGCCCACATATCGAGAAACATCACCGCCCCGCTTACTCCGTTTGCCTTACCACGTACCAACTTGCATAGATTAGCCTCTAACCAGGCCAGAAGAGCTGATCCCCAACTATACTCAGCACATGTGTCAAAATCCTCCAGAAATGGCAGAGGCCAGAGTGGAATCTGATCACTGCTCTTATCTGAAAACACATGTGCCCCCAGTAATAATAACATGGCAGCCCTAGACTGATATAACAAACGCTCCTCACTAGGGTTGGGGGGTAATTCACCAAAGGTGTGTAACATCCAATCAAGTCTAACTGTCAAACAGTTTGTATCCACTTGATTGTCAGCCGGTCTAACACCCAACAAACTCTCTATCATATCTAACCTGCTCGCTCTGTTATCATTCCGCTCCGATCGGGTAACAGCAAGACCATCCACCCTGAGACCAAACATAATCTCTACATCCTGTAAAGATATCCCCAACTCTCCACCGACATAATGGAATGTGTGCGTCTCATCACGCCACCTATCAACTAAGGCTGTAAGCAAGCCTCGGTCTACTCTATAATTACCTATAGTGTGAATACCGTAAAAACCAGCCCTAATCATATTTTGAACTAGCCTGTTAGGCGTCGGTATCTGCCAACTATAATTATAAACCCTAATCTTATGGGCATCTCATCTACCCGCTTCTCTTCCAGCATCCCAAGTCGTATTTGAAATATGACCGGTCTGTCGTAAAATGCCTAAACTGCCTCTAATCCGTGGACCTGACTCTGCCATCTTAACTATTTTTATTTTTAACAATAAAAACAACATAAGAAACATACACATTTAATGATAACCAAACAATTATTTTAATTATCTAATTAAACAATGATAACCAATTAATGATAATCAAACAATGATAACTCAATGATAACCAATTAATGATAATTAAATAATGATAACTCAATGATAACCAATTAATAATAACCAAATAATGATAACTAAATATCTAAATAACCAAATTTGAATAAAAACCCTAATTTTTTTATTAAATGGGACAAATATCAACAATTATTATAATTTCTATAATTAATATAAACAAACAACAAACAATTATATATAGCTAAGTGAATTATGAATTTGCATATTTTATATATTTTTACTATTTTACAAATTGAAATTACAAAAAAAATAAAAAAATACATGCAAACCGTAAAAAAAATATACGGTTTGCAAAAATACATGCAAACCGTAGATTTTTTTTACGGTTTGCATGTATTTTTGCAAACCGTAGATTTTTTTTACGGTTTGCATAAAAACACTGTAAACCGTAGTTTTTTTTACGGTTTGTGCGTTTTTTCAGAAAAAGTATAGTATAAAAATCCAACCTCGCAGGTAAATGGGTTGGGCAAACTTCACGTGAACCATAATTCGTCATATTTTTGATAATATGGTTAAGTATTAAAACTTTATTGATACGAAGATGGTTGTAGACCGGATAATATAGTTACTTCTTTTCTTACTAGTAAAATTTAACTACGCGTTGCGCGTGAGACGCGTAATGACATAAATATCGTAATATGTTTTATTTTGAACATAATATTCAGATTTTGTATCATTTATTGTAGTTATGCATATTAAAACGGATTATTAATTAATTTATGCTACATCCGTAATTAGTAAAATATAGTGAGAATAAATTATTAATTAATTATATTAGGTACATTCGTAATTATTAAAATAGAACGAGAGTATTTTTGAAAAAATTAGATAAAATTTGACAGTTCAGCTTTTCTTTGCATTACGAAATATCATAGGGACATCGATAACAAAAATATCGTTTATCTTAGCACTACAAAACTAATTCTCATGTGGGTTGAGAAATATCCTTGTAACATAAAAACGGGCAATTATTACAAAATGGTTTTCATATATAAGCGGGACTCAATGAGCGATGTGGATCAAAGTGACGTTAGACGATGGGCTCTTATACCATATAAGACAAGAGATATTAATTGCTTAGCCTATTCAATGGTGCTAGAACGTTGTATTTATAAAGTATTTACAAACTCAAAAGGAAACAATCTAAACCGGATTTGAGCTGTTTAGAAGTCGGGTCAACCGTGGATGTCTCGATAATGAATAAGCAGAATAAGAACATTAGCCTTCTAGAGCTTAGTGAAGCATAAATTTATGTTGACTGGGATAATGAGGTCGCACACAATTGATTGATCGTTTCATTCACGAGTGTTGCTATAGCAACCCATAAAACTTATCTAAAAAGTCTATCCGATGACATGGAATAATTTTAGTCATTTTTTTTCAAACACGTGTCAAAAAAATGACACTACTTAGTAAAAAAAAAGAGTCATGTCATTCTCAACATTAATTACTATATTAATTATTCTACTTATTCATTTATACATATCGTTTATTTATATTTATATTAAAAAACTTGTGGTCAAATTTTGACATTAACGTTTGAATAAAAAAAATTAAAAGATGTCAGTAAAAGTCATGTCACGTAATAAAAACTCAAATAAAAATATATTAGAACCGTAGTTGAGTTTACCCTAAATTTAAATAATAATTAAAAAAAAAATTGTTCAATTTAAAAATACAACCCACTAAAAACCCAAATAAAAATATAATAGAACCTTAGTTGAATCTATCCTAAATTTAAATATTAATTAAAAATAAAAAAATTTATTAAATTTAATATTAATAAAAATCAGAAATTTTGATGAGATGGATATGCCATGTAATGTGTATTGATATTTTGGATAGGAAAAATGTCTGAGTAAAAACATTTTAATTCCTATACATTTATCATTGGACCACCCTTCATTTTTTGATTCATTTTCGAAGATATTATCATTGGACCACCCTTCATTATTTGATTCATTTTCGAAGATAACTGTACATAATTAAAGAACATATGCGTCCACATCTTTCGACAGAGAAGGATCATTCCAACATAGCTAAACCATTCTTTTGATAATGCAAATTTCTATGGAAACAAAACGTTCAAAGGGGCATAATTTACCGAGTTTTGAAGATAATATGTTTTGGTGTCTCATTAAACTATTTTGGGACTGTTAACGTCATATTTTACGACTGAAATATGGTAGGTCCGACGAAATCGACGATGAATATTATAAAGAGGATGAAATTATTGAAATGATATCTAAAGAGGTTGGCGCGAAAGCTTCTGTGCTGATTCATGGAAATTTTTATCGTGGTTTGGAGAAAAATTATATCGGAAAAACTAAGAAAAATTTCTTGGAAGAATGTAGGCTGAAGTGCTTTGGCTTTCTACTGAGCATTAATACATGAACTTCGTATATAACTCATAAATACTAACTTTTTGCTTTTCCAGTTACACTGTGTGTTTGGAAAATCAGTATATTAGTCTTAAGCCATAATTTATAGGGTGCTGGTCAAAAGCGTATTCCTATGTAATTTGTGTGAAATCAACATTAATTGGTTTATAAACTCTTCTTGTAACTAACTTCTTAGAAATATATACATTTTTGGTGTAATCAATGAGATTAGGCCATGAATATGAGCGGCTATATATAGATGACTTATTGGGCACATTATAGTTTGTTATATGTGAAATGAATGATGACTTATTTGTTGTTTCAACTTGGTCGCATATTTGTTTGTTTAGGTCGTGGAAATATTGATGGCCCATGACATATTTGTTGGTTATTGTTGAATATATATCTTCTCTTCTGCTGCCCAAATTTTTTTTTATCTAATTCTCACATAAAAACTAGAACAACTTAATTGCAAAACTCATTTTCTACTGTTTTTCGTGTGAAGTAAACAATTTATATAGGAGTGAAGATAACAAATAGAGTTGAAGAGTTTCTAGACACACTTGTGCTAATTGTATACTTTAGCTCAGTGATTTCCACCTATTAAGCTCTTTCTGACTACCGTATCTCAAGAGTTTTGTTTAGTTGCAACTTCTAAATTTATTAATTTAGATTATTAAATTTGCTTTTTTTCTTTTTTGTTATAGATTGAAATTCCTCCATGGTAGCTAAATGAGCAAAAAATTTCCCTTGGTCATATAATCCATCTTCTTTACTTAAAAGTTACACACAAGGGGCAAAATTAGGGGGAGCCAAAGGCGGTCATGGCCACCCCATAAATTTTTTATTAGACAGCGAATCGGTAATTTTTACAGGTTAAAACGATAGTGGTTTTGTTGCTATTAAATCTTTTTTTAGCGATATTTAGTGAATTATGCGTTTTTCAGTTTATTTACACATTTTTGCATTTTTGCAAGAAAAAAGGCACTGAATAAACACAAAAACGAGATCAAGACGAAAAAAGACACAAATCTGGACCAAAGTAAAGAAACCAGAAGACAATGAGTCTTAAATCAACTCCCAATAAACTAAAAAACAGTCCACAATTAAGCCTAAAGAGTCAATGAAACGCAGCCCAAAAAAGCTTCTGGGATGGACCTAGTCGGTCAAGCTAACTGGTTTGAACCGTGGACTTTTTATTAAAAAAAAACTGGGTTTGTTATTTTCTTTTCCTATATATATTCGATTAAGAGTCCATGTAAACATTATTGAGATTATAATTTCATTTTTATAGGGGGAGAGTAATATTTTTTTCATAAACTCCCAAAATTTAGGTATCTGTCTTTACGTCTTTTTGTGTTGCTTTCTCTTAATATTTGCGTTATTATTTTTTTGAATTTTAAACACCTAGTTATTTATTTATATGTTGATAACTTAGCCAAGTTAGTAAAAAAAGCAAAAACTAAACATATAATATAATTAAATAATCTTGTAGTTGCATGTTAGGTTTGATCAACCTTCCCTACTCATTTATTAAATTCAACACAACTCCGCACGTAGTTGTATGATTTGCATTGACGACCATAATATTGAAAACGATGTAAAACCTCTTAAGAAGCCGTTAAAAACTATTAATATTCATCTATTAAGGAGAGAACGATTTGCCAAACGCTATGCGTTTGTTCACTAACGGTTATTTCTACGTAGATTTAAGTCTTAGTATATTTAAAGCCATTGAAAGCACTATTTAATCCTAGCCTAAATCCGTTCCTGGATTTGATAACCCGAGTACTTTACCCGTTATTTACTGCAACTATCGTCATGCTTTTGCCACACTTGTAATTTTTTTTTTTTGACATTTAATATTTTATATATTAATAGTCTTTTAGTGAACAAATTGTAACTTGTTTTAGTTGGTAAACATTAATCATTTGTGTCGCGAAGATCCATACTTATAAATAAATATTTTTGTACAGTTTCATAGCATATTACTATAAGAAAAGTTTAAACTATAATATTTCGTATTGATAGTCAGGTCAATTGGCTTTTTAAACTTCAATTTTATTTGGTTTGTTTACGATTTATTTTTATTTTACTAACGGAAATTATTTTTTTAATGCCTCCCCCTCCCGTCTATTTTTTTTAATCCTCGTTCCGTTACAACACACAACACATTCTATAGGTAACTGGTCAAAATGTTGTCTCGATACAATCTGAGCAACTTCGGGCAGTTGATCACACTTTGACAACTTACGCAAACTAAGTAGAAAACAAATTAAAATTTTGTTTCAGATTTACCTTTCCTTAATGTAGCCATCATGTAATTAAATGTAATGCTAATAGTTAAATAAGTCTATTACCTCGTATAGAAACTCGAACACGGCCCTGTTTGATGAAATCTCGAGTTTCTAAACGAGGCAAACTGTCCACGAACAAAACTTTCTCGATTCGCGTAACATCTCGTGTTTTGTAAAACTCCCGGTTTCCTAATCTTTTGTTTCAAAACGAACACATAACTCGAACATGAACATACTTCAAACTAAACGAATCAAATTCGAGACTACGTACTTATCCAGATAAATATTTGGTGAACCGGGTCTACCAAAATTTAGTGGTCCCAACCATTAAAACTAAAGTAAATGATTAAGAACCCTACGTGACTTACCATTAATTAAAAATTAAATAATTAACTATCGGATAAAACAACTATTTTAATGGATGTACATGGACACACTGATAATTAATAAGATATACTCGTATTCAATTTTTTCGATTATAAGTATCGGTAATATTACAGTTAATTCTAAAAAATAGGATTCAAATTGAATAACTTTAAAAGTACAGGGATGAAACATATAATATATTATTTTTATTATTTATTTTAAGAGTCCTAGCTTCACTCAAAAGCCTGCTTCTAAAATCATATATAGGGTTTTGTCCCAAGCCGAGAGAATATAGATCGTATTTATATATTATATACATACTTATAGAGAGAGAAACATCGCGTGCCATCTCCACACTCAAGTTTGTATCTCTCTCTCTATATATATATCTATATATCTATATATATATATATCTATATCTATTATTATATATCTATATCTATATAAATATACGGTATATATATTTATATCTATGTATACAGTGTATATTGAAGCTGCTTCTTGTGACAGATAATGTAGTTAGTGACTTGATTTCTAGGGTTTATATTTAATCTATTGAAGGTTTTATGTGTTTTGATGAATTGTTTTTTTACTTTTTTTTTCGTATCTGATTTGCAATAAAAACTGATGGATTGGATATACAATCTATATAAAAAAAAAGCTAGGGTTACAAAATTTATGTATGTGTAAAACGATTTGGCGACGACGATTTTCTATAGCTACTACTGGACTTGTTGTCTAGGGTTTCCTTTTATGCTGAATCAATTTATTGAATTTTATTCATGTACTTATATATATATATATATATACATATATGTGTGTGTGTGTGTATGTGTGTATGAGTGTATGTATATATATAAGTAACATACATAGACAAACACCTTGTATGTATACTGCCGATTCGTCTGTTCGATTGCTGTTATAAACAGTTAACTAGGATCGATGTATACATATATAAGCTGCTACATGTATTGGATAATCTAATTTTGAACTTTTAGTTTTCTAATATGCGGTGTAATTGTTGAATTGGGTATTTGTGTGTTTTTATGAGTTCTTTGGTGCCTTTGGTATACGGAAATATTTATATATTTTGACCACAATTCTGAATACTGTAGTTACTATATACTTGCAGAGTAGTTTTTTAAATTATGTTTTTTTAACGAAGAGTATGCTGAATCCTTTTTATCGACAAATCTAACTCAGTTTTGGCTTGTGATTTATATAATCTAGTAACTGAAACGGGGTATTAAATTGACTTTTCATAAGAGGCTATCGTTACGCAGCTTGTGGAAACCCAAATAAAATGCCCTAATTAGACGGACTGCTGCTTAAAATGGCATAGTTTCTGTTACCACATCATATTACATACCGAATTCGTATTCCAATTAATTTAGCCGGTCAATGTGTTTTCTGATATTTATTCTCTTGAAGTTGTTTGTGTATTTTGTGGAATTCAATAAAGATCTGTGCTAGAAGATAGCTTATTCTGTTTCTTATATCTGTTTTTGATAAGAAAATTAATGGATGGAAAGATTTTATCTACAGGCATGCAAGTTATACAGTAGTATGTATATAATGAGGCGTTAATGCTAGCTCTGTAATATTAAGTGTTTATATACAATTCGAGGCATTTGATTCTAAATACGTGGACGGCGCTAACTAGTTTTTATATGTACATAATTTGTTTCTATATTTCATTCCTTGCTCGTTAGTCCTTTCAGGAACGGATAAGTACAAGTTAAGTAATTTTATTCGAGAAAGTAAATTTAAGGGGTTTAGAATAAACATGAAAGGAAACATATACAATTCCAAGTAAAGTGAGAGCGAACTTGCTAATTGCTAAAATTTGCTAATTGCTGAGAACGAACTTGCTGTCTCATTATCCTTAGAAAGGAAATTAAATCCCAAGTAACGTGAGAAGTACATTTTGTCTCTCTTTCCAAATCCAGAAAATGCAAAAGTTGGAATTACCATCTCTCTCTTTTTTGCGTTGCAATTTTGTATAGAAATTAGGAAGGGAGCATTTCATGGGGATATATATATATATATATATATATATATATGTATGTATTAAATGTCTCAGATGAGTTCTACTTATCTAGGCATCTTCTAGTTCTGGTTCAAGAGAACATCTTTAAGTATCTGCTTCATGAGGTTGAAAGAACAATGTGATGGTAATTTTTCCAAGTGCTTCGCCGTGTACCTATGTTCTACAGGCTTTCAAATTATGATTATTGTCAAAAACATGTCTCGCAATTGATTTACAAATTGAGCTTAGTTCTGATTGTAGTTCTTATACATGTGCATTAAAAGTTTTTTAGTTCATTTTGGTGATTGTTACAGTCCCATACATGCTTATACTTATATCTTAATTGGGAGTAGTACATTATTTTTATTCGTCAGTCTATACCTCTGTCTATCTTAGCCAGCTGAATATTGGACTCTTCAGATTTCACCTAGATTATTTGTATTTTCTCTGGGTTTGGCAGATTGGATTGTCTTTTGGCGTATGTTATTTCTTTAATTGAAAAGTTTCGCTCTTTTACCGACTCCATCCTCTGACCTTGTTGTTTCTCAGGAGTTTATTTATACCAAAGCTTTTGCATCGGAAGTTGGTGAAAAAAGTGTTCTTCCAGTAGATTACACCACAATGGCGCATTTACCACCAATAACTTCTATTCTTGAGAGGGTATATTTTACTATGCATACATGCATTAAGAAAAACTTCGTTTGGTTATCCCTCCACTTACAAAATTTATCTTATTTAACTGTCCAGATGACTGGCAAGGATAAGGATCACAGATATATGGCAACTTCTGATTTGCTTAACGAGTTAAACAAAGAAGGTTTTAAACTTGATGCTGATATTGAGATGAAGTTGTCAAATTGCATTATTCAACAGCTGGATGACGTATCTGGTGATGTATCTGGATTGGCAGTGAAATGGTTTGGCCCATATTTTTTTTTTCTGTATCTCTTGCCCATGACTAGTGAATCTTGCAATTCCTCATTGGCTATTATTCCTCCTAACTAATTTTCTCAATCTTTTTATTTTATTTTAAAATTTGTGACGGCTATCAAACCGTTTATCATTAAACGTTGAATCAACTTTGCCTCTCGGATAGGATGATAGTTTTATGTATCTTATAATGGTTTCAAATGTGTGTGTGTGTATATATGTCTAAATATGTATATGGATACATGAGATGCCTAGTTACAATTATCGTCTATAAAGTTACCTACTAAATTAGGTTATCTTAAACCACAACTGTTGTATTTTGGAAATATATTTTTCCAGGTTCACCAATCTATCCCTAGGAGCAATTGCTCCGATATATGCTAGTTTACTTTCTTTCTATTATGCTCTGCTGTCTTTTAAAAGATGTGCTATACTATGAGTAGAAAGCTATAAACCACCTTAACCTTACTTGTTAGTGACTGTTACCCGCTCTTGATTAGTTCATTCGGCTCTTTTTGTTTCGCTAGCACGGAAGTAAAATTAATGTGTTAATGTACTCTGCCAACATCTTTTAAAAGTTGTACCTTTGTATTTATAAAACTGGTGTTTCCTTCTTTAAGGATACTTTGCCTTTTGCTTCTAACTTATAACATGACAATATTATTGCTCATATATATTTCTCATTGATTTGTTGAATGTCCCCTTAAGATAGTATTTGAGGGTTTTCTCACATTCTATTGAACTTAAGATGATTCGTTTTGTGTATGGCAGTCTTGCTCCATTGGTGAAGAAGATCGGCGAGAAGCAAGTCGTGGAGATGACTACAAAGCTTTGTGATAAATTACTTAATGGAAAAGACCAAAACCGTGATATTGCAGGCATAGCTTTGAAGTCAATTTTTGCTGAACTCCCAAGCCAAGCTGTTGCTAAATCTACCCTTGATTCGACTACTCCACAGTTGATAAAAGGAATAGCTAGCCCGGTTAGTTCTTTAAATTATGACGTTAGTTCGTAAGAAGAGTTAAATTAAAAGTTACATTTTGAAGTTAGTAGTTGTTGTTAATTATATCCCTTTCTCCTTACCTTTTTAGCTTTTATCTATAGAGAAAGGTATGTGTGTGTTTTAGGTAATAAGTGACCTTTTGAGTAGCTAGCAGGAATCTGTTACCTGAATACAAAAAGAAGCCAGACTTTGGTTACATGGGACTTGGCGATGGAAATGAAAAATTAAGTAGAGAAATGGAAAACCTATTGTGAGCTATTGTTTTGCAATTTAGAAAACTCTGTTTTCCAAAAGGAAGAAAATTAATTGCTCGAGTTAGCTAGTTAACTACCTTCCTTAGCCTGAACTTTTGTTCATATAATTATGGATTCCTCCCTTTGTGGAATTATGTGGTTGCAGCAGCGACCTGATTTTTAATTTGCCATACCACGTAACCAGATTTTCTACATCATTTTCTTTTGTTATATGTCTATATTTAAAACAAGAGTACATTAAGTCTTAATCATGAAAGATACTCTGAAGATCGATCTTGAAAGGCTCGTATAATTTTATCCGTAAACCCCAAATTTTTGGGATAAAGGCATAGTTTGTCGATGATGATAATAATATATAGATGTCTGCAATGAAACATTTTTGTTATGTAAATATTATGTTTATATGGAGTATTTTTTTTCTGCCAATGGTGGCCACCATTATACAATTTTGAGATGGATTAGCTTTTCTCAATTTATCCATGTTCCTTTTGTCTGATGAGTGTGTTGTTTATCCAGGTGAATGTAGAAATAAAATGTGAAAGCCTCGATATTCTATCTGATGTTCTTCATAGATATGGAAATTTATTGGCACCGGATCATGAGGCAATGCTAAAGGCATTACTGCCTCAGCTTAGTTCTAACCAAGCTACTGTCAGGAAGAAGACTGTTTCATGCATTGGTAAGACGTAGTGCACAAATTAGATTATAGTTGAATTTTTTTACGTGATATACTGCTTGAAAAGAGGAGAGGTATTTTGGAATATTTAGTGTTGGTTGATTTAAACTATGTTATTTATTTACATCATCTACCTTTATTCTTCCTTTAGCTTCTCTGGCTTCTAGCTTGTCGGATGACGTGTTGGCTAAAGTAACCAATGAAGTTGTTTGGCTCTTAAGAAGTAAGGGATTAAAATCTGAATTGCAACGCACAAACATTCAGATGACCGGGGCTTTAAGGCAAGTTTTATTATCTTTTAATTGATATCTCGTCATTTTCGTTATAGTAATCTTAGTCATCTGCCCTTCCAGCTGTGTATATCCTCTAAAAAGTCAATGCAGACCTTTCATCTTTTACGTGATTTACCAGTAGGAAACAAAAGGATGTTCGAGAACTAATAAATTTCTATTATAGTGTAAAATTTCGCCCTGCCCTTTGTGAGACTGAAAATCAAGCTCCATTCGGATTGTAGCCTGGTCTCTGGATGGATTTTAACCAAAATGGGTTTATTTGCCCTCCTACTACTTAAGACAAGGTTTAGAGAAGGTGTATTATGCTGCAATTATATATGAAATGTAGAAGAAAATCTACAATTTGTTTTCAGCAATCAGGCCCATTTTTTAACTACTACTACGACCTACCACCTACTACTACTACTATTACTACTACAAGTGTGGTTATATTTATCCACGTACAGTACCTGCATAAATAGGCAATTAAGAGCAACATAGGGATTTCCTGTAACAATGATAATGGTTCTGTGGCTTACATAAGATTATTTTGGCTATTTATTTGAAGAACTGCATTTCATAAATATTTCTATACCTACTTTATCTAAATAAAATTGATAAAGAAGGCAATGAAATCTTATTAATCAAAAGTAGTGAGTTACTTTAATTAGTGTCAAGTGTGTAGACTCTTTCTTCGGTTCTGAAATATTTTCACGGGCTATACATGCCATCCTTTCATTAAACGTCTTCTATTTGATTATTTATGGGGATCATGTTGTTGACATGTTTGGCTTTGTCTTGCCAGTCGAGCTGTTGGATATCGCTTTGGTCCTCATCTTCGAGAGATTGTCCCTTTGTTGATCAATTGCTGTACAAGTGCTTCAGAGAATGATGAAGAGCTTCGCGAGTATAGTTTTCAGGTGCCGTAAGCAATCTCTTTTAGATTCTTCATTTGTATTTCTTCATGGAAATTTTCTCACCTGAATCACCTGATTGTATCTGGCACACAGGCACTAGAAAGCTTTCTACTTAGGTGCCACAAAGATATATCATCTTACTGTGACGATATTCTTCATCTCACTCTAGAATATATCAGTTATGACCCTAATTTCACCGATGACATGGAGGAGGATGGAGAAGATGAGAGTTATGAGGAGGAAGACGAGTATGTGACTGTCCCTAACTAACCTTAACTTTTTGTTTCCTTTAGATTTTTTCTTAATAGTAGTTCAGAAACTGATAACCCAGTTGATGACTGGACACTTATAATTTTGCAGGGAGAGTGACAATGAATACAGTGATGACGAGGATATCAGTTGGAAAGTTAGGAGAGCTTCTGCTAAATGCTTATCTGCTTTAATCGTTTCTCGGCCTGAGATGCTTTTGAAACTTTATGACGAGGTACTTGTTAGCTAGTAGACTCCAAATTCTTTCCTTTTATTTATTTATTTTGTTTCTCTTTCTATTGTCCGCACTTAAGTTTTATTCGAGGTTGTCTTTGTTTTGACCAACTACTTATCAAATGTTTTGGGTTGTGATCTCACAACGATGTTGTTTTGTAGGCATGTCCAAAGCTGATTGAAAGGTTTAAGGAAAGAGAAGAGAATGTCAAGGCAAGGCTCATATTGACTCTTTTCTACCGCTCTCAGCTGTCTTTTCTTCTTCTCCTTTTGTTGTCTATTTTTTTTTTTTACTTTGTTAGTGCTTAATACGTTTCCTTTTCTTGTGTGCGTTGCAGATGGATGTATTCAGTACGTTCATCGAGTTACTTCGTCAAACAGGAAATGGCACAAAGGGGCAAGTAGATATGAATAAATCAAAGCAAGTTTTATAATCCCCTCTCTCTCTCTATATATATATGTATATATATATCATCATCATCATTCTATTATAATAAGCCAACCCAAGTCAAATGAGGCTACCCAATTTAGCCATTTTTTTCCAAAAATACCCCTATGCTTTTTTATTAATTACCATATTAACTATTTTCATAAAAAATAAAAACCAATTACACTCTTTCTCTCTCTTTAACCACACAAAATTTCTTATTTTTTCTTTAAAATGAGGCTTCCCAATTTATTAATTTTTTTCCAAAAATACCCCCATAGTTTTTTTTATTAATTACCATATCAACTACTTTCATAAAAAATAAAAACTAATTACATCCTTTCTCTCTCTTTAAATACACAAAATTTCTTATATCCTATATTTTTTTTCTTTAAAATGAGGCTGCCAAATTTAGTCATTTTTTCCAAAAATACCCCTATAGTTTTTTATTAATTACTATATTAACTACTTTCATAAAAAATAAAAAATAATTACACTCTTTCTCTCTCTTTAACCACACAAAATTTCTTATATCCTATATTTTTTTTCTTTAAATATTTGTATCATCCTCACAATTTATATCATATTTTTTTTCTTATATCCTGTATTTTTTTCACTCTACATTTGTATCATCATCGCAATTTATAGCGTCTCACACGCAACGCGTGGGTATCATTTACTAGTATATATATATATATATATATATATACATGCCTCGGCGAACATCTTGATATCTTGCAGTTTTTCTCTTCATTCCTACTTTTTAGTCATCGTAGATCTAAATGCTGTAAGAGTTGGGGTATAAAGAAAGGCTTACATTTTTGGCAAAAAATTCTTCAAAGTTCTTGTAAAGAAGTATGGTGTTTTGGTTCCGTGTAAATTCCATCTTATGCATCTTATGCTTGTTTTTTTATTTATTATAATTTCTTTATTTGTTAAACTCAATATTAGCCGTCCTCTTCCTACCTTAGATTAGGAAAATAAAGAAAGAGAAACCAGATTTCTGCCGTATGGGGGTGCAAAACCTTTGACTGTTCAAATCTTACTTTCTATTCGTGTGTCTGTTATTGTAAGTTATAACATTGTGTGCTTCATATCTTGGTAAAGGAATGCCTCACTGCACATTTCCAGCTATTAGTTGCTAAAACTTTAAAAACCAGAAAACGAACTACAATGAGCTTGTTATGGCATCTTGGCTGGTAGATACATTGCATTCATCTAATTATTCAATATTTGGTACTTCGCGTGCAGTCCAAGATGGTTACTGATGCAAGAAGTTCCAAAGATTGTTAGGTCCATTACGAGGCAGTTGCGAGAGAAATCGATTAAAACAAAGGTAATATCATATGCTTATATCACATGAAAGTAATTTTGTCGTATATTTCTCATATATCCTCTTTTGTCGTCTTTTTCTACAGGTCGGTGCATTTTCCGTCTTGAAAGAACTTGTTGTTGTCTTGCCTGATTGCCTTGCAGATCAGATCGGATCCCTCATTCCTGGAATTGAGAAGGCATTATCTGTGAGTATTTTATATATTTTTTTTCTTTTTCTAACAGTTAACTGCCTCTTAATTTATTTGTTGACGCCATTTTTTTGTTGGTATCTTATCTTCTCCAGGATAAATCTGCCACCTCTAATTTGAAGACTGAAGCATTGGTCTTTACTAGACTAGTATTATCTTCTCATTCCCCAGATGTGTTCCACCCTTACATTAAGGTAAATTAATTACTTGTCTCTCTCAATTGTTAGTTATTTAAGGTGTACGCACTTAACAAGGATTTATTTCTTAAAAAAAAACGTAAGCAACTAAAGAAAACGTAAGCAACTATTTGATGTTGGGGAAGTTGTATCTAGTATTGTGGTAAAATCTCAGAGTCTTGTCACATTACTCTTATTAATAAAAAAAACATTAAATAATGTCAGTTATGGGTCCGTTTAGCAACATGTTTTTTTAGTGGATTTTTGGATTTTGGATTTAAAAAATCTGTGGGTGTTTGGGCAGTCAGATTATTTAGATTTCAAAAATCTGATTTTTAGGCTAAAAAAGCTTAAAAAATCCAGATTTTAAGTGGATTTTCTAAACAGATTTTTAAATTCTGATTTCGGACCAAAAAAAACTGTTCCCAAACATAGCCTATATTGAAGTACAAGTAATTCGTCTTGGTACTGAGTTTTGTGTTCCTGTTCCACCTCTTCCAGGCTCCAGCACCATTACTGCTAGTTATTGTCTTTATTTTTAACTACTTGAGCCAAAATATAATTGGTTAAATTATTTTAACGAAGTTATATCCATGTCGCCAGTTCTTTTTCTTTCTGGTGGAGATCGTAATGCCTTAATTGGGTCATCTGGTGTCAAAATCAGAACCTTTTCTCTATTCACCGTCTCTCTATCTTTCTTTATATATGTTTATGAAGTAGTCATAAGGAGTACTATTAGGCAGCAGTTGGTGATTTTTATATTTTATTCCCTATTCTCGTTTTTGTCGACTGCGCACATAGCTGAGGAAACTCAACTTTATCTAGAGTCTTAGTGAAACAATATTCTTGAGTTGGAGTCAGTTCTCTAATCAAGGGTTGTAGACAAATGTCAAGTAAGTAAGAAAATTTACCTTGTTTCGAATGTTATAAGAGAAAACGGACTCAATGTGATTTTTTGCCTGTGCTGTGACCATGTTTGGAGTGTTAGAGAGAAGGCGGACTCAAATTGGTTTTTGCCTTTGCTGTGAAGTTTTTATCTGTGTGATATTTGAGCTTGCCTCGTCTTGATTTTTTTCAGATAGGTTTTAATATTTTCTTAAAATTCAATCTACTCAGTCCATTAATTTCTGTTTTCTTCATCCTTTAAATATTGTGGTTTAGTTGCTTTCTCTGAATAGTTTTTATCTGTTAACTTAATCATTCTATCATTCTTTTTAACCAGGCTCTCTCTGCTTCTGTTTTGTCTGCTGTTGGAGAACGCTATTACAAGGTTACTGCTGAGGCATTAAGAGTGTGTGGAGAGCTTGTCCGCGTTGTACGACCTAATGTTGATGTGAGCTGTTTATAACTCAATGTTCTTGAATACTTTTTAATTATCTTTTGAGGTACTAATATTTATGTTGTCTAGGGTTGTGACTTTGATTTTAAGCCGTATATCCAGCCTATATATAGCGCCATCATGTCACGGTTGACGAATCAAGATCAAGATCAGGTTAGTAGGGTTTAGCGACAAAAATGGTTGTCCTGTTAATCTACAGTGTCTTATGTTTTCCTTTTTTAGTGTCTTATGGTTGTTTCTTTGGCAGGAGGTCAAGGAGTGTGCAATTTATTGCACCGGTCTTGTGATCTCAACCTTCGGTGACAACCTGAAAGCAGAGCTACCAGTTTGCCTTCCTGTTCTTGTTGATCGGATGGGTAACGAAATTACCCGACTTACTGCTGTTAAGGTCTGTTACTTGCAGCTAAAATTATTTTTCTCCTTTTCTACATGTGTATCTTGTTTGGTTGCAGCTTTTATGCTTCAGCTTTTTTATTCAAAAGCAGGACTGCATTTAGTTGGTCAGATTTGATGCTAGTCTAAAACTCTGTTTTTATTCTTGAAAAATATGTAGCTTTAAGTTGGATGAACATGAACCTAATTCTTCCTGAATTAAATAATCCAGTTTTTTTGCATTAAGCTGCAACTTGACAATCCTTAAGTATATGGTATGAGCATAATTCTTGAAGTAAAGCATTTAGATCTGAGTTTGACGATCCACCTTCTTCTATAAGCCCTTCAAACCTTTTAGCTGGATGAACTTGATTGTCAATAATTAAAAAACAGAGCTTATTTGCACAAAGCTGCAACCATACAATCCGTAAGTATGATTTTAACCTAATTCTTGTAATAAAACATTCAGATCCGAGTAAGACCATCCACCTTCTTCTGTAAACCCTTTTAGCCATTTATGTAATTGATAGGTCGTAAGTTTTATTTTTGGTGTCTACCATGCCTCTTACTCGAAAGCTTACTAAGGCTGACTTAGGAATTCCGAAAATTACGAATGATGGTTAGTCATAACCCTATGCTAAGTTGGTTGAAATTTCCTGTCGAAAGGAATTGTATGCATTGGTAAAAAAACAAACAAACTAGTAAGCTAGATACTTTTTTGCAGGCGTTTGCTGTCATTGCTGCTTCTCCATTAAGAGTAGACCTTTCGAGTGTTCTAGAACATGTTATTACAGAGTTGACCGCTTTCTTGCGCAAGGTATGAGATACTCTAACTATGGCTTTGCCTTCAATTTTCTATTTACATGTGGAGTGAATTTTTGTGCTTTCCACAAACAGGCTAATCGTGCTTTAAGGCAAGCAACCTTGGGGGCACTTAATTCGCTAACTGTAGCTTATGGTGACAAAATTGGTTCAGATGCATATGAAGTCATCATTACAGAGCTTTCAACTTTGATAAGGTTTTTAACTGTTTTCCTTAATCTCCTCAATCTATCCTTTCTTACAGTGTTTTAAAAGGCGGTTTAGGTGGTGATTAGGCGCTAGGCGGGGACCAGACGCCTGGGCATTAGGGGGACTTAAATGGATAAAAAATCGGGTTAGGCGGGAAAAAGTCAGGCTTTGGAGGGAAATAGTGATAATTACAAAACAAACAGTTTAAAGTTAAAACTAACATTAAACCTGCTTATCATGTTTTTTTCCGATTTTGTAGATAAAACTAAAAGGTTTTGTAATTAGTATTACTAAATCGACTTTGATTGCTCAATCAATATACACCTGTTGGTTTTAGCATAGTGATTTGTTGTATACAATAGTGATAATTGGCCAATAAGTTTGTTTAAGAAAGTGATAATTTCCAAGTAGTGTTAATGTACAATAGTGATTATAAAAACGTCCGGTTTCCTTATAATTTAGACAGTGGAACTGTGATCAAAGCATTAGTGTAAAAGGTGATTTCATAAAAGCGTGAAGTTTCCCAGTTTCTAAACAGAGGAACCGTGATTGATCAATTTAAGTTTGGTTAGTGTATCAAACGTAAACAAAATTGTACCTTAGTGTACAAAAAGTAAACTTCCTGATAAGATAGTTAACAAAAATTCTAAAAGCAATTTTATTTTCTGCCTTCTTTTCTGCCTGTTTGTGTTTTTTTTTTTCTAATCTCCTGCTGTTATTGTTTTTTTTTTCTATTCAATAGCGATTCGGACTTGCACATGACAGCGTTAGCATTAGAACTGTGCTGTACCTTTATGACAGACAGAAGGTCGACCCCAAGTGTTGGTCTAACTGTTAGAAACAAAGTTCTTCCTCAAGCACTGACATTAATAAGAAGCTCATTACTTCAAGGACAAGCCCTTTTGGTATTCTTTTTAGTTTTTGTAGCTAATATCCTACTCATAATGCTTGCATCAATTAATACCTTCTTTATATAATTATTTTTGCAGGCTTTGCAAAACTTTTTTGCGGCCTTGGTTTATTCAGCAAACACCAGTTTTGATGATTTATTAGATTCACTTCTTTCATCTGCAAAGCCATCCTCTGGTGGGGTTGCCAAACAAGCGTTGTTTTCCACAGCTCAATGTGTAGCCGTGCTATGTCTTGCTGCTGGTGATATGAAATGTTCTTCTACTGTAAAAATGCTTACAAATATCTTGAAAGACGATAGTGGTACTAACTCGGTGGGTTTTCTTTCTTCAATTTCCTCTTATTGGGGTTGTGTAAAAATTGTTACGATACATGCAAAGCCTTTAGATCTAAAAAGATTGGTCAAAATAAAATGGTTCTTTGAAATCCATGAATTCGGTTAAATTGTGTTTGGTCTATGCCGAAACACATGAAGCTCTTGTATTTCTAGCTGTGCTTGTTAAATGATTCATAACATGTTGAGAAAAATGGATTGGTGACACTTAGTTCTGTACCCTTAGCATGATCCCATCTCTTTTTGTATTACTAGCTTAAAAAAAGATGAGCTTATCTGATTGTTTGCCTAAATGAGACTATTTCTACACACTACTACATTGATCAATTGTTTGCCTAAATGAGACTATTTCTAGTTTCTACACACTACTACATTGACCACCTTCTTAGCTCTAAACATATATTTTTATTCAACATATTTTCTTTCATGAGCTACAAATAAAAGGCTTTAAGACGAACAAATTCATGACGAAAGTCAAACAGAAAATGTTTTTCTGTTACTCGAATCCCTTATCTGCTTTTTTCTCTCTTTTAAGCTACACCGTTAAAATTTTCATACTATGGCAGAATTTGGATAATCATATGATCTCTTCTTGTTCCAGGCTAAGCAACACCTAGCCTTGCTATGTTTGGGAGAGATTGGGAGACGAAAAGATTTAAGCTCTCATGCTCACATTGAAAATGTCGTTATTGAGTCCTTCCAATCTCCCTTTGAAGAGATAAAGTCTGCCGCATCCTATGCTCTTGGAAATATAGCTGTTGGTAATCTATCAAAGTACTTGCCATTTATTTTAAACCAAATTGATAATCAGGAGAAGAAGCAGTATCTACTTCTTCATTCTTTGAAAGAGGTATGTCTTTTGTCTCTGAAGATTTTCCTGTGCTTCCTTTTCTTTTTGAGTCCTTTTTCAACTATTTGCATGGTTAACATGAGACTTCTTGCAGGTTATTGTAAGGCAATCTGTGGAGAAAGCAGAGTTTCAAGATTCAAGTGTTGATAAAATACTTAATTTGCTGTTCAACCACTGTGAAAGTGATGAAGAAGGTGTCCGAAATGTTGTCGCTGAGTGTTTGGGCAAAATTGCACTTATTGAGCCTGCCAAACTCATTCCTGCACTAAAGGTAAGCCAGCCAATGATACTATGTTTATTGGCCCATAAAAATCATTTGTATATAATACTTCTCTGCATTATTATCTAATTTTCAGGAGCGTACAAGAAGTCTTGCTGCATTCACTAGAGCAACAGTCGTAATTGCTGTGAAATATTCGATAGTAGAACGTCCAGGGAAACTAGATGAAATCATCTACCCCGAGATTTCATCGTTTCTTATGCTTATTAAGGATCTCGACCGGGTAATAACAAAATTTGATAATTACACTACGAAATTTATGCCTTTTTCTTGATTTTTACATAAGTAAAGCTTTTCTGTATGCTCGTGGGAATTGTGTCTGCAACATGTCATATTCACTGCTGCATATTATGCTATTGTTTGTGTTACCATATAATTCGTATGTTTCTTCGACTATGTAATATGTTATGCAGGCAAAAAAACTAAATAATTTATG
This sequence comes from Primula vulgaris, assembly GCA_963920805.1. Lineage (NCBI taxonomy): Eukaryota > Viridiplantae > Streptophyta > Magnoliopsida > Ericales > Primulaceae > Primula > Primula vulgaris. The sequence continues at coordinate 3,156,264 of OY987216.1, read as the reverse complement.
ATGCCATTTAGTTCTTTTGTTTAATTCTTTACATGTAATCGCTTCGGTGGATACCTATGGGAGGGAATTGTTTTTGGAATACGCCTGTGTATTTTTGCATATCAGCATGCTATTGTTTGTGTCATCTTATTTGTATGTTTCTTCTGATTATGCAGCATGTAAGGCAAGCAGCAAAATTCAATAATTTTATTGTGCCAGTTATTTCTTTTATTTATTCCTATATATATGAAGCTTTCGTGGATTCTAGTGGTAGTTAGTGTATGAAACTTATGCTAGTTGCAAGGATATCATGGTATTGCTATTGTTTGTATCGCTTATTCATAGAGTTTCTTCTGATCACATAGCATGCTAGGCGAGTAACAACATTCAATAACTTTGCCCATGTTTGTTGTTTCTTTCATTCATTCTTATTTATATGACACTTTGGTGGATGCTTGAGGGAGTTTTCTTTAAGACTCCTCATGTTCAAAATTGTTTATTTTGATATTGTTTGAATCTATACTATTAGTTTATGTGAAGACCCTTATGAGGCCTGACAAACTTTTTTTTCAAACCCCCCCCTCCAAATATAGAAATTACAAAGTTTAATAAACAGCAGTTACATCCGGATGGAATTTCAAATATAACTGTACGAAATTACTTTTAAAATTTGAAAGGCAACTGCCATGTATTAAATAAAACTATTCATTTCCAAAATCAAAAATAAAACCACCCAAATTCACTACCCGTAACCATCAATCTCTCTGCAGTTCACACGGGTAATCCATCTACAAACTACTAATTTTCTTGTTAATATTATACAACATGGATCATACAAGCATCGCGTGGGCGGCTTCCCCCGAGTCATCTTATTTGCAGGTTTCTTCTGATTATGTATCATGTTAGGTGACATAAAAAGTCAATAATCTTACCATGTTACTTTGCTTTTATTCATTCTTTTAAATGACGCTTTGGTGGATGCCCATGGGAATGATTGAATAATGTCTGAAACTTGGCATGTATCTCGTTGCATATCATGCAATTTTTGCGTCGACTTATGCGTTTTTTCTTCTGATTATGCAGCACGTCAGGCGAGCAGCGGTCTTAGCTTTAAGTACAGCAGCACACAATAAGCCAATCCTTGTTAGGGCTCTTCTTCCTCAATTACTCCCACTTCTTTACGATCAGACGGTTATCAAGGTATTTTCATTTTCTGGTCAATAGTTATCAAGGTAACTTTACCCATTTCAGTTATAGCCCTATATATTTACCACTGCGTACTTTGCATATTGCATCACTTGATTGTCGAATGTCTTCTCGTATACATTTCTAGTAATCTGGTCATCTTGTTGTCTTCTAAATGTGGCTATTTTTTTTATTAGAACTTCTCCAGGCCTTATTGGTTTTGGCTTTTAAGCTTAATGTTTTCTCTTGAGATTGACTACATTTGAGTGACCTACTAAAACCCGAGCTTTTATGTTTTTTGTCCTGAAAAGGCTATACACTTGAAGCTGGAATAATCCAGCTTTGTCTCAACCTAAAGATTAAAGCTGTGACCAAATACTCCCTAATTTGCTCTGCCAATTTTTGAAACCAGATAACTTTTTTTAGTTGAATAAGCCCATGCTCACTTGTTCTATTTGATCTCTTGCAGCAAGAGATGATAAGAACTGTTGATCTTGGTCCTTTCAAGCACGTTGTCGATGATGGGCTTGAGCTGAGGAAAGCTGCTTTTGAATGTGTAGACACGCTGTTGGACAGTTGCCTTGATCAAGTGAACCCTTCGTCATTCATTATTCCCCACCTTAAATCTGGCCTGGATGGTGAGCTTGTAGTTCTGTCATCCTTTTTGCGCTTGCTTGTTTTTATTCTCTCGGTGTACTTTTAACAGAAAATTGTTTGTCTTAATATACTGTTTTGGCTTTTCCCAGATCACTATGATGTTAAGATGCCGTGCCATTTAATACTCTCAAAACTTGCTGACAAGTGTCCGTCCGCTGTATTGGCAGGTTTGTACGATTTCAGGTTTTATTTTGGTATACTTATATGCATGTAATAGTGATATCTTGCTTACCTCTTTTTTTTTTTAATTTGCAGTATTAGACTCATTGGTGGATCCTCTCCAGAAAACTATCACCTTTAGGCCAAAACAAGACGCAGTGAAGCAAGAAGTGGACCGTAACGAAGATATGATTCGAAGTGCTCTTCGAGCAATAGCATCCATAGACCGCATCAGGTGAGACCATCTTTATCTTCCTCTCATTATGACTTGTGAGGCTATATACTTTTTACGTTCAATGGAAACTTAGAACAATTTTCAATTTTTCTTTTTGAGAATTTTAAGCAAACATGACCTGATGTAATCGCATAAAATTGGCCTTTTAGTTAAAAATATATAACTCTGTTCATCTCTCAAATGAAGTGGAAAACATAACAAACTTTTCATGGTAAACGGTAATCTAATGGATAAATTTTTGGCACTCATGTTGATTTGCCATTACTTGATTGATGGAAGAACTGGGTAACCATGAGTGAAATATAGAAGTCTATTCCTGTGATAAAAAGTAAAATTTGTGAAGTTATTCTTAGCAAACTTTCCTCCCTGGAATTTCAGTACTTGATAATTGATATGGTTTCATCCGCATGGTGTTTTTAAGGATACACTTTGTCTTAAAAGACAAAGCGCATATGCCTTTGTTTCTAACAGTCTATTTTTCAGTGAATAAATTGGCTATGCAACGATTTCTTTTTTCCTATCATGGATATGCTGATGCTATTAGAACATGCGTTTTGAAAAAAATTCCTGTCTGTCATGTCTTTGTTAATGTTTGATTTTTTAACATTTAATCTTTGCTTATCTTTGTTTCCAGCGGAGGAGATTTCAGTCATAAGTTTAAAAACCTCATGAGTGAAATAGCGAAGTCACCATCCCTACGGGAGAAGTACTCTTCTATTCGAAACGAGTGAATATTCAGATCTCCCTATACATTTTTCTTTTGAAGATACGAAAATGGAAAAGGACCTTTGTTTCCATAATGCTGTTAAGATTTTGCATTAGACTAGATAATGACAATTGTTAAGAACCAAAAATCGTTCATACACAATTTTGGAGAAAACGGATTTGGTCTTGTATAGATCTTCTCTTAAGTTTGGTAATGTGATTTGGTTGATGTGATTGATTGTTCGTTCATGTAATTTCACTTTACAACAAGTTACACCTCTGTTGTAGTTTTTGGAATTTCAATTTATTTACAAGGTTTTCTATTGTCTTAGGCATAGTTACCGAGAAACTCTATTTAGGGCGATATCGTGCATCCCTGGAAACCCGTTTCAGAGACTGGTATAGTACTCTTTTAGAATTGTAGGAGAAACATATCCGAAACGTTTCAAAAACCTGTGAGAATTCTTTTAAAATCTTCAATAATGCTTCCCGAAAACTTCAATAAAATATTTTAAAAACTTGTAAGATACTTGAAAAAACTGCAACAGTCAAAATTGATTTTTACCGGTCTAAACAAAAGACTCGTTAGTTTTAGAAAAAAGAATCACTAATATAATTGTACAAAAATGGTCATAACAGTTTCTAATAGTTTCTTATCGAATAAATTATTTTTTTAGTGTATCTTTTTAAAAGTAATTCCAAAAAAGACTAAGTTATTTTTATATTGTTTTTATATAATCCATATAAACTATAATCAGGATCCGATACATTGTACAAGAAGAATAAGACTTCTACTTAACATATATTTCTAACCCTAATTAGATTATAATTTAATTAATAAATATTATCTAGTCTTAATTCAAAGACTAATATAATATTATCTAATTACAGATATCTACCGAGTAAATAAATTACTGATAATTATTTTACTCGGCATATTATTTCTTCGATTTTTACACTTAACTTATTTGTGGTGTCGGATATAAAATTCACTTGTAACATTTAACACAAACAAAACTTATAAGCTTCTCGAGGGGATATCATCAATCATTGTTAAGGGACGTGAATTCTTTCGATTATATACACACACCATATAAATAATATTACTGCCCAACGTACGGGTTTGTTTACCACAACAAATCTCACTCATTGCAAATCAAAGTAGTATATATTATAAATATATGTATCGAAAATAATCTAGTGATTAAAAGTATAACTAATCATAATAATTCCTTAGGTATAATTATTTTATTCCGGTTAGTACCATAAAATAATAACACTTTGTCCTGTTCAATATACTTTAAGTATACTAGCACAAAGAGTCGGAACTCAATCGTTCCCTATAATAACACTTTGTCATGTTCAATATACTCTTAAGTATACTAACACAAAGAGTCGGAGCACAATCGTTCCCTATAGTCAAGACAAACCTACTAAAACTATATGTTACAACTATACAGATCTAAAGTTGTGAACGATAAAATATATATTCTGTAAGAACCAATGATTTGATATTCCGTGTGTAAGCCGTACTCTACACACCAAATCAATTACTATATAAAATAAAGACACATATATAAATAAATAATATGTACAACATTGCTCACATGTATTCTCAAATAAATCATTAATTGATAATAAATACATATTAAAAATCAACAATAAATCATCTATTTTAGTATTAAGACGAATAAGACTGCAGTTGATAGTATGTTTACCACTCCCAATGATTTGTTGATACCAAAGCTTTTTTTTCCTGTTATCAAATTGAAGGATTTTTGGAGTCTTGAGAGCAATGTCAAAATAAAAAAGGTGGTCTCATTATGAATATTTGTCATCTTAAGTACTAACATGATTTTGAAAAAAAGTCAACATTAATTTTTGTTTCTTTGTTATTATATATACTGATTACTCCTCATAGCATCATAAAGAAATTTTTCTGGATCAAAACATCGATTTTGATTGATAATATTGTTGTTTTTATCTCAAGTTACGGATTTTGAGATGTTCTTCACTGATGATTCCACAACATAAAACATGTTTTATCCTTGTATCATCACTATATTCCCAGTTATGGCAGTTACAATTTTCATACTGCATTCCCAAAAATCTATTTTCTCCTTTTGCTTTCAATTCTATGAGACTAGTAACCATAGAATAATTATTTACGTTAATGTTACATGACTCATCTGAATAATTTGTAACTGTTTCTTCTCCATCAATAAAAGCCCTTTTTTCTGTGGAGATTTCGAGTTTAACTTCTCTTTCCGATAATTGCTTAATTTGGTAAGACAAGTCATGAAAATACTTCTCGATAAATTGATCCATTTTTTCACAAAACTTTTTCTTTCCCTCCATGAGTTCTTTTATACTTTGCTGAACTACTTCCACTTTTTCATTCCAATATGTAGTCATTGCAACGTTTATAAGATCGATATACTCTATTTGTTTGTTATAAATAGAGAACTTGCAATAAGACCGATTCGAGATGGCAAATCTTCTAATCTAAACTGATTTATAACAATAATTGCAGTAGATAAGTGCTAATTAACTGCCAAGGCAGTTACAAATGATTGATATCAATATATGTAGAGTACATCTTGACCATTGAGTTTAAGGGTGTTATAACTGCTATTCTCCCAATAATTTAACATGTTTCGTTGGTATAGTATCATTAGAGAGCTGATAAAACTAATTAAAACAATTGATGAAAAGTGGTTATTGACTTAATAAAAAGTTGTTTAAATAATCTATTGTTACTTAAAATGACTTTTTTAGAAAAGTCTGTAAATGTTCCCCATACTCCCCCTTAGAAAGAGAGTACTCAGACGGCTAGTGTATTAGGCCATTGGATGTTTTTATATAGGATGAAATGCTAACATTCAATTAGGTTATAAAACAAAAATGGGACATACTAGATTTTAATGGTCAAAATTACTTCATCTAATAACAAAAATAAGCACTCGACCATTAAAAGTTAGTAAATAAAGGGTTGTGATTGATGTGTAAAGATAATGTGTTTTTTTTTATGTGTGTACGGATCCTTCCCCATACTTAAAACATTTTATTTTATTTATAACATTTACTAAAAATGTATAACAGTGTGTACTCTTTTATGCAAAAAAGAAAAAGAAATATAACAATAATATAAATAAATATATTTTTGTAATCTATTACTTTTAAAACTTTATACTATGTTTTTTTTCCAATAGACATCATTTTTCTATAATTACTTGTAAACTCTAAAGTTTGGTACAAAAACTAAACCGAACCGAACCAACCGAATAGTTTGGTATACCGAAAGTTTGGTATACCGAATTTTTTGGTTCGATAATAGTATAAAAATTATCAAATCAAACTAGTTTGTTATATTTTCAAAAAAAAAAAAAAAACTAGTTTGGCATGGTGTCGGTATATAGTGAAAAAGTTAGGTACCAAACACTAATAATATATCTGACAAATATCCAATGGCCCATACATGTACTCTCATAGAGGAAGATGTGATAAGGTTGATTTTTCGTTTTTAGAAACTGGGGTTAAATCACACGCTAACCGTCTGTTCGTTCAACCCAACAACGACTCACTCATTCACTCGTGTTTGTCTCGCAATTTACTCGTGTTTCACTCCAGAGATCACACTCAATACGCAGCGATGATAGTCACAATTAAGACAAGTATATGGACAGAATAAACGTATGTAAACGTAAACGAGCACACACAAGTACGGCCACAACCAACCTTCGTTTTATTACCGTAAATAATACAAAGGATCTGTTATACACATTTACATAATCTAAACCTTGAAAATGAGACTGTAAATGAATACAATATGCCCTACCACTTATAATTTCGTGGATAGGGAGTTACATGACAGAATAATAGGGAAAATAACGGTCGTGGTGGTTACAAGTAACTCTAGAGGGGCTGTCCATTATTTAAAAATGTTTTCGCCTTTTCTTTAACACTTCAGCACTTGGATAATGTGTTATACAACAGCTATGAACGTCCAAACAATCAGCCCGCATGATCCTCTCGATCATTACTCGTTGTCGTCTAAACCGACCAGTATTAAAACTATATCTAATCCGCTGAAACGACTCAAATTCAGCCACCCGTCTAAACCAACCTGCTACGTTATTTTACTCCCAAATTTGTCCACAAACTTGAACAATATCAAACTACTCATTCACGCTCCTACACGTCAATCTCATGTCAACGTATCATACAAACAGACCAACATCGGAACCGTGTCCAATGTTTCATGACCAGCCACGTTACTTAAACCAACTTAGCCTTCAAATCCAATCCGCTAACGAGTCTAAACCATATCAAACTCAGCCATTGGCGATCCAACAGACCAATCACTTGCTAACGACGTTCATAAACCAACCATATGAAGAGCAAATTCGCTGACCAAGTCATCCGGACACCAAGATATTAACAGAAGGAGTCTAACCGTCTCTCTCTCCCACCAGCCAGGTGGTCTCCCACTATAACAAGGTAAATAAATCTAGATCATATCTTCAAAATAGTTTAATTAGGATAATCATATCTAATGTATATCTTTAATTTATTCTTATCAAATGACATCATTTAATTTTTAATTACTATCTTTCTATGTGGAATGGGAACAATACATGTGTTGTAGCGGTAGCATCACTATTATATTTATACCTACCCCCACAATAAATAACATTCTTCTTTATTTCAGTGTATTTTTTTAGATCCCAAGATTACTAATTTTCTAAATTATGACTCTAATTAATTAATTACTATTGAAAAGGATGTCTAACTTGGTAATAGAAATATGCAGGAGAAAATTTGTAAGTGTTTAGAAAAAGTAGACTCATATTAATAAACCCACTAAAAACTAAAACTACCTTAGTAATTTTATTATCAGTGAATACTCTAGATTTTACTAATATTACATCCATGATCCATGTAGTTTATTCTTTAGATGCATAAGGGGGTACATGTGGTTGGTAATATTTAATAATTTAACTTAAGATCTTGATCAATGTAATTCCGCAATTAAAAATAAATTAATTTTCATGTTTATATATTTATTTATAGAACTTTATATAGAATTAATAATGATCGGTTCGGTCTCAAAACCAACACTATAACCGTAAACCCGAACCGATTAGATCGGTTTATCAAATTTCAAACCGAACCAAACAAATTAATAATCAGTTTGGCTTAGTTTTTGATCGGTGTGGTTTGGTCTTTGTACACCCCTAACTATAATGGTAAGCGAACTATATTATGGTATTCTCATTTTATGCGAAGAAATTCAAATAATCGAACAAAGTTTGGTTTTTATCGGTGTGGTTTGGTTTTTAATTTAACTGTTTTCAAGATATCTCCAAATAATCTTTCCGATGTTTTTTAGTTGATAAAAAGTTTCCTTTTAACTCTTCTATTCCAATAAGAAAATATCTTCAATATATTATTTCTATCTTTCAGAGATGGCTTCAAATTATCTAAATTTGTTCAACACGTTTTGATTCTTCTAGAATATATTTGACCGAATATTACAGAATCTGTCTAGCATAATCAATTTCAACTGAGGTTGCAACTAAATGCACAACTTGAACTTAATCGTTATACAATACATGTCTGTATATTGATAGTTTATTATGAATATATAAAACTATATTTTCCAATATGATGATAAACAATATGTTATTAGAATTTGGGATGTAGGATATGACAGTAAGCTTCACTAATCAGTCAGTCAATAATTCTAATATTATAGTTCTTGAATCGTGATTCTTGCAAATTGCCGTAATAATTTCTTTGTTCTTGCCTTGTAACTCTTCCATTGTTTACTCTCTATCATGTCACCGTTAGCCCTAAAGCTTAATTGTTAGAAAATATGAAATCAAAAATAAATATTAGGTTCTCTTGAAAGTAAAGCTGGCTAAATATTTTTGTAGTATTAAAAATACATATATTATTAAAAGAATTATCGTGTTTTTTTTTTCAATTTAGTATGCACAACTATTAAAAATACAATTTAATTTCTTTTATCAAAATCATCCAATTTAGCGTTGTATCCCTCAATTGCTTAACATACATTAAGTGATTTTTGTAGTTGAAGCGACTAAATTTGAAAAAAAAATATTATATTGTACATGTCGCTAATTAATGACGTCATTTCCACATCAATTTATGTTAATCAATTGGCTAAGACGAAGCTCAATTTAGTGATTTTGATAGATAAATATTTTGGATTTTTAGAAGTTACTAAAACTAAAAAAAAATTACATTGCAAGTTTAAATCGCGATATACACTAATTGTAAAGTGGTGTAATACTTTACTAGGATTTAGACTTTTTGCTCACATACAACATGTTTAACGACGAGTTTTAGACTTTTAGCGAGGGAGACTTAGCCGAGAGGAACGACCGGTCAATTGTAACGATTTGGAGTTTTAATTTTGAATTATTTTTAGTATAGTTATTCTATGGTTCATTAATATATGTTGAGTTTTAAGTGGATGACACACACTAAATTATAATGTACCGGGTTTACGGTACTGTTACTCGATCGAAATACATAAAAGCTAAAAAAATAAATTTACTAAGTAAAAAGTACATCAAAGTAAAAAAATAAATTTACTAAGTAAAAAGTACATCAAAGTAAAAAAATAAATTTACTAAAAAACACATCAAAGTTAAAAAGTAAATTTACTAAAAAAAATATACCAAAAAATAAATACCCATTCCGTTTCAAAATATAAGTACAGTATATTATTTTTGCACAATAAAAATCAGATTTTAAATAATTTTATATAAAATTATATATTTAACTATATTTTATATTTTATCTTTCGACTTTTGAGTGATAATTTTATTATACTCCCTCCGTGGCTTTTTAAGTGTCCCTCTTGAAAAGTCATTTTAACAATTAAAAATTTATTATATAAACTATCTATATAGACTTAATTAATACCATAATTAAATTTATTCATGAATGGTAAGTGTATCATATTATCATTATGTTTATTTATTTTTTATGTTTTTTTTATAATATTATTTAAATGTTAAAATAGTAAGATTGTTATTTCAAGACAGGCGAACAGCGGACCTTTGTGGGAAGGAGGGAGTATCTTTCTTCTTTCTTTTCTTCCTTTCCGTCTCTCACACTAAAACCTAATTTATAATAAATTGAAAATAAAATAAAATAAAATAAATATAGATGTCACGGCCGGAGACACAAAATCCACCGGAGATATTTTATAACGATGATGAATCTCGTAAATACACCTCATCTTCCCGTATCATCCAAATCCAGGTTTTCTTCTTTTTATTTTTATTTTTCTTTTTTATATATATATATGTATATTACTTTATATTGATTATGTTATTGGTTCAGGCAGAGCTTTCTGAAAGGGCTTTGGAGCTTCTCGCCTTGCCCGAAGACGACGTTCCCAAATTTCTTTTAGATATTGGTACTTTCTCTCTCTCTCTCTCTCTCTCTCCCTCTTTATTTAAATAGCATTTTGACTTTTCAATTGATTTAGGGAGTGGCTTTTGTTGGGTTTTAGGTTAGTATTTTAGGATTTTCTAGTTTCTAATTTTATTAGAAAACAAGGAGGGGTTTAACATAACTAGTAATTCTTGGTGGAAAAAGAACTTTTTTTTTTTTTTTTTTACCTTTTTATTTGAATTAGTTTTAAGCCCCAAAAAAACAAAAATAACTAGTGTTTGCTTCTGAAAGGGCTTTGGCCCTTTTATAGCATTTTGACTTTTGAATTGTTTTAGGAAGTGGGTTTTGTCGGGTTTTGGGTTTAGAGCTCTGTGGAAGACTGAGTTTGGTGTGATTGTGAGAAAATTTGACATTTTTTTTTATGGGTTTTTGGTTATTTGGTGTTTTGTGTTTTTTGTAGGGTTTTCTAGATTTTCAATTTAAAAGAAGCGGTAGGGGTTTATGGTTTAACATAACTAGTGTTTGCTTCTTCTAAATTAAGATTTAGTTTGGAGACCCAAAAAATTAGAATAAAAAAGAAAAACCTTTTTTCTGTTACAGATTGAGGAAAAAAGGCCTGGTTTTGGTGGTAAATGCAGCTAGAACAGCTTTCTTAGCTAGTCTTTTTTACCCGCCTCTTTCTCGTAGTTAATAATTATTTCTACGTATGCATAGTTTTAGATTAGGATTTAGGAGGAAATATTGGTTGAACATTGTTTGTGCTTGTTAAAAGTGTTAATGTCTGGACAGCCAAATGTACGGCTTAAAAGCAAAAAAAAAACTAACTATTAAAGTTGCAACCGAAAAAGAAGACATAGGTTTGATACCTAGTGCGTTGCAAATACTTTTAATTTCTGTTTTTGATGGTTTGTGGAGTGCAAAAGCATTGTTTTCAAATGGTTGAGAACGTGGAAATGCAGAAAAGTTGAAGTGAGGATTCTAGACCTGAATAGATCGTTTATCTTTTTTAGTACAAGTTGCTATTGGAATCTGGGTTTGATTTCCAGATTGTGAAATGGGCATATGCCAATATAATTTGCTTGTCCCTCAATGTACCAAACGTTAGTAATACCATAAGTGACAAATTCAGGGATTAATGATTATATTTCACAGTTAGAATTTCCAAGTCGTTCTGCTAAAGACAAGTAGAATTTGTCCGCTTTAACTTGCGAGAAGTTAAAAGTTAAAACTTTATTTATGGCATTTGTTTGTTAGGCTGTGGCTCGGGACTTAGTGGAGAGACATTATCTGAAAATGGACATCAGTGGATTGGCCTGGATATCTCACCGTCAATGCTTAGTAAGTGATCTATATGTACCCATTATTTTTTCTGCTTACCCTTACAAAATTGTGATTAGTATGTTATGTAGCACGGATACTTCGATTTTTTATTTTTTTGGAGTATCGGATACAATACGGATACGCCGATACGATACGGATACGGTATCCGATACGTGATTTGGAGTATCGTTGTCTATTTCGAGCTTTGACCAATCTGGATACGTTCTGGATATGTCTTGGATACGTCTTAGATACGTTTTGGGTATAAAAAAATATTTTCTCTTTTTTTAATATTTTTTTCTCAAAAAAATGTAGTAATGGGACAAAAAGTACTTTACCAATTTCATTTCTACTTTACCTTTACTAATACATACAAACATATAGATACCCATTAACAAACATATACATATACCCATTACCAATTTCATTTCTACTTTACCTTTACTAATACATACAAACATATAGATACCCATTAACAAACATATACATATACATTAATATAGAGACAGAATGGGGTATTGCCGGAAAAAATTCTTTTCTAAGACTAGCTCTCTTTTTTTATTCCCCCTCTCCTACCATCTTTTTTAGCTGCTTTTGGTTTAAATATCTGTTGCTACTTTTTATTATATATAAAATATATATTAATATTTTATTGATTGACGTATCCTAGCCGTATCGTATCCTAAATTTTCCAAAAAAAACGTATCCGCATCGTATCGGATACGATACTCGAATCCGTATTCATGCAACATAGATGTTATATCATTAATTCATGCTGCTTGATTGTAGTTTTCATTTATCATTAATCATTTATTCTGTCTTATGAGATCATGTAAAATTAAATCCAGGTATTGCGGTGGAGCGAGAGGTTGAGGGTGATGTTATGCTTGCTGATATGGGACAGGTGAGGACTTACTGTAGTTGCTTGATGTCTTAGGCCTTGTTTGGCATATTGGGTTCTTTTTTGAGTTTTAAGAAAACAATTTCAAAACTGAAAGTTCAGAATTGAGAAAACTCGTCTTGTTTTATGTTCTGTTACTTGTTATGTTGCATGTTAGTTTGCTAGGTTTCCAGTTGTGGCACATTAGTTCTATATGATCTGATGGTTTGTTTAAACATCTACCGATAAGGTACCTGAGAGTGAGAAATGATGTAGAACTACAAAGCTCCTACGAGAGAAAGGAAATAAAATCTTAAGTTGACGATAGAGAACCAGATGAGGGGAAAAAACACCATAAGGGACATACATTATTTGATATGGTTTTTTGTTTTTAATCGTTGACATCAGTGTCTGTGTGTGGTTTCACATTGCTGCCTTTTGCTTGAATTAATGAAATCCATTTATAGTTATGTACATGAAAAATTATATTTTCATGATTGTAAATGCAGCAAATCAGTGTATTATCTTCTTAATCAAAATCCACTTAAAAATATGTGATTGTTGGATATATGCAGGGCTTAGGATTTCGTGATGGGGTTGTTGATGGTGCCATAAGTATCTCTGCTGTTCAGGTTCGGTTCCCCAGTGTATATGCAGTGTCCTTTTTCACTTCATAAGATAAGGATTAGACATGAGAAGAATAAATTATTGGTAGTCAAAATTGCAGAATTTAGGCAGTAAACTCGTTATGTGTTTTGTTTTAACAGTGGCTTTGCAATGCTGACAAGTCTTCTCACGAGCCTCGACTCAGATTGAAGTATGTCACGGTCTCTTCCCTTAATCTATAAAACGTGGCAATTTGCATTATATGTACAATATACCGGTATGCTTTATCTTGACTCGAATGGCTTGTACAGGGCTTTTTTTGGGTCGTTATATAGATCTTTGGCAAGGGGAGCTAGAGCCGTTTTCCAAGTTTATCCGGAAAATGTTGCTCAGCGTGAGTTGATTCTCAGTTCAGCTATGCGTACTGGCTTTGCTGGTGGTATTGTGGTTGACTTTCCGCACAGGTAACCCAGAATTGCATATACACGTCGAATGTATACATTTTTTATCACAAAAGAAATCAAAATCTCAGTAAGGTTAATTGTATTACTTTGTATACCAACCTGTCAGTTTTTCACAGTTTATATGCTTTCCTAGCGAATAACGACATATGTCACTGACTTATGTTTTTTTTAATTTATGTAATTTTAGCTAGAGGGGGTAGTCATGTGCATTTTTATGGAGGTAATTTTGTCAGTAAAAACCAACATATATGTTTCTTTATTATACACCAAACATTTTTAACAAATGAGTGGCGGTGTTTTAGTAAAACTGCTTCAAGTCTTCCGGCATCAATTTAGACGAAAGCGTCTCAGTTGTGAAATTACACCTAGATAAACGGCCAAACTAGAAATACTGTTCGGATAATGTGAGATTATTAAAATAGATTGGTTTGTGTGTACTACATTGCAACAGTCCTTAATATTGTTGTAACATATATATATATATATATGCCTGTGTATGTACAGTTCAAAGAAGAGGAAAGAGTACCTTGTGCTCACTTGTGGGCCGTCATCTCTAAGCACCGCCACTCCAAAAGCTAAAGGCAAAGAGGGAGAAAGCTGCTCTGATGACGAAAGTAGTGGCGACGAAGAGAACCAAACTGTGAGTTGTCCTCCTAATAAACTACTATGGACTATAATTTTAGAAAATTGTTTTCGGTTACCAAATTTTATACGCAACGGCATTACTCACTGATGTGGGTGAATAATGGACCATTTTTATATTTAGTGTTTGTGATTTTCAAAAGCAAGTTAATGAACCATTGTTCCACATATGCAGCCACGTCATGTGTTTAATTTTTTTTAGATTAGTGGACCACTATATTCTAAGCTTTACGCATAAGAAGTCATCGAGAGACGAGAGTAAATCCTACCCACATGATGACTTTTTTTTACTATGCATATACCAAAAAGAGACAACTTGATTCTGCGATTAATGAATTATTTTGGTTCCTGCAGGTTTCCATATCAGATCGACATAGGCCTAGGAAAAGGCAAAAAACAAATAAGGGTAAAGGACGCGGATGGGTTTTGAAAAAGAAAGAACAAATGAGGAAAAAGGGAAATGTAGTTCATCCAGATACAAAGTACACTGCACGTAAGAGAAAAGCTCGTTTTTAATCTAATTTTTGCTATTAGGATCTGTATAATGGGTCGTCATAGAAACTAAATGCTCGTTATGAGTCTTGGTTTTCCCCATTTCTCTATATATATATTTTTATTTAAGTTGAGTTTTGCAGATCTTGTTGAAGTTAATGTAAGATGAATTTTTACTGTTATCTTTTTCTTGGATTAAATTGTGTTGTGACTGGAAAACTGAAGAGTGATTTATTATATATTTCCCTCGTATCACAAAATTGTGTTCGAAGATTCATAGTACATTCGTATAAGCTGCAGTTTATTTGGCTGACTAGCTAAAAATCTACTACTAGATTTAAGCTGCTATCTTTGGCATGCCAAAACTACTAGATTTAAGCTGTATAAATCAACTTGTTTTTCAGCCAAAAATAAGCCAGCTTATTTTCTTGAAAGGCCCGACCAAGCAACCATGACTTCACCTTAGATTTCTTCACTAAGCTTTTTATTTTACATACTAGTAAAAGAAAACCGCGCTGCGTGCGGAGTCATGTTTAACAGCTAGCTACGAGTATATTAAATGTCGGGTTAGAAAAATAATATTTGTAAAAAATAAATGATTACTTTCAAGTCTGAAAGTCATTTCAAATTAATCAATCACGCTCATTAATCAACAAAGTGGTTGGTTAAATTGATTGAGACTCTAGCATACCATGTTTATTACAATGGTTAGACTTTTGGCGTCCAAAAACTGATTTAATTTTAAAATGATGGTTATTAATTATAAAAACTACTCATAATGAAGTTTTTTTGTAAGTTGATTTCTTTTTTATTGTTTTAGCAAAAATAATCTGAATGATTATAATCACATTACATTTTTTTTTAATGATATGGGATATTTAGTATTTAATATTTTGGTGCATTACCATATTATTACTTAAAAAAGCCCGTCTGCATAGACACTTTCTCGTCGAGTTCGAGAATTAAATGTGGCATGAAGATTTTGGCACGAGAACTTTTTTCATCAAATTAAATTGCAGGGGAGGTTATCACCACCTACTCACTTGATGTATGTATTTGTATTAAATGTTAACGTAACTTAAACTCGATGGTGTTAAAAGAAAAAATTAGTAGTTGACGGTATAAAATGGAATGAAACCCCATTAAATGATACAAAAGTATAAACAATTCAACTAAATTGTCATAGACTCGTGCTTATTTATTTACAATTAAATTTAAAATTTTATAATCATCTCTAATTAGGCATAACCTTTGTCTAACGTTTACAACTAAATTGTTGTAGACTCGTTTGCTTATTTATTTACAATCTTACTCACTTTCCTAGTTAAAAGGATTTCACAGCAGTGCGTCGGACATATATTGTGTACTCTCAGATTATTCGACAAGATCGGCATAGCCTCTAGCAGAACCCGAAGCGAATTCTGTGAATGAGTTCACTGCCATACTCATCCCAGAACACTATACTTTTATTCCTATCTCATCCATTTTCTCAGCACTACTCATTAAATTGTCCCCCTCAATCTAAAGTCCTTTTTTTTTCTTTTCATGAACGAGCTCATATATTATATATTAAGAAACAAAAGAAATGTCTTAATCATGGAACAAAGCCTCCATGATGACTTACAATTCAAAAACACTATAAGTAGGCTGGTTACAAACTAAAATACAACAATACGAGCTTAAGGAAGCAAATAAGGAGAAAAAAGCTAATACACAACAAAACTTGACTTTATCAAGCTCAGTGACATTTTGCTTCGATGGCCTTAGTCTTACTCCTTATTGCCCCTATTCTTATGACTCCTCTACTGTTTTCTTCACCCAAAAATTGCGCGTAAACCAACCCCATCCCAGCCTTGAAAAAATCTAGACTATGGATCACAGAATCCTCCCGAACCTCGTCAACCAATCTTAACCACTTGATGCAAACCCCATAGATCGGAAGGAAAGAATGTAAATTTGGTGTGTCGGGGTCCATACCGATACAACCTGCTAACCACCCTGTTAACGCATGTATATATTGTCGTTGAGAACCAATCCATGACTCAAAACAAGATTGCCAGTTATGAAGCTCAGCCTCGAGCTTCGAGGCTGAGCTTGCTAAACGATGGGGCCCCGATAGGAATATATACATGTCGTTTTTTGTTTTTGATTGTTTCGAGGGGGTACGGGATAGTAGTATCTTTGCTTCATTGAGGATACGTTTTTGCAGTTGGTGAGATTCCGCCATTGTTTTCCACATCTTGCCTAACCTGTACTCGAGAAAAAAAAA
This sequence comes from Primula vulgaris, assembly GCA_963920805.1. Taxonomy (NCBI): domain Eukaryota; kingdom Viridiplantae; phylum Streptophyta; class Magnoliopsida; order Ericales; family Primulaceae; genus Primula; species Primula vulgaris. Next base: position 3,139,237 of record OY987216.1, on the reverse strand, counting down.
ATACAAAACTTTTTCACAGACTAGGATTGTAACATTTTGTTTTGTTGCAGCTTTGAAGCAAATAAGTTGTATATTCTGAGCTTGAAAATGTTGTGGTTTCCTCCAGTTTAAAGCTTATAGGCCTCTTCAGGCCAAACAAGGCCTCTGTCTCGTTTGAACTGTGGCATTATTTCTAGTCTTTGTCTCACCGTTGCAGCTTTTAAGAAAACAAACTGGATTCTTTTAGTTTGAGAACTTAACTGGTTTCATCCAGATAAAAACTTCTACTCGCTTTTATAAGCCAAAAAACTACAGAAGCTCGTATTTCAGCAAATGAAGTCCAGCTTTCAAGAAGAAGAAAAACAAATTAACTGCAACCAAACAAAGCCTATGTCTCATTTGAACTGTGACAAACAATGTTTTCAATTAGATACATACCCTTGAATCAACTCTAGGAGCTGAGGCTGCAACTCTTCGTCCCTTAGTGTTTCTATCCTCTTTGATATAGATTCAACAAAGTTTATCGAAACCTTTAAACGAGTATACAAATTTCTAGTTGACACTTTTGTTTTGTCCACTGAAGAAGGGTCCTCTCCTCTAACTACTTTATCCCTAAGTTGTGAACATTTCTTCTCATACACCTTCCGTACCTGCTCTCCGCTCTATTTTATTATAAAATAAGAGGTTAATCGTTTCGGTTGATGAAACAAAACATATGTGATATATTCTTGAGATTTATCACCGAACATTTTAAAACATACTCTTAAGAAATTCAGGTCTTGTTTGGCTGCGGCTTTTGAGCTCCGTTTTAATTTTCTTTTTTGCATATAAGCTTAGACTGTATTTAGCTGATCAGACTCAATATTCAGTTTTTTCTGCTTTTTCTTGTGTGCCTGGAAAGCCTAAAAGCTTTAAGCAGGATGAAATTAGTATTTTTTCTAGATCCTCAAAATCTGTTTGCTGTCAGTTTCAGCCAAATAAGCGCTCAATCAACAATTCTGGTGAATGGGTCACACTTGAGCAACATATGGAATGAGTCTAAGATGACAGAATACTAACTTTTGTGCTTATTACCATATGCAAAAGAATACAATTTTATTTTTATTTTTTGGCGACTCACCCGGATTTCGTTGGAAAGTTTTATCTCCCAAGCATATAGCCTGTCAAGTGTTGATTGGTGACTACCCGAAAACATACTCGGTTCGTCTGAAAAATCATTAATACTTTCGTAGTTATCATCTTTCGTTGTTGATGAAAACCTTGACGATAATGATGACGATCTAAACGAACCTGATCCAAAGAATGCTGTCGGATTATTCAACATCTTATTCCAGATTTGAAGTAAAATGCGGAAATTAAGCTTAAAAGATGCAACCAAATAAGGACTTATTAGAAACCTTAGCGAATACAGCATGAAAGAGCAGAAACAAACAAAAAATGAAGAAATCAAGAAAGTGATATATTCTATACTAAAAGTCACCCTTCATTTTCTTTAAACTATCACACCCTCTAATCCGAGCTCTTATGACTTAATGATATCTGAGGGACCTAAACCATAATCATTATCACCATAAGCACAAACTTCATGGAGATCTGATAATGGCAGAACCAGAAAACAAAATGTTTGAGATAAGTGCAACAAAGTGACATGTTTTCTTAATGATAGTTGAAGGGGCTAACCCGAAAATCATTTATTTCTATTTCTCCCAAGTAAATCCCAGCAGTTCATCAACCATTCTAGACTGTGCCTATCTATTATTTCTGCCTTGGCTTTTCATAAAATAGAGATTTTGCCTCCATATAGGGCTTGTCTGGTTGCAGCTTTTTAGCAAATTAACTGTTTTTGTTTCAAGTTTGAGAAAAAAAATTGTACCATTTCAGTTTAAAAGAAAAAAAAACCCTCAGCTTTACCCAACTAACCAAATATGATCTAGCTTTAAAGTAAAATAAGACCAAAAAAAAGAGGTTAAAAGCTGCAACCAAGTCTAACTCTAAAACTAGCTCTTCCACTTCATAAGATTTTTTTTCATAATTTTCATAAATTTATGAACTTTCAGGCATGGCTAAGCAACATAAGGAATAAGGTTCCCATTATTATATTAATTCTGGTTGGAATCACTGATGCTTAGAACTTGATTACTTGACATGGATTAAATGTAATAAATAGAGTAATGATTTCGGACCTAATAGATCGTTTGAGAATGAAGAGTACTGAGCTTTACTAGCTTCTAACAAAGCTGATACCACATTACCCGCACTATAATCGTAAACTGAGCCTCAATATCTTTAATAATTTCGACCATACTGGTAGGTTTCCGATTTCCAGAAATGCTATATTCCAAATTTTCTTTCAACTTTTCTAAATTTTCTGCCGCGCTTTCTGAGTTACTAACACTTTGATCTTTCGATAAATCGACACTATGTCTTTTAAACTGTTTTAACAGATCCCTATCATATCCACTTTCACTATCAGAATCTGTGCAATCAATGTGATCACATTCATCATCGGACTCTATATCATCTTCTATTAAAACGTCTCCATCATGATTTCCACTTATATTGAGATTTTTATTATAAACCCTCTCTTTGGAAACATTTATATTTTTATCAGAATCTTCGTGTTCAGTTTCTTCTTCTAGCTCAGAGATCCCTTCTTGTTCCCGTACTCGCCTTAACCCAATAATGTCATCATTGAATTCACCAAGATAGATACTATTTCTATTTTCGTAACCATAATAATATGACGATGGAAAGGGGTTCCAAAAAAAATCCCATTGTGAATTTTGTGGCGAAGTTGGAGGAGGAAAAGCAAAATATGACGAATAATTCATTGGTGACGGTGACGAGGCGATAGGATGATGTGGCGAATAGGCTTGAACTCTGAAGTTTTTTGGCGTTTCTGGTGGTGCTTCTACGACAATAATCGTTGGATTTCCATTTGGTCTCATATAATTTATTTCAAAAGATGGCTTTTTGGGCGAAATGGGACTGAATTCCGAATAAGTTTTCTTTACGGGGGTCGAAGATGGACTTTCTAATAGGAACTCGCGAGGCTCATCACTCTCCACGTAGTCACAAAGAGCATTTGATACTCTCTTTAGAGAGTTAATATAAGTAATGTGGTAATTGGCGAAACGAGTTCTTTGTTCGATTGCTTCTTTTATGAATTTAATTCGATTTTTACATAGTTGAACTGCCTCTTTATTCTCTAGCTTTGATATTGAAGAACCCATCCCTTTCCACTATTTTTCTCCTTTTCAAAACTCGATGGATTCAAGCCACATTTTGTCTCGTGTCGAAAGGATTGTCTCGAGAAAGATAGTCAGGTTCTATAAATAAACACATGGAAATGCCAAACCTGTTGGTAAAAAGCAAATCAGTAAAGAACAACTTTGTCCGATCCCAACTCATAAGTAAAAATTAGACAAAAGATGGGAAATTGTAATGGGAAGTTAATGGAAAGTTCAAAGATGTAATAAGCACTTTTCTTAGTCTGAAGCTACAAACAAGGTGACAACAATTCAACATGGAGGAGAATAACTATGCAGTGACACAGTCATACCCCTTTTTATTGCCAAATAAATGTTATTCATCATGTCTATTTTTCGAAAAATCTCGCTATTATAACATTCTGTCCCAGAAAAACAAGTTAACTCTGATTCCCTAACTGTCAGCATGGGATAACAAAAAAACAAAAAAAACTGTGAAATTAGCCAGTTATGAAGATCCAAACGTTACCAGAGCACAGTTAAAAGATGCCTAGTTTGATTTTTAGAATCATAACAAAGTAACAAACTAAACTAAATTGTTACTTTGTTAGTAAATAATAACAAACTCTAGCAACCTTAAATAATAGTATATAGGGTATCAATAATTTATGATGCCATTTAGTTCTTTTGTTTAGTTCTTTACATGTATCGCCTTGGTGGATACCTATGGGAGGGAATTGTTTTTGGAATACGCCTGTGTATTTTTGCATGTCATCATGCTATTGTTTGTGTCATCTTATTTGTATGTTTCTTCTGATTATGCAGCATGTAAGGCAAGCACCAAAATTCAATAATTTTATTGTGCCTGTCATTTCTTTTATTTATTCTTATATCACTACAAAAAAATATCCAAAAAATTACGGGATTAGTAACGGTATTTTTTGTTACGAGCTTATTAGTTACGGTTTTTGTGACGAATTTATGACAGTTTAGTCAATTTGTGACAGTTTTTTGAATTAGTGACCAGTTTGTGATATCTTTTGACTCTCACTAAATCAAACAATATTCTGTAGTGTATATATGAAGCTTCCGTGGATTCTAGTGGTAGTTAGTGTATGAAACTTATGCTAGTTGCAATGATATCATGCTATTGTTTGTATCGCTTATTCATGGAGTTTCTTCTGATCATATAGCTGTAAGAATTATTTATAATTCTTATATAAATATTAATTAATTAAACATTGAATAAATATTTCTTATTAAGGTGGTCCATATACATTCCATGAGTTATGTAATTTATGATTTAAACATGTTCTATGTTTTTATTTTATTTTATTTATATATTTTTTATTTTGGTTTCTTATATTTTTTTGTATAATCACGAAGTGAACGAGATACTAGCAAAGTGAATGAGATAAAAGTTACAGTAAAAATGAATTAGTTTTTTAGACTAGCACTAGAATGGAATTAATTTATTTATTTTTACTAAAAGGGAATTGGCTCTTTCTTATTGAGGTGTTTGGTTTATTTGTCATGTGAACTCAACAGATTAACTTTAAATTAAAACAATTATATTGTTGTATATAAGATTTATTTATTTATAAAATCTTAAACCCAATTCAAAAAGAATTGACCCTCAGGTATGTTTTGGTTAGGAACTTATAAAATTCAATCAAAATTGGTCTGTATAGTTACAAGTGAAACACTTATACCCCAAACCATTGACAATGGTATGATATGAGATACAATAATTAACATATGTTTCAATGATATAGGTAAGCGCCTATTCTCCACATTTACATGTTTGATATTGATCGTAAATGATTTATCGTTTTTTTTTCTTTGCTTTAAGCGCCCAAAGTATTTGAGACGACAATAGAAGAACCTCGTATCCAATGCATGTTTAGAACCTCATAAATTTTAGAGACGACTCTAATTATTTAAATAATAGTTATCTATGTTGGCGTTTTCCGTTTCCTGCTAAATTTTATCAAAGGTATAATAGAATTATGGTGTGGAGAGTGGACAACACATGATACCTGATACCGCATATATAGAGCAAGTTTTCTAGAACAAAAATAAAAACAATACCTAAACTACTCATCATTTTCATTTAGCAAATGTTCTACTACATAATTTTTAAACAATATAGTGTCAAAACTCAGTCGTATAGCGGTTCAACCTAAAACTCAGTCGTATAGCGGTTCAACCTAGAACCGATAATGTATTTTTAAAATCAAGAGCGCTTCAACGAAATTACTTTATTACTATGTTCAGATACGACAATATGTCGTTAAGAGTATATTTACAATCCAATCCATGCTAATTATTGCTAATTCTATTATGAAAAAGAATCCAATCCACTGTCCTTGTCTAGCGCATGGAAAAGAATCCATCCATGTTTGGTGTTCCAATTGAAAACATCACAATCAAAATGAGCATTTTTACTAAACATCATAATCCATTGTTTAGTGTTTATTTTCCATCAAAATGATCTTTTGCTAAATTTGGGTCCTTACTGTTGTTGTTCACTTCAATTCCTCCTCAAATAAATAAGAGGGTAAAGTTTCATTATAGTGAAATCAAGAGCAATGAATTGAAAACATGAGAATCAAAATGAACTTACGAAACTATGAGTTCATTTCAATTCCTCCTCAAATTGCAGCAGTGTAAAGTGTCGTAAATTAGAAGCAAACCCTATCTTTGGTGTGTTCCATTCAAATTTACTTTTTCCTTGAAAATATCAATTTATTTAATTAAAGTGAAACAATTACACGGCGATATCGAAGGAAAACAATCAACAAGTTATACCGCTAGACCTATCTAAATTGCAAAACCAATCATATTAAACTCTCACGAGAAACTCCATAATGTCTCGTGCTATAAACTAAATGCATGTTTGACATCAACTTTTTTTGTTAGATTTTTTAGCCTTTTGTTTTTAAAAAGTCACATATGTTTGGTATTACTGTTTTTTTTAGCTTTTAAAAATCTACATTTTTGATAAATATAACTATAAAAGGTAAAAGCAAAAAACCCACACATTTTAGAGATTTTGGTAGTTTTCTCGCCAATATTTTTAGAATTTAAATGAATATTGATCTTATCTCAACTAAAGTTTTATTCATATACTTGAAGTGTTACTTGCTCGTTTCGACATGATATTTTAAAAATTAATCAAAACAAATGTCTTACAAGTCAATTTTGATTGAAAAATCAAAAATATATTAACTAATTTCAAACATCAATATGATAAAAGTTAACTTTTTTAAATTTTTATCAAATATTCATTACATATTTTTTTAAAACAACCGTTTTTTCTATTAATTTTTAAAACCAACTTTTTAACCGAAAAATGTGATATCAATCCGACTACAAGAGGGTCCAAAATGGACTATTTCAAAACTACGACGCCATATTGTAACGTGTCATACAATAACCAAGAGGGTAAAGATTTTGTCATAAAATAGAATTCAAGACCCATAACCGACTCAATAAAATCCCTTGTAAAAATCCCCCCACTAATTCGTTCTCCGCCAATTTTCTAGAGAGAGAAAGATAAGTTGATTTAATTAAGTAAATTAGGTTATTATTATTATCACCAAATTAAATAAATAAATTAATTAATTGAGAATGGAAGGCGACGAAGACGTCAGCATCGAAGAGCTCGCCTCTAATCTCACTACCTATAAAGACCAGCTTCAACATGTAATCCCTTTCTCTCTCTCTCTCTATATATATATATGTATGTATGTATTTGTGTATTTGTGTATCTTTGTACTGATGTTTTGTTTTATAATTTGACAATTGTATGTCTCAATTGGTATTATTAATTCTGTAGCGAAATTCTAGGGTTTGCAGATACTAAGTCATTATTGGATTGGAATTTTACTAGTTTAGTTCATTTAGCTCAAAAGTATTGATATGATATTATTAAACACATGGGTAAAATACAGTTAAGAGAAGCTCGGTGCGAGATTTTCACTCAGGGACGAAACCAGAAACTTTAAGTAGGAGGGGGGATGAAACGCTAATTTTGGTAAATCAGGGGCTGAAACGGTAACTTTGGTAAATAAGGGGATTACACTTATAATTGTATGTATGTATGTATGTACAGATGATTTGTCTTATAATTGAACAATTGTATGTCAATTGGTTCGGTAGTGAAATTCTAGGGTTTGCAGATTTTAGCTTCCCATATGCTGGTAAAACTTGTCATTGTTGGATTGGAATTTTACTAGTTCAGTTGATTTAGCTAAAAGTATTGATATGATATTATTAAACACATGGGTAAAATATAGTTAAGGGAAGCTCGGGTGCGAGATTTTCACTCTGGGACGAAACCAGAAACTTCAAGTAGGAGGGGGGATGAAACGCTAATTTTGGTAAATGAGGGGCTGAAATGCTAATTTTGGTAAATGAGGGGCTGAAACGGTAACTTTGGTAAATAAGGGGATTACACTTATAATTGTATGTATGTATGTACAGATGATTTGTCTTATAATTGAACAATTGTATGTCAATTGGTTCGGTAGTGAAATTCTAGGGTTTGCAGATTTTAGCTTCCCATATGCTGGTAAAACTTGTCATTGTTGGATTGGAATTTTACTAGTTCAGTTGATTTAGCTAAAAGTATTGATATGATATTATTAAACACATGGGTAAAATATAGTTAAGGGAAGCTCGGGTGCGAGATTTTCACTCTGGGACGAAACCAGAAACTTCAAGTAGGAGGGGGGATGAAACGCTAATTTTGGTAAATGAGGGGCTGAAATGCTAATTTTGGTAAATGAGGGGCTGAAACGGTAACTTTGGTAAATAAGGGGATTACACTTATAATTGTATGTATGTATGTACAGATGATTTGTCTTATAATTGAACAATTGTATGTCAATTGGTTCGGTAGTGAAATTCTAGGGTTTGCAGATTTTAGCTTTCCATATGCTCGTAAAACTTGTCATTGTTGGATTGGAATTTTACTAGTTTAGTTGATTTAGCTAAAAGTATTGATATGATATTATTAAACACATTGATAAAATATTGTTAAAGGAAGCTCGGGTGCGAGATTTTCACTCAGGGACGAAACCAGAAACTTTAAATAGGAGGGGATGAAACGCTAATTTTGGTAAATGAGGGGCTGAAACGGTAACTTTGGTAAATAAGGGGATTACACTTATAATTGTATGTATGTATGTACAGATGATTTGTCTTATAATTGAACAATTGTATGTCAATTGGTTCGGTAGTGAAATTCTAGGGTTTGCAGATTTTAGCTTTCCATATGCTCGTAAAACTTGTCATTGTTGGATTGGAATTTTACTAGTTTAGTTGATTTAGCTAAAAGTATTGATATGATATTATTAAACACATTGATAAAATATTGTTAAAGGAAGCTCGGGTGCGAGATTTTCACTCAGGGACGAAACCAGAAACTTTAAATAGGAGGGGATGAAACGCTAATTTTGGTAAATGAGGGGCTGAAACGGTAACTTTGGTAAATAAGGGGATTACACTTATAATTGTATGTATTATGTATGTATGTATGTACAGATGATTTGTCTTATAATTGAACAATTGTATGTCAATTTGTTCGGTAGTGAAATTCTAGGGTTTGCAGATTTTAGCTTTCCATATGCTGGTAAAACTTGTAATTGTTGAAGTGGAATTTTACTAGTTTAGTTGATTTAGCTAAAAGTTTCGATATTTTATAAAAGACATGGATAAAACATAATTGAGGGCTCGGGTCCAGAAACTTTAAAGGGGAGGGGCTTAAACGATAACTTTGGTAAATAAGGGGCTTTAGCGCATTAAGCGGATTGCTTAGGTTGTAATTTTAGGGCTTATTTTAAATTTAATGTTTCCGTATGCTAACGAGTGACCACGCTTGTGATTTTTGAATTGGAACTCTGTTAATTTAGTTCATTCAGCTAAAAGTATTAATCTTTGAAAAAAAACATGTTATGGGATAGATGAAACGTAATAAAAAGTAGCTTCAACAGGTAAACTTCACACTTGCTCTCTCTCTCTCTCTATATATATATATATATATATCTATACTATTATTTTATGTCAACACCCCTTATGAAGCCTTGAAATAAGTATTTACAAAAAAACCCCTTCAATTACACAAATTGCAAATAAAATAAATACTAAATAAAACTGCTATGTTACGTTAACTGCCATCCCACTTTCAAATTCATTTGTCTATTTTAGGTTTCTCTCTCCTATTCTCTCTCCTCTTCTCTCCCTATCTCTCCAATTTTTTTACTATTCCAGGTATGAAAACTTCCTTTTTTTTCCAATAATATTATTGTTATTAATTTATGTGATTTCCATTCTATGGTTGTCAAGTTTATATTCGATTTAATTAGTATCTATGAATATAGGTTACCGTCAGACCAACGCATCGCGTGGGCAGGTTCGCTAGTATATATATATGTATGTATGTATGTATAATGTATATACTTACTCAATCGACGCATGTAATGTACCTAAAGATTTCAGACATATGTACTCTGTGCAACATTTTAATTTTATTCATAGGTGAAAATTGTAAATATTAGATTTGAGGCTATCTATCTTTCTGTATAAAATACCACTTTTGTAAATACCTGCATGTCTACCCTTAGACTATGTATATGCACATGTTCTTTAGAATTCCAAGTTAATTAGTTTGGTTGTAGGGTGATTTGATGATGTTGGTGATTGGTAGTTGATGATGTTGGAATTTTTTTTATTTATGTCCCGAGTAAACCAATGCTCAATTCTATTAATGGGTGATGAAGTTAGTTTCAAAGAATATGATACTGCCACAACCTTTTGCTTGTTTCGATTTTATTTGTTTGTTGCGGTTTCAACTTTTGGAGTGTTTTGCAAATAGATAATGATTAATACGTGTAATCAAATGAAAATAATTACTTCTGCTATAAAACTAATCAAAGAATGCGGCATACTGGTTTAGTATTGAAACTTTTGTACTTTTTTATCTTGCAACACTTGAAGCTGTACTTGTTTTTCTGATGGAGTCTCCAGTTATGTTTTTTGTATAGTTTTCTATACTATCTGATACTGATTTTTAAATATAATATCTTTAGTTATGCAGTAGTGTTCACATTATTACTCTCTGTTGTTGCTTTCCATCGCTATTGATTCAGTGAACTTAATTCTTATCTATACCGCAGGTAAGAAAGCTTCTGGATGACGAGCCTGGAAATTCTGAATATGAAGATATGGAAAAAGAGCTCGCAGAGGTGATTTTTTACCAGAATTGTTTTTTAGCTTCTCTGTTATTTACTTCATCTTAAAGTTTTATCATGTCTTCATCTTGTTACCATGGTATGAAATGGTTAGGAAATCGCTTCTAGAGTTTGGTACCTGAAATTAGTTTCCGAATATATGTTTGGAGAAAAGCGCTCTCAGATTTGACTTTAGGAGGTGAACATTCAGCTGTCTTGACTATTTCGTGTAAAGTTTTTTTTATCCCCTCCTTGACCTCTTACAGAAAAATAATCCTTTTCTTTCCTCTAAAGATCTGAACACGACTAAGGATGATTGCGTGTTATGCCTTCGTTGTTGGGGCTAAAAAGGTGAGGCTGTTTTGTTCATTTACAAAAAGAAAAACCTTAATAGGGTTCCCAAGATAAAAATTTACATCTTCGACGCGGATAATGAGTCAAGGTTTCCATCATTTGTATCTTTTTATTCCTGTGCAGGTGTTCTCTGTCTCGTGGTGACCAGCCAACCTCTTCTGCTTGATTTCAACAATAAGATTTTGAGTCCGAATATAACTATACTTTGATCTTTATATAGCAGAAACATTCATTAAAAGTTCATGCTGGGCTAACTTTCGTAGCATGCAGGTGATTAGCTTGACTGAGGAGCTCTTGGCGACTGCAAAGCAAAACCAGAATGCGGATTTAGGTCCTGGGGTCGACTATGCTACGGTTAGTTTTCTGTATGAGCTAAGTAGACACTATACAGATTCGGGTTTCTTTGCTTTTAAGTTGCTTATAGCTTTGTGCTCCTGGTTTTAACTTAAACTTACTTATATTCGACATGTATTTATATAGATAATATCGCAGTACATAAAATTTCTAGGACCTTTTTGCTTTCTCATCAATAATTATGTAAATATGTATCCCCGTCACGATTGAAAGAGAAACTAAAACCTTATCATCTAGTATACAATCTTAAACGTACTTCATATCATATATTTGCAGCATTTATTATAACTGTTGCTTCTGGTTTATGGAATTCTTTTCTGCAAAGCACGGCATGGACTTAGTAAGCTATAACATAGAGAATTTGGGAGATTATCAGACTGTTAGTGGATATGGATACTTCCTTTATGGCTGGCATGTATAGTGAGAAATGTCAGTTTTTGGCTTTTTTGAGATTGGAAAGAAATGTCACTTTGTATTTTTGTAGATCATATAATATCTTCAATAAACATTTGGCCCTTTCCCTCCCTTTTGCACTTCATAAGTGGGTTGGATTATAGGATTTTCTCTGAAGAATGAGATGTTGATACTGCTAAATTGAAAGAAACATATTTTTCACTTGGATATTAGGGTATTCGTTTTACATATGATCAGTGATGTTTTTTCTTTTTTCTTTATGTCAACTTTAAATGCTTCTCGTTGGCACCTCTTTCTTCTTGTTTCTTGGCTTGACAAATGATATTATTTCGCTTTATGCACAGCAGGAATCAGGAGACATGTCCGATCGATTACCTGTCGGCTCTAAAGTTCAGGCTGTTTGGAGTGTAGATGGAGAATGGTAGGCTTCTATAAAAAGGATTCAGTATTGCAAATATTCAATTTGCCAGCTTTATTCTTTCTCCCCTTTCTATACTTTATAGTTTATATTGTCATCTTGTTTTCCATGCTTGATTAGTTGATTGTTCTTCAGGTACACTGCAACAATCGAGTCACATACTCCAATTGGATACTTTGTCTCCTATGATGAATGGGGCAACAAGGAAGAGGTATGTTTTTTGCCACGTTCTTTTAAGTGCAATTCATATGCCACTTATACTTATTCCTGTATTTCAATTAAGCTGTCATTTATTTTGTAGCATTGGTGTGTTGTTGTACTATTACATATTCACCGGTCGCTTTGTTCTTCCATCTTTAGATCAGGCTTAGATAAGATTAGTGAATATTCTATGCTAAATATGAATAAACCATGAGATGGTATTTTTTACGGGAAATTTCTAATATCGTCAAAATCTTGGGATCTTAACATTATATTAACGTTGTTCTTGTGAGGAACATTTGCTCATAATATTTGAAGCCTTTATTTGTTTGAAGTGCTATTCCAAGTTTACTTATTAAGAATTCGACTTTGGAAAGAAGTGAAAGATTGGATTACCTATTTTCTATTGTCTTTAGTTGATATAAAGTGAAGAAATGTGTTTCAACTCCAGGTGGATCCGGATAATGTGCGTCCTATTGAAGAAGGGGACGTAAATCCTTTGAAAGAAGCTGAGAAGGAAGCCGAGGCTACTAAACTAGCTCTAAAACGTAAGATTGCACAAGCTGCTACTTCAGAGTTTCAAACAAAAAACGTACCAGAAAAGCTTCGTATAGATCCTAATGACCCTGATGACGTGGTAAGTGTTTTTTTAGTTTGGTTTTCAGATGATTCTATTTGCTTTCCAACGCTGTTCATTGTAATTTTGACAAGAGTTTGCTGTGGTAACATATCATTTACAGAAAGCTACTAAAAAGAAGAAGATACATGCTTTTAAGTCGAAGGTGCGATTCGAGCAACTTGAGGTAACCCAGAACAAAAGACAAAATGCGTGGCAGCAATTTCAAACAACCAAAGGTCATGCTAAGAAGGTAATGTGCAAATACTTTACCTCTTAAGGCATTGATTTGGCGCCTGTTTCTTCTTTTCTTTTGTTTTCTGTTCTCTTTGTATATAAAGCTAGCTTCAAATCTTCAAGAAAAAGTTAGTTTACCGTTGCAAGAAGCTGCTTGATGTGTGTAAGAAACGAGATAGATATTGCTTAGAGGGGTATGTGGATATTTGTTTCTATGGTATCATACAGTCCTTGTCCAAAAAAAAAAACTTTTACTACTAATGGTATATTATACCCTATTGAAACATGTTGGTTTAAAATTTTCTAGAGTAGTCCTCTATTTAAGCAGCGAAATTTGGGGACCAAACTGTCTTTGAGAGTTTGTGATGAAAAATTATTATGCCAAAACTTATATTGGTAATTTTGTTGCCAGGCGGGTTTCTTTTCGGGGCGTAAGAAGGAGAGCATTTTTAAGTCCCCGGACGATCCGTTTGGGAAGGTTGGTGTGACCGGAAGTGGCAAAGGCTTGACGGATTTTCAGAGGAGAGAAAAACACTTGCACCTCAAGGGTGCGGGATCAGAGACTGGTGACGAATAATGACTCGATTGAGTAGTTAAATGGAGTTTCTTCTCTGTAACTGCTACTCTTATCTTAGCACATCTAATTCCTGTATCATTACCATTTTTTTCCCATTGACATGATTCGAGCTTTTGTTTCCGGTTTTGTATTAAGCACTGAATTAGAACATATTAATTGACACTCATAATGTTTATAGTGTTTCTTTAGATGTCACTCATAAGCTTTGAATTACACATACAGTTTATGTTAGATTCTTATACAGTTTAACCAAAGGTGGTAGTGGTTTTTTCAGTCCATGCTCCATAATCCATACCCATTTTTAGAAAGGACCAAAATATTTGTGAGTACATGTACACAACTGCTAATTCTTGCTAATATATTCAACATCTACGCACACACACCATTGCATGCACTTGCATCTTGGCCTACGTGTGTGTGTGTGTGTGTGTGTGTGTGTGTGAGATAGTTATCAGGTAAAAGTAATGTTTTTTATTCAAATACATAATTGAGGCTTAAAGCTCAATTTTCATTAAAATTATTAATTTCTTTAATTTTCAACTACCATGGTAGAACATAGTCATTATGTTCAAATTGCTAACCACCTTGTATATAACATAGTAGTCATTATGTTCAATATTAGACTTTTGTACTGCTCATACTTTTCAGTATATAAATAAACTTGTATCCATCTACATGATGATAGGATTGGGTGTTTTCTTGAACTTTGCTCCATAAAATGATCAATGACATGGGTAATTTTACATCTTAAACGATGCTGTGATCTTTATTTGTTTTTATCCATTCGGTTTTTCTATTTAATGTGTTTTGTGTATTATCTATTTTCATCATTATGAAAATACGATTGAAAGGGATATGATTGTAAATGTTGGAGATTTAGCGTTTGCCTAATTCATAATAATTCAACCAAACATGGGACAGTACTGAACTACTGTACTAATGATCCAACTTGTACAAGTTAAACAAAGAATATGAAATACAAGGTTGTTATCTAATCCCACATTCAATCCACACTTCGGATGCATTTAGTCTCGGGACTATGATTCCTGCAACCAAACGAGGTTCAAATATTGTCCTGATGAGGAGGCAAATTGCTACATTTGATGAATTGCCAAGATTAATTTATCAGGAACTTGGATTACATTATGCAAATTCAAATACTAATATAGCAACGCTGCCTTCTTGGTATGATGATCACATTTAGCCATTTAGGTATATTCACATTAGACCAGGGCCCATAATTTAACACCATAAAGTAAACGATTTTCTTGTTTTTGTTTGTCCTTGAAAAGAAATTGACATTTTTACTTGACCCAAAACAAGGGAATCGTTTACTTTAAGCCATATATTCAAATACGTCATTGTCATACACTCATAAACTACCAACCACAACCATGTACTGTTCACGTTTTTCTTCTTATATTTTGGTGCGGAACCGATATAATTTTCTTCGGGTGTCGTGTGAAAAATATGTCGAATAGAAAAAAACAAGATCTAATAAAAAAATATTATTTTTTTCTATGTTCAACATATCATAAAATAAATATGAAGTCAAAGACAAAAGACATTGGACAATAAAATAAATTTTTTTTTATGTAATCTTGTTTGGATATTTAGAAAATTTGATAATTTAAAACTAAAAAACATAAAACTTTAGAAAAAAAAAAGATAACACTATTTGAAATCCTAACATTCCACTATATTATGGTCCAATTTTACCATTACACCAGCCAATCTTTTGTTTAATTAGAGGGTCCATCAATGTATATATTTCAGAGTTTTTTTAATTACATGTATAAAAAAAATAAAAAATTGATTGTCGTGGTTGGTCCCAGTCCCATTGGGTCCGCCCATGTATTTGATGTATTCTTAAATGTACTTTCGATTATGATAAAATGGTGTAAAACTAACTGATCATATTATCATATCTCGTCATGCCTATAGGTGACATGGATAAATACGTACATGGATACGTACAAGTGGGTGAGATTTAAAAAAAAAAAAAGTGTGTTAACCACTTCACTTTAATCAAAATTTCAAATTTGTATGTATGCATATCTCATAATTTATTTTAAAAACCAAATTGATCAGAACGTTGATGGTTGATGACTTGATGTTTGAAATCCCACTCTATATTAGTAGAGTGTAAAATTGTAAAACCAACGTTGTAAGCGACTCATTTAAGACGAAATATTACATTTTAAATTCCATTTAAAATTTTATAGGGTTTTTTTTTTAGATGGAAGTGAGTTTCATACTCCATTTCCTTTCCTGTTCCTTAGTATTTAGTAATAATATGACACTGAGTTGAAAAAAAGAAATGTTCCGTTATACGAAACCGCGCACAGCTTTGATCGGCTTTTAACACGTAACTATTGCCGAAATAATTTTAAAAGAATTTCTATCATATAGTTTAACAACTAAACTATGTAGAAAAAATTTTGTTTCGACAATTTAGTTATATGTTCAAAACCGGTCAAATTTGCACTTGATTTCGTTATTAAACATATAAATCGATACGGATGGAGTGTACAGTATTACCTCCAAAAAAAACAATGTGGTAATATATGAGTGCAAATATTCTACCCCATTTCTCTATCTCTTCCGTGTCCCATTTTTTATTTTATCCAAAAAAAAAATTCTAAAAAATTTGAAAAAAATTATACAATTACTATAATACATGTATCAATACATTCCAATAATTATTTTTAAAATAAAATCCACACAAATTTTATTTTGGAATAAATATATAAATTAGTGTAAATTAAGCATTGAATATTAAAAAAATTGTCTAAAACAATATTATGTTCAAATGTTTTAAAATTTGAATACAATATAATATAAAAAGTTTATAAATTTACGGTATAAGTTGAAAAAATTTAAAATTTGAATGAAAATAAAAAAAAAACACGAAAAAGTGTAGATAATAGGGGGTAAAATATTTGGACTCTATATATTTAAAGATTTCTGTTAAGTATGAAGATTCATAATATTCTGAATAAAAAAGTACTAAAAAAAGAATCATAATTTTATAATCCAAGTGGGGTATTTATTGGGTAAGATTAAGCGCGTGGACAAGGGATGGGGGAACTTGTAGGGTTAATAGGGTACGCTGTTAATGGCTGTTACATTAATCCAAGCCTAACCCCCAATCACAACAACTCTTTAAACTTAGCTTTCATTCTTTTATTCTTAATTATTCTTTGGGATATTCAATCCTTTATTCACACATTTTATCTAGTAATTCTCACTTAACCCCTTATGTATCTTGGTGACTAATAATACAACCCCTTTAATTACACCAACAACCTCTATACTACTTTTTTGTTCTAAACTTTCAAACCCCATATGCCCTATACTACTCTCAAAGTTCTTTCTTTGTGCTTTAGTGTGGAACTTTATTTAACAAACATACTATGCTCGCAGCTCGAATAGGAAAAAACTAACGTTTTAATTGTAGTTGATATGCACTGCAGTCTCTTTTACTTGTGCATTAACGACTGTCTTATCTATTTATTTTATTTATATAATCATCATTAAACCGAATCTTTTTTATCGAATAGGAAAAAAACAACGTTTTAATCATGGTTGATATGCACTGCGAGCACTTTTAATTGTGCATTAACGACTGTCTTATCTATTTATTTTATTTACATAATCATCATTAAACTGAATCTTGTTATTGAATAGGAAAAAAATAACGTTTTAATCATGGTTGATATGCACTACAATCTCTTTTAATTGTGCATTGACGACTGTCTTATCTGTTTATTTTATTTACAGAAATATCATGAAACCGATTTTTTTTTTATCAAGACGTGAATGCAGTATACTGATAATAAGATATAATTACATAAATCTTCTTTTATTTATAGTCTGTAGATAAGGAAAAAAATTAATGAGAATGTTGACGATGTGAAGATTTCATGAATAAGTAGCGTAAGGTAGATAAATGCGTTTTAATGATACGGTCAAATGATATATTGTCAAATGATTAATTAACTCGCTAATGTCAAAGACACACGCTAATACAGTTAATTACAGATAATACCCCAAATTTTTTACAGTTAGCAACTCTTCACGGTGTTACACTAACAATCATTACACATATGAAAAGTAGATATCCAATAATAGAAGACATGCTTAGACAAAAAAAAACATGTTTATGCTAGTCATCATATACACATTAGTTTAAAATATTACTATTAAAACCAATGTCACCACAATTCTAACACCGTAACCAAGGATCCGACAACCATAAGGTCCATAATACAAACTGACTACCAAACGCTATAAATCAATAGAATCACGGTTCAAATAAGAAAACCCAAGGGAATTATATAGAATTTCAAAATAATTCAGGAACTTCATTGAAATTAACAAGTCTGAGTCAGATCAAACACAAAATGACAACACGAAACTAAGGATCCGACAACCATAAGGCCCATAATACAAACTGACTACCAAAAGCTATAAATCAATATAATCACGGTTCAAATAAGAAAACCCAAGAAGATTATATAGAATTTCAAAATAATTCAGGAAGTTCATTGAAATTAACAAGTCTCAGTCATATCAAACACAAAATGAGAACACCAAACTAGGGATCCGACAACCATAAGGTCCATAATACAAACTGACTACCAAACGCTATAAATCAATAGAATCACGGTTCAAATAAGAAAACCCAAGGGAATTATATAGAATTTCAAAATAATTTAGAAACTTCATTGAAATTAGCAATACCATAGAGGACCTATTTGAGTAAATAATGTAGAGTCACATAGTATAAATAGAGACAAGAGAGAGAGAGAAACACGCCAAGTAATAATAATAATATGATTATTACTCCTATCTTTAGTAATTAAATAAATAAATAAATAATTTTATTTTATTTTATTTCCCATTTTATGCCTGCAGTGTTTGGTGTCGGCTTCTACAGGAAAAATACACTTTCTCTCTCTCTCTATATATATAATATATATATATATATATATATACACATATAAACAAATATATATATATATCTCATTTGCCTTTCCCCTTTTCTCTAAGCCCTAGCTTTAATTTCAGCTTATTCGATTGACTGATCAGGTTTAAATAATAATAATTTATTTATTATATGTGTTCCGATCTATGTGTTTTGTATAGTTTGTATGTATGTATATTTGCTTGAGCTGATTTTGAAGTGAATTTTAGTGTTTATAAGCTCTTAATTCTTTAGATAGTTGTGTACAAGGTGTTATATAGTTGTTATTATTTTGTTTTATAAGTTAAATTTGTTCGATCTGAGTGTTTTGTGAGGTTTTTATAGATTGGTTTAGCAGTTTTTAAGTATTTAATTAATGTTGGTCTATTATCATTTTTTTGAATTTAGTGTTGTGAGTGAAGCTTTCTAAATTTAGTTAATACTCATATTTTACTAAAAAAAAAAATGTTGAAGTTGCGGTTTCGTAATTTCGGTGAAAGTAATTGAGTTTGATGTTCTTTATATCTGAAAAGATTTGTTCTTGCAACTAAATTATATTTTTATTTGTTATAAAAGAGGTTTTTTAATCACACACACATGTGTGTATATATATATATATTGTTATCGACATGCTTAAAGGCCTTATAGGGCATGGTAAGTGTTCTTTAAACGTAATAAACCCTAATTTAGGTCACATAGCCCTTGACCTTCGGGGATAAGATTACCTACCTATTCACTCCTTAAATTTTTTACATTTCAGAAATAGTGTACATTGTGCCGGTGTAGTGTTTAAATCGATATTGCTTTATAGCGCTTTATAGTTAGTTTGTATTATGGTTGTCGTATTATTAATTTCGTGTTGTCTGTTTGTGTTTGATCTGATTGAGACTTGTAGTGACATTTATTTTAATAGTAATATTCTTGAAGTGATTTTATTCAATATGATTATGGATTAAATTTAGCTTATAGTGTTGGATCTAGAACAAAAGGATAACCTTGGTATTTAGCAAAAGTGTTCAAATATAATGATTAGGAAAACTGAATTTTTTTTTAGAGCATGTCTTATATTAGATATCTACTTTTTACGTGCAATGATTGTTAGTGTAACACCGTGAAGAGTTGCTAAATAAAATTGTTGGGGTGTTAACTGTAATGAAAATTTCTTAGTGTTTGCCTTTGATTTTGGCGAGCAAGACATTCATTTGATATTTTTACATTAACTTCTTCCGTTGACTCGTAAAAATGTATTTATTCGCCAATAGTAATTTTGTTATTCCTTTTTCCCGACATATTCCTCTCTTGACATTCTCATTTTTCACTTATTTATATTGCATCTACGTCTCAACAAAAAGATTCTGTTTAATACTATTTTTATAAATTAAATAAACAGATAAGACAATCATTAATGCACAATTAAAACTTAAGAAAGGACCGAAGTGGGTATCAGTAGCTATAAATAAAATGTTTATTTTTCCATTCAAGCTCAATCTATTTGCTAAAGAAAGTTTCTCACTAAAACACAGAGATAGAATTTTAATCGTAGTACTGGTATATGGGGAGTGAAACTTGTGAACAACAAAGTGGTTACCAAGATAAATGTATTCATTTCCTTCATTATATATAGATTTTAGGATAATGTACTTGGAATCAGTTTAGTAATATGAGCACTGTTTTAGTAAGTCCCTTTTTTAATATTTTAAATCTAGTTTCGGAGCTTAGCAAGTGGCACGGATACCATTTCCCCCCTAAAAATCCGATATATTTTCAGACGTAAGATGAGGACGAAAACGTGAATATGTTTAATAGAACAAACCAAACAGATTTTAAGCCTTTAGGAAAAGCTTCATTTTGCTCTCTGCTTTGTAAGTGAAGTATAAAAGAACTTTTTCTCACTATGACAGGATGGTTCTTTTCCCGAATTTCAGGTTTAGAACATAAACATAACATGAGTACATGACAATGCATGCTTTTTAGGTGATCTATGTCCCCTTCAGCCCTAATATAAAGCTGAATTTCCATTTTTTTTTACCTTTTCTTTGGCAGTTAAATCTGAAAAAGGAATAGTAACTGACGCTATCTGTGATGTATTGTGCTTTATCTTTTCTATGTAAGATGAGAAATTTACTCCATTATTGACTTTATGAAATGATTTTTCTGAAAATCATGCTGATCATGTATCTCTTGGTAGGCAGTTCTTAGCTATGTAGAACAATACTGATTTTCCCTGATGCAATGCTATATATATTTGAGGTCTTGACATGATATTTATTCATTTTCAGTTTAAGTAGTTGGTCCATTCTCTGTCTCCTTTATTAAATAAATTAGAACTTTGAGGATTTCGGTCTGCTCTTCTAATGGCTTTCCTGGCTGGAAGTAATTTCTCTGGAGGGTCTCGGCCAGGGCCAGGTTGGTGCTTGTTTCTCAGTTATTTTTACCTTTTTCATGGTCTTTGATTCATTAAAACCAGGTTATTCTTAGCTCTATATGTGGGGTTATTGTAATCATGTAACACTTAAACCCCTTTCGTTAGTTATGCTGAATGTGAAAGAAGTTGATTTGTATCCCTGTTGTACTCCTCCTTTACATGATAGGATACTGTGTTATGGCAAAAAAAAAAAAAAACTTCTGAGCTTTTGTTTGTATCTTCTCCTTCAATTTTATTTGGCAAAACAAAATACAGTTTTTATGCTATGTTTTCGATAAATCTATAAGGTTTCATCCGTTCAGACTGTTCTGATGCCGAATGGCTAAATGCATCACTTCTACCAAGTGCCATATCATCACATTTTTTTTCTTCATATGTTTCATATTCTCCCTTCATCATATGCATTGATGGATTTCATGTCCGTCTCTCCACATTTATAATTTTATTTTTAAAATCAATTTTTCTTCTTCTTTCATGTTACAATTTTGTCCATGTTTTCTAAATTGTAGGGCCTGCTAGTAATGGGCCTCTGTACAAGGAGCTGTGGCATGCTTGTGCAGGACCTCTTGTTTCTGTACCGCGTGAGGGGGAGCGGGTCTATTACTTTCCACAAGGCCATATGGAACAGGTAGGAAGAACTCTCTCTCTCTCTCTCTTCAGTTGAGATTACTTGTATTGAGAAAATAAGTTATTGTTAGTCTTGGTCAGTGTTTTTATGATGTTGTGCCTTTGTGGGTATTGTTTACATAGTGAAGCTATATCCACTGATAATTTAATATCGACTCTGCAAATGCAAATTATTGTCTTTACAACCAATTATAAAAATGAATTATTGTTAGTCTTGGCCAGTGTTTTTATGATCTTGTGCCTCTGTGGGTATATCCCCTGGTAATTTGATATCGACTCTGTAACTGCTAATTATTGTCTTTACAACCGATTAATAAAAAAAAAGCTTAACGTTAGTTTTGTGAATTTTTTAAGCTACGTATAATAGGAAATTTATTTATGAATGTTTTGTGCACCTTACAGCTTGAGGCATCGACTCATCAAGGGTTAGATCAACAGCTCCCATCATTCAATCTATCAGCCAAAATTCTTTGCAAAGTAATGAATGTTCAACTACGGGTATGCTTTCAATGACTAACTTTGAGTCCAATATACTAATTTTCTTCTTCTGTTCGTTTGGAGTTAGACCAAGATGTTAGCGTCTTTGCTTTATTTCTAACTTGTTTTAGCAACTGGATTTTAGGCTGAGCAAGATACAGATGAAGTTTATGCTCAGATTACTCTTCTGCCTGAATCAGATGTGAGTTGTCTCCCTTATATCCTTATTTTAGAAGTGAAAATGTTAACTTTGACGTCTATTTTAAATATTTATAAATTATGGTGATAATGCCTTTCTTTAAGGAAAATAGATGAAAAAAAGAGAGTATGATAGTTAAATAAGTATTTATCTACCAAAACCTAACCGACGACGTGTTATCTGTATATTTCCCCCCCTTATGTTTTGTATCAGCAAAGTGAAATCACCAGTCCAGATCCACCTCTTCCTGAGCCTGAAAGGTGCAATGCTCACACATTTTGCAAGACACTCACTGCTTCTGACACTAGCACCCACGGTGGATTTTCTGTTCTAAGAAGACATGCCGATGATTGCTTGCCGCCTTTGGTAATCTTCTCTCTGTGTGTGTGGGTGATATTCAATACTCCAATTGACTGCAGCTTAAGAAAAACTATTTTACTTATCTTTTCAAGATTGGTCATAGCTGATGTTGTTTCTTTGTTCCTTCTTCAGGATATGTCCCAGCAGCCACCTTGGCAAGAACTAGTTGCAAGTGATCTCCACGGAAATGAATGGCATTTTCGTCATATTTTTCGAGGTTAGTATAATATAGTTTGATTTGTAGTACCGTAGTGGTGTCATATTGCATGTACCAGAGTACTATGCCTTATATACACGCTCTATTTCTTATTGACTCATTGAGGGATTTGTTTTTGTCTAATAAAACAGTACATCCAACTGAGTTTTAGAAAAGTCTTAACTAGTTCCTAGTACTATTTCAGAAGTTGAATTGTATTGGATGCCGTTTCTATGCGGTGCATAATGTTATGTTCAATTGGAAATTTCATCTCCTTTGCTTTGAAGTACAACCCAATTGGTAGTTAGTATGTGTTTTCTATAACTTGTACATGTACTTCTATTCTGTGTTCAATTATGTTATGAAAATTACTTATGTTAGAGTATGATAGGAAAATAATCTTAAAATGCTAATTTATAGGACAACCGAGACGCCACTTGCTCACGACTGGCTGGAGTGTGTTTGTTAGTGCCAAGAAACTAGTTGCTGGTGATGCCTTTATATTTTTGAGGTAAATGTTTTTGGTGACAAAACAAGCAGCTTTTTTGTGCAAGCTATTTGAAAATGCATCTAATATAGTTTTTTTTTTGTTTTTTATTTTGCTTGGTTAGGGGTGATAATGGAGAACTTCGAGTTGGAGTAAGGAGGCTCATGAGACAACAAAATAACATGCCTTCATCTGTTATCTCTAGTCACAGCATGCACCTTGGGGTTCTTGCCACAGCATCCCATGCCACAATAACTGGAACACTTTTTGCCGTGTACTATAAACCACGGTACTATTTTCGTGTACTATTTTATGCTCATACATGGTAGATATAGTTAATTTAATCACAAGTAGTTTTCGGCTTTTAGCAAATGAATCTGATCCCCCGCTACAATGCACCAGACCGAAATTGTAATTATTATATTACAACTCAGTCCCTCCTCCGTAAGGAAGGATTGCACTTGTAATTTCAGGAATTCAATTTTGGGCCTCGCGGGGTTTTCAACGGAAATACCTCGGGGTACATATCGTACTGTTAATTTTATCCACGGTACCATTCAGTGTAATAGATCAATTATGATGCTTGAGTTAGTTAAGATCATGAGTGTTTTCCCCAGTCCCCTTAGTATTCTTAAGGCATCGATGGGTGACAAAATTTCGCACGGTCTCTTCTTCTTTTTTGGTGGGTGGCAACGTAAATATATTTTTCCTGGTAGATTTTATCACTTCTATACACCAAGCTATTTGCTGTCAGTGCACCACAACACCAACCTATCAAATTCACAGTTTCGGTACCAACCTATAAGTATTTATCAGAATTTAGAAGTACTAATTGTTCGATTCTTTGGTAAATTTTAAATGACCTACATGATCCAGGCATGCATAATACACCAGTGTAATCGAAACAATGTATACATAGCAGTCTTTGTGAATTTAGTTTGTAATGCGGATGTACTAATTGTTTCTTTTTGTGTGAAAGATTTTAGTTTCACTAGTACGTCGTAGACTAATTGTTAAAGTTGCTAGGTTGGTGCACAAAAGTGATATTTTTTCTTTTCCCAGTTCATTTTGTAGATCTGTGAACTGTGTTCAGGGGGCGTCCCTATGGGTTTCCGCGCCCCAGTAGAATTTTTTTTTTGTTTTAAAAAATCCGCCTTTTTATTGAGAAAAAAGCAAATGATTTTTTCAGTTCTAAGTATATATAAATAGTAAGCTTTTGCGCTTAACATCTGTTCACTTAGCCTAGATGGGTGTAACTGTTCTTTGAACATTCATAGGTCCTGATTTCGAACCTCTGCTAAGGTTTTTAATTATATTTCTTTAAAAAATAAAAACCCTAGATTTGTGGGGTAGTAGTAGATTCGAACCCTTGATGTTTGGAGAACTAAGCTGTGACTCTTACCACTGCAACACATTAGCCGTATGTTACTAGTAACGACTTGTATAATATATATATATATATATATGTATGTATGTATGTACACATATATACACGCTGCCGAAAAAAATTCCGCGCCTCCACCAATCGGGCCCCCTAGCTGCTCGTCTGAGTTGCCTATGTGCAGGACCGCCCCTGACTGTGTTCACTGATTAATTTTTGTTGTGCTGTATTACCATATGTATGATGACCTAAAATTTGTTTTTTGATGGTTCATCATTGCTATCTTAAAGTTCTTGTCTCTTGAATGTATAATTATAAATATTGTGATTTCGTTTTGCCCATTAAATATTGTGACTGTGTGGCAGAACAAGTCGTTCCGAGTTTATAGTGAGTGTAAACAAGTACATTGAAGCTCGAAACCATAAACTCCCTGTTGGTATGAGGTTTAAGATGAGGTTTGAAGGAGAGGAAGTTCCTGAACGAAGGTGCTTCATATATTCTCAACAATGTTATCTCATGTTGGATTATCAGTTCTTTTTTATCACTGCTGTATAACGTTTTTTATCTTAATATACAGGTTTAGTGGTACAATTGTTGGTGTTGGAGAGAGCACATCATCTAGATGGCCTGATTCTGATTGGAGATCCCTGAAGGTAATCATATCTATTTTTAACCCCAATGCAATTGACTCAAACTTGACAATAAAGGTGACTCTGTTCTATGGTTATGAAGAATTTGCATAGCTGGGTTGGAATGTAACACGTATATTTGTATCTGTAAACCTGTGCCATGCTTGGTGTTTTCTACCACCTTGTTTATTAAAACAAACATTTTTTTTAGCAGATCAGTGACTATGCTTAGGTTAGAGGAGTGAGGCGTAAACAATTTTTTGCCCTCTACCTATTCATACTTATATTTAGTGAAGACTGGCTTAAATGAATGCAACAAAGTGAGTTTTTATCATATGTAAAGAAGTTCAAACTTCAAGGCTACTGAGTAATGGGAACCTTGCCAAAATATGGACTCCAGATCCAGAGTAAACAGTACCCATTTCGGGGTTTTTTGAAATATAATATGGGAATGGTCTCATGACTTATTTACAATGGACTTTGTTTAGTGCTGGCAATTTCTTATTGCTTAGAGTTTCTAGTGGGGGTATGTACAAACATAACTACTGGTTGATGATTTTATATGTTCTGTATAACTTGTGTATTTCTGCAATCATCTAGTATTTGAAGACCAAGCTTTTCATTTATATGCAGTGTCATCTCTTAAAACTTGAAACAATATGCAGTTTTTCATTTTCAGTGTTCGTAGTTGATTGTAACAATTCCATCCTGCTGCATGTCATTAACGTTTTTTTTCTTTAATATCTTATTATGAAAGACTAGCTTATATGCAACCATTTTTAGCTTGATTCTTTTACTGCAGGTTCAATGGGATGAGCCATCATCAATATTGCGTCCAGAAAGAGTTTCCCCTTGGGAAATAGAGCCACTTGTGGCAGCAAATCCTCCAAGTCCGCAACCTATGCAGAGAACGAACAAGCGAGCACGACCAGTGGTGATCTCTTCGCCAGTACCAGAGTTATCTGCTATGGGTACGCTATTTTTTTCATTTCATTTTGCTACAACTTTAGCACTGAAAGGTGAACGAATAATTGGTCCCACGATTCATTGGTCTCTGAACTTTGAAAAACTTCTGGTTGACCCCCAAATTTTTGGTTGCGACCATACTGGTTCTCATATACTCCGTATTGAATAATCTACACTGGTGGTTACCATAGTTTCACTTACCGACATCAACCAAATTGGTCCTCATTGTTACAGTTTTGGTCATTTTGTTTTTTAGGTATGTGGAAGACAACTACTGATTCTCCTTCAGCTTTCCCATTTGGCGAGTTACGACGTGGTGATCAGTTTCTTTCTCCAAGGTTTTCTTGCAATAAGGGTAGTTCTCTTGGTTACAGTGAGAATGCTTCATTTACACCAGTTTCAAGCAAGTTAATGCATAGGTCTACTAATCAAATGGAGCCTGTGATGGAGTCTTCTCTGTCTCTAGCTAACAGGGAGACCGAGAAACGTCCAGTGACTGGTAACAGCTGTAGGCTCTTCGGAATCGAATTAATTGATAATAACCCAAACGAAGAACATTTACAAGTGATGAAAGATCCAGTGCAATCTGTAGACATTGATTCGGATTTGAATTCAGAACCTTCAAATAATAACCGATCAGACCTTCCCTCAGTGAGCAATGAGCCTGAGAAATCATGCCCGAGATCTAACCAGGAGTTACAAAGCAGACAAATCCGAAGCTGCACCAAGGTTATAATTCATTTTCTTAACCATTTCACATGTTGCTAAATGCTAAGTACTAAATTGCTCTTGTTTTCTTCTTTAAGGAGTTTGAGCATCTTAATATCCTGTATCTCCACTTTATGTTTGTATACATTTGTTAAAATGCAGCTCTTGTCATTATCTCTTTAATACGTCTCTGGCTTTCTGTTTATACTCTTAGTCTGATAACTCCCCCCTCTGTTTTATATCTAACCCAATAAATTATATCCTTCAATGATCACCAAATGGTGGATGACGTCTTCACAGACAAATAGACTATAGTACCAAAGAAGAAGAAATGTGTACTTTTTAACTTGTCAGTGTAGATCTACATTGATGCAAGTGTTTTAACGACATTTGTAAATTTTATCCAGGTACATATGCAGGGAATTGCTGTTGGAAGAGCAGTGGATTTAACGCGGTTGGGTGGTTATGAAGACCTACTGAGGAAATTGGAGGAGATGTTTGAGATTGAAGGTGAATTACGTGGTATAGCAAAGAAATGGCAGGTTGTCTACACAGATGACGAAGATGATAGGATGATGGTCGGGGATGATCCATGGCAGTTAAGTACCATTTTTTTTTGCTTCTTCCTATTTTACTCTTCCAGCTAGAATTCATGTAATTTCTGTTAACTATCTTTAATCCCCCAAACTGGCTTTGGGAGAAATTTCATCCTTTGATATTAGATCTTAAAGCTGCCCAACTAAAATTGAGTCACATAATGACTTTTCTTCTGGAAATAGATTTTGATTACATTCTTCATTGTTGAGAATAGCATTTAGTGTGGAATTTCAGACTTAATGCCTAACAATTTACCATGTGAATTGTTGCATTTGTAAAACATTGGATGCTTAACTATCATTTACGTGCTCGTTTTCCCATGCTGATGATTTTTAAAATTTATATTGCCCTATAATGACCGTTATATATGCTTCTGTTTCTGGTTTTCTGCAGTGAGTTTTGCAGTATGGTGAGAAAGATTTTTATATACACCCCAGAAGAAGTGAAGAAATTATCACCAAAGATCAAGCTTTTGGAAAATGAAGATATGAAACATTCTGTTGATTCAGAAGCTGTGGTTGGGGATGAAGACCAGTTAAATGCTGAGGATCAAGCTCACTAATCTACTCAGATCTATGCTATTATTTAAGGTAAAAGAAGGTAACTTTTGGAGGGGTCAGAATTTTAGAAGGCTTGTCGATATTAGTTTCTTGGTAATTGCTCGTGTACCTTGTTTACTGTGTGAAGAGGTTCTAAAGTGCCGTAAGAACCGGTTAGTTCTTCGTGCACGCAATAAATACCCTGCTGAGATTGAAACCCTGTTCGGGTCTAAGGTTTTAGTAGAGAGAGGATGTGAATGCGTAATTGTTTTGATTTGTACCTAAAGGGACATGATGTTAGTGGGATTTGAGAGGAGTTTAATCTGTTTTAGATTAGTCTGCTAAAAAGAGGAAATCGTGAACCCTTGCTTTCATTATAGTTTTGCTTAAGTCCCTCTTTTATTAACCACCAACCATTAACTTCTCGCTCTTGTAAATAAACGTGTATGCATATATACATCCAAACTTTTAGTGTATACTTTTTCGACTTCATTGTGTTTGTATGTTCGGTATCTTAGGTCATGATTGCCCTCATGCCGAGCATGTGGATTTTGCAAGTTTGTTCCAACGAATTTGTTTTTTGAGGTCGGTTCTGGCCGAGTAGGCCCCGCTAGGTTGAACAAGGATTTTGAGTTATTTTCTGAACAATATTGTGGAGGTAAATAACAAATTTTTTTGACCATGCCACCTCCAACTAGGAGGAGACTAAATCCATGTAAGCAATCTAATTAAAAAAACATCTCTTTATTGTGGCTTGCAAAAATAAAAAATCACTTTTTAAAAGAAACTGAACAGACAAGAAAAAACCATTAGTTTATCAAAACAGAAAACTAATCGGACCTATCCTATATCTAAATATCATTCTCTTTGCAAGCATCACTGCATGCTCATCATCGCTTAAACATAAAAAATGATATTCAGTCTAAATATAATATATACATTTTTTGTTTATCGATTTTGTTGTCTAGTTATTTGCTGTTTATTCTCACCTTAAATATTTTTTTTAAATCTATTTATCCATTACTTGAATGGATGGTTGTAATATGACTTTTTTTCTACGCACAAAAGGTGTTGGGTGAGATGCAATTATATCAATTTGGGTCGACGAGTAGTAATATAGAATAAACGTTTTTACATGTTAGTCGTTGAAGTTATCTACTAGTTAATCATATAATTGCAAATAGTTAATATTATTAATTAAGTTTTCTTTGGACATTTTCCCATATCCGATTCTAGTCACACATAAAAGGTAATGTTTTTTAATAAACGCACGTCCAACAAAAAAAACTATTAAAGAAGAACAGGTAATATTTGAATTTACTAGCATATGTCAAAATGTAATATATTTGTATTTATGCTTATATATACACATATATAGTTGCAATTTTTCAGTATCTAGAATTTAATTTAATGATTTTTTTGTATATTTTTTCCAGGTATTTGAAGATTACTCTTGCACACAACTATATGATTGGATGGAGAAAGCTATCTGCTATTTTTGTTACATCAGTTTATTTATTTTTCATTTGAAATGCTTGTTGGAGACGAGGCAAATTGTTTGGTAGTTTTGGGATTATCGTTTTGCTTTTATGATTCGCTTTGGGATTATCGTTTTGCTTTTATCGTTTTGCTTTTATGATTCGCTTTGGGATTATCGTTTTGCTTTTATCGTTTTGCTTTTATGATTCGTTTTGGGATTATTGTTTTGCTTTTATGATTCATTTTTTTAGGGACAAATGTTGGATGTTATCGGGAAGTGGGGTACCTAACTCAGAGTCAACATGACTCGAACTCTTTATATACATTATATAAAGTCAAAATAATCCAGTCGTTCATTTAAAACTCAACTAAATAAAAACATAAAGTAGGAAAAACTATCCATAGTCATTATACATATATATACATCTTTATAAATATAATTTTCAAAAAAAATCTTCATATACATAATTTTCAAAATTTTTTTTATATACATCAATATACTTTATCTACCGCTTTGTTTATTTATTTATTTTGAAAATTCTATATGTTTATTTTTTATTAGTTGAGTTTTAAATGAACGATTGAATTATTTTGACTTTATATAATGTATATAAAGAGTTCGAGTCACCATGACTCTGAGTTAGGTACCCCACTTTCCAAAATTTCTGATCATATTAATGCAATTTCTAATTTTGTTTAATTGATTTTATTTGCTAAATTTTGCAGTTTGTTGTTAAGTGATATTTACTTGATTTTCTAAAGATATAATTTATGTAAAATGTTCATTTAATCAAGAAAAACAAAGTAAATTCATCCTTAAATACAACTACTAACCTACCATCAACATTGACACTTTACTTTGTCAATTAGTAAAGTGGATTTAGTCTCACCATAATGGGAATTAGTTTGGCCAATAACATAATTTGGGCAAAAACTCCAACCTAAGTGTTGGGCGATTAACAGAGTAATGAATAAGAATGGGTGTACACTAGATCGTTATTGTGATTGCCATGTGGAAATACTTCATATAAAATTATGAATGAATATATTCGTTTTAGATTTAAGAGTGGCTCCAAGACTCAAGGTTGCTATTTTCAACTCACAGCCAGGGAAGGGGAACATCAGTGTATTTTTGTACAGTAGGAATTGGAAATGATTAAACGCGAATCGATATGTATATAAAGGAGATACAACGATACTCAGCTGTATTTTGTAAAAGAATATCAAATTATATATCTTCATCTTGGTGACAACATTAAATTATAATAGTAGCACGGAGTACGCCACTCCGCACTCGTGTTTATGCAGGGATTGCAGCATATGCCCCCCCATCAGTAGATACAACTAGTATCTCGTTGGACCTCACTGGCTTACATGCGCTGTAGGCTGTTAAATAAAATGAATTGCGGGTGGGAAAAATGAAAAATCTACAGCCAACTTATCAATATAAACAAATTTTGTTTCAGCTTCTTCTCATAAGACAGTTAATTGCATTTAGGAATCTATCGAGTACAAAAAAAGTATAATCTGGTGAATTTCGAATGTTAGGTTTTACCACACCTCAGCATTAAAAGAAGTTCTTGCAATTGTGTATGTGATGGATGGAATAAAAATATGGCATACAACCTTTGATATTAAACTGACAATTTTCATTAAACATTAACAAACAACAATCAGATCAACTTCAGTAAACCAGTCCGGACTTGCTCCTTGAAGCCATTTTCTTGTATACTCTGATTATAACAAAAACAGAAAAATGAAAAATATGCTACCGATGGATTAACCTTTTAACCTACACTTGAAAAAACTCCATCTATGATGCTGCTTCACACATTCAGAGATGCGCCGTTGTCAGCTGCCGTAAGATTAAGAATCATGTTAGCTGCTTTCGGTCCCCTGCTCAAGATGAAAATCAGAATAAAATTTCACTTAAAAGAACACAAGTGAAAATGTCAACACTTCAGGGAAAATTCGTGAACACCAAGGTTATATTTATGATCATGATTGTATTTTTTTATTTATAAACGGGAAGTTAGAATTTAGGAAACAGTAATAATTTAAAAGAACCTATTGGTGAGTTTGTATAACTGAGTTTTTCTATATGCAGTACTTCACACATTACCCCTCACATTGTAAGAAGAACGCAAAACAACTTTTTTTAGCCTCTCCCCGCTCACACGTGGTGTAGTGTGCGTATACGGTATATCATATTCCTTCATGGGATCTCACAAATTTCAGTTTATTAATCTCATGCAGATTAGGGCTGACAATAATAGTAGTTTATTTGACATACCATACAAAAATATGTCAATAATTAGACTTTGATAGACAAAAATGAATAGAGCTGCCTTAATATATACCAATCGGCACTCTATCTGATGGAATATGTCTTTTTAGGAGGATATGAGTTTCAAACGTAAATGATCTCCCCCTCTCATGACCTCCAAAAGAGTGGTAACGGGGCCGACTTAGTTCAATAGCACGAGCCATGGAACGTGTGACTGATAATGACATGTGAACAGTGCACCTTTAGCTAAGATACTTATTATGCTACAACACCTTAAGCTAAAATATTTAAACTTTACAAAAAATGTATACAGTACTGATAAGATACCACAAAACGAACTCATTAATATCTTAGGCCACCCTAAAGAATCAGTTAAAAATAGTCCAATGGTGGGAGTTGTTAGATGATAACATGGTACGAGACTCCTAGCAATAGGAAAGAAACTGAAGACATGTATCTATATTCTATCATCAGAGAGCATATGGTGCACTTGCTAAACTCAATCCTTGAGGTCATAGAGTATAGAAACTAAGACAAACATGTCTGTCATATCTACTCCTCGATGCGACAATAGTTTCTTATAATGCCCTCAAGAAAAATAATAAAACTTAACAGGAAGGATACATACCATGACTCAGGTGTCGGGTACTGAGAGGCTGTACTCCCAAAGCATGAGGCAAGCATATCGGTGTATATGACCCCAGGATTAAGCGCTACTATTGCAACTCCTGGGGGTAATTCCTTTGCCACTGACCTAGTTAGTCCCTCTACTGCCCATTTTGAAGCGCAATAAGGTGCCACCTGTTAACAATCACAAGCGTGATGAAACTTTTTAGGTATCTATAGGGTCAGCATCACTGACCCCAATCAATATTTGCAAAAGTATCAAAAAGTTAGCATACAAAATTCAACAGTGGTTTAACTTCTGCTACAAACAAGAAACACGCCTTCTTACTTCAAAGTTCATCTAGAAAGCAAACCATTATTTTCTCAACTAAAAGTTACGAGAAATTAAAAGATAGTTGCCGGGCACAACAGTAAACAGATATTTATCTGAATGGGATTACCCAAATGAAACCAGTAACAACAAGCAAGCAAGCAAGAAACAGTTCAATACGTGAAAATTATAAAAGATCATATCAATTGTTGGTCATGCAAATGTTGCAAGTGAATTTTCAAATTGAAATGTGAGAGCATTATTCAACTTAATAGTTTCATACCTGAGCTGCAGCGGATCTTCCCCATCCGGACGACATGTTGACAATTATTCCTTGCTTTTTACCAATCATCACAGGAATAAAGTGACGTAACATGTTTGCTATCCCCTTTACATTTGTATCGATGACAGTGTCAAATTCATCTACTGGAACCTCCCAAAGTTTGTTATTCTGATTAATTGTACCTGCGTTATTTACTGAAAAAGCAGAAACCCTGTTTCAGATTATTTTTTAAAAATTAACGACAAAGTTTTCACTAGACAACATCAGGTATATGTAGAAAAACTTGAAATCGGCAGAATTTCCTGGACAACTTATACTGGATAAAAAATGGAGTCAGAGACTCAGAATAGATTACTAAAAGGGATTAGGGTAATATGTTTTAAAAACAGTTTAACTGCCAGATTGATCATACATAAAAGACATAAGGTGTGTTCATGGATTACTCATTTATTTAGAACACAGAATCCACACATACTTATCATAAATCTGCTTCAATCTTCCAGAAAAAAAAAATGTATGGGAGGTAATTTAGGATGGAAAACAATATGAACTGCATCTAAATTTGAGACAAAAGTAATCCTACAGAATTTTTCTAAATCTGTGTTGTCATTATACACTGATCCTGTCGATTATACCACGAAATGATAACTGTCACCGGGAATTAGCAAATACCAATATAGGCTTTCTGTGGGTAAATATTAACGATCTTCTAACCACGTGTTATCAGAAAATATATTCACTGTATCACAGTAGCATTATGATGTCTGGCGTGTGTGAACAAAGATTTTACACCAGTATAAGGTACACACGATCCGAATTTTGGTCAGTAACCAAGTGTAATGACGCATACACGTATCCAATGGATTAAAATTCATTTCCAAATATATGGCAAATTGAGAAGAGTGCTAACAAAATTAGCAAAACAATAAGCAGGGGTGATTTGATAAATATCTTTTACCTATAATATCTGGCACACCTTTTTCCATTACAGTACGAGCCAACTCTTCGACACTGCTATTCGACCTCTACAAGGAGAAAACTACAAATTAGTAGTATGATCCGATTTGGTTGCAGCATTTAAGAAAATAAGGTGGATCTTTTGAGGTAGAGAAAAACGCGTTCATCAAGATAAAAGCTTATAATTCTCAGATAAAAAAAGGCAAGAAAATTCAGGTTTTAAGCTGATCAACCAGATTCAATCCCGACTTTTAAGCAAAAACAAACAAATGAGCTTAAATTCTGCAACCAAACGAAACCATATTCTGTTTGTCAAGCACCCTTCTACCAATTTAAAAACCAAAAAGCATGAAACAACCCAAAAATTACAGAACCCTCACCCAAGAATTATGTACATGCTAATGCTATCGTAACATCATTATGTACATGCATAAAAACCACAGCCAGAATTTTCCATAAACCACATCAGTTAAAATGAAAACGTTAATGAAATGATTCAACACAACAAACCCTTCAATCAACATAACGTAAATACTATTAACACACTCTTAGCATTCTCCAAAAAACTAGAGAGAAAATTCACCACATTGACACACAATCCACCTGTCAAACACTCAGTCATTAATTCATAAAGAAACTACGTACCTAACAACTTAACCTTACGTAAACAACTAGTATTACTAGAATTTTTCAAAACTAGACAGAGTGCTCATCACATTAAAAAAATCAACTTCCGCCATCGCCAACTTTTTTGTTAAACATTTTAAATACTTTTTAAAAATCAAATCAAATATCAATAAACTCTAATGAACATTTGTTGAACTACAAATGCAAGTAATGAGAGGTAAATAGGTAATATAGTATAAATCGTGTCTCAGAAATGAGTCGACTTGCCAATCCAGACACTTAATTTGAGACGAGTAGAGTATTCAACAAATATTTTGTCAGAAATTTAATACTCCCCCCGACCCAAAAAAATAGTCCGCTATTCCACTTTTATCCGCCCACGATATAGTTAATTTCCCTTTTCAGGACTCGAGAATATTTTTGTTTACTAATATGCCTTAACTTAACACTGGATTTTACTGATAAATATTATACAATTGATGTTTAGTAATGTAAAGCAGGGGCATGCTACATTAGGAAACCCGAAACTAAGATTCTAAAGAAACGTAAATTCAGTTTTATTAATCCATGCGTAAAAAGTCAAATTGTACTATATTTTTAGGAGGAGACAGCAATATAACAAGCATTAAATGATAAATTATCAGTTTGTACTCCATTTTAGAGAGAAAACACGAAACAAGAATGAATTAGATAATTTCATTAAGCAGTAAAAATGAGATACACACGGTAAATATAATTGCCTATATAACCGTCAGCCAATCGGTAACTTTCTCTTAATTACAGAATCAGTCCACTAATTACAGAAAGTTACAGAGAAACCATAAACTACTTACAGAATGACACAACAATACGAAAACATAACAAATTACACCCAACAATTTCAACATAAAACGTGTCAGTTTAATACAATATACACAACGGCAAGCAATTCTAATAAAGAGCAATAAACGTATATATATATATAGAGAGAGAGAGAGAGGCGAGGATAATGCTGACCACACCGACGGTTAGAAAGAGGCGAGGATCGGACTGTGAGGAAAAGCAATTACATATGATTACATACATAAATACAAAATTAGAAATGATACAATACATAATTACATACATACATATAAGACGTCATATAAAATACAACTATACATACATACATACATAAGAAATGTACCGAAACAACGGAAATCAATTCAAATAAACAGCAATACATAGATACAATATGTAGAGTAGAGTAGAGAGAGAGAGAGAGAGAGAGAGGGAGAGGAAATGCTGACCACATCGACGGTAAGAAACATGTGACGATCGGAATCACCGGAGGATGATACGAGGTCAGCACGGAGGGAGTCGAGGGAAGAGCGGGAACAACCGATGACGGTGTGGCCTAACTTCACCATTTCTAGGGCTAATGCTCTTCCCAATCCTCGACTAACTCCCGTTATCAACACCGTCTTCCCCGCCCCCGCCGTTGCTGCTCCGCCTAACACTACACTCATCTCTCCCTCTTATTATTCTCTTAATATTTATTACCCTACACTAGTATTTATCTAAACCAAAGTGAGTAAAATCGGAGGTGGCGCTTCGGATCGGATCGGATCGGGTCTGAACATCTAATTTTTTTCAAAACATTCAATAATTGAAAAATAAATAAAAATTCTTCTTTTTAAAAAAATATTTTAATTTTGTAACATGAGAGATGTTGTAGTCTGTTTTAGCATGTAGCTAGTTACTCCTCTTGTGCGTGTTTTATTAATCGACACTTAGGAGTGATTTAAAAAAAAAAAAACATCTTTAAAAAGTAATGAAATGGAAATAACGATACGATAGAGCTCTTGGTATCTCATCGGAGCCTCGTCGGTTTATAATTCGTAAGAGTTGTGGATAGTCCTTCGTAGCCTCGCCAAAGCTTGGCCGGAGCACTGCCAGCAGTAGGTTAGTGGTGGTTGTGACGGGAGGTGAGAGTGGTGTGTGTTAAGGTGTAGTTTTGATTAATTTATCAGGTAATTAATTAAATTATAGTTTTCGGGTTTGGTAAATAATTAAATTATAGTTTTGAGAATAAGTGTTTAGAAATAAATGTTTGGAAATGTAGTATGGTAGGATAGTTTGTCAAATGTACTTTTGGTCATTGCCCAAAGATATAACAAGTGTCTATATTTTAAAATATATGTAGAACTTATACTATTTTTTTTTCCCTAAAATAAATAGATCGTGATTTGTTTTCAAATCAATAAGAATTGAGAAAATGTGTATACATCTTAGAATAAGTTTATAACTCAAAAGTCACGTTTATCGCACTCACGAATAGTTTTTAATAATATATATAGTTTGGTTAATTGTACTATTTGGTCACTGCCCGCAATTTTAATCGAACAAATAAGAACATTAACATTGTATCATTGCTTAAGTATGTATAATTCGGTTCAAATGGGGTCGCGGACATATCTCGATCGTTGAAGTTCATCCAACGTTCCTCTTATTCGGATGTTCATGAAAATTTATAGAACAAAAGATAAAATGGTATATAATTTCCATCAACAGTCAACGTTAATCTCTATTTTTACGTGGTTTCGTACTTATTTCAATTAGGTAGTATCTATTGACAGAGTACAAATCTTTTCTATTGACAGAGTACAAATCTTTTACTCTACTTATCTATATTTTTTCTTGTCTCCTTGCTTATTTTCACTCAAATTTTAAATTTTCACAACTTATACCGCAACTTTATAAACTTTTATATTATATTGTATTCAAATTTTAAAACATTTAAACATAATATTGTTTTAGACAATTTTTTTAATATTCAATGTTTAATTTACACTAATTTATACATTTATTCCAAAATAAATTTTGTGTGAATTTTTTTTTTAAACATAATTATTGGAATGTATTGATACATGTATTATAGTAATTGTACAATTTTTTACAAGTTTTTTAGAATTTTTTTTTTGATAAAATAAGCAATGGAGCACGGAAGGGGTAGATAAATGGGATAGAGTATTTGGACTCCAATATGTACAGTTGTTTCATATAAATTTTTGGCAACTTTCTAACATCTTACTTGCCTCTTCTATGCTCCCAAATGTTCCAAAAATAGAAAGAAACA
The DNA here is from genome assembly GCA_963920805.1 of Primula vulgaris. Lineage (NCBI taxonomy): Eukaryota > Viridiplantae > Streptophyta > Magnoliopsida > Ericales > Primulaceae > Primula > Primula vulgaris. Next base: position 3,101,416 of record OY987216.1, on the reverse strand, counting down.
AGTTATTTCAGTAGAAAATTAGGTTTAAATATGTACAGATTGTTTTCACTCAATAATTAACAAGTGATATTTTGCCTAATTAGACAAAAATAGACAAAATATACATTGTATGCAAGATCGAAAAAATGTTATTTGGACGTGGAACCCCAATTTTTAATTTTAAAATTATGTAACAAGATCATGAGATCGCTATTTTTATAACTTAATAAATAAGGAAACGAAATTAAGCTCAAATAAGGAGCAAAATGTGCAATGATTCAATTTGAATGGACACGTCAGACATGTTATTTGATGCTTTGCATCATACATACGAAAGAGCCCACACGATACTTGTGTGTATTACGTGGATCAGTTTAAATAATATATGTATTGAAAAAAACAAACCTTATAGAATCACATTAAGAGAAAATTGGATTGAGACACTTAGTAACCCATTTTCCTAAATAGTGTCAGCGAAAATGAATGAAAAATGAGGATGATTACTTTTAAGTTTTTAACATAAGTTACGTGAGATGGTTATCAAGCAGTTTTAAAAATTTTGAATTTTAAAAAGTCAGGATTGTTTTGTAAATTTATTAATTTGAGTGGTTTTATATAAATATTTGTTTCAAGTGCTCATAAGGCCTCTAGACATAAAATATAAGTATAAATATAAGAGCATAAATATCAAATTGTTTCATTTCAAATGGACACATCACACATTGAACTTATTTAGTAGATTTCAACTCAACTCATCATAAATAAGATAAGAGAATACATCCAATTTGATTCTTAATTTTCTCAAGATAAAAATGTTAGATTGGTAACCAATCCATGTAGGATTGGGGTTCTTAATGTTCTCAAGTACATGAACATTCATGGTATTGATCACACCATTTGATCAATCCGAGTGAGCTGCAAAACTTGAGGCAGTCATCATCAGTCTTGCACTTGGGAGGGTGCCTCAAATCGGCCAAATTTGGAAACCGCAAACCTATCGAGAAAAAAAACATCTTGTTAAAATTTTAGGTTTTCTATTGACATTGAAGATTTAATTTATAAGAAGGAAGAACACACAGTAAGCACTAGGCTTATTTACCAAAATCTTAATTAGTTGTAGTTTTATTTTTATTTTTACTTGCACTTCATTTGATCTGTTCTTGACCATGGCTATAAAACGATATGTTAGAATTTGAAAATCAGACACGATTACTTTATATGTACATCTAAATTCTAAATATTAGAATGACATTAAAAAAATGAAGGATAGAGAAGAGGCTCACTAGAGACATTGACCAAGAGGATAGCAAAGACGGCCAAAAAAACCATGTTGATCAGAAAAACCCTATTCATTTTTCTCTACAGTGGTAAAAAAATTCTTCACACTATATAATGCTCCTACATCTTAATTTATCTTGATATTTATAGTGGTAACTGTGGCTACATTCTTTGTATCGTGTTTTATTACCAAACTTTATATTGGTAGGTCATTACTTACCGGAATTTTAAACTAATATGGTCTTCTTCAACAAAATTTTTATTTACTGATTCCCATAACTTCGATTGAGGCCTAATAGTCTCCATGTTATAATAAAGTTAAGGGTAAACTACCATATTTCAATTAAAGTGACACAGTAGGTGATTTTTATAGCCTTTTTTTCTCATGAAAAATTAAAATTCCTAAACTGATCGACAATATCAACACAATACTTAACTATTATAAACTATTAATATATCCTTGAATGACTAAATATATAACAAACTGATACCAGATAAGAGTACTAGTTAAATAATACTAGTGTTTCAATTGAAACTGTAGTAACCAAATTAAAAGGTTTGAATTGTGGAATAAAACTATACTATGAGCACTTTATTATGTTAATTCCTTGGTTGACAAGACTTCCTTAACACTGATATTCCACATTTTTGCCATATGCATTTAATGTAAAGATTCTGCTAAAAAATGCTGTCAAGAAATAGGCTAAAAACTTAAAATTCCTAGATTTTCATTCAAAATTTGATTTGATTTTATGAGGAAATTATCCTGTCAAAAGTTGATTTGATTTTATGAGGAAACTAGCCTGTCTAAAGTTGATTTGATTTTTATGAGGAAATTAGCCTGTAACTGTTTTACAGTTTGATAATAATGTCAAATTTTCTTTGAAGGCTTGGTGATCGATGATCATTAACAGTGAGATAAATACAAATATTAAAGTCCCCCAAATTGAATTTCAAATTTTTAACGATACAGAATATATAGCATTTAACGTTGACCTAGTAACGTTATTAAAATATTTTGAGAGTACTCTAATATTCTATGATACTGCCACTGTTGTGTGTAAATGGTTTCATTTTTCTTCAAAAGATCCAAGGAAAATATGCTTTTTATATATGAAAATATTATTGACCTTCAATTTTATTTTAGATAATATTCATATTCAATATTTTAATTTGGTAACATGGAATATCTATAGTGTAGGAGTAACATGGAATATCTATAGCGTAGGAGTAACATGGAATATATGTATTTATTTGAATATATATTGTATATTTATTTCTCCATCAATTAGAAGAATATTTTCGGGATAAATTTATTAATTCGAATGTCAGTTTTAATAGCAAACTTGCCATCAAGACCACAAAACTTTACGATAAATTAGCTGTAGACTTGAGATCTTGTTGCTCTTTTTGAACATGAAATCAGGAGAAAATGTTCTTCTATGGAATGTCTGACCTTAAAATGGAAATATGGAATTTGTACGACAATATAATTATTGAGAATAATATTTATTAATGGTTTTTACTTTACAGAACACGTTGGGATATGACAAGACTCCATCAAATGCTAATTTCCACACTTTTGCCATTCATGCATATGATATGCATTTCAATGGAAAGATCGATTCTGCTACAATTGGCTAAACATTCACTTTCAATTCCTAGATTTTCATTAAAAAAAAAAAGGTGATTTGATTGTTTAAGGAAATTAGCATGTAACTGTACACAGTAAATTCAAAATCGCATCAAATTTATTTAGAACAGTTATGATTCTCCCATTGAATGTTTTAATTAACCCTAGCTCACATCTTATTTCGAATAATAAATTTCATAATAAATTTCAAATAATATATTGCACTAAATTTCTACCTAATTATTTGTAAATAAATGAATTATGCATTAATAGTTCTTTTTTGAAATAACTTACGACCAAATGTCAGATCAGATCGGTCAATTGTGCTAGCTTGTCGACCGTCTCTTGGCGGAACCATGTTCCGGGGAGTCTATGATATGTTATTAAGATATGATTTCAACAGTAGTGTTAAATTAATTATTAATCCACTATTTTTTAGAATTTAACACCTCCTAGCTCCATCCCTAGTTGACAATTAAATTTTATTATTTTACGTAAAACTAGACCGGTGTATGTTTTACTTAAAATCTTCTAAATGTTTCATGTTGATATCATCTTTTTATGAACAAAATGATTGTTTCTTATTCGGGTATTATTCATATTATTCTATTATAATAAGTCAATCCAATTCAAATGAGTCTGTCCAATTTAGCAATTTTTTTTTAAAAATACTCCTATACTTTTTTATTAATTAACATATTAACTAGTTTCATAAAAAATAAAAACTAATTACACAATTTCTTTCTTTTTAACCACATAAAATTTCTTATATTCTATATTTTTTCTCTCTAAATATTTGTATCATCATCACAATTTATGTAATTTTTTTTTCTTATATCCTATATTTTTTTACTCTACATTTGTACCATCATCACAATTTATAGCGTTTCACACGCAACTTTTTTCCAAAAATACCCATATAATTTTTTATTAATTACAATATTAACTACTTTCATAAAAAATAAAAACTAATTATACCATTTTTCTATCTTTAACCACATAAAATTTCTTGTATTCTATATTTTTTTCTCTAAATATTTGTATCATCATCACAATTTATATGAATTTTTTTTCTTATATCCTATATTTTTTTTTACTCTACATTTGTATCATCATCACAATTTATAGCGTTTTACACGCGTTATAATCACATATCTCAAGCAAGTAGAGAATAAAATGAAGGACAAACATTGAATATATAGTAGAAACTTATAATAAAATTGCGAGTGATCGAGTTTTATATTCCATTGAAAGATAAGAATAAATTATTTCTCATTTTTTGTCGCCCTTTATTAGCTCAACTCGTCCTACACGAGTATAAATCATATTTGGTCATATATTTGATTAAATGTAAAATCTATTGGCATGTACATTTATAAATTTCCCAATCACAATATCTAACAAGCCCCAACGACCAGCAACACTCTTTGCAATCATCGTCTACCTTGCACGATGGCGGGTTATGAAGATCACACTTATGACCATTTGGAACTCGCAAACCTATTGAAAAAAATTAAAAATTAGAGGAACTCTGACTCATCGTCAATAAATAATATAGATTTTATGTTCTTTTTTTCAATCCTTTGCTCTTTTACCATTTCAGATGTTGATTAGTGTCTTTTGGATTAATAATTAGTAAGAAAATATGGTCTCATTGTAAACAATGAATTGTGAAGAAACTTTCCAATTTCCGATGTTCTGGAAAATCATTTCATTTATCATAAACATTGAATTGTGAAAAACTTTCCAATTTCCTATGTTCTGGAAAATCATTTCATTTACCATAAACATTGAATTGTGAAAAACTTTAAAATCGTTTTAAGATTTGAATCAGAAAATTTTGGAGTTTAATTATCATAATTACAATTTCTTACGAAACTTTCTTCTTAATAAAAGATAATCATATATAATTACCAGATCAGAAAATATTAATAACCTCAATTTTCGTTTCTTCACTTTTTAGTAAAAACTTCACATAAAAAAGTAAAACAGTAAAAAAAATCTACAATGCGAGTAACTTTTAGAAGATTATTTACAAATGTTATTGATCTTTATACATGAGTATATATTTATAGTGTTTGCTCACCAGAGACGTTAACCAAGAGGATGGCAAAAATGGCCAAAAAGACCATGTTGATGAAAATAACCCTATTCATATTTTCTTGTGAGGTGAAAGAGAGATAGAGAGTTAGTAGTTGTAATATTACTAAACCTTGTTTATATATTTATAGTCATAATACTATAAGGGGAATAAGTATAAACTTATTGGTTGTTGAAAACATTTCCATAAATACAATGAATTTAAATCAAAGAGATCGACTACAAATTGATATTATATTATTTAATATCAATTTGTAGTCGATGTCATTAATTTATTTTCCTTTTCCCATAATTTCAGTTTACAATTTCTATGACGATATATATTTATACTAGTAATCGTGGCTCACGCGTTATGTGTGCGACGCTCAGTGCAATCAAAATATAGAAAATAAATGTAGTTATAATATAAATATATGGATAATATAAAAAAATATAGTATAAGATGATAAGACTTAAAATAATGTTTGGTTGTTAAATATGGATAAATAGTGTTATTATTTATTACTTCTTATATTTTTTTTTTATGAAATATGCTATTATTGTAATTAACAAAAATATATATGAGTATTTTTGAAAAAAAATAGCAAAATTTGGCAGACTCAAAACTCTTGAGTTGACTTATAATGATAGTATAGAATCTAGATAATGAATCTCGAGAACAAGAGTTTGAAGGGTTTAGATTTAGAGAGGGAGAGTCTCCCCAACTAAGGGTACAAATGTACAATACACAGAATATATGTAGTTCAATATTGTTATACAAAAAAAAAATAAAAAAAATCCAATATTGGAACGTTGCTGTCACTACAAAAAATACTCAAATAACGACGGGATTAGTGACGATATTTTTTGTTACGAGCTGATTAGCGACGGTTTTTGTGACGGTTTTGTGACAATTTAGTCAATTTGTGACGGTTTTGTGACAGTTTGATCAATTTGTGACAGTATTGTGACAACTTTGAGGTACTACTATCAAACATTATTTTGTAGTGTGTAGTCCTCGACTACTCGCAGCGGTCATGGGTGACGATCGCCCATCGGTTAGATTAGATATGTTGACCTTGAGGTACTACTATCACCGTTCAGATAAAAACTACTACTATCAAAATAAAAAATGATTAGTTTGATACGACGTAAAATTGGCATACAAGATTAATACGATCGAGACCAATTGAAGATGTTATAGTAACAAATATTATACATATAATGTAATATCTGGCTTATTGGTCGTCATTGAAATTGTGAACTACTATTTGATTACTAAATTCGGTTACACAATTAAAATATCTCGTCACACTAGTTATAAAAATGTCTCTTCTGCAGATGTTTAGTAAAAAGTAAATTTTCAGAAAAATTTGTAGTAATACTAATTTATCCCAGAAGAATATCTCCACTATACGAATGTCCACACAGAAGGCCAGGTAAACGTATCTCCACCGAAACCTGTTTTTTCGATCAAGTCACGTAGGAAAAAATCTATTTTTTCGTTAATTTTTTTCAAAATATGGGGGCTGTAACCCCAGATTGTCCTTAACTAGTTCATTTCCTTTCATGGACACAACATAACATTAACCCAAGATATATAGATATGTATCATTGATTTTAACATGTCTAATTAGGTTAATTAAATTATTGTTCCTGTCATATATCATTCAAAAAAAAAAAAAATCATCCAACGAGAGTCGCTTAAAATTTTCTCACATGTTCAGTTGAACATAATCTTTCCGATTCTCCATATTGTCGGACCTCGTCAACAAAAATTATAGAATGGAAGATAAGTTGGCATATAATTTCCGTCACCATCTAATATATATTTCTCTTTCATTCTTCATTATTTTCGTTCTTCAACTCAGAAACTATGTATGATTATGAATATCATTTTTCATCCTTAGTGTTGAGCTTAGTTCAGAGAAGATTTGTCTTTTCGGGGAAAATAAAGCTCTAAGCCTGCGTTAATTATAGCAACAGACAATTTTTTTGAGTTTGTTGTTTAATTTATTGTCGCCAAATTTTAGCGATAGGATAGTAACTAGCTATATTGTTTAACAGTTGTTAAAATCTAGCCGCACCACTTTGCTAATTAATTTCAAAATTGTGTTTGTTGTTGTTGATGATTTTTCCATCTTAAATGCCGGGTGATACGTACTTACAGGCTATAGCTCTCTCAACTATCACGAAAACGTAATACTGAAATATTGTCGAGTGCACCAAACAAAGTACGAATAGCAATAGGATGATCGCAAATAAAGGCACCGTACAACACCATACGCATAAACTGACCAAAAGAAAATTTGCCAACAGCTCGACAAAGCGTCATCGGAGTACAAATCCGATCTAATAAGGCTAGTCATGACAAAAAAACTAAAGGCGCCGACCTCACACTAAAATAGTCAAATTTAGCCACTCAATCGCAGTTTCCAAATTACCAATCATAGCCAAAATTCTACCGAGTTGGGAACGATAGCACTATAACGACATGTTGAAATAATAAAACATAAAAGTACTCGCTGCACTCCTAAAGTTGTCATAAGCATTATTATCTTGTGGAAGCAATTAAAAATTTTGTCCAATAAACCAATGTTTGTAAATCATGCTAGTATTTACTTTCAAGGAGAGATGGTCATTTGCCTCTATACTACGCAAGTTTATTGACATTAATAAAGTCAAAAATTGTTTTGACTTTATTAATGTCAATAAACTTGCATAGTATATTTTTTGGCAGGTTATTATATGTGGACATGAACGAGTCCAGATAATATTTCTACAATCTTATATATACTGTATGTTTCCCTATTTCTTATTTAATTTGATAAAATATGACTTGTTTTCAAGTGACTAATTACAGAAATAATTTTGCAATGATTCCATCCGAATGGGCACATGCATAGGACATCTTATTTGATGGATTTCAACTGTACTCGTAATATATAAGAGCACATAAATATCTTAATGTTTTATTTCAAATAGACAAATCACACATTGAGCATCTTATTTAGTACTGCAGATTTCAACTCAAATCATCATAATGTACGAGTATATACTATATCTAATTATGTGGTTCTTCCTGTTCTTTAAGACATTTACATTCATGGCTATATGACGTATCACACCATGGGATCCCTCCTCCGATGAAGCGGCAAATCTTGATGCAATCTTCATCGCTCCCGCACATAGGAAAGACACTTAAATCGGCCATATATGACAATCGCCTACCTGTGGAGATAAAAAAACTTCTCGTCAAAAATTCAACATTAAAACCTTTTTTGTTTGCCTTCTTGCAATCCAAATATAAGAAGTGTGACCCTAATTCCTTAAATATTTTATAGAGAGGAAGAAATAGATAACACATTGCTTGTTATTTCTAATTGCACCTCACATTTGATGTGGTTAGTTTCCTCACCTTATGCAGGAGTCTTTGCTTATAAACAAATAAAACCAACTATGTATTTTTTCGAAGAACACAAACCCGATTCTGTTTGTTCTTGACCGTACCCGGCCAGTACTGAGACATCTAACATAATAATGTAGAGGGTGCAAGGTTTATAAACTTGAAAACCTAATACGATGATTTTATCTGTGTATCTAAATATTAGAATCACATTATAAAACGAAAACAAGCAAACAAACTAAGGATGATTAAAAAAGAGACTTACTAGAGACATTGACCAAGAGTATAGCAAAGATGGCAAAGAAAACTATGTTGATGAGAAGAACCCTATTCATTTTCCCTTACAGTGAGATACTTTTCTTAACTAATTATAATACTTCTACATCTTAATTTTCATCCTTCTATTTATAGTCGTAACATTGTCTTCTCTGTGTCGTGTTTTGTTAGAAATCCTCATTCGCTAAACCAACGGTCCCTTTCAACAAAAAATGTGTACGCTTATTTACGAAACTTTTAAATGAAGCATATCGATAGTCCCCATGTTATGGAAAAGTGACGTATAAACAACAATAATTCCAATTACAATAGCCTTTTTTTCATGAAACTTTAATATCCATAAACTGATAGAAGTAGGAGACAATATCAACATAATTTCTACTAATAAACTTTTAAAATATCTTAAGATGACTGCATAACATATATATTTGCGAGTGACACATTTGTTAAAACTTGTTCGAAATTTTTGGAAAATAGTACTGTTTCAGTTTAAACTGTAGGAACCAAATAAAAGGTTAGGAATAAACTATACTTTGAGCACTTTTGTGTACTTAATTCCAGTAATTACTAGAGGTGTTCTACTTTTGCACAACACGTAACACGTCCTTGGATGACAAGACCCCCTTAAATGATATTTTCACATTTTTGCTATTTGCATTTAATGAAAAGATTGTGCTAAAAAAACTATCAAGAAATAGGTTAAAAACATTAAATTCCTATATATTTCGTTCAAGTTAAAGTTGATTTGATTTCATAGTTCCTTAAATGCTATTTTCCACATTTTTGCCATATGCATTTAACGGAAAATTTCTGCTAAAAAAAGCTATCTAGAAATAGGCTAAAAACATTAATTCCTAGATTTCCAAACAAATGTTAATTTGATTTTATGAGGAAATTAGCATGTAACTATTTTTTTTACAGTTTGATAATAATGTCATAATTAATTTATTTGAAGGTTGGAACTTCGGGTGATCACTAATCAGTAACATTATTCCAAGAGTGAGAATATATACAAATACTAATGTCTTCCAAATTATATTTGATATTTTAAATGATACTTATGATCAGAATAGCATTTAACGTCGACCCAATAAAAGTAGTTGAATTATTTTGAGAGTACTATTATATTCTATACCGTTTTGCATAAATGGTTTCGTTTCTCTTCAAAAGACCCGAAGAAAATATGCTTTTTTATTGGGAAATATTATTGACGTTTTATTTTACCGATAATACTCATATTTAATGTATTAATTTGGTATCATGAAATATTTATAGTGATATATTAATGTATGCATGAGTAGAAGTGTATGCATATTTATTTTCTCCAACCATGTACTGATTCCAATATCAGTTTAAGGACCAACTTGCCATCAAGACCACGAAACTTTACGATAAAGCTGCGGACTCGAGACCTTGTTGCTCTTTTGAAGCATAATAAGAACATGAAATCAGGAGAGAATGTTCTTATATTTTATAAATTTTCAAGGTTATTATACAATGAAATTGTATTCAGCTGGTATTCTTAAGTCATTGCGGAAAGCGTACATTCATTTACATAAATACGATGAGGAGCCTAATGATAAAATATGGGAGTTGGTTATAACAAGTTCGATGAAGTTCAGTTTATTTCTCTCTTGTATGATTCCATGGAGTCTCTTGCACGGTATCCGTTCACACTGCCGATGTTAAACAAACTTACAACTTTGGCACTGAAAGTCGACAATTTTGAAGGATGGGGCTTTCTCAGGACGTTGCTAAAAAGATCAACCAATCTTGAATGTCTTATAATTCAACAGGATGGATTTTCTGATAATAATCAGATGTTCACAAATCAAAACGAAACGAAACAAGAAATGGTATATTTCTTCAATTTCATGCTCTTTTGTTGGCTATCTCGATTTAGGCTAGATACGTATGATGACATTGCTTGTATGCAAGTCTTGTAATTGTAATCTGTTTTATTTGTTAACAATGAACTAAATGTGCCAGCTTTATCTCATCATATTCTTGCAAAATATTTTCTTATATTTGTAAGCAGCTGTTGGGTAACTTCTCTCCTATATACGAGTTTTCCTTGTTTTGCCAAAAAAAAAAAGCATAATCTTTCCGATTCTCCATCTTGCCGGACCTTATCAACAAAAAATTCAAGAATGGCAGATAAGTTGACGTATAAATTCCATCACCATCTAATATTTCTCTCATTCTTCGTGTTTAATTTCGTTCTTCAACTAGTATCTCCTTCCGTACCTAAACAAATGTCCCTTACGAAAATACGTGCAATTTTGATCGATAATTTTTTCATATCTAAATTGCCGGATTTTTTTTTTCAAAAGTTAATCACATAGTTAATGGTTAGAGCTATATGATAGAATTTTTAATTTTTTAATTTCAGAAATTTTGATGTTAAAATTTTGATGGTAAATGTTACACATATTTTCGTAACGAACAATACTATTAACGTCTCCACTCATAAACTATGACTATGAATATCATTTTTCGTCCTCGGTGTTATTAAGCTTAGTTCAGAGTAGAATTATTTTTCGGGAAAATTAAAGATGTAAGCCTGCATTAATTATAGCAAAATTGCTGTTAAAATGATCAGTGTCGTCAAGTTTTAGCAAAATAATAACAACTAATTATATTGCTTAATTGTTGCTAAAATTTAGAAACACCACTTTGTTAATAGTTTTCAAAAATATATTTATTGCTAGTACATTTGTTTTTTGGAAATTAAGCAAGTTTATTAGCCAAAAGGTTTGATCAATGCCTGAGTACTACAACAGATACAACGGAAGATAGGACCTCATCTCAAGAACGATGGGCCTAACTTCCAAACGTTTTGAATAAATTTATTTCTAACATTATTTTTAACATTCTCGAATCTATTTAAGTTATTAACAACTGAATTTCAATCTTTTTAATAGTCGTTCCCGGTGAAACTTTAGAATCTCGAAAGATTATAGCATTCCTTTCCTGCCAAATACAATAAACCGTAAATGTAATGAAAATGTCAATCAATTAATTTGAAACCGTATTAGCTTATAATGCGCATTTGCCCATTTCACCCAAAAACTTTAAGAACCATTTTGAGCAACTAAACCGGATTTCTATAGAAGAATTCACGAAATACGACAAGAGTAAGAACATTCGAATAATAGGTGATCACTTGTTTCCGAGTAGTGGTACCATAACTCGCATTTATTGCTAGTACATTGTTTTGTAGTATGTACTCATGTTGTTCATTATTTTCTCATCTTAAACGGTTCAAATATGTGTGATACGTACTTATAGCCCTTGAACTATTAAAACATCATGAAAGTACTCTTATTATTATCTTATGGGACAAAAATTCTAATTGCTCTCATACGATAATAATAATGATGATAACTTGTGAGAGCAATTAGAATTTTTGTCCAAACATCATGAAAGTACGCCACAAGTTATCATCATTATTATTATCTTATGGGAGCAATTAGAATTTTTGTCCAATTAACCAATGTTTGTAAATCATGCTATTTACTTTTAAGGAGAGATGATTTGACTCATATAAAAAAAAAATTGACTTTATTAATGTCAATAAACTTGCGTAATATATTTCTTGACAACTTATTATATGTGGACAATACGAAGGAGTCCAGATATAATATTTCTACAATCTTATATGAGTCCAAATCTTCTATCCCATATTCTCTGTCCCATTTCGTGTCCCCTTGCTTATTTTCACTCAATTTTTAAATTTTCACAACTTATACCGCAATTTTATAAACTTTTATATTATATTGTATTCAAATTTTAAAACATTTGAACATAATATTGTTTTAGACAATTTTTTTAATATTCAATTTTTAATTTACACTAATTTATACATTTATTCCAAAATAAATTTTGTGTGGATTTTCTTTTAAAAATAATTATTGGAATGCATTGATACATGTATTATAGTAATTATACAATTTTTTTCAAGTTTTTTAGAATTTTTTTTTGGATAAAATAAGCAAGGAGGCACGGAAGGGGATAGAGAAATGGGGTAGAAGATTTGGACTCATCTTATATACACTGTTGTTTCCCTATTTCTTTGTGTTCTCAATTAAGGTAAGGTAAGAGTATATATAATATATCGAATGTGGTTCTTTGTGTTCTCAATTAAGGCATTGACATTCATGTTTATATGCCATATCACACCATGGGATCCCTCCGATCAAGCGGCAAAACTTGATGCAATCATCATCGGTCTTGCACTCATGATAGATCTTGATCAATTCGGCCATATCTGACAATCGCCTACCTGTGAAGATATATAAAAAATCTTCTCGTGAAAAATTCAACATTAAATCCTTTTTTGTTTGCCTTCTTTCAATCCAAATATAAGAAGTGTGACCCTTTTTCTAAAGAATTTTAAATTTTGTTTTATAGGGAGAAAGAATAGAGAACACAAGGCTTATTTCCCACAATCCTACGTTTGTTGGTTGATAATTCTAATTGCACCTCATTTGATATAATTAGTGAGACATCTAACATATATATAATAATGTCGAGGGTGTTCAGTTTTATAAATTTGAAAACCTAATACGATAATTTTCTCTGTGTATCTAAATATTAGAATCAAATGAAAACGAAAACAAACAAATAAACAAACAAACAAACTAAGGATGATAAAATTAGAAAGTACTTACTAGTGACATTGACCAAGAGTATAGCAAAGATGGCAAAGAAAACTATGTTGATGAGAAGAACCCTATTCATTTTTCTTTACAGTGAGATACTTTTCTCAATTAATTATAATGCTCCTACATATTAATTTTCATCTTTCTATTTATAGTGGTAACGTTGTCTTCTATGTATCGTGTTTTCTTACAAATCCTTCATTCCCTAAGTCGTTAATTAGAGCAAATTAAACCAATATGGTCCCTTTCAACAACAAAAATTGTATGTTTATTTTCGTAACTTTTAAATGAAGCATCGATAGTCCCCGTGTTACGGAAAAGTGACGGATAAACTACTACAATTCCAATTACTGAGACAAATTTTGTGATCTTTATAACCTTTTCTCATGGAACTTTAATATCCATAAACTGATACTGTGGGAGACAGTATCAACATAATTTCTAATAAATGTTTAAAATATCTTAAGATGACTGCATAACATATTTGCGAGTGACATTTGTTAAAACTTGTTAAAAATTTGGAAAATCAGTTGAAACTGTTGGAACCAAATAATAGGTTAGGAATAAACGATACTTTGAGCACTTTATTGTACTTAATTCCCGTAATAATTATTACTAGATGTGTTTTACTTTTGCAAATTACGTTACGTCCTTGGATGACAAGACTCCCTTAAATGCTATTTTCAACATTTTTGCTATATGCATTTAATGGGAAAGATTGTGCTAAAAAAGCTATCAAGCAAGAAATAGGCTAAAAACATTAATTCCTATATATTTCATTCAATTAGTTAAAATTGATTTGATTTGATTTCACACTCCCTTAAATGCTATTTTCCACATTTTTGTCATATGCATTTAACGGAAAAATTCTGCTAAAAAATGCTATCCAGAAATAGGCTAGAAACATCAATTCTGTTGTGTGACATATTAGCTCGTTATAGATATATATAGAGATATGTATAGATATAGAGAGAGGTATGAGAGACAACAATAAGGGAGACTTTATTAATCATAATGTATGAATGAATCATCAAATAGAAGACCCCTAACCCTCTTTATATAGATAGAGGGGTAGGGTTACAAGCCCACTTGGGCCCATAAAGTACAAGCCCAATAGTCCAATAATATCTTACAACACTCCCCCTTTGGACGTCTTGAATTCTTCGTCTTCATGCAGTCGATCTGAGTCGAGTTCATTCGCAGTGCTAAACACATAAAAACCTTAGGGCCGGAAAACCCAGTGTGGGACAAAACCGGTACCTAGGAGAAACTGTGTAGCCGAATGATATATGCCGAAATATCATGTAAGTAACTAACCACAAAACAGTGTGCCTTATCAAAACCTTGCCAGAGCAAACCCAATGGGAAAATCTCTGATCGAAGGAAAAAAAATGCAACAGTGGTAATAGTAGGGGATCAACCACAAAACAGGTGCCTCATCAAAACCTTGCTAGAGTAAACCCAGTGGGAAAAACCTCTAGTCGAAGGACAAAAGAGTACACAGTGGTAAGAAGTATACAACCGGATACTCCCCCTAATTTCGGCAATCTTAAGTGAGATATGATGGGAACGTGTCTCGCTAAAAACCTTGCCAAGGAAAACCCAGTGGGAAAAAAACCTTGGTCTAAGGACAAAAAGAGTACACGAGCATGCGACTGGATGCTCCCCCTCACTTGCACACGACAGGGTGCGAAGATTTCGACTAAGTAGTAATTAGTGCAATAAGCATTCACCTGGATGCTCCCCCTCACTTGCACACGACTAGGTGCAAAGATTTCATATTCCAAGAAAGAGTACGAGCATTCGACTGGATGCCTCATTTACTTACATACGACTGGATGCAGGAAAATCTAACATGGAATAGAACGAGCATTCAACTGGATGCTCTGAAACTTCATTTGTGAAGATTAATTTCGACGAGAAATGCTAAATAGCATAATGTAGTCATGTCTCTCTTGATCAATAACAACAAGTTGTCTTCTATGACAAGTGTTTTATCTAGATCGTGAGACAGAACATATGTAATTCAAATATGACTAATACTAGCTCGAAGTCATATACACTCTCTAGTCGTCTCATAGAGCACGAATAGATCAGAGTGATTCACTTGGAGTCATTCCAAGACCTCCAAGATGTCGCCTTATTCCTAATGGTAAAGACATACCATGTTAGGAATATCCCTTATGCGGGTCTGATAAGTAACCGGCATCGGTATAACCGAAAAAGGGTTGCGTTAATTCGAGTACCGAAGGGGGTAGGTACACTCGATGACGCAAATGGGATAAGACAAGCCCTCATCCACAGTTACCTTAAGGTAATGGGAAAATGTCTTTTATGCCATTTCGATGGCAGCGTGTTAGCGCGATGCTGTGTCGAGCTATACCATTCACAGCAGACAAGATGTCCGTCCTAGTACATTAGACCAAGTACAATGATGTGCTTATTGTACTTAGATATGAACATCATGGTTCAATATCTCTTCATCGTCACATCAGGGACAGACTGGGTCTATATCAATGTCTAGTGATCGAACGATCATGGGAGAATCTGACGACTTAGCGTCATGATGACTACAACGTCATAACACCTTCTGGGTGTAGTCTGAATCATGGACTTAGATTCAATCTTTACGGGACTCGATCATCAGGCCGAGTCATTACCGTGTCTTCCCAAGATCCTTCATCTCGAAGGCAAATCCAAAAATGGATCGCGTAATAAAACACGCAAGGGCATAATACTTGTTCAAGTATCCCAAGCTAATCAACTACTCACTTAGGCGGTATACCACATCCGCTCGGATTATATTAATCCATATAGTGAACGTCTCAGTCAATTGAGATCGTGTTCCGTGGTCAGGAACTACTTGATTCAAGCACATGAAGTCACACAGGGACCTTCATTTATATCTCTTTGTCTAAATTCTCATAGAGATAAAACAGTGACCACAATCAAATGGCTGCATACTCAGTTTTTTGGAAACTACTAAACTGGTAAAGTAGGGGACTGTAATATTGTCCATTACGAGGAAATCAACCATCTCGTAATCAATTCCAAGGTGTGAGAGAAGCCTTGCGCTACTAGGCGAGCATTCTACAATCTCATTATTCTCATCACTTTTCCTTACGAATAACCAAATAAACAAACTAGTTTAACATTGGTGGCGTTGGAGCTACAGGTCCGAACACACTTTCGCTAAGGAGTCTACTTGGATTGCAAGTTTCCATTAGTACAGTCTATTCTACGTTGACTTCAGGCAACGGTACATGGTTCCCTATCATAATTTGTTCATATTATCAGTCGTCACCGAATATATGAACAAGTAATCAATGACAGTCTCGTTTCGCTTCAATATCGTCTAAGATATCATGATCGACAGATATTTCGAGATTCTTAGGATGAGGAGGAAATCACACATCTCCTTGATCCTTTATAATCTCGTGCGACAAACGAGTTTCAGTTCACCACCTCTGGGGCTGAACGAATTAAGAACCGGTCAACTTCCTCATATCTTAGGAAGGACGACAGACTGACGGCCGACGGCAGCGTCCTTTGCTTGGCGGGTTCGGCCAAAGCAACGTGTTACGACAGGAACACGGCGTCCGACAGGGACGTCTATCCTTGCAAGCATTTTGCAGCTGGTATAAATGATCTCGTGACATCTCATAAAGTCATTAAATGCGTCTGGCATTTAGTTAGACTTGAGGGAGTCTATGCACTTACTTATCACTAAGTGCAGTTTTGGGGATCAAGCTAAGACTGAGTGGGTTATGCCACGTTACTTCACGTCGTTCCTTATCAACGGTAACGTGCAAATCTCCCCCTAACGACGGGGAGAACAGTCTTAGCGATGTCACTTTCGCATATCATGCGATAAAGAGATCTCTTGCCAAGGTTACTCTATCAAATGATAGGCAGGGGATTCATAATCGACTTATGTCCCATTCAGAGGTCCATATTTTGAACGCTAGAACGGCTCAATCAAAATATTAATTAATCACTCTAAACACGCGTTATTATGAGACTTCTGGCTCATAACCAGTAACCAGCTGGTACGCATATGGTGTTTGAGTGTCTATGGGCCTCATAACGGACCAATACAGCAAAATAGCATAACCCACACGGAAATATAAATCTTGGTGCGCAAGACCAAGATGTGCGTGCAATCATTTGCAGTCGCATCAACAAACTTTCCGTGAGTCCATTTGGGTCTGAACATAATCGACAGGATGTTCAATTTGAATTTCCAAACTCAAGTAATTCAAATCGAAATTTCGATTATTACTCTTCGGAATTATCAAGTCGACTAGACTTTTCAGGATAATCCGGATCATGAGCCATCAACTTAATGATAGGGCTAAAAGTTTGGGAAATGCTGCATTTCTGTGGACAACAATAAAATGTGACCTTATTGTCGATGCATCAACCATAACCATTTATATTTATGGTCCGTTTTATGGTTGGATAAGTCCACAATAACTCCTTCAATTCTTTACCAGAATTCTACGAGTTCATTTCGTGATCTTTACACATACTAGTCTTTCAAAGTAAGCATTAGTGGCATGAATTTCGGATTAATCGCGAAATATATTCTCAGAGAGAATCCAAATGCTATGCGATTATAAATCAAGCATCGTCTTTTGACCCGGGAATATCTCATCCGGTCAATGCCATAATATCAAAATGCTCTTATCAATCGACGACAGGCGAATGATAGTACAGACAATCATGTCTTAGCATCTAAATCATTTATCATTCGACGACAGGCGAAATGATAAGGTAACTTTGAATGCTTTAAAGAATGTGGTAGCAACCACTTGAAAGACATTTCAACTCCTCTAAAATACGTTTTTGAGTGGAGGCTATGTAAAGAAATTTCATTTCTTTCATGAGCTATTACCAGATAACACTGGTTTTCTCGAATATTTTATAACTCAACAATGTACGACAGGACCTGCATGAGTATAACGCCTCATATTTGACAAATCAATTTGGCTTTACCAAAGATTTCAATTTTGGAACGACAGGTCCAGAATCGTTGTCACTGAGTGCTCTTTTAGGCAAGTAGTTGGTGAAATTATATGGTACACTGTTACCCACTATTTCCAAAAAACCAACTACACCACAAGTATTGCCTAAAATTTCATAATTTAAAGTTTGGTCACATTTGTCAAAGGAATTTGCTCAAAAAACACTTTAAATTATTTCGAGAAATTTCATAAACAGGCAAACCATAATCCAAAAGTATGTCCAAATGGAAAAATAATAATCCAAATGGAAAAACATAATCCAGATGAGCGAAAAAATGGCTCAATGATTTATCAAAATCAATAAAGAAAGGTGTCAAACTCATTTGAGCCACAAAATCGGGGGTCTCAAGAGTTTCCTTTCAATTAGCTTTAACCACATTAGCATCGGTTTTTCCACCTTTATAATAGTTGTGAACTATTTAAGGAGTAACCGTGCATGACCGTTGTCTTTATAGCATAGAGTTGGCTCCTTGAGCATCATCTCTTACTTTGTGACAACGGCCCATATTGTTCCTTTCAATTACTGTCTTGGAGCCACAAGTTTTCGATTTTGACGATTGTCTAAAATCTTGCTCGGCTAGGCGATTCATCGGGATCGTGACAGTTCGAGACAAATAACACTTGTCTCGGTTCTCGATTCGTGGAAAAAAATATACACGAAGAGCATTAATATCAGGCAAACAATTCGCCATTGACCCAATAGGATTAAAACTACTCACCGGGGTAATTTTCTTATCCAATAACAGATAGGCGATAAAGGAACATGGTGAATATAAATTCACGATACTGCTTATGGAATGCAATTTCCAAGCTAGTATTTTGGTGAAGGATTGCTCCAATATGTCAATTTCAGACATTTGTTCACCATAGACGTCATCACGTCTCAAATGTGGCGGCGGAATAAAATCAACGCCTTAGCATTCATCTCGAGGGTAACAACAAACTCGTGTTTTACTCATCAAAGATGACATCCAAATAATTTGGGTATCACATGCTCACACATCAGGGTGACTAACATGTGGTGACGGAATAACATCAACGTCTAAACAGTCATTTCGCAAGTATGTTTTGCGATTTTTCTCATCATAGATGGCATCCAACATGTGTTGGGAGTTCTGGATTATTTTTCATATAAAACGACTGGTTTATATGTTTATGGTTTGCACAAGCACAAACTTTAATTTCGAAACGACAGGTTCGAAAATAGTTTTGCTTTTAATGTGAATTGGTTCTCATTGATCGAACGACGGGTCGATACTGAGACACCAGTTCGGCGAAACATACATCACTATATAAACACATTCGGGGAAATTATTATTTAGTCAACCCCTTTCGGTAGCTCTACTTGAAAAACGACCAGGAAAGACGGTGAGGGTGGAGGGCACGAATGCCACTTAAAACCCGACCTCATTAGGATATCGACTTCCGCCTATATCTTTCCTAGACATCGTATCCAAATAGGTGAGCCTATTTAGGGAAGGTTCATAATTTTTCCAACTTAAATGTGAAAATATATGATTTCGCAATTCTACCATTCATGGCAATAAATAACAGGTATATCTTTTCTAGATAACCACATATATACAAGGCAGTATAAAATATATTCATGATATATATCTAATCATGCAGTAGATTTGGTGATAAACTAAATCAATTCAGGATTATCAATCACACAAATTATATCATACCAAATCAAATCAAATCAATTAACTGCCATATGGTATATTTATATCTATGGTAATATCAAAAGATATGTTGATTATACTAATAAGATATCAATCAATTATCTACGGTTTATTGCCATATAAGTAATTCTATACATGGTAGTTTTAACATGCAAGCAAGCAATATATTTTTAATTACCAATCAATTCTATATATGGTAAAAAAATATTTTAACATGCAAAAGGTTAAATTTACATGGAAACATATCAATTTATTTCATTAACATATAATTTTTTATTCACTTGCCTTTTAATAAATAAATATATGCATGTGGGTGAATATTTATACACCGAATATAGGTATTTATCAAACATATAAACTGTTTTGCATATAAGTAATTACTACAGGACCATACGTGTAATTTCAGTAAACTATTTATTAGTAATAGAATTATTACGGGGGGAGGCCATAATTTCTGGAGTGTTTCAGTTTGGTCATATTACTTCTGAACATTACAAATAAGAGTTTATAGGTTTATAAACTACTAAATCTACATCAATCAGCACATATGCACATGATATTTCACAAAAAATTATATTATAGCACTATCAATAATCAATTTATGTACTTGCTAATCATGGAGCTATGTGCCAGGAGCAAATAATTTACTATGCAGTGAGATCATTCTCATAATAAAGCAATTTGCATAACTATTATAAGACTTCTAATTTACACGCATATGTATATCACAATTTATTATCAATAAACATGCAATTTTATATAGTATGTTTACGAAATAGCAGTAATCATGCAATTTTCACCCAGCCAGACTAATAAATAAATTATGTACCGTACTCTGCGTATTTTGTAGAAGGTCGAAACGAACCCAATAAAACACGGATAAAGCTCAAGGTTTATTTAACCCAGAATCCGTACTTCGATCTCCGAGAGCAGTGCTGATAACGTGTTGTGTGACATATTAGCTCGTTATAGATATATATAGAGATATGTATAGATATAGAGAGAGGTATGAGAGACAACAATAAGGGAGACTTTATTAATCATAATGTAATGAATCATCAAATAGAAGACCACTAACCCTCTTTATATAGATAGAGGGGTAGGGTTACAAGCCCACTTGGGCCCATAAAGTACAAGCCCAATAGTCCAATAATATCTTACAACAAATTCCTAGATTTCCAATCACGTTGATTTGATTTTATGAGGAAATTAGCCTGTACCTGTTTTACAGTTTGATAATAATGTCAGAATTAATTTATTTGAAGGTTGGAACTTTGGGTGATCACTAATCAGTAACATTATTCCAAGAGTGAGAATATATACAAATATTAATGTCTTCCAAATTATATTTGATATTTAAATGATGCTTGTGATAAGAATAGCATTTAACGTCGACCCAATAAAAGTAGTTGAATTATTTTGAGAGTACTATTATATTCTATACCGTTTTGCATAAATGGTTTCGTTTCTCTTCAAAACACCCAATGAAAATATGCTTTTTACTGGAAAATACTCATATTTAATGTAGAAAAAATGATGGTTTAGTACATTTTTACAAACTAATTTATGCATGAGTAGAAGTGTATGCATATTTATTTTCTCCAACCATGTACTGATTCGAATATCAGTTTTAAGGACCAACTTGCCATCAAGACCATTAGACCACGAAACTTTACGATAAAGCTGCGGACTCGAGACCTCGTTGCTCTTTTGAAGCATAATAAGAACACGAAATCAGGAGAGAATGTTATTATATGGAATGTCTGACCTTAAAATGGAATGTTTGTATACCGTAAATAAAAATTATAATCATTGAGGATTTTTTTTAATTTTAATAGGTATCAATTACAATAAGAGCATCCACGTTGATTTTGTTAAATTCTACATGTTAAACATTCACATCATTATTTAATAGTAGTAAATATCACATATGTATGTTAATTTTAAGTCTTACATTAGTCTGTTATTTTAACAAAGTTATCAATTGTTAATTAAAACTAATAATTAATTAAATAGCCCACTGCTACCTTTTAAACCGTCTAGCCTTTTAAAGTTTTGACCATAGTTATCGGCAACTCTGTTTATTTAAAAAATGCATTTCCCCGAAACCGTTTCGAAAACAGAAGCGGTACCCCTTCAAAATTTTGGTGGAAACATTTTCAAAACGTTTCGGAAACTTAAGTGAAATATTATAAAATCTTAAATAAACCTTTTTCATAAGTCTAATAAAATGAAAAATAAATTTTACTAGAACTTTTTGGAAACTTACATACAAATTTTATAGTATATATAATAGGAAGAAAAAGGCATTACAACATTATGAAATGAATTTATTAAAAAATAATATATAATATATAAATAAATTCTTTGTTTAGTTACTCAAATTTTAGCTATTATATCTCATGAAACATAAGAAATTAGTATTTTTTTGGACTATTATTGTGGAATCCATAAATTCATATAAGTTTAATAAAAATGGCATATATATTTAATATTATTTTTAATTATACCGGCGTTTCCTGCCCTTACAATTTTAGCTTACGTTTCTCGTTTCCGTTTCTCGTATCGCTTACCGTTCCCGTTTTCCTAAGATGGCAACTATGTTTCTGGCTACAACGATTTCATTTCATTGTGGTCTATAAGGATACAAATTAACAGCATACAAATATGTATGAATACATTCACGTCATATCAAATTATCAATTAAACAAAAAATGTTTATAGACCTATTCAACAAAAAATATTAGTGGTCGGTCTACTCTATTTCAATTTAGTTATAGCATGCATGCCAAGTCGTTTCACAAAATACCAATTTCACAAATTATCAATTAAACAATTTCACATTTAACAATTTCACAATCACCAAACCCACACACTGAATGCATATAGTTAGTATATATAAATCCAAGTTACCCAACAAATAATGTGAACCAATTTCACTTAAAATTCGATAAAAAGTATTAAAAAATCAAATAAAAACTATTTATTACTTATAATATGATATTATAGTTGTAAATTTGATAAAGTTTCACTACAAAAAATAGATATTTTAAAAAATAAAAATGAGAAAATTTACTACAAAATGAAAATGGACACTAATTTTGAAACGTCTAAAAATAGAAAACTAAACGCTTATTTTGAGACGGAGGGAGTAATTGTTAACCCATCTTCATCATTCACAACCACCTTCTCCAATTCGTTTGAAACTTTTTGGCTATGTATAAAAATCAAAAAAATATATAGGGTATTTTTATATTTTAGGGAGTATGTTTTTTCTTATAATATTTTCTGAATAGGATCTATTTTGTGTATTAAATTCAGTTTTTCCCCCTTCATATCTCATCTCTAATTTGCAATAAAAATGTTGTTTAAAGAATTTGTTATTGCAAAATTGAAGATACAGTTAATTGTTAAATACCAGATTTTTTGTGTTGTTTTTGTTGTTATTATCAAATTTTCTATTCTCTAATTTTTGTAACTGTTCGCTTGCCTACTATTTGAATGTAATCATTTCATAATAAATTTTAAGTTTTAAAAGACAAATAAAGACTTCTATTGCGGTAAAACTGCTTAGAAGTATGTTGTAGTTAACCAATTGAGGCTTTTGTTATTGTTGTTAGCTTACAATTATTTGTTATTATAAATTAATAAAAAACTTATTTTTATGAAGCGGACTGTTTTAGTTAACTAAACTAAAAAATCACGAGTCTCGTCTTTCCCCTGCTATTTGTCCATTTTCGTGCTTCCTTACTTGTTTTCGTCTAAATTTTAAATTTTTACAACTTGTTTCACACTTGTATAGACTTTTATAATATATCCTATGCAAATTTCAAAATATTTGGCCAAATTATTGCTCTAAACAATATTTTTTAATTTCATTAATCATTTTATACTAGTTTTTTTTTTGTTCTAAATTAAATTATTTCCGACTTTTCTCATAAAAATAATAATAATTGTTGGAGTGTATTAATATATGTATAATTGTATTTGTAAAGTAAAATCATTTTTTTTAACAAATATTTTGGATTAAAAATGTAAGACTACCCAAAAGAAGACAAGAATATGAGACAAAGTATCGGACTCAAAATTAATAATGTACTAATATCTACTTATTTCACTATCAAACATTTTTTTGGTTATGTAGGATGGTTAAATTTGTAAATTGCTCAAAATTGTCCGATCATAATAGTTTGACAAACAAACGCTCAGTTGGATTAGCCATTAGGATTTATAGTCCGGTCATCATTTACAACTATAATTAGGGATGGCAATTTCACGGGTTTCAACCCGACTCGATCCGTTACGGGTCGGGTAAAAAGTGCAATTCGGGTCGGGTTTAAATAGGTAAAAATGCAACTTCAAAAAATACAAATTAATAATCTCTCTTTTCTTTCATATACATTAAACTCTCTTTTATATTATTTTTATATTATAGTTCTAAATCAAATTATTTTTTAATCTACTAACAAATTTTATTTGAAATATTTGACATTTATGAGATTTATTTTTTTAAAGGAAAAAAATATATTTTTTAAAAACGGGTCAAATCGGGTCAAATGGGTAGAAGTGTAATTTTGTCCTCGGATCGGGTTGAAAACCACAAAATTGCCATCCCAAACTATAATGGATCATTTATAGTCCGGTTGTACTCGTAGTACTGGGACTGTGTCCGGCAACCAAATGAGGCATATGCGAAGTGTCATGTCCCTTAAAATTCAACAACATAAGCTATTACTACTACTACTAATAATAATAATAATAAAATAAAAAATTGAAAAGAAAGAAAAGGTTTAATCTCATTAACTAGTAAGTAGTAGATGAATACAATCCACAAGCTTTAAAACCAAGACTCACAATAATAGTCTGCAATCTTAATATCTACAAAGATGAATTAATTCCCTGCACTCATCCAAAATTCCAATTCTACAAAATCTACGACCATATCTGTATAATATAATCTCCAGAACAAGATTTTGAAATGTATAGATATAGCGGGGGAGAGACAAACTCTCCCCAATCAAGAATACAATATTCGAATATATTCCCACGGAACTTTGCTAATACTTGTAGGATGAACTTGGCGGTGCAGGTGGCATTCGGTTAGGTGTGTTGCGACGACCACTAGACCTTGAGGAACTAATATCACCGTTTTGTTCTGGATCTGTGTATCTCTGACTTGGACCGTTAGATCCAAGTCGAGATAAAGAGCTGGTGGGCCCGTTAGCGGCTGCATCAAACGCGTTTCTCCAGTCGTCTCCAGGCCCACTGGTTCTTGGACTGCTCTCTTCTGAAATGATCAATGTATTGTATTAGAAAGAGAAGAAAATTGTAGAACACACATATCTGATCAGTTCTTACTAACACTACAAATTTCAGGTTAAATTTTGGAGAGGCGCTAAAATATCTGTCTCCTAGCTATTAATCAAGATAAGAATGTTGAAAATTACTTTATAATATAATCCTAACCGGAGATCGACATTTTGATTGGCATGCTCATTTGTAGTTCGGCAAATAACAAAGCATGGAAGAAAAAATTATTATAGATTTTGCTTGAACCCAAGTTTGAAATTGGCAAATTAAAATGGTAATCTTGTCGTGTAAAACAGAATTCCAGGAGCAAGTTTCTTCTAGTAAATTTGCAAGAAATAAAAACACCAACACAAACTGACAAGCAATAATACTGCATTGGTTTTTGTATGTCTTGCTTGTTTAGTGTCATTACACCTTTTGGTAAATTCAAATTTCTACGCCTATACAGTAATAAAACACAAGACATGCACGGTTGTAATGTCATGAACTCTTAGTACCAGAATCCATAAGAGCTTATATCTCACCTGATCCATTATCACTGTCCATAGATCCAGAGACAGCAGCTGCCCGGTTGTCATGAATGCTGAGTTGTCTGGTGAGTTTTGAAAGAAGAGAAGACTGTTTCTGAAACCGTTCTCTCCTCTGCTTCACATTTTTGTCCTCCTGAAGTAACTCTTCAATCCTTGTTGTGCTTTGCGAGCTATCCTTCCATTTAAAAAAAATTAAAAGGTGAGAAA
The DNA here is from genome assembly GCA_963920805.1 of Primula vulgaris. NCBI lineage: Eukaryota > Viridiplantae > Streptophyta > Magnoliopsida > Ericales > Primulaceae > Primula > Primula vulgaris. The sequence continues at coordinate 3,075,342 of OY987216.1, read as the reverse complement.
ATAAACAAAAAGCTGACTTGCCTTGCAACACTATACAATTTTGTACTCCCTCCGTCCAAAAATTTAAAGGTGTTATTGGGAAGGATTTTCTTAGAGACATGGAGTAGTTGTTAACTTTGTCTCTTGAGTTGGTTTTCCATCATCGCCTCTTTTTTGTCTAAGGGAAATCAAATATAATTCGTATGGAAAAAGTATATAATTAAATTAAAAAAGATCAATTTAACATTCCAGGAGTATCCCAGGTCCCAACAAATTGGGACAACCCAAATACAATTGTGACTAAAAAAAATGGGACAGAGATGAGAACCCAAAAGGCATAGTGACTAAAGAAAATGGGACCGAAAGAGTATTGTTTTATGTATTTGCCTTGACCACCAATTAAGAGAGATTCATGCCATTAGAAATACATAAACCGAGTGCAACAAGTTCCGGAACTGTTTCTATAAATAGTTACCACAAACATGTTTTACCTGACTGAACTATACAATTTGTTAAGCATGTCTTCCTTGGATTTCTCCACTTGGCAAAGAACAACTGCCTGCACACAAGAATACACAAAATACATAAATATGACCGAAGTATAGAAACTATAAGCGCACAAACAATAATGGAAACCGTAAGTGTAAAGGCCGCTTTAAATGAAAATGACCTTCGGAACATTAGCACCAAGACTGTTCAGAACAGCTTCAACATATCCACGCACTTCTTGGGACATCCACCTAAGTTCTTCCTCTGGATCAGCAGGTCTTCTGGCCATTGTATCCTGAATGACAATTTACAGACTTATTATGAAATATCAAGTAGTAACACATAAATGTTGTTTTGGACTGAGAAATTACCAACAGTTTAAAAATGAGTTCCCTCAAAATTTGTGTTTTCGAGATGCAAGCACCCCTGTTAAACCGATTCAGATGTTAATTTTATTAACATTATGATACCTTGTGTATTGGCTATTGCTAGCTTTAATACCATTCTTTAAGTTGACCAACAAAGATAGTTTCGACTTTCAAGTTATCTGACAATATAAATTTTGGATCACTAGACGAGCTATTCTAATGGAATTACTTGATTCATATGCCCCCCGTCACTTCCTAAACCAATTCATAAATTCCCAACTTCCAACACAAACACCACCATAATAAAAGCTGGAAATTTCAAATCATAGTCACCAACTTCAAACACATATATGGGGTTACGTACAACAGCCACCTTATATGTGAAACCCTACGTGAAGGGATTTAAAAAACATGATTGCTTCATAAAAATTCATGAACATGACGTCGTCTTCTCCATATATTTTTCTTACGACAAAATATGCCCCAGCATATTATAAAAGCGCCTTTTAAGTAGAATCCGCAATATTTGACGACAAAATCTGGTTTGGTAAAAAATAGCACAAGCAAAAACACGAGTATAAAAAGATAACTCACAATGGAACCCTCAGAAAGACTTTGCCGCATCGAAGGAGCAGCTTCGCCCTTAATTTGACCTCCCTTGGCAGAAACAACATTTCCCAACTTTTTCAACCACCCAGCTTTATCAGCTATGTTCTCAGCCTTTAGCAAAACAGCACTATGAGCTGCAAAGATTATAAAGTGCGGACTGTATTTTAGTTAAGTAACCAAAAAAAGTATAGTAAAAAGCAAAATAAAATATAAGAAAGGAGTGGACTAGATAATAAAATGGTCTACCTTTGAGAACGGTTTTGTATGGGACCTTGCTAGTAAGCTTGAATACAAGACTGGGCCCTGGCGCTTTCTTGGAATCTGATCCATTGGCCTTTTTGTCCTTTGAGCTTTTTGGAGGTGGTACCTCTTCTTCATCAGATACTTCTTCGATATTACAGTCCTGAAAAACATGAGATGATATACATCAAGTATCTGTTGATAACTAAATATTCTTATTAGGCCATAGTTAACATCATTTTATTATAACGTTGAATTCAACGTACATTAATCTATCTATCCCAACTACTTAGCTTACATGGCTACATGTGGTTTGATGACCCTGTTTATGCTAGGTAGTCATGCTAGGCAGTTAAAATATTTAGGACAAACAGTTCTAAAGATTGCAACACAAAATTCTCCTACATAAAGATGTGCATGACAAAACACCTGAGATGATAGAAATCACCTTAAATCTACTTCGAGGTCAGATTGACATATTTATCATAGATATTAAATCTTTATACAACTGTTCACAACAATCAATACCTCCAAGGTGATGACACCACGGAAATGTCTTTCTTCCTGTTTGTTGGTATAGCCCAGCTGAAACATGGAGAAAACATCAGTCATATCTAGCTCATTAGTCGACAAAAAATTATTTATTACAACACACTAATAGCATGCAAAATGAAGTCGTCTCCAATTGCTGAATACAAACCTTTCCGGTTTTTTCATTTAAAACGAACCATTTTTTACTCCATGCATCCTTTTTCGCGCTTTTCTTCAGCAAAAACCCTGCAATTGCACAAATCCATTATTAGAAGACTAAGTGGTTCAAGCAAGCATTTTTTACAAATGGGGACGGTATAATAGGAAAGAGATATACAACAGGGATAACTTCATAACAAACAGATCAGAAGTGGGTAACTGAAAAAGTACAAAAAGTGAAGTAAGCACATAATTTGCGTCTTTGTGAATGAGATGGACTTGCAGCTAAAACATATAATTCAATTTCAAAAGTTCATGTTACTTGATTGATACTGTAAATATCAACATCTGGGTCTTTCACTGACTAACTAATGTACAAACTAGTAAAAAGTGTACGATTCGTACTAGAATTTGAATATTTTAAGGTTTCACTGATCCGCTCTCATAATTGTTTATGATAAAGTCAGTTAAATCATGTTTACTTGATGAAATAATTATGTATCTGAAAAATTCATATTTGAAATCCTCTAATAACTGGTTAATTGCTTAAAAAATACTCCCTCCATTCCAATTTTATAGTTATTTCATTTTGGCATGTCACAATTTAAATCGAATTTCCCTAAAAGTAGATGCTCAAAAAATTGATAAAAATACTTTACTACCCCCTTCTTTGGAATTTGTGCAAGAACAAAAGGTCTTGACTTGACTAAAGTATGGGACAATATTGACTAATACAAGTGCAATCCCATTGCTTTTGTTAAAAGTTGGGTTCCCTAAAATTCCAATTAAACTGGGACAGACAGTAATTTTTACTCCCTCCGTCCCATATTATAGGGAAGAATTGGGAACCCAACTTTTTAATAAAAGTAAGTGGGTGGACTTGTATTTGTCCATATTACCCTTACTTTTAGTCAATGTCAATATATTTTGTTCTTGCACAAAATCCAAAGAAGGGTAGTGGAGTAACTTTTATCACCTTTTTAGTTTCTATTTTGGGGAAGTTCCATTTAATTTGGGACGGAGTGAGTATTAGGTTGAAAATTGAAACAAAAAGAGAGATTCTGCAAAATAATTCTTTAAAGATCTTAAAACTCAACTCA